>CM048852.1:59531145-60731145 GCA_026545225.1 Cornus controversa
AGAGAGAGAGAGAGAGAGAGAGAATTTTTTAGAAATTAGGATGTTTATAAACAAAAAAACTAAAGTGTTGTTTAGTAAAACTAAAAATTAAGTATTAAAAATTTTAAGAGTTGAATTTTAAATATTGAAGTTCTTTAAGTGGTAATTAAAAAAATATTTTTTTGATATTTTTAGCATTTAACATTCAATGGTAAATAATGTTTATGTCACTTAAAATTTTACCTCATTTTAAATAGTGTTTACCATTGAGTGATATTTAAATTGTATTATCAAACAATACCTTACAAAAATATAATAAAACCTATATTAAGAATTTCATGGTGCCTTTTATATTTATTTACTTGGGGTCTTAGGCGGCGGCCATCTGAATGTGGTAAAGGTAAAATTAGCATTCAAAACCACTACATATATAATAATATGACAGTATAATCCAAACATTAACGAGCCATAATAAAAAGAACTTTTTTATTTTATCACCATTTGAATTATTCTCTTCCACAGTAAAATGATAAACCTTTTTTCTACAATTGACCTATTCTCAATAATTAATCCACACATAAAATCATTATTATATATAAAATATTATATTATATTATGGGTCAGTAATTTCATGGAGGTTTCTTCAAACATGGCCTTAGTCATAATTAAAGGTTAAAAAAGTGGGAAAGCAAGAAAGAAATTTTATTTGGAAGATTAAACAATTAAGACCAAGAAAGAAATTGGCATTACCATAGTTGGACGTTTGCTACATATAGTAAAGTCATTGTTTCCTTTCTATTTTGTCTTCCAAATATAGTTGCACTTTCCTTCATTAGACCCTAATGATTCAACCAAACCAAGAAAGATACATATAGATATTGTAATATATAGTAGAGATTGAGATTGAGATTGTAATATCATCATTTGTGTTGTTAGAGTATTTTGGATGCATGAGAGAGGAAGAAGAGGGTGTTGAGAGAAGAGAGAGAAGAAGAAGAACAACAACAACAATGGGCAGAGGAAAAATTGAGATCAAGAAGATTGAGAATGTCAATAGCCGGCAAGTCACCTTCTCCAAACGCCGCGCCGGATTGCTCAAAAAAGCCAAGGAGTTGTCCATTTTATGCGACGCCGAGGTCGGAGTTATAATCTTCTCTAGCACCGGCAAGCTCTATGAATTCGCCAGTTCCCGGTACATTTCAATCTATGTTCTTTATGTATGGATTGTTTGTTTGTTAAATTTCAATTCAATGTTATTTATGTGGATTTTAATTCCTGGGGTTAATGATTTATATATATTTACATTTCATTCATATATGTATGTAAGAATAGATTATGCCTTTTCTTGCTAGCTAACTATTTTCTTGATTTTGAGTTGACTCAATTACTTTTTTTGGTCAACTCATGTTAATCCATGACTCGGCCAACTAAAATGGGAATGGGATTTACTTTGAAGAGAAAATTTGAAACTCAGTTGAAAACTCTAAAATAAGAATAACCTATATATTATTCCTAAGGCTGAGCTTTTTGGGTTACTTGTTAAGTTTTTCAAGTCAATGGTTAGTAAAACGTTCTTGGGTTTTTGAGTCAAGGTGAGACTTAGATGACTCAGCCATGTTTTACGAGTGACTCACTACTGGTTTCTTATTACCATCAACATGTTTGTTCTTTAATTATTTCATTTTTTTGTGGTCAAATGTTTTTCATCATTTCCTTCTATGAATTACTATGATTGGTAATAGAGCATTACTTAAATAATCAGTGCTCAATTTTCATGGTTTCCAAAACAATGAGTAGATAAAGAGCATTATTTGGCATGGATTAGCATTTCTAACTTCTAGTTGACACACAAAGAGCATTATGTATATATATATATATATATATATATATACATTTTTTTGTTAGACTCTGATGGATACTTCTCATTCTTTTTTGAAGCATGGAGCAAATTCTTGGAAGATACAATAAGGGCCCAGATCCTTCAGATCTTCCCTCAGTTGAGCATGTGGCAGAGGTAACCTATATTTTTACAAGATTTAGAAAAACAAACACTTCTGGTGTAACTTAAATTAAATCCTATACAAAGAATTCTGTGATGGACATCCAACCACACACAAAGCGTCACATCACTCACTTATCAAAACGATATTATTTTAAACTTCGAATTTCACGATGAAAATTTATCATTACAGTGGTGAAATTTCAATGTAATTGTGGTGAATTGTGCACATCACTCACTTTGGCAGATTAAGAATGCGAATTTGAGTATAAACAGCACAGTAAATTAGTTTGTGCACAATAATAACCCTTCTTTCTTCGCACTACATAGTGAGACTAACACAGGCCTATTGACTGTTAGACTAGTGTGAGCACGCGTGTAACTTATTTTAGACTAGTATATAATATATATGAGCATTTAAATCAAATTTAGGCTACAAAATGTGACAGAAGAAACCGTGTTATTTTTCTTGATCAAGTTTATACATCCTTTTTTCCAAGGAAATTTTCGGTATAAGCAATGTGTGTTTTGAATTTTTTTTTTTTTACGTCTCTTTTTTGTGTTTGAGGTCTCTTATACTGTAGTTTTTGTGGTATGAAGCTTGAAACCCAGCCTGAGGTTGATGCTTTAAAAGCTGAAGTTGCAAAGCTACGAAGAGTGCACCGGTAAGTCTATTATATGTCAATGGCTAAATTTCTCTCTGTTCCTCCTCTCTCAACATTGTGTAGGCCGAACATATATATATATATACACGAAATGTTTGTGTATATGAAAGTAATTAGACATCTTCAAATGAAGTACTTGAAAAGTAAACACTCTGAACTTATTTCAAAGACTTGTAAAACAAAATTGAATGTTTTGATCTCTATCCAATACTACTTTTTTCTCAACTCTTCTTTGTCTTGCTTAATTGTTATTAATTTTGTATGCGACTTTTGAAGGCGGATGATGGGTAAGGAACTGGAGGGATTGAACTTGAAGGAGTTGCAGCAATTAGAGCATCAACTGAATGAAGGGATATTATCTGTCAAAGATAAGAAGGTGATATATATATATATATATAGACACACACAATTAAGTAACTCAATCATTATCTATACAAGCTAGCTAAGACCTCCAAATTCCAAAGTTGAGTTTCATTGACCTTGACTAGAGTTTTTACTGTTTCAGGAGCAAGTACTGTTGGAGCAGATTGAAAAGTCAAGATTGCAGGTAAATCTTCTACTAATAGTTAAGAATTTCTGGAGCATCATATGTTGGTGACCAATCTAACATGGGCACCATTTAATAGATTGTCAATGCCAAACAACATTATAATCAAACAACGTTATAATCAAATAAATTACCTATTGTTTCTGTAGGAACAAAAGGCTGTGTTGGAAAATGAAGCTTTGCGTGAACAGGTAAAGAACAAACTTGACCTTATGCATGATATATATATTTTTTTCTCTTCTCAACTGAAAAATCATTTTTAATTACTGTTGTGTATATATATATATATATCACAATTTAGAAATAGATATGGTGATATAGTTCTCTTATCCAACATATATATATATATGTGTGTGTGTGTGTAGATTGAGGAGCTTCAACGTAGCTCAGTTGCACATCAGGAATACCATTCTATTGGAAGGAAGCGTTCAATCGAAAGTTCAAACACAGTTTGTATATCACAATCAGGAAGAGAAGAAAAAGATGGAGAATCAGACACTTCATTGCGCTTGGGGTGGTAATGCCATTACTAGAAACAATTGTTTCTGTTTCTGTTTTTTGTTTTTGTTTTTGTAACTCTTGTAGCATTCATTTTACACTTGTGTCTATGATATTAATTTTGTGCTACAAACAATACAGCTAATTCTTAACTATATGTTTTTCAGGTTGTCCAGTGACGTTTATCACATGAGGAAAGTACCCAAGATCGAATCTGTTTCCAATGATTCTGGGAGTCAAATGTTGTCACAATAAATTTTTCTTGGAGAAATATGACTACTCTTTCAATAGAGAAACATTTGATCTCCATATTTGAAATGCTTTGAGAAATTTATTTTTTGTTTGCACTTATTAAGACAATTTTTGATTTTGATAAATGCTAATGCCAAGTCTATGAAGCATATGATGACCAAAAGCATTATTTAGAGTGTTTGGATCACCTTTTGGAAGAGCTTTGGGGCAAAGTTGATAGGACTAGCTTTCACATAAAGCTGTTCTTGAGAAACAAAGAAGCTGTTTTGACTTTTCCAATGAAACTTCTATAATTCCATTTTAAAATTTTGTCTTTCTGAGTTGAGAAATATAATCCAATGGTATCTCAAAAGAATAAATGCTCTCTGCTAAACAAGTAGAAAAAACCGATCACTGAAAGTTATTTTAGAATATAGTTTTTTTTTTTTTCTTTTTCAAACACTATTTTAATATGTAGTTTCAAGCAAGCCAAATAAAAACAATACAAAATGCTGAAGTTATGCTAAAAGAGTCCTGAAATAAATATATCGGGGCATAGAATATTTATCGTGTTGATTCAAAATTTAAATTATCCCCACATGATATTATTACTTTATAACAAATTCTTCCGTAATCAAAGGTCAATAAAGTCAAAAAAATATAAACTACTTACACTAACATAATTTTTGGGAAATATTAAACGTCATGAAATTTTATTATGAATTGTTATCATGAATGATGTGGCAAATGATAATATCATTGGAATTCCGTGTATGGGGGAATTTCACCAATACTAACTCATCATTTAATTGCCACATCATTCAAGATAAAAATTCATGAAATATTTTCATGACGTGTAGCATTGCTCATAATTTTTTTAGAAAAATGTCATACTTCACAATTTTATTTCATTAATTTTAACTCGAATCTACGTGGTGATAATATCATCGAAACTCCGTGTATAAGGAAATTTCATCAATACTAACTCACCATTTAATTTTATCTCTTAAAATAATAAAAAATAGAGATTCATTGTTGGTGGAATTCCTATAAATATAGAATTGTTACCTGTCACATCATTCATGATACAAAATCATGAAATAATTTCATGTTTTGTATTATTGCTCATTTTTTTATTATTGAGTTTTACTCCAAAACACGTGTTAAAGATTAGTATCTCTAAAATCTAAAGATCAAGCAGAAAAATCAGAGTATTTAATGGTGCTCTAATATAAAAAATATTATATTGATGATTACTTAAGTCACGTCTTCTGCATTGAGAACTTCATTTCTTAAGCTCTCTTTAATGGTTATTTAATTTTTCCTTGAGTTTACAGAAGTTGTGGCTCAGATATTCCATCACTAGGATTAAAAGGAAATGGAGAGAAGAAAGGTTCACTAACTAGGGACGTGAACCTTTGCACGGACACAAAAAAATTATTTAAATAGGGGCGATCTTAAACAACAACAAAAGGATACTTTTTTTTTCAAGCTATTATAATAAATAAAAGAACGTTAACATTCATTGATAATTTGATTGAATATATTTGTAATTGTCTTTGACAATGCATATTTTGAAAAAAAATGTATAATAATTTCATTATGTATGCTACTAAAGAGGAGTATATCTTTTTAACATATACTACTATTAAACTATTACTCATCTATTAATCTTTCATCTCATTGCAGGATTGATTTTTCACAATATTCATGACAGAAAATATTCTATTTACAGTGAAAACGCCACTCATAAGATTATTGCCAATGTCACAAGCCAATAAACTAACGAATACATTTTCTCTTTTTTGATTTCAACAAAAAAAATTCCAAGATTACCGATTCCTTTTAAACGTTAAAATTCGCTACTAGAGTGCATATCCACAAGATTGATCATCAAGTTTCATGCTAGCAGTTGAAGAAAATTATTTTGATAAAATTGAGCAAGACGGATTAGTTTTTAATTTTCAAAAAATAAATAATCTATCCCAACACGATCATTGAAAGAATGATTAAATCAGAGCCAAATATTTTAGTGGGGACATATTTTTATAGTGGTTTTTTTTTTAATCATATTTTATATTTTACAAAATTTTAAAAGTGTAAACTTTTTTAGGTCCGTTGTTATAATGAATAATAACCCAAAAGCCAAAGTTATTGGATAATGTTATCTATCCGTCCATTTATACCTAATTACTTTTTCATCTAAATCGAACGTGAAACAAACTCTTTAAGAGTCGTGCACTACTCTCCTCCTAAAACAAAAGGAAATTGAAAGAATAGATGCTAGGTTTAATAAAACTTTTATAACACTAATTTCACCATTAATTAAATTGATCAAATAATAAATTTTAATAAAATAATAATTTTCTTTTAAATTTTTTGTTGTCAAATATGATTAGTTATTAAACTGTCTTATCTTTCTTTCCTCTTAACAATCACCCAAACGCTGTCGTCTCATGCCCCCGCATGTTACTGTTGTGTGCGAGACGGAGAGGGATTTAGAAAGTTTGAGAGAAGGAGAGAGGAGATGGGAGGAGTGAGGAGGATAGTGAAGAAGGGTTTGGGGGAGATGGGATTCATGGATGGTGGAACCATCAACTGGTTCCCGGGCCACATGGCTTCTGCAACTCGTGCCATTCGCGACCGCCTCAAGCTCGCCGACCTCGTCATCGAAGTCCGCGACGCTCGCGTTCGTTTTCTCTCTCTAAAACCCTCTCTCTCTCTATATATATAAATCTCTCCCTCTCTCTCTCTAAAATCTAATTTCTTTTTCCTCTTGCATAAATAGATACCATTGTCCTCTGCAAACGAAGACCTCCAGCCTATGCTCTCCGGCAAAAGACGTGTCATCGCTCTCAACAAGAAAGATTTGGCCAACCCCAATATAATGCATGTACTGTTCGTTATATATATATATATTTGTAAATTTTAGTTACTGCTTTTGGGTTTGTATTTTGTGCTTTTAGATATTTTTCAGATAAAATATTACGGGAATTATGATATCATTGTTGATAATTGTGATGAACACGATGCTAATTGGTTTTAACTTGTACAGAAATGGACTCGTTTTTTCGATTCGCGCAAGCAAGACTGCCTTTCGATAAATGCACACAGCAAAAGTTCTGTTAGGAAGGTTAGTTACTCACCGTTCCAAACATATTGTCAATTTATGCAAAGTCTCCCCAAAGTTTATGATTTTAAGACATTGTGATTTATTATAGTGCTTGCCTGGTGAATGTTATTACCTCATGATATAGCACATATACATTTTACATTTTCTTTGGTTCATTTGTTAGGGGAAATAAAATGTGTGATTTTAGAATCCACGAACGTTCATGTGGAAAAAAAATTCTTGTTTTCGCAGTCTAAACATTTACCCTATCTTCTCTTATGAATATAATAATAATGAAAACCTAATTTTGTCAAAGTTAATTCATTTTGGCTGACAGTGTGTGTTTTAATTTTTGATCCCTTGAGAATCAACAAATCATTTCTATCCAAGAAATTTTGTGCTAGTTTTAGGTCATTTAGTTATTTAAATTTTGAGTCACATTTGTCGAGCTTTACTTAATCATAGATTTTGTACTTAAGATAGGAAACAGGTTAAGTTGTATTAATACTGTAAACTATGCTCATGCTGTTTTGGTGGGTACCTATTCAATGTGTTTTACTACTATGGTCCTTTGCAATAAGGGCGATAAAGCAGTGATTACTTTAGTTTGCTCAATTCACATTCAAACTATTGAGACAACTCCTAAAAAACCCTAATTTTCTTCTCAAATCCCCCTTTCACTGATTAACTTGTGATACAGGCAGTTGTTGCTGTCTCCTCATATCCTTTGTTGTTGTCTTTGCATTCTTTGTGAAAACTTCTGGTTCTTATTTTTTCTGGTAGGTAAATTTACTCCCACACACATGCCCCCACTTAGGCTTCAACTCTCAATATTCCCTTTGGGGAGGTGGATGATAAGCCACTTAAGCCAAGGCTTTGGTGGTCATTGCATTGGAATTTCCTCTTAATTTCTTTACAAAATATATTTTCTTTTTGTAAGCAAAGAAACATATACTTGTTATAAAAATACCAAAAGACAGAAGACACTACTTGTAAGTTGTAAGTCATGTACAAACTACAAGCCTAAAAGTACTTCTTCTAAATTATGAACTTTTCAACATTAAACTACCTAATTATCTGCTTTATTCAATAAGTGCAGATTTCTTTTATTTTTCCTTTTGGTATTCTAATTTTTTGGCAATGGTTCTTTACACCATGTGCAGTAGTTAGATATGATGTTCCCACCTTCAGTGATTGCGCATGCAGCTTTTGATCTATGTCTGGAACTGAGAATAACTTTTATCATGCGATGAAGGTCTTATATAAGATGTCTTCAATACATATTGTATAGTTTGAACTTGCTTTAACTTTCATTTTGGTATTCATTCTATGCTTATGTTATGGTATTCTGATTTGTGGTTCTTGTTCAAAGCTGCTTGATCTGGTGGAATTCAAACTTAAGGAAGTAATTTCAAGGGAACCTACTCTCCTTATTATGGTAGTTGGTGTACCCAATGTTGGCAAGTCGGCTTTAATTAATTCTATCCATCAAATCGCATCATCTCGCTTTCCTGGTAAAGGGTTTCTTTGTTTTTGTGTAATCATTTTGTTTCCTTAGTATGGGCAATTTGATCTCCTTTGTTTCTGTTCTCAAGCAATGAAAACTTCTAGTCTTCCTTAGTGCAGGAGAAAAGGAAGCGTGCTACTGTGGGACCATTGCCTGGTGTTACTCGAGATATTGCAGGATTCAAGGTCACTTTTTCTAAGTAATTTGTGTCGTTTTGATTTATGGGCATTGATATACGAGATCCACAAAAGTCCTTTTACACTCCAGTTATTCTCTTGTAGAAAAGAAAATGACACAACTATCCTTCATAAGTATTTTCATACACTGTTGTCCCAAAATATACTCTTGCACCACTTTTAGGGGGTAATTGTTATTTTTATTATTAACGAAGTCAAGTGGAGTGTGAGAGTACTTTAGGGGATTGTGACCACCACTTCCCTTTTATATTTGTGATACATTTTGATCTAAATGAATGGTTAGCTTTCTTCAAGGGGGGGATTTAATATGGATTTTGTTTAATAGTTTTTTCCTATGTGATTTTCATTAACAATAGATATTTTAATCTATATCCCTTTAGACCTTTTAATACATCATACACTTTTTGGGATGAAAAAGCAAACATGTGGTAATCATCTTGTAGATTTTTCTTTCTAATTTTTTCTTCCTTTTTTTTTTGAGGATGAAAGGAAATTATCTAGTGCTGGCTCGGCCTATGTAGGGGGTTGGGAGGGGAAAACAAGAGATATATTTTTTTTTCACCAAGTGGTTGCTCACATATTCAAATCCATGTCCTCACGCTTGTGATCCTAAGTTTTTACCATCACACCAGTCAATGGCCCTTAAAAATGAGGAACACTGGAAGAATATTATTAAAAGAGAGAAAATAGAATATGTAGAAGGATGAGGAATCCTTCAAATGATTGAACAACTTCTTTCAATTGGCCTTTATATTGGACATTATGTACATCTCCATTTTGAGGGTTAAAGACGTGAATTTTATGTTTATTGGGCATTACACTATTTGAGTAATTGCATAAAGGTGGAGTTGCCGTATTTTTCTCACAAATACTTCTAGGACTAGAAGAGTGCAACAACGATGTTACTGCTCAAAATAGATCTTTGATTGGCCTCCTACACTACCCCCAAAACAAAAATAAAATAAATAAATTAATAAAAATGATTAATAGACTTTTGATCTTTAACCAGTAGCATATAATACGCTTACTTCCCTGAGCAGTTATATTTTAAATCTTCATATTTACAATGTGTCATCCGTTGCTGAATCAGTTTCAACAAATAAACCTAAAATCCTGAGAAATTCTCTGGAGATGGCAGCTTGCTCAATAAGTATTGATTCCTGCATCTTGCTCATTCATTATATTTTCCCTTTTATGTTATTTTCTTCCCTGGGCAAGCTAGTTAGAGACTCAGAGGTTAGCATTTAGAGGGGGAAGACACGTTCGGGATCTGATGTCTGGTGTCAACAATAGTAGTTACAGCAGCCAAATTTGTTCAAATTGGCCGAGGAATCTTCTCTTCTTAGACCATTTTTTTTTTAATTTTAAACTAAAATTGTTGATTTTCTTTATTTTGTGGGCCATTTTGTAGCTGCTCATGTTTCTGGAATTGTGATGATAAAATTCCATCAATTTCACGATCCATCATGATCGCAATTCTTCTGTTATTCCTTCATCACATGTTGAGTAATCTGCTGTTTCAGTGATGCATGCTAAATTTGATTTATTTATGCACAGATTGCCCACCAGCCTAGCATATATGTTTTGGACACCCCGGGGATATTGGTCCCAAGTATTCCAGATATAGAAACAGGGTTGAAGCTAGCTCTAGCAGGTATAAATTTCTCTTGAAGTTTGTATTCCGCATCATTCATTGTGAATATCTTTGACTATTGGACATGTTTTAACACTATTGAGATATGTTTGAAGTTGATGACACTAAAAAAAAAGTTCATTACCCAGTGCAGTCTCCACTAATTGAGGGTGCTAGGAGGGTGGACAGAATATAGACCTAACATTTGGTGCTATTTGCACCTCTAGATTCAAATCCGCGATCTCACGCTTGATAGTCTGAGCATTTCACTAAGGCAAGGCAATGGCCCCTGATGACACAATTGACAAATTAAATAATTAAATATGTTAATTCTCTGCCTCAATTTTGACTAGATCCTTTAATAATGATCCCATGTATGGAATCATCTTTTTTATTTTCCCAAAAAATGGTTCCATGTACCTCATTCATCTTAGTATTGTTTTCTAGTGGATGTTATGGAGCATTCGTGCCACACTTCCATTACACACTTAAATAACTGCTCTATATGATCATGTACACTCAACTAAACTTAACAAAGCTTTTTCCTAACTATTCGGTGTCAGCTACATCAACTCTATTTTTCCATTCTGCTCTATCCAAGGCCATAGCCTCAATTAAACTAATGTTATAACTCTACCTATGTTTTGGTCTTCCCCTTCCTCTTAACATTTACCTCAACATGATCATGTGCATGTGAAGGAATTATTTCTGCTATTGATGTAGTTGAATCATGCAGCAATTTTATTTTATTTTTTTTGGTTCATGAATTTCCATGCCTTTATTAGTCAAGGATTTCATGTGCAAATCTGCTAGAGATGGTGATGATGTGTATTAGATTTCTTAAAATTGCATGGGCAATCATCCATATACCGGACTCTTTCTTAAATTGTTGGCCTTGGAATCTGAAGTTTTCCCAGTTAAGTTAGATTTGTGTACATGGCCTATTGCATCTCATTCCAACTAGTAGCAACCTTATCATATACTTAATGCACATGCAGGGTCCGTGAAAGATTCGGTAGTTGGTGAAGAGCGTATTGCTCAGTACTTACTAGCAGTTTTAAACACTCGGAGCACTCCCCTCCACTGGAAGCGCTTGAATAATAGAAGATTTGAGGGTCTTCAGAATGAATCTGATGCCAAACATGAGTATAATCTTAAAGATTCACTGTCAAAAAGGAGGAAGCCATTGGATAGGTCTGATGTACACTACATTGAGGTAACTAATGATCTTCCTATTTATGTGAGCTGAAAGGCCAAAGCAATTTCAAATTATTGATAGTCAAGAAGTGTGAACTGAATGTTTCCTTATAACTTTGATCTACCCTTTATTACTCTTTTACTTGAAAGCATCTTTCTTTGCATACTTGATTAGCTTGTTTGTATCATAATAGTTCAGCTATCTCGATATTTTCCATACTCCAGTCACTATTTTTATGTTTTTAGTACAAGAATATAAGTAAACTCATTGGTGATGACTGCTGAGTGTTACTTGTGCATCAGTCTTTGCAGGTTTTTGTTGCCTTTAGCTGTGATTGAGATCGTATGTCATAAAGGACTTTTTGGAATTAGTTATTGGTGTTCACCTTCTCACAGTCTGACACATTTTTACTTTTCATCATCCTATATGGTCACTGCTCAGCTGGAAAATTCTACACTACCATTATTATATTGAATAGCAAACATAAAGTCATCTTGCATCATCACCTGAAGTTTTTGTGGATGAGTGAAGCTGGTTTTTACTTCTTATTTTTTCCTGATCTGTATCCAATTTTATTCTAGGGATTGAAGGTTGACAGTTATAGAAGAGCTCACTGCAATTCAGGAATTCTATAAGGAAAAACTCTTTTGGACATTATGGAAAGAAACTTATTAAAGGATTTAAATTTTTTGTAAGTTATTGTGTTGATCATGTCCAAATATCAAAAATTGGTTTCACTTTAAACAGAATGGTTGGAACATTTGGTTTCCAAGTAAACATTAATGGATTAGAGGTGGAAAACCAAAATTCATGTGCTTTCATGTGGTAATCTTCTAGGTTGAAACATGCAAAAAATTGGATGGCAAAGAAATGATCAAAAAAAAAAAAAAAAATCTATCTAGAGACAACAATGAGTAGGAGATTGTTAAAGCCCAGTAATAGAAAAGTGCATCCTCCTGCTTAAGCTCCGTAAGAGAAAAGTGTGTTACCTATTGTATGCCCCACCTATGCAGATGCTGAAACGCAAAGATTAGACATAGAATGATTCTTTGATATTTTGCACGAAGTGGCTGCTCTTGTGACTTGAACCTATGTCCTTGTGCTTTTCAGCCTAATTTTATACAATTGCACCAGCCAATGATCCCTCCCAGCACCATTGGCTGATAAAAGCTGGTAATCATTCCTCCTCCTTCCCTCCACCCACCAAAGAGGGCAAATAAGTAAATCTAGAAGACAAGGTGAACAGCTGACAGGGGAGTGAGCTTTCTAATTGTTGTAGCCTAGCTTTTGTGTCTCTTTTTTTTTTTTCTGGGTAGGTACCTGGGTTGCTAATTATTTCACCTGTGTTATTTTCCTTGTACCCCACCTCAAAATGTATTCTTCTTTGGGTTTACTATACGGCGGTTCTTGCATATTATGTCGCGGTGGATATTTGATTGTAATTGTTCAATATTGCATGATAAAATCAGCTTTAGAATCTTCCATAATTGTTAATTTACCAGCAAAAAATTGTTTGGCATTATTTTGCTGACTATTTGACATTTGCATTTGGTATCATCTTGTGTGGATACATTTGTAGGCTTGAAATATATTAAATTAATCATTTATTTGGTTTATCTTGTACCATTAGTATATTTTATTTCATGTTCCCAAGCTTCCCCAAGCAAAAAATTGTTCATCTTTTTCCCATTACTTGATGAGACTTTTGTAATTAAATTCAATGGAATGTGTAGAATTATTCCATTAATACATTCATGGCTATGGGGCAGTTCTAATTCTACTTCATCTGCACAGAACTCCATCCACTAATTGAAGTTTATTATTATTATGCATTTGAAAATTTTCAGTTGACTTGCAAAAGTTCTCCCTCAATTCCGGGTTTTGAAATCTTATTTTTTACAGGATGTTGTTACTGAAGTCCAACGTGCACTTTACACGTCGCTCTCAGAATTCGGTGGTAGTCTGGAAGATGAAGGTGAATTGGAGAATCTCATAGAACAGCAGTTTGAAGCACTTCAGAAGGCACTGAAGATACCTCACAAGGCATCAGAAGCTCGTACTATGGTGTCAAAAAAGTTCCTTACTTTATTTAGAACAGGTAAACTCGGCCCTTTCATCCTAGATGATGTACCTGATGCCTCTAATTCTGGATCTTGAAATCCCTTGTCATAGACTCATACATAATGTAATTTTTCCCCTTAAATATTTACTGCACCACTTGTAATCGAAACATTGTCTGCCTGAAAAATGAATATTTCTCTTTACAGTAAAAGGCTTCTTTTCCGTCTTCTACTATTATATTGTCAATTTTTATTTCATTGCCTTTATATTGAACTCAAACAAATAATAGTACCTCATGATTATTGTTGATACTCTAATGAGACTAGGGAATACAGGAGCCTCGTTTCTCTTTCTCTTTCCCTTTTTATTTCAATAATATTGGTTGAGGCTAATATGGGAGCTGAGCTGAAGGTGTGCTAGGACTTTGGGACAGCATAAAATCCTAGTTAATTTTTGGGTAAGCAAAAAATATATATATATTGTAGGATAAATTTTACTGTCCTCTTCTAAGGTTTTGTCAATATTCACTCATCTCCTATCTAGTTTGTCAAATTACATTGACCTTCCTTGAAGATTGTATCTTTGTAACACCGTGTTTCCTTCCGTTAACGGTCATTAATGGTCAAAGACTTGCATCATATTTATTACAATAAAATACAATATATAATAAGGATAGAAATATAATTACACAAGAATCGTTAACGAAATACATTCGACAACTTTGATAGGGGAGGCCAGTGGTATTTGACAAACAAGGGAGGATGTTAGTGTATGTTGACAAAACTGCAGGGAATGTCATTGTGATTTATCCTATATTTATGTATATATCTGCAAAATGAATATTTAGGCAAAACCCAACTCTACTTGAGCATGTAGACCAAGTTATTAAACGAGACAAAAACAAAGAGTTCCTTGACTTGGTGGCAGGGCGACTCAACATAATTTGAGGTCTTAAACGAAAAATATAAGAGTGGTCATTAACCTGTAATATATTTTAATATCAAATATTAGTTAATAATATTTATATAAAAATTATTCTTATTAAAATTATTATATTTAATTGGACCATTTTCTACTAATAAATCTCTTAATTTTTTAACAATATCTTTCTGTGCATAGATATTTATGAAATTAGAATATGATTTTTGAATAAGATCTTTTTTTTTTTGTACTTGGTTCACTTTCTTTCATTTTTTTTTTCATTTTTTTCGTAAAGAATTTTCTTATCCCTCATTTGATTATCATAGGGGAAAAAAGAAAATAGATAATAGGAAAAGATGAAAAGTTTTATAATTCATAATTTTTTATAATTATCTATTAAGTATATATTCAACAATTCATAAAAAAATAAAAAAAAAAAGGTGAAATGGGGAGTGACAAAGAGAAAAAAGAGTAAGGTTTCAACATAAGGATAGAAATTAGTTATTTGGGCGTATTATTAAATTTTTACCATTAGTTGAGGCCTAACTATAAGGAAACAAAATTTTTAGAAAGTCTAATAATATTAGATTTTTTTTTAGAAGCTCTTATTAAGAAAATAAAATAATTTGGAGGTCTTTTATTGACTGGGGCCTTTGGCGATCGCCTAATGGTCCAACTCGCCCGGCTGGTGGCTGTGCATGGGGAGAAAGAGGAAGAAGACGATCAGAGGCCATGGTTGTTTGATATGAGGTTAGATATTCATGGAGATTGATTGAATACCGTTAAATTTGTGTGAACTCTTTAAAAATCTGAATTAAAAACATCTAAAATTTTAAAAAATTTTAAAATCCTTTAAAATTCTAATTGAATAAACCCTCCTCAATCAATCATATGTGTATATATATTTATAGTTTCAGCTGAACTTTTACTCTTTCTTACGTACTCTTTTTCTGAAAGGTGATAATCATACCAATGACAAACCATGAAAAATACACGGGCATGACAAGTGACATATTCTCGTGAATGATAAACAATTGAGGCTAAACTTTATTTTTATATTCTATAAACATACCAAACTTAAATTTTAACAAATTGAAAAGTTCTGAATTTAATCTTACATTCATCAAGAATAACAACTAAAATATGAATTTACACTAAATTCAAATAAAAGAGAGAAAATTCATAATTGAATTTAAGAAAAATTACATTCACCACTCTTCTAAATATGCTAAATAACTGAGACATTCCCTATGCTTTCAAAAATAACACTGACCTTTTCCAAATTAATTAATTTTTTTTGAAATGTAAGATTTAGAATAGATTAAAGAAGTAAAGTTACATTATTATAAGGGTCATACCCCATGTGAAAATTTCAGAAAAAATATAATTATGTAAAAATTCTAAGAGTATTTTTGAAATTTTCAGATGATTTTTACATGAAAAGCTGATAGGAGAGATTAGTGTTTTAGAAACTTGTTGATAGAGGAGACCAATGTTATTTTTGAAAACACAGGAGATATATCTGTTATTTAACATATTTAGAGGGAGATAAGTGTAAATTACCATTCAATTTAACAAGAAATAAAATCGTAGTTTAGAAAAACTGCCTTTCAGAGCTGGCGCCATGTATGGTGGAAGAACTTTACATGATGAGCAGAGAGAGTTTGCTTCATTGAAAGCATGACCAGTTAAGGTGTCTGCCACACTCTGTATCATACTCAACACACTGTATCTTTACTCATTCTCTTCGATGAAGCTCATTTTCAGCCTTTCGGGGTTCGGATAACACACTCTGTATCTTACTCATTCTCTTCGATGAAGCTCATTTTCAGCCTTTTGGGGTTGGGATAATCCTCAATAGACAAGGCATCCACAGGCTCCCCTTCATTGTTACTGGCTTTCCCGAATTCAGTACGCAGCAGCTTACTACTGGATGATGATGATGATGATGATGGTGATTCATCACCATTTCCTTGTCTATCTTCAAGTTGAATAGAAGCACTATGATGGGAATGAGAAGCAGCAGGAGGCAAGCAGCTATATTGGTTCATCAATCCTTCAATTGATATTAATTGGGAACCTTTTGAATCTTGCTCATACATTAGTCGAATCCCACACTTGCTCACCTTTGTTAATTCATCTTCTATGGTCAACAAAACCTCCACCTCATCCCCACCTTGGAGCTCATATTCAAGATCAGAATGCGGTATATGTGCCAACCACATGTGATCTTGGCGGGTTATTAGGATGCCAGCAGAAGTTTTCCGCATCCATTCAATGCGCTTTGTTTTGTTATTAATCATAACGTCAAGAATAGTAAATGTCTCCTCCATATCTACTTCGGAAGAGTAGGTGACGCATAATGCCAACCCTTCAATCACCTGATCAGAACGACGAGGCACCTCAAAGCAAATTGAAGCTCCCGCAGTTTGATGGCTGTACCAGTTTGGAATCTCACTTCCAGGAAGATAAAATCCCTTTTTACAATATTTAGATAGTTCCTGCCAATAAAAATAATAAGATGTTAATCAGACAGATGGGGACAGAGAGAGAGAGAGAGAGAGAGAACCATGATGAAGGGGCTATTTCTAAAAGAATTTGCCAAATTGCTACACCATTCCATGTGAATGTTGTCTATGGATTCCAACTTGTCCAATCCAGTAATCTCAACTAGTTTGCTGCAACCACTAAGAAACATGGATAAATTTGCTGGCGCATTTGATACATTTGATATCCTCTCCAAAGATGTGCAATTTGGTGCAATTAAGAAGGCTAAACTTGCTGGAAGATCTGGAATTGACCTAAGCCTGGTGCAATCATCCAGTAAAAGCCTCTGAAGCTTGGAAAGGCGGCTGATGCTTGTCGGTAGGCTACAAAAATTGTTTTTTCTCAGATCCAACTCTTGCAATGATGGTAAGGTCCCCAGGTCATTAGGAAGTGAATCATCTGCCAAATTGCAATTCGGAAGGAATAGTCTTCTTAAGGAGCACAAACCAGATAAAGAAGTGGGTAGTAAACTGATGGAATCTGGATTTTTTTTGGGTGAAAACAAGGACCAGAAGAGTGAAGGAAAAGATACAGTGGACACTGTTTGATCATTTCGACTGAATGATAATTCCCTTAGGTTCTTCAAAAGATTGATGGAAAGGGGTAGTTGCCTTATAGCTGTCTCATATGCAAGAAGCACCCTCAACTGTTTCATTTTGCCTAGGTCTTCTGGTACCTTATCAAGTTTCAAGCACCCTGACAGATCAAGATTTTCAAGAGATTTTAACTCACAGATAGTTCCTGGAAGAACCCTAAGGTTTTTGCAATCCCTCAAATTCAAGTATACAAGTCTCTCAAGATTTCCTATTGATTGATGAATTTCTACCAAACTTGTGCAGTCTACAAGTAACAATTTCTCCAGGCTAGGGAGTCCTTTGAAGTCTGGGGTTTTGTTTAGGTTGTGGGAATGACTGAGATTAAGGACTTTCAGCCTTTTGAGTATCTGTGTTTAGAGTGAGAAAGGAAAAACAGTAGGTTAATTTTCACAATAAAGTGAAAACAGTAATTTCATACCTTCACAAAATAAAGTGAAAACAGTAATTTCATACCTTAGTCTCCTTCCAAACTTGTTTCAGGCCACTGCAAGACATGTCAATTTCAACTACATTCTGCAAACTAAAATTGGTTGGTAATTGCTTCAAAGGGAATCCATGCCAACATAACCATCTCAGTTCTTTTGAGAAATGTTCATAGCTTCCCATCAAATTTGCATGATTGAGTTGGAGTAGCCTTAATTTTTGCATCTTTGCAAATGCTTCAGTTCTCAAGGGAACCGCATTTTGATCAGAAAAGTTTAGGATGAGGCCTTCAATTACTTCTGATCCCTGAGAACAGCATTAGGTAAGTAAAATATCTATAATGTTCACGTTCAGAACACAAACACACACAAACACAAAGAGAAGAAAGGCTCACAACTAATATCTTTAGAGTCTTACCGTATGCTTTGTCAATACGTCTAAGACATCCTCATGGTGCCACAATCTACTACGTTTCCCAGGTTCCTTGGGGGACTTCTCACGGATGATTTCTCTTCCCATGTCTCGCAACAAATCATGCATTCTTAGTTTGTTATCTTCATTGATTGTCATGAGACACCTATCAGCAAGAATGCGAATTGCAATCTTTGAGGAGAAGCCACAGCCATCCAGTATCCGTACCACGTCTCCTTCATCCATTCCAATAAAGAAGCATGCAATATCGAGAAATATATCCTTTTGTTCATCATCTTCAAGTGCATCAAAACTTACTTTTAGTTTTTTCTGAATTTGATTTTCAGGAATCCTTTTCAACTTCTCCAATGCACTTTCCCATTCAGGTATGCTTCTTTTGTCAAAAAGAAAGGAGCCAAAAACTTGAAGTGCTAATGGGAGCCCCCCAAGGTAGCCTGTTATAGCTTTTGAGAGCTCTAAATAATCTTTCCAAGGATGGTCTTTTCCAAAGGCATGCCAACTAAAGAGTTGAAGGGATTCAACACAATCTAATTTCTTAGCCATATATATCTTGTCAACTCCAAGAACATTTAGCAGATGAACATCTCTAGTTGTTACGATTATTCTACTTCCAGAACCAAACCAATAGCGTTCTCTAACTAAAGCACTCAATTGGTCTACATGATCCACATCATCAAGAACTATAAGTACCCTTCTATTATGTAGTCTATCTTTGATGACATTAGTTCCTCTATCAACACTGCTGATTTTCAGCTTTTTTTTCATCAAGATATCGAAAAGAAGCTGCTCTTGTAAACAAACCAAACCATTAGGTCGCTCTGAAATTTCCCTTACACTGGTAAGAAAGCTACTTCCTTCAAATGTGTGAAATTGTTGGTTGTAGAGCGCTTTTGCAATGGTTGTTTTACCTATTCCCCCCATACCACATATCCCAACAATATGAATGGTGTCCGTCCCAATGCTTAGCAAATCATTCAGGTATTGTACTCGAGAATTTATCCCGACTGGGTGGATAGCAACACTCAAGTACCTATGGTTTAGTTTGTTTGAGATTTCTTCAACTATTTTTCGAATGAACTTCCATTCATGCCTGTCAATTGTCATTAATTAAAATAGAAAATATCATAATGTACAGTGACTTCTTTTGACTGAAAATGGCCAAAAAATGTCTCATTTTGACAAAGAAACATATAAAGTTCAATTATATTTCCACGGTGCGCTACGAAATTAATTAACAATTAAATTGACACAAAGATCAAACATTTAAATTGACACAAATAACCAAGGGCCCAAGAGTATATACTACACACACAATTTGACATGTTATTGTTTGAGGAAAACAAATTTAGGACCCAATAAAATAAAGGAAAATACAAAATCCTACTTGAACTCAAGTATGGGAAGAAGGTTTTCTTTTTTGTTTTTACTTCTTCTTTCTAGTTGGAGGGCCACTGTTTATTAGGACAAAAGGCTTAAGCATTAGCACCCCTGCCACAAATTCAAATCTTAGAGCTCCCACTGTAATGGACACCGAATTGGGTAATGCTCCTTTTATTTAATTTTTTTTGCAAGTAATTCTTACATCCACTATTATCGCTTCAAGATTCAACCTGCCATATGAGAGGAGGAGGAGGAGGAGGAGGAGACATAGGTTTTGTGTTTGTGTGTGTATATATATATGTATATGTGGAGGAAGCATTTGCAATTTAATTACCCATTGGCGACGGTGTTTAGGTCCCAGCCAGACAAATTTGCAACCTCAGTTAGCGCATCCCTCCATTTCCTTACCCTGCCACAATCGAACCGTTGTTGGTGACGCCCAAATGCTTCTGCAAAAGCTCCGCTCTGATGCCGAACCTGTGATGGATCGACTTCGTAGAAAACAGGCAGAACAATCTGCCCCAGAAACCTCTTGCACTCCACGATCTTCACCAGCTCGTCCAGGCACCACCTAGATCAGGAGTTATATATATATATATATATATAGTTGTTAGAGAAATTAAGATGATGGATAAGGAGTATATATATACATATATAGTTCAGCGTACGTAAAAGAAAAATAAAATTATATTATTAAATTTGTTTGTCTACATTCATCCTTAAAAATTGTACTGAAAGAGTAATAATTTTCCCATGAAAACAATTTTGAGGAATTAGTGAAGACAGCAGCACGTACGGACCTTGAGTCAGCGTAGTTTTTAGAGAAGACAACCAGGGAGATCTTGGAGAGCTCGATGGCTCTGAGGAGATCGAAAGCAATGTCCTCGCCTTTTCGGAGTTCGTTGTTATCCCGGAAGGTGTGGATTCCGGCATGAACGAGTGCGCGGTAGAGGCGATCCGTGAAGTTGTTGCGGGTGTCTTGACCTCTAAAGCTCAGGAAGACATGGTAGCTCCAGGAAGAGGCCGATTGTGAAGGATCTGTATTACTATTACTATAACTATTGGTCTTGGATTTGGAAGCAGCCATGGAATACTCTGTCTACAATGTTAGCCTGGAATTCAAGTAATGGAACAAAGGAAAGTTCAGCGGAGGAGAGAGGCTTCATCGTGTGGTCCTGGGGAATGAGGTGACAGCAAGACTCTACTTCAATACGTACGATTCACCATGGGCAGATAATATGTGCATGGGACAGTAAATAGATTAATACACGCGGACGGTGACGTTACCACAAATGGATGAAATCATGAATCAATCCGATCCCGATTTAACAAAACATGAGTGTGGGCTAGGATGGCAAGTTGGCAACCGGGCAGGACGGATTTTGACTCTCTCGTAATCGTTTAATTTTTTTCGTTTTACAATCCTGTATAAACAGGATATGACGGGACGAATTTTGACTTTTCTGTCTACACAATCGTTTAACTTTTTTCTCCCTGTCCCGTTATACTTTTTCTTTTCTTTTTTTAATGCAAAACTTTTTATAATAATAAATCTGATATTTCGATATATATTTCGATACATATACACCAAAAACACACATTTAAATACATGCAACACAATGACTAATATTGAGTCATCCATTACTGATATAATAAACTTGTATAGTTGTATGATATATATAATATTAATATTTCATTTATATATTATTAATATTTCCTTTATATATTATATATATAAGTATAAATATATATATACTTAAACGGGGAGGGAGGGGATGGGCGAGTACCCGTCGGGGTAGGGTCTTATCCAGTCCCAGTCCCATTTAAGCGCGGATTATTTTCCCTAACCCCATCCCCACTCCGTTTCCTTACATGGTTCCGTAAACGGATTTTAAACGGGGTGGAGCGGGACGGATACCCGACGGGACGGGGCAAATTGTTATTCCTAGTTTGGACGCACAGAATCCACGTCTTAGAATTTAAATTGAAAAAATATTAGTTGAAAATATTCTCCAATTTCAATACCAATTTATTACTTCCACACACAATATATAGATTTGTCTATATGTGTCTAATTTTGTTAATCTCTATCCTATCATGTCATGTCTGTGCCAATATGAAATGAATTCTCTCTATTCAATTTTTTTTTTCTTCTAAACTTCACATGTCTCAATTCTGTTTTAGTAACGTCATCATCTTATTAAACTTAATGTTAAAATTTCTACTTGAATTGATTTTATAAGTGATAAAGTTAAATAAAACGATAACGTGAATGAATTTGAATCATAAATTGAAGTTTACAAAATTTAAGAGTGAAAGTAATTTAGTTGGAGAGGATTCTTGTTGGTGCCCGTATTTGTGCTTCCTAGACCAACACACTATCATTCTCAAATCAAACTTTCTTGGACAAATTAGTGTGCGGTTTTCTACCACCCTCTTCTTGTTAGGTAGTCGCTGTGAGCCGTTGTAAAAAATTACCTATTTGCCCCTTAACTTTGTGAAAATACCCATTTAACCAAAAGAATGACATGTAAAATAGCAAAATAGCTATTAGAGAAAGCATTATTATATTCCTATTAGTTAGCAGGTTTACGAATTCTTCCACCTCGATGGATCGATATGGGAAGGGGACTTTCCACGTGAGTGTTTGTGTGGGCACAAAGATTCATTGCTCTTTAATCAAATACAACATATATAATCTTTGTACCATTAATTGCAAAAATTATGTTCTAGGCCATCCTTTCTCTTTATATATATGTATTTATATATAACTTTGACGTGACGGTAATATTGTTTTACTGTAACATGAATGTTACAAGTTTAAAATAAGAAAATCACCTATTTGCATGCAAAAATATGACTGCGTACATTTAATCCTCTCTAAACCCTACAATGACACTAGTCCATTCGTGTATAGCTTCGACAAATTTTCTTTTTTTCAAATTGATTTATGAAAAAAGTGTTAAAATTGTTCAATAACAACAATACAAAATTATACAATATTCGGCCAAGCCAGGGAAAAAAAAAACCTTTTGTTTAATGTTGAATGTCATCTCCTCTCCATCCTATTTGCTCAAACCCTTCTCTCTCCCTCCTAAATACAGTTTACTTTTCTTTGTTCTTAGATTTTCCAAAGACCTTGTCGCAAACTAACTTGCAATCCTCAATCTCGGCATATTTACTAAAGACATTTGTTAGGGTTTCAGCATTGGTGTCCCAGCCGAGGCTATGCCCGAAGAAGATGTTGCAGTGGGCAGGATTAAAATCTGCTAATTTTTGGATGTTTTCCATGAATTTTGGTTACCTCGAGAGGTTTCATGTGGAGAATGACAAGTTATTCCTTCACAAAGGGTTTTAGAAGTTGGACAATACTTGGGTCCAACTCTATGCGAACCAAGTTAGTTCTCCTGAATGATGTGCTCCAATAAAAGTGTGACACGTGTCTAAAGGAAAAAAAAATAAAAAATGAGTATTATCCATCTCTTATGGGTTAAATCAAATGACAATGTTGGATTTCGAGTCTCCAATCAATGCATCTTAACAATGGTCATTGTTTAACTTTTCACAAATTTGATACAACAAAATTCAAATTCTCATATCCAAAAATAGCATAAATCTAATCAGATTTAAAATAAACCATCATATAAAGGTGAATAGATTGAGAAGAGACCAGGATGATTAATTGTTACAAAAATAGCATATATATATATATATTGTTACAGAAATACATATGAGTATATGTATATTAATGATGAAAAGGAGAGATAAGGATGAGAGAGAAATATAAATGAAAGAGATTGTTGCAAATGAGAGAGAATTTGTTTCTGGTTCGGGTTACAGATTAACTTATTAAAAAAATAGATTTGTTTCATATTTAATCTCTTTTAATATTTTTATAAATTTAGAACACGTGTCACACTTTTATTAGACCACATCACCTAGAAGAACTAATTTGGTTCACATGGGGTTGAAGCCAAGTATTGTCCTTAGAAGTTTCTATACAAAATCTTCCTCGTCATTGTCATTGTCATTGTCCTCCTTCTCACACGAGGATAATTGTGGATGTTTGGCATATTAGTTTTGAATACACACAATTTTAGGATTTTCAAATTCGACAATAAAAAAAGTGGGTATGGGTTTAAGGGTGTGATGTTACAAGGTGGAGTCAAAATTTTGATTTGGGGAGTTGGAGTAAATAATTAAAATTTAAAAATTTTATAAATCAATTGTAATAATATTAGTGTTATTAGTATATAGTAGAAAGGTAGGTATTGAATTTTTTATTAAAGAAAAAAAATAAAGATAGACAAAATAGAGAAGAAAGAAGAAAAAATAATGATAAAAATATTTTGATAATATGTAAATATGATATATTATATCATTAGATAATATATTTACTCCAAGGGATTGCCTCAAGTGGAAGAACTTGAGTCTAGTGCCTAATGTACTAAACAATTCTTTGGGAGTAAGTGTATGTACAAACATGATATAGATTATATGGATCTGATTATTATCCGACCAAATCGACCATAATCTATATCCAATTTGTTTAGTTAACGGATTATCGGATTCGAATCTTTAGCGGATTGAATGTTTCAATTCATATCCTAACTATCAACTTCATTGACAAGTCTACTCCTAGATGGAGATTAACATATAATTCTAAATATTTTTCACGAGGAAAGATTTGTATAATTTTTCTTTTTTTCTCCCTTAGAACTCAAATAATGACGATTATACATGTATATATTGTAAATGGAGTAAGGATATGTTAAGAGTAAGAACTATTGTTTCACGGAATTTGGACTACAAACTAAGGCTAAAAAACTTCAAGCTGGAACTTTGCAAGGAAACACATACTATGTTTATTTCCAAATTGATAAATGCTTGAACAAGATTGGTGGGATAGGGGGACTATCCCCCTCGGTGATGGGTTGTGGGTTGGGTGATGGAATTAAGTAGCAGGAGATAGAGAGAGATGGTGGGTGAAGGTGATTTGTCAGAAAATGACCGGTGGTGGAGGTGAGCGGGTTGGGAGAGAGAAAGGGAGATATGAGGGAAGTTTGGTATACTAATGACATGGTATGTTTGGCTCATCCAATATCTACTCGCTTATGTGGATTCAAATATGGTAAATTTTTGTAAGAGTTTAACTCGGGGTCAAAGTGAGGTATGAAATTTTAGCTATAACTCAATCTAATTTGACGATTAGTCTGACTCCAATTTATCTTTCATTTTTTAAGTTTGGGTTGAATTCGAGCATAAAAATTGAGTTAGAATTTCGAATTGCTATAATAACAAATAAAATAAGCTTAACTTTTTCACAACTAAAATAATTTGGCATGACATAATATGAATCAAAAATTAATAAGTTCAATATATTATTACATAACACCATGGGTGCATAGACAAAAGCACCAAAAACTAATAAGTGTAATATTGTAAATCTTAAAACACCAATATCAAGGTTAGTGTCCGGGTTCTTCAGGTTTTGTAATTCAGGATAGGCTTGTATTAGAGTTCGGGTTGCTTGGCACAATAACCCGACGGTAACCCATAATGAATATGTTGTATAAATATAATATTTTAAAATATATAACTATATTAGAAATATTTTATTTTTACTCATAAATATCGATGCCCACATTTTAAAATATCTGCATGTTGAATACAGATATAATGCAACGTTAACTGTGCATTGTGATATCTGCATGTTGAATATAGGTCTAACTTCTCAACCCAAGCCCGGACTGAATTACAATTTATACAGCCCAATCATTGGAATGACATTGAAGGGTTGCTCGATCACTGGGTTGGAAGGTTCGCCGGAAAGAATTTTCCTAAGGGAAATAACTCAAACCGATTCACTTGAACATAGCGTTCACGTTTTCCGTTGGATGAAGCACCAGAACAACTATTGTACGCGCTCGAATTGATATTTACACATGTACATATATAAATACACACATAATCATATGTGAATATATATATATATATATATATATATATATAGTTCAAGCTTTAACTTAGACGCTTTCTTATATACTCCCTAGCTTTGTGAAAGGTGCATGATAATCAGACCAATGACAAACCATGAAAATTACATGGGCATGATCGAGAATGACCGACCTGTTCTTATGGATGATAAACAATAATATTGAACCTAAACTTATTTTTATATTCTATAAACATAGAAAACTTAAAATTTAATAAATAAATAAGAATAACAACTAAAATATGAATTTACACTAAATTAAAATAAAAGAGAGAAAATTTATAATTTAATTTAACAAGAAATAAAATCGGAGTTTCGAAAAACTGGCTTTCAGAGCTGGCCATGCATGTATGGTGGAAGATCATTAATTACATGATGAGCACGTACAAGAACGTTGCTTCATTGAAAGCATGATGATGATAGTGATGATGATGATTCATCACCAATTCCTTATCTATCTTCAAGTTGAATAACAACACTATGAGAATGTAAAACAGCTCTGAAATTTCCCTTACGCTGCTAAGAAAGCTATTTGTTTTACCAATTCCACCCATTCCACATATCCCAACTATTCCCATCACTTACTTTGTACAATATTTCTTCTACTATTTTTTCAATCAACTTCTTCCATTCATGCCTGTCAATTGTCATTCAAAAATACAAAAATATCATAATTAATGTGCAGTCACCTTTTAAGATTCAAATTAAATGCCCAGAAATATATGTCTCATTTTAAGAAAGAAACATGTGAAGTTCAATTATATTTTCCAATAACAACAATAGCATCACCATCATCATCCTTTGCTTTAATTCCATATAAATGGAGTTAATTACATGAATTCTCTCTATCTCTTCAAGCTTTTCTATTACGTGCAAATTCACCCACTATAGTTAACTTGTTAAAATCATTTTTAATAATCTCATCTCATGTTATTTTTGGTCACTCTCTCCATCTCTTATCTTTTATTACAACTGGTTTTGCTAGTTTTGTCGGCCCGTCACTAGATCTCAGATATATATACCCAAACCATCTAAATATACTCTCTCAAATTTTTTTACCAATGAATGCTACACCTATTTTTTCTCTCAAACTTTCATTAGTATCATATATGCTAATAATTATAGTTCTCACTTGTTAAATGACAAATTCTGTAGCTACTCCTTGAATAAGTTATTAAAATACTTTTCTATTTTGTTCTTAATAATTGTGTTTTGTTTGAACTTGCAATATTTTGCTTAATCTTCCGTCAAAGTATATAATAATGATATATATTTTCAAAGTGAAATCAAAGTAGTCAAATTAAAATGATTGCAGAAGAAAAAAAATATTAGTTTTTAGCAATATTTTTCTGTATTACTTCTCTTTTTTACGTGTAATTAACTTATTGATTCCTCCTCTCCATATATTTTTTTTTCTTTCACGTATAATTTTTCATCTCTTTTTATTTAGGTTTCATTTTTCTCAATATATATACTTAAGACTAATATTGTAAAGAAAATTATATTACAATTGATTTATAATTTTTTTAAATTTTAACTACATAACTAATTTTGACCTCCCAAATCAATTTTTTTGGATTTTTTTATTATTATATAACCTCAATCAAACTACATATTGCCATATCTTTCTTTAATATCACTCCAGTCCCTCTACATAATTTAAAAAAGGAAAGAAAAGAAAAACATTTCTAAGCTTATATTAGAGATGAGATGAGAAGTGAGGGGTGAATTCTATACAAATACTACACACACATGTACAAATAGATAAAAAAAAAGGAAGTAATTTAGTTACCCATTGGCAACGGCGTTGAGGTGCCAGCCAGACAAATTTGCAACCTCAGTAAGCGCATCCCTCCATTTCCTTACCCTATCACAATCGAACCGTTGCTGGTGTCGCCCAAATGCTTCTGCAAAAGCTCCACTCTGATGTCGAACCTGTGACGGATCAACATCGTAGAAAACAGGTAGAACAATCTGCCCCAAAAGCCTTTTGCACTCCACGATCTTCACCAGCTCGTCCAGGCACCATCTGGAGGATCGGAGTTAGCAAACATATATATATATATATATATATATATATATATAAATCTTCTCTACGATATTAAGTGGGACTTCGGATTCTCTAAGTTGATAACTCTCTGCCAAATCTTAAACTTCTTTTTATACTAACCATTCTTGAGAATGATTTTCTATTGTTGGTAAATAATTAATTTTATGAGAATAATTTTTTGTTAGGGCAGAAGAAAGAAAACTGTAGTGATGGAATTTAATAAAAATACTAATAATAGTTAGGTACCTTGAGTCAGCGTAGTTTTTAGAGAAGACAACGATGGAGATGTTGGAGAGCTGGATGGCTCTGAGGAGATCGAAAGCAATGTCCTCTCCTTTTCGGAGCTCATTGTCATCCCGGAAGGTGTGGATTCCAGCGTCGACAAGTTCGCGGTAGAGGCGATCGGTGAAATTATTGCGGGTGTCTTGGCCTCTGAAGCTCAGGAAGACATGGTAGATCCATGAAGAGCTCGAGGAAGAGGCCGATTGTGGAAGATCTGCATTACTATTACTATTACTATTACTATTGGTCTTGGATTTGGAAGCAGCCATGGAAAAACCCTGTCAATAATATGTTAGCACCGAATTCAAGTAATATATGGAACAAATTGTGGAGAGTAAAGGTTAAAGCAACACTTCACTACGTACCATTCACGCGGAGGGTGACGTCACCAGCAATGGATTAATCAATCCGATTCCAATCGACTCAGTCGATCGACACCTCCTAAACTACACACTTTTCTTCTCTTTCTTCTTAGATTATCTGGCATATATATATATATATATATGACGGAAGTGTGTTATGGGTTTAAGGGGTGTGTGGTGTGATGCAAGGCAGACTCAATTTTTTTGATTTGAGGGTCGGACTGGTGAGGTAATTAAATTTTTTTTTAAAATTATAAATCAATAGTAATGAGCAATGCTACACGTCATGAAAATATTAGTCAAGAGATGTGATGAAAATATATTTAATTTTTCTTAACAATTATTTTAATTTGAGTAAATTGATTACACCTTGAAAAAGATAATTAAAATATGACAAATTTTAAGAAAATACTATAACAAAATAACTTATGTAACGAGTGACTATAAAATTTGTTATTTAAGAAGTGAGAACTAAAATAATTATTATATACAATATAATTGTTGTTGTTAGTGGCATTCCCATATTAGTTTTGCAACACTTTAGTTTTTACTCATTTTTGATGCTTACATTTTTTTCTCTATTTTTTGGTGCTCACAAGACTAAGTTGATGAAGATTATCATATAATTGAAGATATTTTTCATCGCTCGGTGTGTCGGTGGCCAAGAAGTACAGACATTGGAGTTGGGGGGAGGGGGGGGGGGGTGCGTCAAGGATAAGTTGTTTGTGTGAATCCAAATAGGGGTGTAACCTAAACGAGTTGGAAGTTTAATCTTGAGTATGAAATTTTTAATCCTAACTCAACTCAATTAGACTATCAATTCATTCTTATTTTTTTAGCTTGGATTGAATTCAGACTTCCAAATTTATTTGAAATTTCGGGTTGAATTTAGACTTTCAGTTTGGGTTGATATTTCGAGTTAGAATTAATAATCTTAACTTTTTCACAACTAAAATAATTGAATATACATGACCTAATAACAAATGGATAAAAAACAAATAAATTTAATATGTTATTACTAATAAATTCAATATGGTATTACATAATACCATTTTCATAAACAAAAATACTAATATTGAGTTTAGTATTCAGGTTGATAGGTTCGTTAGATTTTGTAATTGGGGACGGGCTCAGGTTACCTGACACAGTAACCCAACCTCGACCCCAAATGAATACGGGTCTTACTTCTCAGCCACCGAATTGCAATTGTTTGAAACTTTTCGGACTGGACTTGGGTTGGTCCGGGTTGGGCCCGCCCGATTGGCGCCCTAATTTTTTTGCGGGTAACTTTATTTTACATTTGCAATTCGATGGTGTATATATAAAATAAAATCCATGAAAGGGGTTTATCCTCATTCCTCTTTCTCTCTATGGCGACACTATATCACCCAAATTCCTTCAACCTCAATCACCCAAACGACCCATTTGAACCCATATTATACTCACCCAGATCTTCAAAGAACAGCAAGCACAATCCCAGAAAAACCCAGTTAGTACTGTGCAAGCAGGCAAAGAACGAAGAGGCTTGGAAGGAGAAGAAGCTGGGGTTTGTGGATTACGACAGAGGGAAGCACCAAGTCTCTGTTCACGTGAGCGGGCTCAGAAAGAATGATATACCGAAGCACTACAGGTTGCGAGTTGAAGCAGACCGGTTTCAGAAGGATTGGACCATATCTGAGGTGGTTCAGAGGATTTTGAAGCTCAATCATTGGAATGACATTGAAGGGTTGCTCAATCACTGGGTTGGAAGGTTTTCCAGAAAGAACTTTCCTATTCTTGTAAGGGAAATAACTCAAACCGGTTCACTTGAACATAGTGTTCACGTTTTCCGTTGGATGAAGCACCAGAAGAACTATTGTGCTCGAATTGATATTTACAATATGATGATCAGGTTACATGCTAGGCATAATCAAACAGACCAGGCACGTGGTTTGTTTTTTGAGATGAAAGAGTGGAGGTATGCTTATTTTTTGGTAGATAATGTTAATGTAACCTGGAAAATTTTATGCATTGCATTCTTCTGAGATTGGTCTTGTATCTCAAAAATTAATTTCAAGTTGATGTTTTACTTTGCTGAATAAATACCTTCTCTGTTTAATATCATAACTTTTGGTCAGTATTGAATGTTGTTTTTTCAAGGAAAAAAAAACAGATATAAAGATGAAATATAAATATACATAAATTTGTGTTTGTTGTTTGATAGTACTTAGATGACAGTTTGATAAAATTAAAATTAAGTACAGAATATATTTACAGCTGAATTTTGAGTGTTGAAGTTTTTTTGATAGCTGAATTTGCAAATCAAAACTTAATGTTTATATTTTGAGTGTTGAATTTATCAAAGTTGTTACAAAATTTTGGAGTTTGAAAACTCTTTAGTTTACCGTTTTGTTTTCTATGTCCTTTAATAACTTTTATTCAAAATCTGCACTTCGAAGAATTTTGCATCTTGGTAGTAATACCATGACTGAATTACATTGTCTTCCACCTAGAGCGTAGCTCCAGTGGTTTCTCCTCAACTTTTCAAGTGGAAGGTCGGTTCAAGTAGGGGCAATTGTGGGTGTGTCTTACTTATAAAAAAAAAAGTTGATTCACAATATGAAAATTACCACTACTCATCGTAACTTATGTAGTTATGTTACATGGACTTGGGTAGATTTGTTGGGTGCGGGTATGAATCCAAGCATTGGATGTGTCAAATCCCCAAATAGATGGACACAGGGACACTGCCAAATATTTATATTATTTACTATTTCTATAGTAAAATACTGTACTTTATGTAACATAATATTCAATATAGGCATTTCACTCATTTTAAAGCAGTTATATAATAAATTGAATTATTGAATTTTTAAGGTGCATGTCCAACTAAATGAGTTGGATACATATCTCATCTCATGTCCAAGATTTGTGTGTCCGACACGGTTACTTCATCTACTTTAGAAGAGTCTCCATATAACATAGCCGATGACCATATTTTTTATTTATTTTTGTAGGATCATCACCATAAAGTTACTTTAATTGAATTCTTGAATCAAATCTATTGTGATCTTCCCATGAAATGACTTCAACCATTCAGTCGGAGAGATGGATCTATCTTTTTTTTGAACTTATTTCCCAAAATTAATTACAACTTGTAAGCAGACAACTCCAGTGAATGAGAAATGGTCATTAAAATATAAGGGCTCATCAACCTTTCAAGTCATTGACAAATTCACAACTTCAATTGAATCTCCAGCATTTCTCTCTCTTTCTCTGTCAATTTTTTTCAAACATTGAAGCAGAGGGTCGAAGGACTTGTTGATCGTTGTCATACACTTGGTTTGCTTTCTAGCATCACATATATTTTAGCTATCCAATCTTATTAGGAGTTCTTGCTTCAGAAATGCTGCTGTGATTTCAGTTTTGTAGAAAGTTTAAAGGTTTTAGGAAAAGTTTGGGGTTGATATTATTTTTATCTTGGATAAGGTTAATTATAGAAGGTCGCTTTGTGTTTTTAGGGTATGGTAAGGCCTATAAGTGGGACTCTTAGGGGCACATGGATTAGACTCTTGAGATGGATCAGTATTAATGAATATTTGGAAGACTATTGATCTCCTTTTCTCTCTCCATCCCTCTTTCCTACTCTTACATCCTTCTATCTATGTCTATCGTTTCTTTAATATTTTAGATGAATGGAAGTTGCTTCTTGTACCCTCCCTCTTCTGTTATCTTCTCTTTTCTCTCTCTCTCCCCTTGTAAATAAGAAGCTAGGAAGACTTGATGCACAATCCTTCTCCTATCTTCCTTCTTTCTCTTTCTACCTATTTTCTTATCTTTCATTCTTATAAGATTGTACATTAGATCATTTAAAAGAAGTCAGCAGATATATTTATGCACCATGTGTTCAAAGAAGTTGTAGGAACGAGGTTACATCACGGTTCAACCTTGGTACCATAGTATTTCAAACAAATAAATTGTAAAGATAACTCACTTTGCTCAATTACTTTTTTCCTTTAAACTTCCTTTCTTTCCTTTTTCTTTTTCCTTTATCCCCATTGACGTTACTTTCAACATTCCTGTATTTCTGGTAGGTGCAAGCCTGATGCTGAAACTTACAATGCTCTCATCAATGCACATGGTCGAGCTGGTCAATGGCGTTGGGCAATGAATATTATGGAAGACATGCTTCGCGCAGCTGTGTGTATTTTTATTCTTCTTCCATAATGAAACTTAGTGGTTCTGATGTGAGCTTCCTTCTTTTCCTTTTCATGTTGAGATCGTATATAATGGAGAAAATGTGTTCATTGTTACGTGCCATGTCTGTGATTTTGAGTTCGTTTCTATTATTATCACTAATATCATGATTGGCATAGTTGTACTTACCACCTTTATGATCTTGATTCATCGGTAAGCATGGCATGCCCAAAAACATGGTTAAGAATTGTGATCATTTTAAATTTTCACATGGATTTTAGAGGAATGTTAGCATTATCTGAGTTGAACTGACAAGGTTGTTGAAAGAATTCTATTAACTTTAGAGTTTTGAGGAACAAGAGAGATAAAAAATTTGAAAGTATGGTAATTAATTTGGAATATTGCCTCTTTATTTAAAATTGACCACTGAAAAGAACTTTGTGTTTGTGTGTCTATGTTAGATTTTTTGGAGTAAGTTGAAGGACCTTTGTAATTCTGATAAATTTGCTTTTTACTTCCTAAGATCACTGACCTGGAAACTGAAACCAGAGATGTTTGGATTTAGTCTCTTATACTATAAATCAGCTTGAAGGAATCATGACATCTGTCTTTAAATTACCAGGGTTACAGGGTACTTCAACATTTGAGATGTTCTATTTTTTTTTTCTTGATGCGATGTCTGCAAATCTTCATCCTCTAAGAAATCTACTAAGGAATTAAGATAAATCTAGATTTTTTTTTATACTTGAATTGTACAAACAGTTTTGTGATTAATTAATATTTAAACGTAAAAAATATCAAACTCTTCCCTTTGCACCGCCTTGTCTTTGGATGTCCAATACCCTTGATTTGGCTAATCGCCCTAAGGACCCAACTTAATATGCAAGACTATGGGTCCTTTTGGTAACCGTTTATGTTTAGTGTTTATTGTTTATAAAACAAATTTGTGGAATAAACATGTTTAATAATTTTGATTTTGTTTATAAATTGTCTAAACACTTTTAAAACAACACTGTAGTAGAAGCCTTTGAAACCTAAACACCGAAATGATGTTTTAGTGTTTATGTTTATTAAAATTTTTTTTTTTTTTTTTATTATCTAAAATGGTTATTATATTATTTTAATAAAAAAGTGAAGCTAAAAGTGAGAAAATGAAAAGAATTTTTTAATTTTATAAAAGGCTATCGCTTGATACAACTATAAAAATATTGGAATTACCAAGTGTAGACAGAATTGAAGAGTATCAGTTGCCTTGAGGAAAAAAATATTGGGTACAATATGAATAGTCACTATTTTACTTGATAATAAGAAATAGTTACTTAGTGGTACTTGTGCTAAAAAAAACCTAATCTAAGGAAAAAGAGTTAAGAGGTTCCAACCATCTCCTTGTCAAAGAAACGAGAATGGTATTTTGTATTCCTATCATTCATTCATTTTCAGTGTTGAAAGGGAAATAGAAACCAAAAAATAAAAAGGAAAGTAATAGCAGAAGAAGTTCAAGAGCAAGAGCATGCTCTCTGTTTGTAGTAGGTTGAACTGAAGTCAAACTTTCCACGATGATGGTCGTCAGAGAGTGGGTCCCGATGGAAGTCCAAGCTATCACAGAGGGGTCCACTGTTCTATGTGGATTCCAAGAAGAGGGGAGGAAGAGGGTAGGAAAAAGATGAGATCTGGGGTGTATAGGAGATTGCTTTAGAAAAAGTTCTTTTTGTCGTGTTTTTCTCCCCCTCCTTTGTTCTCTACTTTTCTCTCGTTATTTATAGGCAAAAATGTCTTTTCTCACCAATGGTCGAGGTTTTGCAGTGGTAAATATCTACTAAGCAAGGGCTGAGATTGTACTTGTCAGAAAAGGGGATTCACTCACCTCACATGGTTCTCTTCTTTCCTCTGTGACAGGCCAATCCAAAACGTAATGACCTCATCCTAGCTAGAAATGAGGTCCGTCATGGATTTAGCGTACCTTGGACTCCAGTCACTGAACCCTAACCCTTGGTTCCCATAAGGCAGTGATTCGAGCTCTTACCCCCCATAGGAGCACGGAGTGCCGCGAAGTTTATCCGTAGAGAGGAACTCCTAGTAAAATAGAGGTTTATTCGTAGAAAGGAACTCCTTGTAAAATAGAGGTTGATTCGTAGAGAGGACCTCTGTGAGGTTTTATCCTTAGAGAGGAGTGCCTCCTCGCTTTGGGGAAGTTGATCCGTAGAGAGAGCTTCCTATGATGTTTATCCGTAGAGAGGAACTCATCACCATCCGAGACTTATCCAAATGAAAGGAAAAAATGCTTGTTTGAGGTTTATCCGTAGAGAGGAACTCCTCGCAAGGTTTTATCCATAGAGAAGAGTGTTTCCTTGCAAAATGGAGGTTGATCCGTATAGAGGACCTCCGCGAAGTTTCATCAATAGAGAAGGACTCGCCAAAGAAAGGCGACCACAGCCCTAAGGTGTGCCTTACAGAGTGAGGGAAGGAGCTCGGTGGAAAACTTCTTTCACTGGAGGAGTTCGATTGAAATCCTTTATTCGAGGAGGGGCTCGATGGAGACTCTCTTTCCTCGGAGGAGCTCGATTAGAATCCCCTACCTGAGAAGGAGTTCGATTGAAATCCTCTATCCGAGGAGGGGCTCGATGGAGACTCTCTCTCCTTGGGGGAGCTCGATTGGAGGGGAAGGTCGAAGTAGGCCCATTGCCACGTGGAACTGCTAAGGAAGCTCGAAATGGTAGAAAAGTCAAAGTGGGCCTGGCCACGTGGACGTACGTGGCAGACCCTGAATGGCCCATACCATACCAACACTCTCCAATTCCCTCTTCTCACTCCATACAAATTGGAAAACTTTCAACTTTCCCATAAACACTACCAATAATTTACAGTATATAGATATATATGTAACACAATATTATTGGTTATTTGTTTATGTATATTTCTTGCCTTATTGTTGCTGTATAGATTTGTTGTAACATGAACCTAACTTTTTATGCAGTTTATTGTGTTGAATTTTTTAAAATTAATTATTGGTTTCTTTGTTTATGTATATTTCTTGCCCTGTTGTTGCTATATAGATTTGTTGTAGTATGAATCTAACTTTTTATGCAGTTTATTGTGTTGAATGTTGTTAAAACAGTTTAAGGTTAACAAACATGTTTTTCTGTTTATGGTTTTTAAAATTAGCCAAAATTTTTTGCATTATCAAATAATAGTCTTGTTTATGAATAAACAAAATCGTAACATAAACACTGCATATATAAATGCTTAAACAATAAACACTAAACATAAATGATTACCAAACGGGCCCCATTTTCTAGCAATTTTCAACTTCACTATAATTGTATGTTAAGGATTGTCAAGATCATTGATACAAAATTACAAATAGTATCTAAATACCAAATCTACCTTCTATATAACCCCCAGGATGTAGTAGAAGCTCTTGGGAAGGTCAAAAAAGGAACTTATTATTTTTTTTAATTACTAATCAAAATGGTGTTTGGGCAAAATTAGGCATTTTATTGGAGATCGAAGAAGTCCCAAGTAATGTGGCTGTGTTTCTGTAGCAATTCCTTTACACACCTTATCTATTACTTGACCAGTTGACCGTGTCCCTTAGATCTTGAATTTCATGACATCAAATTGAACTTTTTCCATTGTGATATTTTATGATAATCCTAGTTTTCATGCTATCTTGAACTTTTAATTTTATGCAACTTATTTAGTGTTGTACTCTATAGACTGTGGTTGTGGTTGTTAATTGTTTAAATTATTTGGGAATAGGCCATTTTTTATATTATTGCTCTACCATCATGCTGAAAATGTAACTATTGTGGACAGCTTTATTTTGTTTCTTTTTACTATGTGATTTTTTTTAGTATATTCTCATTTTGTTTCCTGTCATTAGCTAAAATCTAGATATATAACTGACATCATTCTATGAGATACATTTATGACCTTAATACATGTTGCAGATTCCTCCAAGTCGGTCGACCTATAACAACCTGATTAATGCATGTGGATCCAGTGGAAATTGGAGAGAGGCTCTGAAAGTATGTAAGAAAATGACGGAAAATGGAATTGGCCCTGATCTGGTGACTCACAATATTGTTCTCTCTGCTTACAAAAGTGGAGCTCAGTATTCAAAAGCCTTGTCCTATTTCGAACTAATGAAAGGGACAAAAATCCGTCCTGATACCACCACCCTTAATATTGTGATATATTGCCTGGTAAAACTTGGACAATATCGGGAAGCCATTGATATTTTCAATTCAATGAGGGAGAAAAGAGCAGAGTGTCGTCCCGATATTGTGACTTTTACTAGCATCATTCATTTATATTCTGTTTGTGGGCAGATAGAAAACTGCAAAGCTGTCTTTAACACCATAATTGCAGAAGGTCTAAGACCTAATATTGTTTCATATAATGCATTAGTGGGCGCATATGCTTCACATGGGATGAGTGAAGAGGCCCTGTCAGTTTTTAATGAAATAAAATTAAATGGTTTTCGCCCGGATGTTGTGTCTTATACATCTTTACTTAATGCTTATGGAAGAGCTCAGAAACCTGAAAGGGCCAGGGAAATATTTAACCTGATGAAACAAAACAATTGGAAGCCAAATGTTGTTAGCTATAATGCACTTATTGATGCCTATGGATCTAATGGCTTTCTTGCTGAAGCCGTTGAACTGCTGCGTGAAATGGAACAAAATGGGGTGCAGCCAAACATTGTCTCAATTTGTATCCTCTTGGCTGCCTGTGGGCGTTGCAGTCAAAAGGTTAAAATTGATTCCATACTTTCAGCCGCTAAGTTGCGAGGCATTGAATTGAACACAGTTGCTTATAACTCCACTATTGGTAGTTATATGAATGTGGGAGAGTATGAGAAAGCCTTAGCATTATACAGATCTATGAGGAAAAAGAAAGTTAAACCTGATTCTGTCACTTATAATGTGTTAATAAGTGGTTGTTGTAAGATGTCGAAGTACAATGAGGCTATTGAATTTCTTGATGAAATGATGGAGTTAAAAGTTCCCTTTTCCAAGGAGGTGTACTCATCTGTGATCTGTTCCTATGGTAAACAGGTGAGTGCTTTGGCAAACTTCATCTTTGAATAATCACTTCATGACTTGAAGAATTCTTATCTCTCTCTCTCTCTCTCTCTCTCTCTACAATTTTCAGGGTCAGCTCACAGAAGCAGAATCTATGTTTACAGCTATGAAATTGGCTGGCTGTTGTCCTGACGTTATTACGTACACTACAATGATACATGCATATACTGCTGCGGGTAAGTTTGCATTTTAAACTGCTGATTGATCAGACTCTGACTAGAAAGGAATTCTTATTGAGCTGTAACTTTCTGGAGGAGTTTTCATATTGCAGATAATTGGGAAAAAGCATATGCACTATTTCAAGAAATGGAGATGAACAATGTTGAGCCAGATATTATTGCTTGTTCAGCTCTAATGAGAGCTTTCAATAAAGGATGCCAACCAGCCAAAGTTCTAACACTGGCAGAGTTTATGAGAGAGAAGAAGATCCCCTATACTGATGCTATTTTCTTTGAAATGATATCAGCCTGTAGCATGTAAGTTTGGTTTGCTTTGCATTTTTTGCACAAGGAATTAAGATTTCATTACTACATTTGACTCTCTCTCTCTCTCTCTCTCTCACACACACACACACACACATACACACACACACGCTCAGGATAAGTCTGACCCAAAATCCCGTGTTTCTGTTCTTTGTGTAATATTTTTTAATGTGTATTTCTGGACGCAACTCTGTGAAACAATACTGATGAACTGCTTGAGTAGTTCTCTTTGTATTGTAATATGAGTTTCCGTCTAGCTAAAGCCAAATGTTGTTTCTATGTTTCTAATGTAATGCCTAAAAGATGGAAGAATATAAATGTTGCTGGCACCAGATCTGTTAATTCCAGTATATGTACACATATCTTTAGCAGATTTCATGGATACAGAGGATATTCTCATTAACTCTCTCTCTCTCTCTCTCTCTATTTCTATATATATGTATGTGTGTGTGTAGAGAATAGAATCGGAAGATTTCCTTTTATATTTTGGGATTGAGATTAACATTATTCATCTTTTTTTATTTTTTTTGTGGTTTTCCTATAAACATTTCAACAAGAAGCAAATCTCAATCTCTTGTGGTTATTTCAAATGCTGATTTGTGAAGCAATTCTAAAATTAATGTTGGTCATGACTGCTAAATCATTTTTGTCCCTTCTTTTCTGTTTATGCGTTTCATCTTGTTGGATAATAGAGTTAAGTCTCCTTTTTCTTAATTAGGTCTGTTGTATTTTGGTTTTCTGGGATAATAGATTTCCTCTGTCATAATTTCTCTATGCATTGTCATTCGCCAAAGCTAAAATTTTTGAATGTTGGTTGAAGACTACGAGACTGGAGGACAGCAGTCAATCTGATCAAAATGATGGAACCTTCACTGCATGATATTTCAGTTGGACTTCTGAATCAGCTTCTGCATTCTATAGGAAAATCTGGGAAGATTGATACTATGATGAAGGTAATTTTGTTTTTTTTTGTTTTCTTTTGGGGGTAGGGATGTAAAGTAATGCATTTTCCCCCTTTATTTTTATTTATTTATTTTTTCTTTCATTAATTTTTTTTTCTATCTATAAGATCCATCAACAATAGTTGTGTGTGGTAATTTTATTAAGTTCATTGGTTATTTTTTATTGGCATGGCTTAGGATCACTAAATTTCACTTGCCAGAATTCAAGTTGACATTTTAATTGTTCTGATACATTTATTCACCCTTTACCACCCGTGCAGTTGTTCTATAAGATAATGGCAACTGATGCAGAAATCAGCTTCTCTACTTATTCAGTTTTGTTGAAGAATCTTTTGGCGGCTGGAAATTGGAGGAAATATATTGAGGTAACTGCATCAAACTTCAGTGGCATACCTATTGTATTTCGTAGCTTGGGCATTAGTGCATTACCTGTTTCTTAATTTTGTACTTCCACTGCTGATATGGTGGCCAAATGTTTTACATCTATAAATGCACGAGCCAAGCTTTAATAGTTACAAAATGCTGATTTTTTTTCCCCCCTAGTTGAAACTCACATATTCACTTTTTTCCCCCTATGGGGCTTGACTCCTCTATCTTCAACTTGGGAAGGTAAGGAAGTACCACTAGGCTACATCCCTGGTGGTACAAAATGGTGATCTAGTTACATTAATTATAGCTATCGATAATTAATTTTTGCTGAATCTAACATTAAATGGTCATTTTAAGCTATGTGCCTGGTGTTCCATTGCAGAAAGACAAGGATCATAGATTTTTGTTATGAGATTACAAGGCTTGTTGCTTGACGGAAAGGGACAAGCTCTGTTGTCAAGCATTTATTACATGAGATTTTTTTTTTTTATTATTTAAATTGAAATAACAGAACATGAGAAATATTAGAGGACTAACACAATCTGTCCCACTCCCCTCCCCACCTACTTACATACATGGAGAGAGAGAGTGAGTTTCTGGGAAAAAAATTATTATATGGTTGCCTATTGTTGTTTTATTGGTATGGAGACCACTCGATAATTGTTGAATGTGATAACATATTCAATAATTATTGTTTCATGCCTAACACATGCATTCAATCCTTTGTACATGAAATAATCGATCAAATATGTCGTGCAGGTACTCCAGTGGATGGAGGATGCAGGAATTCAACCTTCAATTGGAATGTACCGCAGTATATTTTCCTTCGCTCAAAAAAGTAGTGGGGCTGAATACGCTGCTGTCATACAAGAAAGAATAGGTGAGCAAATAGTTCATCTCATTACTAGAATTCGTTTATTTAAAAATCAAGGTTCGTGATATAATTGTCAAAGTAGCCATAAAAAATGACTGCTTTGAATTTTTAAAAGTTACTTATCAAGCATGTTTTTGTTATGGAGGGGTGTTGTTGGAAACCTGTGTATTTGGATAATATTTGAAAGCTGTCATACAAGAAAGAATAGGTGAGCAAATAGTTCATCTCATTACTAGAATTCGTTTATTTAAAAATCAAGGTTCGTGATATAATTGTCAAAGTAGCCATAAAAAATGACTGCTTTGAATTTTTAAAAGTTACTTATCAAGCATGTTTTTGTTATGGAGGGGTGTTGTTGGAAACCTGTGTATTTGGATAATATTTGAAATTTTCAATTTTTTTTTACCTATAGTGACTTGGAACTCTCGACCTTCTACATTGGAATTTTCATTTTTATTGTTTCTGATTTAGCTATTCTAAAATTTAAGTACATTTCATCCAAAGAGTTTGTAAATTGAGCTAGAATTGAAACCTTCATATATAATCCATAGAATAACCATTCTAATAGTAATCGACTATGGAGTAAGAATTCAGCTGCAACTAGATTTAATACGAGGTTTTCATACCCTGGAACTGCCCCCTTTTCACTAAACCCCTGTGATTGCTTTGGTAATTTTATAATATTAGTAAAGAGCAAATGGAAAATGACTTACAGTGGGCAGTTCATTTTTCAATTATATTTTAAGGGAGGCAGTATATTATATTATTACATGTAAATTGCCTGCAGTGGTGGCAACTTCAGAGCGATTGCACAAACAACCATGTTCTTTAAAACAATGCTACTGCGTTTGTAAACTGTTTAGATTTAATTTATTTTTTAATTTTTAATTTCATAGTTGCATCTGTATTGTTCTAAGTCTTGGGACATAATTCAAGGTTGTATTTGACGATATCTCTATCAGAAGCCTCCTTTGGCAAAATTTCTGGAATTTCTTGTAATGGGTTTTGATGATTTGACAGAATCATTTAAAAGAAAATCTAGTTATCAGATTTCAACAAGCAAGGTGGATGATTCTCGCCTTCTTGCCCCTGCATCAATTGATGCAATAGAAACATGAAACAGCAACCTGTAAGTCCCACTTTCTATCTCAGGCAGCATCCATCTGGGTCATGACATTCTGCAGAATCTCTGAAAATCCATGAATCAAATTTCAATTAGCAGGCTGTACCGCCCATTTTTTCACCTTCGCATTCTGATCATTAAAACATACTTGTGAACCTGCAGCTGCAATAACCACCAACTCCAGATTATTGACATCCATATCAGGGATGTGAACATTAGTCTGGTGCGCCAGCAAGTTTTTATCAAGCGGTCAGGTACTATTTGTATATCATCGTTCAGATTTTGATTGTATAAATGCTAACAATACCATATATTGATTTTTATTTACTACTATATGTCTGTTCTTTTTCTTTTTCTTCTTTATAATATCTCGCACATGTTATTTGATTTCATATAATGAAGCTTATATGAATTTATATTGGATACTATTTCTATTTTCTAGAATAAAACTAATAGAATTAAGAATTATAAGCATAACTAGATAAGAATATTTCTATTGATCCGGTTTGAGGGCCAAAAACCAATTAGAGCCTGGACCTAAGGGCTTTACTCTAGGACCAATCTACTGGATGATCATCCCTATGACATGGTCAGGTCTGTCTCCATTCTTTCCTTTACACTGAGCAGAACATATAGTTTTTGATGGCTTAATCTGGTGAGGAAAGGCGGAGGATGCCAGGGATCTTTTGTTCTCTCTCCAATGTGTTTCAGACTCCGGATGGATTGAAAGAAGCCTGAAACCTCTATTAGCATCACCTAAACCACCACCAACTAATAAAAGAAACAAACACAATTTACTGAGTGATTCAATTTTCACCGGGTTCTTCATCAAGCAACTTAGAGCACAAATTACTCTCTCATAAAACTAAGTAAATTGACATTCAATCACCAGTGAACTGGTAATTATAGTCATGGCTTTGAAGGGATAGGTAAAGTCATGCATGTAGACTACATTGCCCTCTTGAGATGCATTACTAGTAGAGTTCAGAGAGAGACTGAACATTGACCTAATCTGACATTATTTTTACAGAGTGGTTATTCTCAAGTTTCGAACTCAACACTAAATGCACCAATAGAACAAATAAGGGTTCAAAATACAAACCGGGGAGTTGCAACTGTTATTATGTTGTTATCCAATATATAAACAAGTGTTTTCTAAGATCAAATATAGTCATTGGATGGTAAAAGATAGGGTTGACAAGAGTGAGAACATGCCTTTAATTGTGAGAAATAATCAGTGTATAAATAATGTGAAAAGTTAGGTTTGTCTTTGGTCTTGTCTTTCCAACACGAAAATATTGTTGACTTCATTTCAATCTTTCTTGAATAATTCTTTCAGTATCTAACTGCCCAAAGATTCATCCTCCTAAGTTTATAAGGTGGTTTGTACCTTGTTTAATATTTCACTTAATCAAGAAATTTAATGTTAATAAATTTTGTCACACTTGAGGATTGTCAAAAAGTGTTTTGGTTCAAGTGTTGCTGTCCCCAATAATCTATCAGGAATAGTGACAAGAATTTACAAGAATGCTATTTCATGAATGTGAAAGTTTTTGACAACTGAAGAATAAGAATAAATTCATTCAGGTTATAAGGCAGTTATACTTGGGCAAAGGTTTGCCCTCACTTACTATCCTTTAACTTGAATACTTAGCAGTACTGTCTCTCTCTCTTATATAGTAATTTAGTTAAAATTGGGGGACTTTTGAAACGAGTCATTATTTGTTGTAATGGTAAAAAATCGAATTAATCACAAGTATGAGGACACAGAATTCTTATCTTAGAACAATCACTTTTTCTAATGTAATTCTCATAAGAATACTGATTTAGAGGTCGATTTTATTTTTATGTGAGTGGGGGGTGATGGATTCCATTGCATGACATCATGTAGTATAATCCACCACTCTTCTCACGTAAAACCATTTTTGTATTGGTTCGATTAAGACTCCTTATCATTACAACTCATAATATTCATTTTCGGTAGATAAGGTCTTACTATCACAATCAATCCACAACCAGTTTTGCTTTTCATTTAATTAGGGTTACTATTACTACACTACCTAGTAGCCCTTCATTAAAGTGTGAGGACGATACATCCCCAACCTCACTCTTCCAACAACCAAATAAATCAAATTAAAGTGGGAGGATATTTTTATTTTGTGGTATGAGACAGGAATTTTCCTTTTGTCGGTATTTGTGATACAGTCCATAAGTGACAAAGACATAGTACAACTCCAATCCCATTGTCTTAAAATTAGTTAGGTCAAGGTGGGGTTCTTTTTATTTTTTTCTTTAAATTTTCTGGTAAGTATATATAGATAATTTTATGAACTTTCCTATTGGTGGTTCAGGTTTTAAGTTGTTCGAGAGTAGGATATTTGGGGCATGCTTGCCTTGGATTTGATATCAAACCTGCTTTTTGTGTCCGAAGTGGAAACTTATTTGGGTTATAACAATGGGTAATTATTATGTGGGCTCCATTTCGGCCCAAAATCTAGTTCTCCAAAGTATTAAATTGAGTAATCACTTGAAGGCCCAAGGGTCGATTGAGTTAGCTTATCTAATTGGTTGCCTTTTTTTTCTCTCTTTCTGTTTTTTTTTATTTATTCATCAATTGGGTTATAAAGCTCTCGGGCGTGAATGTGTGCCATTATTAACATTTTTTTTCATAAATCTTAAAATACAATGTTCGCACTACACAAAAGTACTCACATTTCATATTTTGGAAAAAGAAATCAAGAAAATGGTTCATCCCTCAAAGATACTTTTACAACAATTGTATGAAATTCTGTTCTTAGATTTCACTTTTGTGGGATAATTGTGGTGGTCTTATATATATATATATATATATATATATGAAGAGACCACCAACTCTTGTTATTGTGAATGTTTGGAGAAGAACAGATGTACACAGTTTTGCTTTTGCAAGAAGAGACTATTTTCAATCTTGAACCGGTAATTTTTAAGTTACAACGGAACATTCCTACCATTGCGCGAAAGGCCATCCTAGATAATCTCAAAGGTTATTGCAGAAAAACATTAAGTTTGATATAGCATTTACAATTTTGTAAAAATTTACTATTCTATCCCGAAATGATGACAAAATTATCCTCGCTGAAGCAAGGAACCATTTTATGCACAGTACTATACCACTTTTAAGTTATAGTATGTAATTGCATCACTTTTTAGCACGTGCTTTAAAGGTTTTAAGGACAATTTGGTAATCATCCATCCACAAATAAAATTCACACAACTATAAATTCTTTACCTACTCTTACATAATGTTAAGCTTTTAAATTCGGACCTAATTGCAGATCTAGGTTGTTTCACATAATGTTTAACAATACTAGGAGAGTAACAAATCTAAAATTATTTTGAACTCCAATAATTTCCTTTGGTTAGATCTTATAGCATGCTCTAGGACAAGTTCATTGATCGATTTGGAGGAAAAAAATTTGGAATATACTTCCACCGAATTTTTTTATAATACAGGCTGATTTTTCTGCTCATAATTTTTTTCTAGAAATTTCTTTCATTTAGTTTTGATATTTTAATAATAATTACTTTTTATTCAATTGCATAATGACTCTTCACAAAAATTTTAGAATGTCACGATTAAAGTAGCAAATTATTAGTAATACCTTGTCTACTTAAAAATGGAGCATCATAAGCAAGGAAGTACATACATGGACACGGGTACTACATGAACATGGTGATACGGAAAATTCTAAAAAAAATACGACACGGACACGACTAGAATATGGCCATAAAATAATAATATAATATATTAATTATTCATAAAAAAAAAAACTACAATACAAAAATACTTCAATTCATCGTAAAGCAATTAAGAATCAAATAAACTTATAAACAAAAATAGACAAATAGATTGAAATAAATTAAAGAACCAAACTTATTTAGTCCTCTACGTATATTTAGCTTAGATTTTTAATCATAACTTAGTCACGTATAATTTTCTTTTAAAATACTTGAATATACATCACTGTTACGAAATGTCTGACACGTGCTTGAGGAGTGTATGAGAAGTGTCCGAGAAAGAAAAATGCCTGAACACTTCTGTGAAGTGTCTGACACGAGTACGACACATTCAGTAAAGTGTCCGTACTTTCTAGATCATAAGTCATTACTTTCTCATTTCTCAAGTCAACTTGGCTTGTTGACCTTTGAACTCGTGATTTTCTTTTTGAATGTCATCTCCTTTTTGGATTTAAAAAAAAAAAAAAAAAATTGCATAGGTGAAAATGAATTTGTTAATTAAATTCGAGTGATTTTTATACGAGTGAGGTGGTGGTGCCATCATATAATGCCGTAGTAACATTATACAGTGGGACTTTACATAACATTGCTCACCACTCTCACTCGTGTAATTTTTTTGAGCGAAAAGATATGTGAATGTGAAGTATGGATGTATATTAAGCATGATAAAAGCATGATAAGTCACATTAAATGTATTCTAGTGGTACTCCTTTGGAGCAAGTATAAATGGTCATCTTAACAAGATAAAAATAAGTGAATCATGTTGTACTGATATAATGAGATTTAATTGATTAGCCAAAAAACGCGTTATCATGATTGCACTAAAGTTTTTGTCTTGTCGGGTAAGCTAACTATATATCCAGAATTAAACCAGGATTGTCAAATCCAAGTAGTATAAACGTTTTATGCTTCACAACTGCTTTTAACTCTCTTTTTTAAAATGGGAAAAAAACCTTTCATTAGTTTAAAGGCCTCGTTTAATTAAGCACACTAACCCAATTAAGCTAAAAAAAAGCAGAGAGAGAGAGAGACTTTGGCAAGGAAAAGAGAGGGAGGAAAACAGCTATTTAGAGAGAGAGAGAGAGACAAAGAAAAGAGGCTAGAGAGAGAGAGAGGGGTGTGATGGGTCTGAGAGCAAAGGCCAGTGAAGGCTGGGGCATGGGTTTCCTCTTCGTTTTCTTCCCTGACGACGAAGCCATTATCAACAAGAAAACCAACCCCTTCTCTTCTTCTCCATCACCATCTTCATCTTCTTCTTCTTCTTCTTCCTTCAAACCCATCACTACTCTCAGACGCTCCAGCTCAACCCTCCTCTCCACCAGAGCCCAATCCACAATCTCCATCTGCGCCCTCCTCATCGTCCTCTCTCTCCTTGTCTTCACTCTCTCCACCTTCGAACCCTCCACCTCCATCTCCTCTCACTCCACTACTTCTCGAAGACACCTCTCATCATCAATTCGCATCTTCAATCGCAATTCGCATCACCAACCCGAACTAAAAACTTCACTACCATCATTGTCACATGCCTTGCAAGGATTGGGTACTCTGTATAGAAGAGGCACAAAGGCCATGAATGACCTCATTGTGGCTCATATTACAGACTCACTCACACCACACGAGCTTCGTTTGTTTTTCAGAGCTTTACATAGATCTGGACTCACTTCCAGATCAGACCTTGTTTTCATATACGGCTCAAAACCCAATTTGTCTGTAATAGAAGCCATTCTTGAAGAGAACGAGTCATTCTTGAAAGTCATAAGTCGGTATGAGGAATCAAATTTTACTGGTGTTGACACGGTGCCGAGTTTTGATGTAACTCAGTTCGTGAAATCGAGCAAAAAGGAGAAGGAAGCGGGAGAGCCAATATGGGGTCGAAGAACTCGAAGCAATTTCAGTGAAGAAGGTGGGACTGAGTTGGCTCGGTTGAGTTATGGCTCGGTGGCGGGTTTCGATTTCGACGAGCTCGACCCAGAAAACTCGCTAGTCGGGTTTCTAGACCATGCTCCACTGAGTTTGAGAAGATGGGCTTGTTATCCAATGCTACTCGGCCGAGTTCGCAGAAATTTCAAGCACCTAATGTTGGTGGAGGTGAAAGAAGTGTTAGTGCTCGGTGACCCACTCGGCCGAGTCAGGAATCGGAGTCCCGAGTCAGTTTATTTGTCAACAGTCTCCGGGAGTACTACTAATAACAAGCATGGAAAAAAGAACTCGGTGAAGACTCAGTCCCACAATCAAGAACTCGTTAACCCGGCAATCATAGTGGGCGGAACTCGGGGGGTTCGACGGTTATCCAACGCGATGCTAACGGAGATTGTCCGAGTCACAACTCAACACAAGCGAAAGAACTCGGTGTCCGAGTCGGGAGTCTTTAATCAACTCGTTGGCAATGAGTTCCTATTGAAGAATGTAAATTTGATCACGTCAAGTTGAGTCAATCCAGGACACGATTCACTCATTGGGTTGAACTTGAGCTCAGGTTTTTCTTTTGACTTTATTAAATTACTGATATATATAGATCATAATAACTACTCGTACTAAATATGTTCATTATTAAAGCTAAAATTTTCAGTTTATTGATTATTAGCAAATAAAGTAAAAGGAAATTACAATTAGAATGTTAAAACTTTTTTATTCTACAATTACTGTTCATAAATGTACTATACAATTTGATTTTGTTTTAATAAATTCTTTGTATTTTGTTTGATGATATTTAGCAAATTGTGGCGTAGAATTAATGAGTTGTGTGCAACTGTTTCCTATTACTGAAATTGTTGGAATATATATATATATATATATCATGGGACTGTCAATATACATATCACATGGGGTGCATTCTGTTTTCAATGTTGACAACCCATGAATGGTGTCAAATAACATTTACATTATGAGAATGCAATATCACTATTAAAGGATGGGACATTAACTACTTGGAGAATGCATTATTTATTAGAATTGTACTACTCTGGCAAACATTTCGCAACTTTTATCATTTTTTTATCCATCAATTTGAAAGTGCAACTCTATTATTTTTTTGAATGTATAATACCATTATTTTAAAGTAACAAGTATTGCATTCTCAATTGCACATGAACAACAAAGTATAACCGTACAACCTGTTGGAATTGGACAATAAAAAAGTGATAATATTCAATTATAAGAGATTATATAAAATACAAATATGTAATAAATAATAATATTCTGAAATACATAATTAAAAAGTTATAAATAATTTCAAATTAAGGCTCACCTTGAAGATAGGTGAACCTCTCCTAAGTGTAATCAGACAATACTATATTCGGAATTCAACTAAGTCAGATTTAACAATTTATATGTTCATAGGGTGGCACATTCTATGAACTCATGTATTCATCTCCGTCCAATCATTCGTCCAAAAATAAAATTATATTCAAACACATATATCAACTAGAAGTTAGAAACGTTACCATAATGAAATTTTTAGAATTTTCATAATTTTATTACCAGAAAATTGATCAAAATTTCAAAATTCTATTATCAAACCTTCACCAGAACCTTTTCAAAATTTTGAGTTTAACCGCCTAAAACTTTATCGGAATCTCGTCAGATTTTTGGACAAGGTAACTTCACTTGCTATAAGTTACAGAATTATGTCAATGTTATATGTATAGACTCATCCTAGGCTCCCTTATATAGGATCTATACTTATGGTCTATTTATGTGTGATTAAATACAAACAACCAAAAGTCAGGAATTATAAGTCATTTATGAGTGATTAAATATAAATATAAATATAATGATAGAAGTTCAAGATAGAGCAGTAACAACATGTATAAATGATGAATTAATTATAAAATTTCAAGAGACAGAAGTTACAACAGGTATAAATGATGAATTAATTACAGAATTTTAAGAGACGAGAATTATAAGCAATTCAAAAATCTCCTTAATAGTGGTAAACTGGTAGCATAATGCAGATGGATCCTCTGCGATGTAACCTGATCTAGTGTAATTTTTTAACGCAATTAAAATTGTTTTCAATACATTAATTCGGTTTTTTTTAGCGCATCAAATCTGATCGAAAGTTTGGACTCGGGACTGAAGGCTGAGGAGGTGATTGAGTGCTTATTTCGAGAAAGAGAGAGAGAGATAAATATATATATATAATTATATATATAAATATACATATAGAGAGAGAGGGAGAGATTCATGGGGAGAATGTGAGGCAACTACGCTCGGGGGGAAGGGGTGAGCATTGATTGAAACCATGTGCGAGGATGTTTCCACGGCGCTCCATTTTTTGCTTCGGAAGGAGAGAGAGAGCGCTTTTGCTTTCAACTTTGCCAGCTTTGGCCAGCCAACGGGCCTCATTAACAATATATAATACAGTATATAGAATAACAAGGGGCAAATATAACGGCCAAATGGTATCTCCTCCTAAATTTAAAATTGAGGATTTGAGTTTTCTGTAGAACAAATTCTGTGTTTGTGTGATTTACCTACTAATGTTATGTACAAGAATGTAATAAAATAAAATGTTCATTACAATTATTCTTTTGTTTAGTATTGATTTTAAGATAAAAATAGTCATTCCTTGCAATGAAAATTCATTACATTCCATAGTTGAACCTATGTAATGAGTATTCTGTTTCTAGTCAGATTAAAAAAAAAAATATTCATATTACCAAAAAACCCTCCACCTCCACCTCCACCACCACCACCACCACTTCCACAACCACACTAGCTCTACAACCATTCCATTCCAACTGCATTTCATTTCATTATCGTGTACCAAACACAACTTAAAAGAAAAGGGAAGTATAATGAATCTTAGCTTTACCACCGGTTTGAGGGAGCTATTTTCACGATTTCTCGAAAATTAGTCGGAGTAAAGTGTCGGACACTCCAATTACCGAAAAAAAAGAAATATAATGGGTCTTAAATCATCAAAAGATAAATGTGTTTTTTTTAATAACTAAAAATAAGAGACAGGAGATGCTAGTATTAGTTACGAAAGCAAAGATAATGTTAACCTAATTGTTTTTGGATAACTAAGCTGAAAAAGAAAGAAAGGATCTCCTTTATGATATTAAGAAAAAAAAGTGGAGAGAAGAAATGAAAAATTATTTTATTTTTGTGAGAAGTACCGACAAAGCAAAAACCAAATAATCACTCACCCTCATGTATATACATATACATGCATATTGAATAGTACAAGTTAGATATGATTAGAAGACTGAATGTTGCGTCGGCAATGAATATAAAATAAAATGGAGAGAAGATTAATAATTTAATATTGCATTTGGGTTGAATTAAGAAGATGGAAGAAAAGGAATCGAAAGGGAAAAAAATATAGACGAATAGAAGATAGGAGGAGGAATTTTTTAACCCATTAAATAATTAGGTATATAGTTGTTATTCTTTCCAAAAGCGAGAGGATTCAAAAATGTTTTGTTTAAAAAATTAAAATTAATATGTAAGAAAGTTTTTTCATTTCATTTGAAGGTGGGTTTAATGAGTTTGGGATTAAAGTGATTGCTTCTTCTCACTTTCAATAGTCTTCACCAAAGACTTCCTCATTGACTTTCTTTATTTGATTCTAACGTTTATGAAAAAAATGAACTAAAAGTCTTGTAAATCGGCTTGCAAGAAAGGGAAACATGCTTATTTATATATGAGAATTATACCTATAGACTATGAGTGTACAGCATAGACGCTAGTGTACGTGTTCAATTGGATAATTGGATTTATGATGGCCAATGACACTAATACTATATTATATTTGTAACGCTATACACTATATAAAATTACATATCATCTTCATTTGATTGAAATTGATAGTAAAGATTACTTATCAGTTATCACATAAATAATTGAATGCAAATGTGAGCGCACGTTAGTTAAGTTATTCTATATTTGCAACGTTATATGTACGGAGTATATTTACGAAGTATATTTATAGAAGTCAATATCATCTTCATTTGATTGAAATTGATAGGGCACTGGTTGTCACATAAATAATTGAATGGAGATGTGAGGGCATGTTAAGTTAGTTCTTGATAAGCAACGAGACTAATCCTATATATATATATATATATATATATATATATATATATATATATATAAATATAGGATTGAGATTATGTGGTAAGATTGGTTGTCCCATAAATAGTCCCAACTGAAATGGAGATTATTAGGGGCATGTTTGGAGATCTATAATTATATATAAAAAAAAAGTTTACAAAGAATTATTCTTTTAAAATATAAGACAATCAAATCTTATCAATAAACAAAGTTGCTAGAATTTTTATACAATCAGAATGTTCAATAAGTAAGCAAGCATTATTGCTGATCACAGTTCCACATATAGTTTGTCATGTATTAATTTTCTAGATTTGTTGTTGAAACTTGAAACAACCAAACAGATCTCAAAACTAAATTTCCTTATGTTAATGTTTCTGTACATCTTGCGGAAGGATAGAAAAGGAAAAAGGCTAAGTAAAATCATTTCCTTCCTATTTTTCCATGTGCTTAAATAAAATTAGATATTAACAGGTTTCTGAAATTGTTATGAATCTAAAAAAGAAAAGAAACATTATATATATATATATATATATATATATTATATTTAAAAGACGGCCTTGGATGCTGCTTACCCATTTAAGTGGGTGATGGCGATCACATCCAACCATGACAAAAGCCAATCCACCGACACCAATAATGGTGCTACGTGTCATCATATAAGTCATAGCACACAAATGGCAAAATCCATTTCGATTTCAAGTGTGCATGGACCTTTACTGGTGGACAAGTTGCATGTGTGAGTGTGTGACCATATAATATATATATATATATATATATATATATATATATATATACTGACACGCAGAGAAAGAGTGAACTTGGAAGAAATTTGGCAAATGAGTTCTTATTAGAATAAGAAGAGTACAAAGTCTCAACTATGTGTGAACAAAAAGTAGCTTCAGAAACTTTCGGCAAAAAAAAAAGGTAGCTTCAGATGGCTGGCTGATTTCATGGAGAATGTGAATATATATATATATATAGAGAGAGAGAGAGAGAGAGGGGTTCCACTGTTCTAGTAATTGTTATTGGAGAAGTAAACAAAATTTCAAATTCGTATTGTGAACGCAGCTTAGGGTCCCCATTCCTTCTGATCAAGACGCGAAGAGCGTGGGTGCATTGCGGAGTCAAAGATTTTCTACAGTGGGGACAGAAAATTATGAAAAATAATAAAAAAATTGAACCAAAATAACAAATAAAGAAGACCTAAATATTGACGGATAATATTTCTGTTAATACATTCAAAATTGTACGCAACAAGCTCTAATGTTTTCAAAAATAGTTGTACAAATGATACACTACATAAATAAAAATGGTTATCAAATAATTTAATTGATAAGGCATATATATATATATACTACATGTTTGGCTTCGAACTTGTAGCGTAAATTAAATTGGTCGAGCCGTCAATTATGAGAGTGCTGTGCAAGTTGGAGATCAAGTCACTTTATTCAAATAATATCCAAACAATTCCTGAGTTGAAATTCTCTGCCTAATTAAGTGTCTGATCTTATCCGTGCCCTACGAGAATCAATACTGTGTGAGCGAGTGCACTATAAAATCACGAGACTCTATTTTATTATATTAATATTATATAAGGCCGTATACAAAATTGACTGTGCGTGCGCAGTGTGGACTTTGAAGTGTGCAAATGGAATATTACATTACTATATTAATATTATATTATTTTTCAACTTTTACGTTTTTCATAGTTATATTATATATTATTAAATTACCTTTTACCATTTACATTTTAGTAGTTATATTATTATTTTTTCAAAAACTAGTAATTATTATAATTTTCATAACGGATACAAAAACTCTACCGGCTCGTTTTAATTCATAAAAAGATAATAATTACGTATTATTCAAAAAAATAATATAAATTTTTACAAATTGATTAAATCTACTAAAAAATTTTAAGTTAAATTTTTTCAACAAATTTAATCTCGAATTCAACACTCTTAAACTTACATTCACCACTTTTAAATTAACATTTCACCACTATTAAATTTTGAAAATTTTGAAATATTTCAATTTAATTTTTTAACAACATAATTAATCCAGATTTTATCAACCTTAAACCTACCTTCACCATTAAATCAACATTTAATTACTCTTAAATCTTGAAAAACATAAATATTCATATTAATTTTTTTGTTAACATTGTTAATTTATGTTTCGCCACTCTTAAATCTACCATCACCACCCTTAAATCCACATTTCAACACCCTTAAATCTTGAAAATTTTAATATATTTTAAATTATTTTTTTTCAACATAGTTAATCTATGATCCAAAAGTCTCGTAGCTCTTTTTTTTAATAATATTTATTTATTAATTATTATTTTTACTCATAGAAAATAATATTAAGTTAAAGATTAAATTATTCAACAAATTTAATATGGATTTTCACAAATTTAATAATTTTACTAAAAATTTTCAAGTTAAAATTTTTTCAACAAACTTAACCTTGAATTTAACACCCTTAAATATTGGAACATTTGAAATATTTTAAGTTAATATTTTTGTTAATACAATTAATCTAGGTTTACCACCCTTAAATATTGAAAAATTTGAATTTTAAGTTAATTTTTTTGTCAACACAATTAATCTAGATTTTATCACCCATAAACATACATTCACCACCCTTAAATTTACATTTTACCATTCTTAGATTTGAAAAACTTATTCAACTTAATTTTTTTGTCAACATTGTTAATTTTTCACCACCCTTAAACCTACCATTACCACCTTTAAATCAACATTTTACCACTCTTAAATCGTGAAAAATTTAAAATATTTCAAGTTAAATTTTGTCGAGTTCACCACCCTTAATTTAGATTTCAACACCCTTAATCTAAAATTTTTCAAAGTTCAAGGGTAGTGAAATGTTGATTTAATTATTAATTTTTCAGATTAAAAATAACAATTACAAAAATAAAATATTATCAATATGTTTGAATTGAATAATTTAATTGTCTGTCTTACTTTTCAAACTTTAAATATTTAGAGTGGTCACTCAAAGGGTGTCGTATCCTTATAGGTACGGGTAGGGCATAAACCCGACTGAGCAAGATGATTTCAACTCTCAAAAGTTTATATCAATCAATCCACCTCCCGCGTTGACTAGACTACCAGTATCACTCCATAACATCATTTTTACATAAAGGTATTATTAGTCAATTATTAGAAATACTGAGGAAATGCATACATAAAAAACTCATATAATCTTCATTTTCATCCCTGATGGACTCGTCCTACATAATCTAAACCAAGAAAGTGTCATTTAATTTACTAGAACAAAAGACACTCAAAGCCTGCCTAAGGCTTACTTGCAAAAGTTTCTAAATACTAATATTTTCATGAATGCTTCTTACAACACATAAGACTCCTGTAAATGTCACTCTCTGATTGCAAGAGACTTATTCTAATATGGTGCTACTTCACGGGTTATATATATATATATATATATATATATATATATATTATGTTGCCTTCGGTCATTTTCAGTATCCAAAAGGCTTAAATGAAGAAACACAAGCCAAAGTGGTATACCCTCACGCTCACGGGTGGCTTATGAGCCTATCAACTTCACATAAGAGGACATTATTAACACACACAAGCATGCGCATGTATACATCCTGTGAACCTATTTAATAATGTCATTGGCACAAATAATTCATGATCTACTTGTGAATAGCTGTTCACCAAGAGTTACACACACACACACACACACATTGCCCCACAATAGCTGTTCACCGAGAGTGTTTTGTCTGGTAAATCGTTGAAAGTAACTGTACAGACTGTAGTTTACAGATTGAGAATAAGTGAGCTATAGTTTATACATGAACACATAGAACAAGGTTCAAACATATGTTTTACTTGCATTATCACAATGGCAAAGTTTGATAAAGTTCCAAAGACAAATATTAAATTAAAAATGCAATCAATGCAAACGACAAAGTCTGCATTCCTTAATATTTGAATTCACAACAAATTTAATACATATACACCCTCCTTTTTTTTTACAAATAAATGTAAAAAGAAAAAAAAAATAAGTAAAAAGGAAAAATGAGAGACCAAACAAATTGAGGAACATTACCAATCAAATCAAAGAATTTGACTCACCTGCTGTCTTCTAAACTACAGTCTGCACTCTGTGATCAAACAAATACAGCAGCAGAAAAAGAAGGGATAAAAAATCACTCTTCAGGCAGGCATCACATAATCAATAGCGACACTAATAACAGCTCTTTTCTTCATGGAGCAAACAGCAAAATTCGTGATTCGGCAAACCAGGCACGGTGATCTATCATATTGTGTTGCTCTGAGGTAAATAGGTCAACACAGACGAGGAATCGTGGCTAAAGATGATAAGCAGATAAATTACTCAAATTTGGTTTCTAGAAGAGATCAACTTTCTTCTTATGCATGTCTTGCTTCCATTTTGGCAATTTATAGAATGCTTCTTTCATCATCCCTAGTACACCCTGGAATTCCTCATCAGATAGATAAGCCTGCAAATTGAAAACGGAGAATCATGAAAAAAGAGAGCCAAAACATAAGCATTTGAATGTAATAACAATCACAAAATGATCAACCTCTCTTCGTTTAAAATCAATTCCATTAACTGGGTTCTTAGAATGGGCCTTCAGCTGTTCATAACTAAAGGTACTCTGACTACCATTCTCATCCTGCTCTGCCACTTGCTTTAGTTTTGAATCCTCACCATTGCTCTCTGATGCAGGCCCAACTACCTCTGTCTCCTTAACTTCGGATGCTTCTTTAGAATCCTCTACCTCTGAAACAGCATTCTCACTCTTGCTTTCAGCTACAATCAGTACCCAAAATGTCAGATTATCCAAATTTCAAGATCCTGATTACAATCATGAAACCAAATTTACTTGCCAAAGAAGAGGAAGAAGATGCAAGGCTGATATTCCCACATGTTCTATACATCAATGTCTCCTTGATAGCAATAAATTTCCTCCAGATTTATTTTTTTTAAGAAATATTAAAAAAAATAAAATTGTAAACACTATGAAAGATGACTTGTTTATGAAGCCCAGAGAGTAAATTCCAAGGCTTCAAGTATGTTATTCCCCCCCTGACCTGGAACGTTTACGAATCATGTGTCACTGAAAGAAAGCTTCCAACACCCCCCCACACCACTGTGCACTCTCAATATCATTTTATATGTTTATGTAATTACTCAACAAAACATTTCAAGTTAATTGCTAATTACGATCTAGTGTACATGTTCAGGAAGTGAAAGGAAAAAAAATCAGCCTAGAAAAATGAAGGACGTTAAGGCATGCTGAAGTAGACTCAGTTTAAGAGATGCCCCAATAAACTTAAAATGAAAAATGCTGCAACAAACTACAGAAATTAAGAGATGATGAAAACAAACGAACACAATGGGGTTTCCAAGGGTAAATTACACTGTCCCTTGAGGTTACGTAAAATTACATGCACTTGTAGTTTACAAAATACTCTAACCTCCCTTGATATTGCTATCTTGCAACACTTTGCCTCCTTTGTTAACGGTCAATGCTAGTCAACAAATAGAATTAGCAAATGTAAGCAAAAACAAAGACTAAAGTGCCAGAATTACCCTCCCTTTGAGTGTAATGACAATATTAACCTCATTAGGTAGTATGAAATGACAATAATAACCATTTCTCCTCCTCGTCCCCTCTCAAGCACAGACCCCACTATTCATCTCTTCTCCACATCCTCTCCCTCTCTCCTATTGACATGGATGACTACCTCTCTAATTCTAAATGAGACGGTTGTCAACCGTTTTCACGGACACCAGCTTGTTGAGATGGGGAGTATTAAATCATTTTGGATAGCACATCTTTGTGTTTTCATGTAGGAAATTTAGAGCATACATCTGTATTATAACAATCTTGAATTGAAGGGTACCATTGAAGGCCACACTACAGGAGGTATAAACCAAGAAATGATGTGATTGCAACACCTGAAAAGGCCACTATCCTCACTCTCAGAATGTAACAACAACCACCCCAACCCCCCCTCCCCTCTGCATGTGTGTAAGAATAGAATATTTCATCACCAGAGGTAATGAAGAATTCAAATGCAGTCATTGGAACACTGCAAATGAGTTGGGGAAATTAACTGGCCCCCCAATTGCCCCACTATCTTCATTACATCACCAAGGCACCAATTCATTTCCATTCTTCACCATGCTCATCAACTCTTTACAATTACAAAAAAAAAAGAACATTATCCAGTTCTGGTCCAGCTACAGCAGGGCTGTGGCGAGGGAGAACTCGAGAGAAACCTAATGTTTGGTATTTCACAAAGTAGTTGCTCTAAGACTTGAACTTGTACCAAAGGCACCGGTATTCAAGCGTTAAACTACTGAACCAAGTAACAGCCCTCTAAAATTCTCTCCCCAACATACCACCAATTAACAAACCCCAGTCACTATGGTCGTTGTAAGTCCTAACAGGGTGCTGCCATTGTAACCTACCCCATCACCACCATCAGCCCTCACCACTAAGGGTTGTCCCTCTCTCTAACCCTTACTCTCTTTCACCTAACCCTTCTTTCTTTCTTCCTTTTTACTCAACAATTTTGACGATCAGGAAATGAAGTGAAATTTTCAACTTTTGAGGAGAATGTGAAAAATGAACAAGGTGTGCAGGTCCTCGTTTTGTGCATTGGGATTTAGGGTCGATTTGGGATGGGAAGATGTGCAGAAACTAGCTTCAAACTCCAGATTATCTCCACAGTAGACCATAATTTCATTTGAGACTCATTTCACCTACAAAATCCCTTTGGTAATGATGGGCAATCTCATCTTTTTACACAAAGTCCACGTTTTACATCATTTAATATAATAATCAATGGGCGAAGTAGTAAAATTACACTACACCTTAATGCCGACCAACGGACAAGTCTGATAGGGAGGCCAGTGTAATACAAGAGGGGAAACTCATGCACTTTCGCTTAACCCTGGGGAGGCCAGTGTAATTTACCCTTTTCTCCATAGATAATGACATCTAATGCATATAAACAGGATAATTTTGGTTTCATACCAGGAGGGCTAGCTTCTGCAGGTGAACTTCTAGTTGGGTGGACAGGAGAGGTTTCAGGTGACCGCTTCTTTTCAGCATTAAGAACTGATGATAAAGCAGCAACTGCAGCTGCTCTCTGTGATCCCTGACTCCTGCCTGATGACCTTGGAGCAGCAGCATTTTTGGTCCCAGAAGATGGGCTAAATGCAGAGGATAAGGCAGCTAAAGCTGAAGCTCTTTGAGTTGGCCCTCCCTGATTTGACCCATTGGACCTATCCTGGTTCTGCAATAGCATAGGAAATCAGAGAACAACCTCCTCAGCCAAAAAGGCTAATCCTCTGTATCTCAAGCACAATCAAAGAGAGAAGGTTAAAAGACAAAGAAGACAGAGAGAGAGAGAATTCTAGGGCATGCCCACCACCTCAATTTTTGTAGGTTAATGTTGGACTTCAAAAAGTATGAATGAAAATTTCTCAGGTAGCACATGTAGGATGAAAAACCATAAAAGTACAATATACCATAAAACTTAAAAGCTTAATTCACAAAGGTTTTAAAGTACAATTTGCAACACAAATCCCATAATTCCATTTTATGTTTACTACAAACAGAAGTAGCACAAACAGAGGCCATTTTGTCTGCAGAGCAGTCCCAACTAACACAAACAGAAAAAAAAAAAAAAAAGATAAGAAAAAGGAAAAACAAAAAATAAGTAACTGATGTTATGAGTGCTTTAAACCAAACTATTTGTGAATCCTGAAACAGAAGTGAGTATAACACAAAATAGCCCCCTTTTTGCCCATAAGAATAGAGGCAAGGGGCTAGCATTTGCTAGATTTTCGGTTGGTCTGGAGACTCTAGACAGCTGTCAAGCTGACACATAAACCACTAATCTACTTGAGGAAAGAAATTTGAAACAAGCCCAAAAAAGAGTAAAGAACTCACTATAGTAGTTCAGAGGTAAAAATAGAAAATCACGTTCTTCCTCCACAGATTATTGCCCATTTTTTTAACATAATAAATTAAATTTGCAGAACCGACCCAATTGACCAATCAAAAGGACAGAGAGAGAGAGAGAGAGAGAGAGAGAGAGGGAGAGATGTTCACATAGAGGATGGAGCATAACCAATTGCAAAGAAGCGAATTTTTTTTAATACCCACCTCCTAACCGGGACATGAACCCTGCACGTCATATCTCCCACCTCTCCCTTTCAAGGTGACAGGAGATACCACACAAACTTACAGCTAGCGGTAAGAAGCAAACAAATAAGACAAGACAACACAAATTTTCTGGTCACCATTTACAGATCACCAAAATTGTCAGTTAGGTGGGGAAAACTAACCAAGACTAAAAAATCATTTGATCCTGTAATCATCTGGCTCATTAAAATGATGAGAAACCATTAAACCAAGAGATGAAGTTGATGATGATAATTATTATCATAAGTCATTTCCTAAGACGGCTCCTCTTATTCTACGATAATCCAAGCTGCAGCTCCACGAGTCTGCTCAGAGCTAGTCGATTCCTGATCCATCCGTTCTCCCCTCTCGGTTGACGTTTGCCAGCCACTAGAGCAAGAGAACCTACAGTCAATGAACCATGGCCTCACTCATTTTATCCCTAAGATCTTAGAATTTAAAGATATTGCAGTTTGTAGCTACCATGACCATTTACCCACCTCATTTCACAATTTCTGAAATTTCTTGCCTTTTCTGCACGTTGCCAGGTTCTGAAAGCAACAATTGGTATCTTGCAAGACTTGTGCATTATTAGTCCCATGTGCAAATTTTGTGATTTATGCAAATTAGATTTCGAGTTTTTGCCTTTTGTTTTTCTATTTCTGTATTTTCCCATTAATGGTTATTACATCATCTTTCATTGCTTTATGATGATACCAGACTTTCTAATTAGGTGAAGCAGTTAGGAAAGCTAATGATTGCGCATCCGAGTTTAGCATAGTCTCACATCGCCCGGGTACCTTTGGAATGTGCGGTGTATATACACATGGGTACCCTCTCCTTGTAAGCCGGCTTTCAACGATGAGTTCTACCCATGAATTTATCATTATATTAGAGCAGGTGTACCGCAAAGATGGGTCGGATTTGTATCTCCTGCCCTACGTGGAGAGGGAGAGCCGAATGTCTCTAGCCCTGGTGCTGAGAGGGAGTGTTAGCATAGTCCCACATTGCCTGAGTACCTTTGGAATGAGCGGTGTATATACACATGGACATCCTTTCCTTGTAAGCTGATTTTCAAGGATGAGTTCTATCCATGAGTTTATCACATATTAAGTAAAAACAAATGGCAAACTTTTGTAATTTTGCCGAGCAAATTCAACTTCATTCCCCATATTTTGGTTTAGATAACTAGGAGTGCAAACTCAAAATGACAAATGTAATGATGCAAGTTCATCTCGAGTAGCCATACTGTGCAAAATAATAATAAATGTTAGATCTGTCTTTAATCTTGGTCTCCTAGGAACCTGTGTAATGTACACAGTTTTTCTAACTAGGTATTGCACCTCTTACTATTAAAAAACCTAAATTGCTTCTTTTAATGTGCTTTTGTGGATAAAACTATCTTGTATCTCTTCCTTTTATTTTCTTTTACTACCCCCACCCCCCACCCCACCCCATCCCACACCAAAGAAATAAAAAACAAAGAAAGAAAGAAAGAAAAGAAGGAGAAATATTGTGTTCCAATGCACCCAACATGATCACAGGACGTAAATGCAGCATATCTTTTCAATTGCTAAGATGGTTTACTTTAGATGTTTTGGGGAATTTTCTTTTTCAAGTAAACTCCCTTCTATTTTTCGCCTTATGATTTATTTTATTTTATTTTATTCCTTTTTGGTGTCCATGGTCTCACTTAAGGATACATGACTTTAACAAGACAAATTTATTTAAATCGGTAAGCAATTTTACATGCCAATGTAAAGAGCTTATTTTCAATTTGAATGTCTTAATGTTTTATATCATATTAAAGTTTGTCTTTTCATACAGAAAATTAAACAGAACTAGACATCATTCACAATGCCTTTCTGGTAAAAGATTGCTTTAGGGTTTTATTTCAATCGATGTTTTAGGATGTAAATACTATAATTAGATTGGGTATTGTTTATAAAAATATATGCTTCAGATAATAGTTACATAAATTTTGCAACTTTTTTTGGGAAAATTTGCTCAGCACTATTTAAGGCATGTATGAATGTTTCTGATATAAGATCTAAGAAAAAATAAAGTAATAATTCCTGGGCTCTAGAAAAATATTGAAGATTTGTATAGTGAGAAGATGAGACCACGGGGCCATTGGCTAAAGTGGTATGAGCTCTACCTCCCAAAGGGTAGGTGCGTGGTTCAAGCCCCACATGAAGCAGTGCGGTGTGTGCCTTCATTGCTTACCTACCAAAAAGAATATCTATATATATATATATATATGAGAAGATGAGGTTTATTTCAAAAAGATCCAATTGGAACCTTGGAGGTAGGCAGATCTTAAATATAAGTTCGACACGAGGTTCAATTTAAAAATATAAAAAGTTGGATACAGGCTCGTTACGGGAATAAAAAGGAGAAGTTGGAGGTGGACAAACTGAAAAGCAACAAAGAAACAAAAACAGAGAATAAAAAGGGAAAAATGAAGTAAAAAATTCATTTGTAGATTTTCACTGTTCAATAAAGGGCTCTCCCTCTCTCTCTAACATGCACTTGATAGATTCAATAAAAGATGTTCGATGTTTCACTACTTAAGAAATTATCATAATCATCTATTGGTAACAATGTATTCAAAAGATTGTCCGATATTAGGTGTCATTTGTCATTGAAAAAAGAAAAATCATTAGCATCCTACCCCCGAACAAAAAGGGAAAGGACAAAAAAAAGGATCCATGCAACACGTTTGAAAGGAGCTAAAGCTGAAGCACTTTGGTAGTTCCAAGTAAATCAAGTGTTTTACCTCCACAGAATGACCAGCCCCAAAGAGTAGCATGACCTTCTTCTGAAATGAGTTTCCAGGAGCCTATGTAGAATATCAAAACAGAAGTTAAGGATGTATACTAAATCAAAAATTCCTTTCCGTGTAATGTGATTATAGATTCCAATCTACATTAGCCATCATGCTGATTTCGATCTTTGTATGCTCATGGCAAGAGTAAAGTCTATCAGAGTCTTGGGAAAACACATATATATTTATCAAAAACGATTCAGAACATTCACATGATACCAAAAAAAGAAAAAGAATTGTCATTGTAACACATACAGTAGCTTTTGCAGGATCCCACGAAAAATATGTTGTGAAGAAGCATGGCTCATTTCCTTCTGTGACTTTGTATAGTGGTACAGATAAAGACAACCCCTCCAGAGATGCTGCCATCTCTATGTATTTCTGTAATGAGCTTCTATAAATAAATATGTACACAACTGAATGAGTACTTCAGGAGAAAGAAAACATCAAGCAGAGAGTACCTGGCCAATTTGAAAAGCATTTTGCTTTTCATTTTGTTCTACAGACTGACCAAGCCAAACAAACACTTCAGCATGTGTATCAAGTATCAAGATGTCCTCAGTTAAGAGGTCATCCTGAGTAAAGTTGTAAACTTCTTCGACCTGACAATAAAATATATGAAATGAATAAAGAAGCTGATAAATACCCGGATAAATATGTAAGGAATTTAATTCACATTTAAATTCTAGAACGCACCTCAAACTTTCCTGGAGATCCACATGGAAGCAAAGATAATCATTAAAAGAATAGTTAGAAGAGATAATCAGTTATATTAAGAACTTGAAAGTTAGATATCAATCTATGCAATTTTCAAGGTGAAAAAAGATTCTGAGGCAAATATAATGAGAGGAAAACAATGTAAATTATGCAGAAATAATTGTGAATTTGTACTTCAAATTTCAAAATGCCACCTTTAGTGAATGAGTACGTGAACAAATGGGGATCTCTGACAATTTCCTGAGCTATTTTCTTGCTGGTGTAACTTTGTTTCCCTCCAAGTGCAAACCAGAAGGCTGAACTTTCAGTTCCTTCTTTAGCATGTTTTACAGCTACTCCTGGCTGAATTTATAAGCAAATAAAACTTATATTGATTAGTTAAAACAAATCTGGTGCTAGGAGATACTTCAAATTACAAGTCTCAAAAGACTTCGCAAAGACCAAATTAAACATCACTACAAATATTATCAATCAGTGAATAATCTCGTAGTTCGTTTAGTATTGATTTTATATAGTAAAATACGTCCATTATCTGAGTCATAAATATTCAAAAAAACATGCTAATACCAAGTAAAGCATTTAAAATCTCCAATCACATTCCAAAACTGGAGAACTGGAACCAACTCAATATTGGCAATATAGAATAAACAAAATAGGCATATGCACAATTAGTTATATTAGAAAATATCAGAAGTTTCTTATAAAAAGGTATATGAGCATAAATCTGATTAAGAATCAAGTGAACTATGTGGAGTTTACTTGAATTTATTTGAAGTTATGTTTTAGCAACTACAAGTTGAGCCAACCTGGTCATGATTATACTTCTTAAGAATTAAACATTCAAATATTTCCTATGGCACGATTAATTACAACAAAATGGTTACAATATATTTTCTAAATCACATTTACTGAAAAATCATATACATTAGCTAAAAATACCTCCAGACATAAGAGCAAATGCCAAAAAATGATATGGCAGTGAAAAAAATACTCCTATTTTCACCTTATTCCATGACATTCATGTCGTCAACACAATGACTAGCCTACATTAAAGTCCATCATGTAAGACACTTCATATCCTCACCTGACAATTACACTCTACATTTGTCACCTCGTTTAGGTCTGAAAGTGAAAAAAAATGGACAAAAGGATTGAATGAGCAGCTAGCACAAAAGTCAACTACATCCTCATGCATGTATCTTAATTTGCTGCTCAAATCTCAAATAGTAATGCAGATTTCACACGATGAGATCAGGATGCACCGTTTGGGTAGTATATCAGTGTTGCTAAAGGAGCGCCTAGGCTCCAGGAACACAGGCGCAAGGATTGCGCCTGTTGTCAGCCCAGGTGCAGCGCTGTTCACTAGGTGCGTGCCTGGGCTGCACCTTATACAAATCATCAGGCTTTTAAGTACTATTCTATCAAAGCAACTCAATTATATACACTATTCAAGAAGGCTAAACACAAGCCTAGACTCTATATAAGTTTTCAAGAAACCTATAGTGCCCCACCGAACTGAAACCTTTATATGTTATCTATAGTGCAAATAGATATCACAAACATCCCTCAGGCCGAATCCTTCTAAATTTTGTACTTCCAATAGAGTAATTGGCGCTTCACACATTAACATCTTCCAACCAAAAGAATAGGATTGACACCCTCCAATCCTATTTACACACTCTCTTACCAAAGAAACTCACTTGAAGACACTGTTCAAGAAGGCTAATTACAGGCATTTAGGCATAGACTATAGATGTTTTCAAGAAACCTATAGTGCTCCACCAACATCATCCCCCCTCCCATTCAATCAAGCCAAAACTACCAGTTATTATGAAATGAAGAAAAATTACTATTAGTTATGTACTTCGTCTACATGACTCACATTCACATGTATCTCAATACAGTCAGATTTTGTGCACAAACAAAAGTGCCTACCTCCATTCATTTGAAAAATGAAGAGAGTGCAAGTGCACTACAACATGACATGGACTAGGATACATGTATCGAGTGCAAATGTGTGTCTAGGTGCCAGATCTCCTTGGTTCCCAAACCTTAGGATACAAAAGTTCACTTTGAAATGTATCGAAAATCGAAAGTTGGATTCAGGTACGGGCACATGTCTTGCACATTTGACTACCTTATATGTTATATGTAATATCTCACTATATCTACCATGATTTTTTAAGGATATACTTGAATAGAATTTTTAATTAACTGTAATATAGTGTAGAAAAAGAAGTCTTTATCCCTCATGTGGGAAGCAAGAAGCCCTTCTCTATAATCAATTCTGACCTTCTTCCAACATCACACATGAAGAATCGACATGTTTGATCCGGATTCATGTCAAACTCATATCCTATAGATAGATCCTTTCCATGTTGTGTTGACTTAGAAACCTTTGGGGAAACATAAAAGTCCTGTAACATGGTTGTAGTGCAATTTAAACTTTAAAATGATTTTAATGTTATTATACTTTTTCATTCTTCAGCAGTACCATTCATAAAAGTAAAAATATGTAAATGTAGACAAGAGCTATTTGCTACAGAAACACAAATATATAGATAATATGGCATATCCATGTCAAAATGTGCCAGCTATTTTAGTGTTCAAACTGCTGTGTTACAGTTAGACCCTTAACCTCAACCAGGACATGACATTCTTGTAAGGTTTCAAATATTGCTGAAGAAAGAACACCAAAACCATTTCTTTTAAATCCCCTGTTCTACTAAATTGCCCTTTAAAATAACACAAGAAACACCAAAAAATTTAAAATCAAACTTTTTAACATAATATATCTCCTTCAAATTTACACAAGAATTGTTTTTTTGAACAACTATCTTAAAATTAATACACAATAATTACAAACAGGTAACATGGTTTTAGAATAGACTTGAATAAAATTTAATTGAAGATATACAAAGTCATACTTCTGGACATGACAAGTTACATGTTTTAGATATCAAAACTAAACCAGAGTCAAAGCCGAAAAAAAACTGACATGAACAAAATGTTCTACAAAGATCATACCTTCAAAAATTCTGCAACTTTTGCAGCTAATTGCTGCTGCTCAAAAGTACTCTGAGTTCCATGCCAAGTGAATAATGAAGTGCCAGATTGCAGAAGGAAACACTCACTAGAGTTCAACGACGTTGCCACCTTAACAGAAGTTTCAGAAAAGAAAATGTTAATAAATGTTGCCAAGAGTGCCAAACGCTATAGAAAATAATTTTTTAAGCAGCTTAAATTATTGTCTCAATGGCTCAATCGAACCTTTTAAGTTGAAAACTAAAGAAAATTTAACATTTACAAGTACATACAAGGCCAAGAAAAAAATAAAGCTTAAATTCTCTAGAAAATACAGAGTTGTCTGAAAGTAAAAGATTATATCCATTGTTGAGGGTGGCAATACTTGACACGATACACTAACACGAAACGGGATAAGTGGGTTCGGGTTTTGCTTGATCATGTTCGTGTCGACCCGAATTGACACGCTAATTAAATGTGTCATGTTTGTGTTTGTCCGCTAACCCATTTATAACCCGATTAGGCCCGTTTAACTAAACGTGTCGTGCTTGTGTTTGAAATGACCCTAATAGTATGGAATTTTAATTAAACGTGTCTTGTTGTGCCATGTCTTGCCGTGTCAAGTCTTGACCTCGTGTTACTTGTTTAATAATCATGCGTGTTCGTGACAAGGTAACTTAACACAAATAATAATCATGTCGTGTTCGTGTTGACCCATATAGCAGAATACCAATGTCATGACACAACACAAATACGACACGGAAACACGAATTGCCAACCCGATCCATTGTTGACCAGTAAAACAACCAAATTATTTCTTTAAAGGAATGAGGACAGATAAACATGAACTACAGCGATGGGCAGAGGCAGAGAAAGCAATCAAAAAGTGAAACCGAATCAATTAATATATTAAAAAAATTAAAGGAATTATATGATCACAGATAGAATTCTTTGGAAACATTAGCAAAGTACAAATTAAAGCAGCTCAAAAGACAAAAAGATCAATAAGCACATACCGCGTCAACTTGCACAACTTTGTTGTTATGCACAGAAGTTCCAGATACCCGAATGAGTGCAACACAATCAGCAGTATAAGTTTCATCATTCAAACCTTTGTCAGCGATATAGTTTTTGTAACCAGCACTCATTCCACCCTAAGAAAATATCAGTTCATTAAAGAAAAGAGTCCCTTAAAGATTCTTGAAACAAGTCTCTTTGAAAAGCATATAATGTAATAATTATATCTTTTAAAAGAGTACCTTTAGGACCACGATGGGCTGAAAGATGGCAATAAATTGTGGTGGCTCTTTCCCTTGGTATATGAGACCCTGCATAAGGCATCTATTACATCCCAGTCTTAAGGTTGTTTCTGTATATAACAGATTATGAAACATTATGACACCTGCACAGGTCTGCCCTTCAGTGAGTTGCACATTGAAGTAGCCAACCGAGCAGCCATCTTCTGGTCCTCCTGAAGTTGAAAATATAACCAGGTTGTACTAGTTATTTAAAAAATTAAATCCCAACAAACCAATTTAGCAACAGAAAGAAGCAGAATACTAGAAATTTCAGTTTTCACATAAGCATCAGGACGGTACAGGACCAGATGAATGAATTACAATCCAAATAAAATATACATTTGAAAGCAGGGAGAAAGCTGAAAAATGATGCAGATATCATTCCACCCCCATAATTTAACCACTAATCAATTCAATTAAAGTGAAAGTCAAAACTATATGTCTATAACAGTCTTAACAGAATGCTATTACTTGTACCAATAAACTCATTGTTCAACAATGACGAATAAAACTATAATGTTCTTTGAATGAGCAAAAGTCTACAATCATTGGTAGGATATTTATGTTCCAAAAGTATAGAGCAATTAAGGATCTTATTTTCAAAATACAAAATCTATATGCATGAATAACAAGAAGAACAATGAAAAACATAATAATAAGGATAAATTGTACTCATGAAATACTTGACAATTAAGGAACTAAAATGAATAAACACAGAAACTAATACCACAAATTGTCCCAACAGTTAAAAAATGTGAGAAATGGAGCATGGAATATGGAGAGAGTAGAGATGGTTTGACCATATGAAAACTACACGAGAGTTGTAAAGAGTTATGTGGTTCAGGTGGTGGGTGCTTCAAGGACGAGAACTTGAGTACTAAAAAAAGGTCATAATTGAGACAGTACAGGATCCAAGGCCTATTATTCAACACAATATATAGCCTAGATAAAGACAAGATGGACATTGCTAACTCTAAATAATTCAAAATAAGGCTTTACGAACAAAATTGAGTTGATTATCACATAAAAGAACACTTTTACATTTGCAATCTAACAAGCCATCAAAGAAATTGACAGAAAATTGATCAAGGAACCACAATTACGTTTTCTTTCCAAGGACAATTGATTTTTATTTATTAGTATTACTATTTTATTTACTAGTTTATTTTTGCTCAAGGACAACGGATTAAACCATACACAAATAACAACTTAACTTTACATTGAAGTGATAAACAACTTGTAAGAAGAGAAACAACAAACACAGATTTTGAGCTCGGTTTCAAAACACTAAATGATAAACAAAATGCCTCTTGTGAAGTGAGCACTGAGACCAGGGTATTCCCAAAAGTAGTATGCTATCTAATCTTAGACAAATGATGACATCTTTTTAATAACGCTTTCTTTAAGTATGGAATTTGGAATAGTGATATTAAAATTACAAAAAAGAGAAAAATAAGAAATTGATATTAGAAGGCACAGATTGAAGACACATGTGTGTTTGTATTTCTCTATACAATTATCCATCATTGCATCCTTTACTTTCATTTTTCAAACTCAGCCAGTGACAATGCAAATTACCTCAACGCTATCCTTTCCAATCCAACAGCACAAGTAGTAATCTTCTTTCTTATCACCAGAGTGGTAGGTGTAAAGAACCACATAGCAATCTCCACTGTAAAATTTACCTATGTCTTCTTTGGGCACTGGAGTCTTGGCATTGCCGTTGATGCACCATACCTGGGAAACAAACAATATTGAATTTTCTGAAACATATCAACGTAACCAGCTCATATAAAACAAATAATCCATGTTAATAACCATGCAAAGTAAATTAGTGAGAGACCTCGATTTTACCACCTCCTTCAAGCAAAGGTGGGATTTCCTCGTTTACAGGAGCACCTTTGGTCATTCCCTTGACTACAGCACCTTGTTGCTTCAGCAAAGCTATTAGTTCAAAAACACATTCATAATTAATAAATGACACCCAGCAAAGTACTTCAGTATGTATTACAAGTGAAGAAAGGAATCTACCTGCTACTTTTCCTCTTCCCTCCTCAGCAGCAGAAGGTACTGCCCCTGATGGCCAGGAATCAAAATTGGACTTGAATGAACGAGTTTCATAACCTTGAATAAGTTGGGTTATACGTGTAGACTTTGGCCTATTTTGGCTAGCGACAAATTCCTGAGGATAATATATGGGAATGAGGATCAAGGTGGTATAAAGAAAATGAAGACATAAATACTTAAGGTTATACCTCAGCTGCTTGGCTGGCAGCTTTCCTGTCCTCCACTTGTGTTACTCGGCCAACCCAAACAAAGATCTCAGAACCACAGTCCAATAAATAGCATTTATTGTTTTCCAACAGAGATTTGGAGAGTTCACCATCTACAATTTTAACTTGACCATCAATGATGCTGCAGAAAAGTGGCGACAAAGAGTTAGCACTATCTGTTGATTAATGCACACACACACTCAGCAGCAACCATCAGTATTCTGGTCGACAAAGTTTCCTCCAACGCAAAAAAAAAAAAAAATCGATCATAGTAGAACATAGACAAGGACATGGAGAATATCTTAATACTTACATACATCATACAATGTGAACAAAAGTATAATAGAAGCACACTCTATTCAAAAGAAAAGACCTAGAAAGAGTAATAGGCAAATCAAGTATGCTTAGAGATTTACAATGGATTGCTATTATAAAGCAGCGTTATTTACCGATCCCTTTTAACAATGCTCTGACCTTAAAAACCAGCAGCATGCTGATTATTAGGTATTCAAAATCAGTTTTCATTCCTCCAGGTCAAAACTGTAATCAGATCCTTGCAACAGGTTTAAACAAGTGTTTACAGCACGGTGGCAGGATAAAATCAAGGCCTTTCTTGGAAAACATGGGAATCAGTTTATGCAGAAATAGTATCCTGACTCTGTATGATGACTGACGAGTAACTAAATTTAGTATACTCATGAACAAATCTAACCAACTAAAAAATAGAACGTGCAGATGACTAATTAATAAGTTAGAAATAGAATGGAATGGAAAAAAAATTAAAAGATGAAGTTGGAGTATTAATTGAAGAAAAAAAGAGGTAATGGTAATATTCATTTAGTCTGTAGATCAAGTAAGTGAAGGATTAACAAAAAGAATAAACTTTATCAATCTAAATTCTAAAACAAAAGAAAAGAAAAGAAAAGTATTACTACTGAAGACATTCAAGTGATTATAACATGAAGACTGTTCTTGTGATTGATATGCTCCTTATTCTTTTTCACCATGTTGGGTGGGTGTTTTAGTGCTCTTTCTTATTGGAACTGGGTTTATCCTTTACATTCTAAATTCATGATGGTATGCCATCATTATTAGAAAATGCTTCATATTTCTCGTTAAAAAATAAAAGAGAGAGAGAGAGCTAAATTGAGAACTTAGAAGGAAAATCTAACCAGTTCATAAAAGAAATAAAAAATTACTGCCCAAGTTCTTACCACTTTAAGGCAAATGGCATAAATAATTGATAACACATAAATGATATCTTCTACCTTCTAAGAAACTCGTCACTCCATGTTGAAAGATATGAATAAAAAATAGAATTAGAAGCAAAAAGAAAAGAAACTTCAACCTGTTTAAAGATGGAACACAAATTCTTGAATTTCTAACTAACACAAAGCACCGACAACACTTGAAAAAAAAATTGTCAGAGTCATTATCTGTTACTCTCCCTCCAATAATCTTCAACCAGATCCTTTGAAAAAATAAAGCCATAAAGGCCAGTTTCACAACTGTAATTGGTTCATAAGTATACTCGTTATACAAACTTAATAACCCCAATCCCATTGTAGAGGTATGTATATGAGTCATCAATTCCACTATTCTCAATATAAATATAATTAATTTGTATGTGTGAAGAAAGCAACATAACAAAGTTATTGAGAAGTACTTCGCCAGTTCTCCTTTTAATCCAGTTAGCGACCATAACATTAGAAAGGAATAAACATCTAAAACATTCCTAAATATATAACTCCTTGCTTGAGCACAGTAACCAAATTGGAGAAGAGAATAATACCTATGGAGTTTAGCAGGAGTCTTCTCCGCAATAACATCATCTTCACTAGCAACTTTTTTGCCAATTGGAGCAAACCCACCAAATAGAACCCAGAATTCACCAGAATCTGACTCAGCTTGCAGCTTCCCATCATCTATCACAGGGGACACGATACACAAAAAACGGATGACTTATTAGTAACTGATAAAGCGAATATGCATGAACAAACCTTGTTCAATGCATCTAACTTTTTTTAGAAGTACTAAAGAAGAGAAGATAACATCACGAGAAGTTGTCAATGTATGTGTTCTTACCAACAATTGCAACATCACACTTCCCCTCATGATATTTGTCCTTTAAAAACTGAATTACTTCCAATGCCTTGGCCCTTTCCTGGATATTTGAGTTTGCACCATTGAATTGAAAAATTTTATCTTTAGTGTCCAGGATAAACACATCATCGTGATTCAGCGAGGACCGAGAAAAAATGACCTGGCAAACAAGGAAGATCAATTTATATTCCCTTGATCTACTGAAGATTTATATTAAATTAATATCAGAATGGGCTCATCAAGATCATGTTAGCAGGCTCTCATACCTGCTTCAATTTTACAACCCGTTTTCCTTTACAGACGTACAACCGTGTCTCGAACTCTTCCTCCTCGGGTTTCTTAAAGCCAGATGCCACTCCCCCCTCCAATGGGATAATACATGGTTTAAAGTATGACAAAAATTTGTCAGACTCATGGCCTTGGAGTTCTCTGTGCTGTACTGCACGTCCACCAAGGATTGCATCGAGTTCAACAGTTTTGATAGCTGCGGTTCCAGCTTCATCCTTATTATAAGCTCACCATATCAAGTGAGAACGTAAGTTTGAGGCCAGAACAATTTCAAAGTACGGAAGGAAAAGAAGCATAAGAGCATACCTGGCTTGTATCTTTCCCAAGCCAGAAGTGAATGTCATACAAATAAGCCCCTCCCTTGCCAGGAGTTGTCTGCAGAGACAAAACAGATATGAGAAGATGCGTAAATGCAGAGAATTTGTCCCTTCAATAGAAATCTGATTTTAACGAAAAATATTTTCATAAGAAAAGTTCAAGATTAAACCAAAGTGAAAGGGAAAATTGAAGGGTATAAGCACCTGCAACACAATGTATGAATCGCCCGAATAAAATTTACCATATTCAGTTTTTGGCAAAGGAACTGGCTGGAAGTTCTCAATTCTCCAAATTTCAGTTCCTCTAGCAGGTGTTAAGTTCAAACCCATAAGAGAATAGTGCAATTAAAACATGTTCAGCATTTAATAAACAAAAAGACACACAAGGAAAAACTATAATAACTTTTTCCTTTTCCATAAAATGTGATATAAAACTACAGTTATCTGCCAAACTAATTCAAATATCAAGTTCAGATCTGAATCAAGGATACATTCTCTGACCAGCCCCCTGAAATGCAGGTTCCAAAGCTTTCACAGAGTTAGACATCGTATTGGATCCTTTCTTATTACCGTTTATTTCAACAAATTCAAATTCAAATTCCTACTTTCTGCTGTCTCTAAAATCTACATGTAGCTGCTGCACAGAGAAAAGGAAAAGGCATGAATTTAGAATGAAATAGCAAATTTACACAAAGATAACAAGCATAACAAGCTCCTCCACACCACAACCATCAAGAAATAGAAGCCCTTAATTATCTTTTCCAGATGCAGCGGAAGGCATAATCTCTTGCATTAGATGGTCAATAACCGATGAGCAGATATTATAACTACATTAGCTAACAATCAGTATTCTCTGATTCACTATGAACCAAACAAGAAAATAAATAAATAAAAACATGACAATTAAGCAAGAACAAGATAAAGGCTCTAAAATCATTATGAAACTATGGTCGAACCATTTGTTAATGGCATAAATACCTAAGTTACATCGCTCTATCAACTTAAGTTGTCAACTTGATACAAAAGCAGGATGGTCAAGCGTTTCTAAAGCCCAAGAAAATTGTTAAAAGTGAAGTTTTTGAAACCTCCCCTTTGGACTTTCTTTAAAACCTCCCCTTTGGACTTTCTTTAAAATAAAAATAATAATAATAATAATAATAAAAGATCGACCATATACATGTTGCATCTGAGCAGATTCACTGTTCCTTCTCCATATACAACCTCTCTTTACCAATGAAATACTCACCTCTCACCAAAAGGTAAAACAATAATTGGAAGTGTATGAAGAAAACAACAATCACAACTCCAAGATCTAGCATCCACATAAAGATGTACTAGGTATTCGTGCTACCTACATTTCTAGGAGCCCATCATTCATGGTAGAATCAGGCCTGCTAGGCTGGATATCTAGACGATAACAAAAAAATTTATGTGAATGCAATTCATTAGAATCTGGTTGAGATGTCCCACTCATATCTATCAAACTGGAAGTTTGCATTGGTGTTTGCAGTATTCAAAAACTACTCATCTTCCTTTTCTTAATTTTTCCACCAATAAGAAAAGAAAATGAAGAAAATGACATTCACCAACAGTAGTCCCTTGAATCCCATCAATGCAGAGTGTTGAGAAAAATGGACCACTTATAAACCTAACCATTGGTTTATCAGAAAATGGCTACCCTCAAATTCAAAACTACATTCTCACGCTTGACAGCTATTGCTTTTACCAAGAGTAAGACAAGCCCTTTTAACCAATACCTTAACATCAAATTTCCGTTCTTCCATTTCATTCCTCCAAGCAACTAAGAACCCATGCAATGTAATCTTCTGATAGATGCAAGAATAAATAATCGTTTTCCATTTTGTCCACTTGATTCTTTGTGCCTCCACTTGATTCTTTGTGCCTCCTCAATGGCCTCCAATCAGAATGCAATATATCAGATTGTAAATAACAAAATACCATCGTTAGTGCATATGTGTGAAAAACATATTTCACGTAGCGTAGAATCCTCAATGATAATCACAAACTTTCATCTTGTAAGGATCCTCAAAATGCATGGTCCCTAGGCACAAAAGTCTTTCTTCCTTGTCATTCTCTAGTCTCTACTGTTATGTGGAAGTGAAGATGACCCATGAATTATCTTGGAAAATGATCATGATGCTGTTGGAGATTCTTTTTTTTTTTTTTTTAAAGTAAAAGATCCACTAAAGGGGTCCCAAACCATGTACACGTGGCATATAGCATGCTATCAACACAACTTTTCTATGAAGCACAAGAATCAATATTACCAAAAAAAACCAATAACCAGTATAAGAAGAGACTCACCCTCACTATTACTAAACTATTAAGCTGCAAACAACTCTTCAAATTATGAATCGAACGCTCAACCCCATTCAAAGGATCATCGTGCTCCTTCCCCAAATACACCACATAATGCATAAAGGAGCCAAAACTTAGGATGTCATAGGATTTTCATGTCATCGATACTCCATATCTACAAAGTTTGGCAGTCTGCAAAATCATGCCAATTATCCTCTTTGAAACTCTTCTTAGTGTATTCTCTAAATCCTAAAACCTCACGTAAAAACCATGAACAATTAGGAGAAGAATCTCCAGTTAGCAATTGCTCAACTTTCAATACTACATGTACCTATTGTGTAATATTCTTCTGCTATTCCCCACACTTCCTACACTCATCCTTCTTAAGGATAAGGTAAAGGGCCAAGCATGGAGAAGTAGTGCCATCCAATTGGCAAACTCTTTGGCTTCAAAGCCAATCATGTCACGGTTAATGCTCCCCTTTTCTCTTATTTCATTCCACTATTTTAGATAAAATGTTGAGATGGATGTGCGGTAAAACTAGAAATGATAGAATTATAAATGATCACATTCGGGAGATGGTTGGAGTAGCACAAATTCGAGATAAAATGAGAGAAAATCGGTTAAGATGGTTTGTACATGTGCAAAGAAGACGTTTAAATGCGCTAGTTAGAAAGAGTGACATAGTCCTCTAGAATCAAAATTCCAATCCAATTTAACAATTCATGGTGCTAATTTCATTCAAGAGCAATCGAGAAAGTGCTAATCGCAAGAAACTTTATAATATCGAAAACCTACAAAAACATTCACAAACCCTAAACAACATATTCGTGACTTCACTTATTCGCTCCAAAACATAGTTCAATACGAAGATATCGTCTCACTCATATTCATTTCGGATCAAATCATTTCAGAACAATAATTCAAAAACTGCTTAAGCTTCCAAAATAGCATAATCGAAACATATACAGAAAGGTAGAGATCCAAAGATTCACAATACTTAATCACCCAATTTTAAAATCAACAACTGATCATTCCTCGCATTAGAGAAATAAACAATTTATCAATAATCGATTTAAGCATGCAGAAGTAACAAATGTGGCATCTAAACTCAGATCGACGTAAAAGGTTTGAAATTGCAGTCAAATTGAAAACAACAGATTGGTACATAATAAAAAAAAGAGATCCTTCACAATAATCCTCAAAGTGACCAGAGGATCGAAAGTTGGTGACCAGAGAAGACCCATACCTTCTGAGATCTCTGTTTCTTTTTCCTGAAGATGATGATGATGATGATGAGGAGTAGTCGAGAGAGAACGATATGGAGAATACAGTGTGCCGAGCTGTCAATTATATATATATATATATAGAGAGAGAGAGAGAGAGAGAGAGTTACTATTGTATAAAGTGAATAATTGGTATGTGGTTTCTCTCTCTTACTTTTTAGGCTTTTGAGAATTGAGTGAAAATTTTGTAATTCTGAGGATACATAGAAATGGAGGGGGAAGAATGATATTTTTAGAGAGAGAAGGTTGTTTATAGATAAATGGAGTTGGATGTGATGATGGAACGGGTGACTTTGGATATCTGATGAGTTGGCGAAAGAGAGAGATCGTTTATCGTTGATACAAGGCAAATATCCTGGGACTGCATCACCGTCCATGTCGCCTTTTTTCATGGAATTTTTGGATTTTTTTTTCTCCTTTTTTTCATGGAAATTTTGGATTATTTCTCTCCTTTTTTTATTTTTGTTTTCTCTGTACCATTACATTGGCAAAAAAACAATTGAGCTGGAATTTTTTTTCCCTTTTCTTTTCCTACCCATTATTGTTTTCATGGAATTATTATTTTCCCTGTTCATTGTAGTAATCATATAGTTAAATTCATTAATTTGTACTTTCACTGTCTTGTGTAATTATCTTTTAAGGAAAAGCTAGCATGGAAGTGATGGCTTAAATTTAAAATTAGAAAAAAAAAATAGTTCAAAGTAATGAACTGAGCTGGATTTCTTAACCTAATAAAAAAATTTGAGTAAATAAATTAAACAAAATTTTACAAGTCATTCTAATAGGTTGGCACTTGACATTTAAGCCTAGAATATTGTTGTATTTGGTCATCCATTTAATCAAATTATTTCATCTCAACCATAATAAAATATAAATTCACATAACTTTGGTCAAAATTAATCGACTAAAGAATAAATCAATACCGCATCAATTGAATTTGTTACAAGACGTGAAAATTAGCATAATTATTTCTGAATGATAACGTGGGCAATTGAAAAATGATTTAATTTTTTTTATTTCAAATTATAGGGTCACTTGATAAAAAGACTGACAAGAGCGAGAACATATATATATTTTTGAATAATTCTGCTCACTTGTCTGATAAGAGTTTGACAGATAATTAAAGTTGAATAACTTTTTATTTGTAACATTCCATAATATTTTATTTTATTTTTAAAAAAAAAAGAGGAAATACCACTTAACCAATAACAAAGACAGGCTAATCATTTTGATTTGTAAAACTTTTTACCCATTTGAAATGCTAACTAAAACTCATTTGTTATTACACCTGACCAACCAGTAAAAGTCAGATAATTTAATGGACTAGGGAATTGCGGTCAACACAGCACAACTCTTTCTCCACAGTCCATACCATTGTTGACTCACCAAAGGTGTGCTTTTCTCGACAGTCCATCCCATTTATTTATCTTAGGCCTGCTTTTCATGGGAAAGAGATAAAGCATGGACCTGACAAGAACAAAAGAGCCCTCCAATTCCATTCAAAACAATGCCAACTTCAAATTGCATAACTATTTTTACTTTTCCTTAGAGTTGGAAAGAGACAAACATTTAAGATCTGTTTGTTTCAATTTTTGTAAAAAATTATTAATAATTCAGAAAACAATTATCTGAAAATAAAATAAAAAATTACCTGAGTTTTCATAAACAATTTTTAGAAACTCTCAATCAAATATAATTTTGTACATTTTTCTAATTTTTTATTCCCTTAAAACAGAAAACTGTTATGAAAAAATCAAGTAGGCCCTAGTACTGGACTTTTTATTTTTATTTTTTTATTGCATGTTAATTTTTAAGAACCGGAGGATGGGGTTTTGTAGTGTTTAGTCAAAGTACGACGTCGTGGGGGTGAGGGCTTCCTTTGCCCCCATGTATATTGTGTAAACTGTAAAGCCCATTCCATCGGCAAAAACATTGGTCTGAGCAATTCAGAAAGCTATATAGATGACTACTTCGAATTTGGACTTACCCTCATCAGTCCCTCCTCCTCTGGAAATTTCCCAGTTTCATCACACCCCCTATTACTGGTACCCTCTCTCTCTCTAAAACTTTTACACACACTCACAACATATATATTAGTCAGAGCAATACATATACACTGTTAAATATAATGTATTGATACTCTTGTTCAATTGCCCAATTCTCATTCTTGCTGTGTCATGACTATGTTATTGTCAGGGTCGTCTTTGCGTCCTTGCCCTGACTACTAATATATCTCTCCTGCAGTTATCTTTTTGTTTTGTTTGACTGGTAGGGTAATGTGTAATTGCGTTCTTTTGCCTTTGATGTTTTTGTTTGAATGAGTGAAGAAAATTGAACACACTAGCTGGATTGTACCTCAATTTTATCTGTAATTGTGTGGTCTAAGTGGAAATTCTGAAAAAAAAAATATTAAAATATATGGGTATTCATTGATTGTTTTTTATCATTAGAGAACAAAATTTTCTTAATTTGTTATGGACTAATATATTTATGCCTTGTGTGTACGTACTTGCGAATATGTACATTTAGACTGATTACCTTTTCTAATATCTGCCAGAAGTTGTCAAATGGTTCCTTGCACTTTTATTCTAGATACTCGGTGAGATTGTGGTCTTTGGAGGAAGTTCAATGAAGTTGATGCTATATTAGATATTGTCGAGAGTATCACGCTTTATGAGGTGTTAATTTGGAGGTCACTTCCTACCTCGGAGAGGATGCCTCCAACAATTCTTTGTAACTTGGCAAATGCTAGATCCATTTTCAAATTCGATAATGAAATATAGGACACACTTCTCCATAGATTATTTGGCTAATCAAATGGAACACGTGTCCTCTGTCCACAATTTCAAATTGCACATATATAAGTGACTTACCTTCTCTTTGTTTTGGAATTGCATGGAGAATTTCTCACTTTTTTCTACCCCAGGTCCTTTGGCATTCCTTTCTGATGTGGGACTTATGAGAAATAGATATTGAAATATATATATTCCTCATGTAACTTTTGAGAAGTTGATTGTATTACTGACATTGGGAGAACTTGAGTCATATTTATTGTGAGTAGCATTTTAGAACTATGTTACTTGGACTATCCTATTCCTCTTAACGTGCCCATATTGACATGACACGACACGGGCATGGGTATGGGATATGTGTCCAACACATACCCAAACCGGTCACCTGGATCCTCTAATCTTGATGATTAAAGAAGAAGAAACCCTCAAATGTGATGGCAAAGAAGGGTTACTTATCTTTGAGATAGAGGGAATCTCTCTTTTTTTCACCACATCTCATTTAATTTTCATCATTGAGTACATTTTTAAATAATAATAGCCTCACGCATTATACTTTTATGTAACATATATATATATATATATATTTGATAAGTACCATATTATACTTCCAAGTGTGTATTATGTGTCAACATACCTGTATCCAAGTTTTGGACGCATTTCAATCTGAATCCACGTATCCCAAGATTTAGGATTTAGGGAGATCTAACATTTAGACACATACCCGTATCCAATACGAGTACCTGAGTCCAGATAATATAGCTCTAGAAGGTTTATACATGCTTTAAGGTTTCATAAAGCCAATCAACAGGCTTCCTGTGCATAAACAATAATACTCATAGAGATGCAAAAAAGTTGGAATGATTATCCTCTAGTCTTTGCTATTGTCTCCTTCCAAGAATGTATCAGAGTCTTGGGCAACGGGCCGATTCCTCAAAGAGGCTTTTCATTTGAGTTCATTTTTAAATTTTTTTCACCATATCTTATATAATATATTAAATCAATCAATTTTATTTTATTTTTGTCTTGCAAAGATGTTTTTGAAATGGTCAGAAATATTGGAGAAACAACTTTTTAGCTTGAATATATATGCCACAATAGAGATAAGAACAGAGTTTCTCATTTATATTGAATGATTTATTAATCAGTTTTACTGGACACAGCAAGGCAATCTGGATTCATATCTAGCACATAACTTTACAAATATCCTTCAAATGTAATTTGTCTTACTTGCTTACCCATGAATTTGTTGTTAATTTCTTTCTTTTTTCTGTTTTTGTTTTTTGGTAGTGAAGAAAATGTATACTTGCTTTGCAAAAAACTACAGGAAAACAGAGCAGCAGATGCAGAGGGATCTGATTTATTTGTTGTTTTCATTTCCAATGAGAAGAAGCAGGCATGTACTTTTGAATTTCTCTTGTAATGTCTATGGAAACGTATCCAGTAGGTTATGGAGGATCTGTAAAATTTATTTAATTGTCATCTGCCTCTCATTCATTTTATTAGTTATAGTTTGCTTTCTTATTCCCCGATCAGCGGTCTGTTCAGGCTGCTCTGGGGAGTTACCTGTCTGCTCCTGACCCAATTCACTTGTGCTCCAGGAAAAAAAAAAATCACTCATGCTCTATGTCCTGTTATCTGTGGCATCTGTAATTTCTGAAGATCTATATCATGAGCTAAAATTAGAGGAAGTATTTATTTATTATTTTTATTTTTATACCGATAGAAGTCACCGAACAGAAAGTGTATTTTTGCTTCCTAAGGTTGCATGATTGACATTCAAGATTATTATTATTATTTTTATTGAACAAATGCAAGAGCTACAGAAGGCAAAGAGGGCATCCCCTCAGAGTACAAAACTGTTTATGAAGATGAAAATTTTCCATTTTTCTAATTGCATTATACATGTAGAATTGTTGACAACTGTTTTACTTGATGCCTTTACCTGTCTGCTTTCCAGGTTTGGGGATTGACACAATTGAGATGATTGTCTTGTTACTCCTTTTTTACAATTTGGACCTACTTTATGTCACGCCCCGATTCCCGAGGCCCGGAAACCGAGGTGTGAACCCCGTGAGATCCCCTCACACTATGACCACCACCTGATCATACAATCTCAATTTCTTATTTATTTTTACAGAAATTGGGCATGACCCATTCTAATAAATCAGATCCTGGCATGTTATACCTGCTTTCAATTCAAATGGACACTTCTGGGCACGTGTCCCCCCAGCATTTATATCTAACAATCAAAATGGACACTTCTGGGCACGTGTCCCCCCAGTATTTCTACAACATGCATAATATAATCAAAAATATACATGTTACAGTCCTTGAATGTCCGTATTATATACATACATCACATGAATAAATACAATTGAAGGACTGAATCAACATAATCGCTCCATACATTTAATCCAAATGTAAAGCATCTATCTATTCACTATCTTGGACATACATTAGATTCTAAGAAATCTAATCACTACCTCTGCAACCGGTGCTGTCAGTCCCCTAACTAACTCCGTAATCAGCAATACCTGCAAAACCTGGGAGGGGGTGAGCTCAAAGGCCCAACAAGATATGTAGAACCATACTATCACCGCTGCAGCAGGTCGATCCTCACATATTCTCAAAAATATACATGCACTTAAATATATCACCATATTTAAGAGCATGCTCTACCTAGCATGCATGAACCAACGATGTATATGGCTACTCTAGCACACATGAACATATAAAATCCACTATACATGATTTAAAAAAAAAATCATTTTCAACATGCTTGAAAGCAGTAAACATTCAGCACCAATATGTATATAAAACATATATGTCAACACATTTACATAACGATGTAAATCAACAACCACATCTTCTACTCATCAAGTAGCTCACCTCAAATGCAATATAGATGCATTTAAACAGTATAACATGCTTCACAGGTAAGTACGCAAGCATAAAAATATACATCCTCACTCGGGTCTCACCCGATACCCTAACATGATTTTTACCAACCATGCGACCTGAGACGCCTCCCACAACCATCTCACGAACTTGACCTACTCCGCCAACGTCATACTTCCGGGGCAATATTTTGGTTTGCCCATTGGTGATTAGACCATATCAGCACCGTCACCAATTATCTGTTTACTCAAGGTGATTAGACCCTATTAGCACCGTCACCGAGTATTAGGTGGCTTAAAGTGGTTAGACCATATCAGCACCGCCACTGAGCTTATTTTGACTCAAGATGATTAGACCATATCAGAACCGTCACCGAGTATTAGTTGGCTCAAGGTGGTTAGACCATATCAGAACCGCCACCGAGCATAGTCTGACTCAAGGTGATTAGACCATATCAGAACCGTCACCGAGTACATGTCAACTTTTCCTTCCCCCCGTTTCCTCACAATGGTCCCATATATGCATTTCAAACACATGAAGTGTAGTATATCATCTCAATTCTACCCCAATGCACTGCTAGTCTTAAAAGTACGTAGTATGCATTACTCTCCACACAGTTACACATGTAAAGCCTAGCATATTATCCACATATGCTCCTACATCTCACTTAAGCACATTTTAGTCATGCTTACCCAATGCACCCATTTTCAATACGAAAGATAGCATGCATTTAACTCACATAAACCCACATAATTATGCATGTGTCATTTCCCTCCCATATACGCAATATGGATACATATATACATAGCATAATACTTTCATGCTTCAACCCATGCTTATGAATACTAAAAAGAAATATTTAGCATATTTTTCATCACGTTCCAACACATATAGCACATACATGTTCAAAACCCGCATAACATCCCATATATGCCGACAACTCCAACTTAGCACATTTTTATCATGCTATAACCAATGCACACATTTGATATATAAAGACAGTATGCATTTAACTCACATAAGCCCACATGTAATCACGTATATGTCAAATCATGCATATACATTACATATGCACATATACTAGCATAAATATAATCATGCTCACAGTCAATGCATGTATTCACTACAAGTAGCCAACATGCATTCCAATCACAATATATATACACACATATATTTTCCGTCACCATATATGTATTAAGAACATATAGAACACCTAGCATATCATAATCATGCTTTGCAAATACCCGCTAAAAGTTATATTCATACTTAGCATGCATTTCTACCACTGCACCCATATATATAATCACATATATATATTGAACATCATGCATAAAAGTCATATATGCATACAAGACAACACATAGCTAAACAGGTATTATTTAGCATGCTTTTTACATGATTTCAATCAATACAATACATGCATATCACGATGCAAATAAGCGATTTAATTTAACATGTCATCGCTCCCCAAACCCACACATATATATACATACCCACATATATATATCCTCACATCCCACGCATATACCATATCCACCTTTATATATATACATATGCACACATATATATATATATATACGACCGCCACATATGATTAAACTAAGAGCATATGCAAATTAATCAATAATATTAAAGTATATATGTAGGAGATAGAGGCAAGAATCAACTTGCCTTAAGTTCCGCTTTCACCGGTTCGTGCCTGCAAATCGGCCTGCTTCCAAGCCCGATCCAGTCCTGTGTCGAAGTCCACACGAACTATTTATCGGACCACTTCGTTTCCTTTTAATCTCCATTCTTGGACCATTTTAAATATGGTAGTCCAATAATCCATCAACGCACCATGGCTGAACCAAACTGTGACTCTATCAACACAAAGCCACCATGGCCACACCCGAGTCCATTATCAGCCGAAGCTTTGCACCGCCTCCATCAACAATCGAACCCAGCTGAAATCATGCCCAACCACCAGCCGAACATCCAACATCACCCACTTCAATCACAAATTGTCCGAAAGCCCATCGTCGGAACCAAACGTGGCCATTTCGACTCCGCACCACCACCGTGGTCTGCTGAACTAGCCACCACCACCAGCCGTGAGCCTCCAATCACCATACCCAAATGTAATCCATACAAAACCCAACTGAAACAACCCCAAAAACCGAACCAAACACAGCCCCAATCAAGCCGTGCGCACCATCGTCGGGCCATCCAAAGCCAACCCAAACACGACCCAACCACAGCCGTGAGACGCCCAAGACTCAGCCGTGAGAACCCCAGCCGAACAGCACCTCGCCGGCCACCCCGCAGCCGCTGTCAAAAGCCAACCGAAACCCAACTCACCTGCTACAGAACCCAGCGATCCAGCCGACCGAACTGCCAGCACCGTCGCCACCAGCCACGGCCAAACCCACAACCGTGACCGCTACAGCCTCCTCCAGCCGTCGCGACCGCCGTCGCCGTTGCCCAGGTGAAACCCCACCGCGAGCAACCCCCTTCGCGAACGGCCCAGCCGAACCGAGCCACCCCGCGTCACCAGCAACACCACCTCAACCTCTTCGGCCACCGCATACAGCCGGCAGCCACAGCCACCGCCGGCGCCGGGATCGGCGGCTCCTCCTTCCCCCGGTTTCTCTCTCGATCTCCCGATCTCTCCTTCTCTCTTCTCGGTTTTCTCTCTCTCCCCGATTTTTCTCTCTTCTCTCTTCCTTTTCCTTTTCTTTTCTTTCTTTTTTTTTCTTTTTCTTTTTCCTTTTCTTCTTTTTCTCTTTTCTTCTTTTTCTCTTTTCTTCTTTCCCAGCCGAGACCACACTTGGTCTCTTCCTTCTCTTTATTTTTGTCCACATCTCTTTACCACTTATCCTCCACATACATATATATATATATATTATTTATATATATACATAACATCACACAATACATGTATTCACATGTATTTTTCCCACACTTACTTACATAAATACAAAGATCCCTCTCTATTTATCCATAATCACAGATAGACCCACCATACATTTATAATCAAATATAAATATATGTACTATATATATATATATATATACACCTTCCACTTATATGGGAACATAAATATCCACACCCCTTCGAATTTTAATTAATTCGAAAAAATTTTAATCCGGTCAAAATTATTCCGGTCCTTACACTTTATGTTATTTCTTTCTTCATTTTTATTTGTTTCATGATGTGTTGACATTATTTCTGCATGAATGAATACACAAATGTCTGGGCACCACATACTTAACAAAAAGTGAAAAAGAAAGATGTCTGGGCACAAATGAATGCATTTATCAAATTAGTGCATTCCTGCTGGCATTTGGCCACTTCATGTCTCTAAATTTTGGAAGTTAAAATTTCAGACTTCATATTCTCATCTCAGTGCATGACTCAGCTGTCTATGTTAACTTTTCATTGCTAACAAAAATTTTCTGATCAATTGCTTATGCATATACGTAACGAAGTCTTTGTTTCTACTTCATTTATGATTCTCGTGTTGAATATAACATGTAGTAACACCTAGCTCTATGTCATTATCTTTTGCAAAATCCAGAAAGAAATTTGATTTGATTTTTTTCGCTCTCTTTTGGGGTGTTTGTGCGGATTGGATATGTTGGTTTGTCATGAAAAATATAATCTAATCATTGTTAAAAGAACAAAAAATGTGGGGTTTGAACCCTCCACCTGTTGCATAGGAAGCCTTCAGGATACCATTTGTGCTTTGTGAGAGAAAATGAAAGAATTCTGTTGCGTAACAGATAACACTCAATGCCCTTTCATGAAATGTTTAGGCACAATTGGATAAATAGTTTGGCCCACGATTGAGACTTACTCAATTTTATGAAAATATGCAGGTTCCACTTTGGCATCAAAAGGCTAGTCATAGAGCGGATGGGGTGATTCTCTGGGACTATCATGTCATCTGCATTCAGGTGAGTACGGAATCCTACTGTAATAATTTTTGAACAGTGGTAAATGACGTTTACTTTTTTAAGTGACTAGATGTTATTTTTCTTTAATGGTTATTTGGAAGCAAGCATCTGTCACTTAAAAGATTTTGAAATAACAATTTCTATTACAGAGAAAAAAGGACGGCAACTCTTCTCATCTAGTGTGGGATTTAGATTCAAGTCTTCCATTTCCATCTCCTCTAGCCACCTATGTATCAGAAACCATCCGGCCATCTTTTGAGCTATTTTCTGAGTTTCAGAGGTAATGAACAGTATGGTGGACTATTGATTTTCATTGTAGGGCTTATACTTTCTTGGGGGATACGTTGATGCAGTCCTGTGAGAACTACCTTTTAATAGCACTATTCATGTATATATAAACCCAGTTGTTGAGATCACCACAATTGTGCAGCTGTACTTCGTTCCTTTTGTGTGTTCTCTTGTTAAGATTATCTTGTTCATTTGGAAGACCTATATGGTTTTGGCTACCTATTTCTACACATGGAAGAAGAATAGTATTGCCTTCCTATGTTACATCGACTAGGATACATATCTCAGGTGTGGATATGTGTTTAAGTGTCAAATTTATCAAATTCTCAAATCGATGGACAATGAATACGGTTAAATATTCATTTCTTTTTAATACTCTTCTTTCCTTTTATTAAATACAATTTTGTTTTGTATAACATAAAATGCCCAATGTGGTCACTTTGTTGAAACAATAATGTAATAACAAGAACATAATAAGAGAGTTCTATGTATAGTTATATAATAAAGTTGAATTATTGGATATACTCTTTTTTCTGGTAGGTAAATCGCACACACACGTATCCATTTGTCTCATTTGGGACTTGAACCCTCAACACTCCATTTAGAAGGAGGAAGAGATGCCACTTTGGCTAAGCCCTTAGGGGTGAATTATTGAATATACTTGCTAGGTCCTAAGTCACAAAAGAGCTGGAGCAAGAGCAAGAGCAAGAGAGCAGGAAAATTAAAGGTGGGAGCGTCTCTAGAGCGCCTTTACATATTGCTTAGTACAATAATAAAAACTTAAGCTCACAAGTGCGAGGGATTGAATTTGAGTTTCCTAATAGCCACTTCGTATTGGTGTGATATAGTGAGTAATGTACTTTCTTTTTTTATATATACTAGGAATTATATAATACCTGATAATAACATTTTAAAATATATTAAATGTTATATTGTATGTTTATTTTCGAACAAATATAAGAAAAGATATATTTTTAAAATTTTGTATAAATCTTCTTTTAATTTTTATACATGAAAGGATTACTATAAAAAATTCTATAAGAAAGTGAAAGTAACAACTAACAAGTGTCTATACAATTCATATGAACATTTAATACACTTTAGTATATTTTTTAATAACTTACTAGGATAATCTTGTAATTATGACACATCTGATGATCAACATGAAGTGTTCAACAAGATGCCAATTATTCGTTAGCCTTTTCTCAATGTTGTAGTTTCAATCCTGATTATGCACTTTTCTACTAATTTTTATTCGATATTAGGTGCACTCTAGTTTGCAGCTTTCATAAATGACACACGTGGTTGCTATAATTCGAGAAATGAGAAAACGTTAAGAATACACGTTTTTGCAAGATTGAATTCACAAATGTACAATTGTGAATTTGAAGATTGGGGAAGGATTTTCTTGCAAACTGTAATTTCAAGCTTGGAGGGTCATGCAACTAAGGCTAGGTCGGACACAACCTATATTATACTCTAGTGTTGTGATCTAATGCAGGTATTAAGATACCTCTCTTCTCTTTCTTTTGACCAATAGAAAAACGGAATATGTATAAACCCAAGTGGTCATGGGATTACAGTAAGGTAGTGATAGTTCTTTAATAGCAGAATTATCATGATACTTACAACTCACCTGAAGTCAACTTACCTCAACATAGTGTGGTATTGCCAGCTCAAAAACATGCTTTGTTGCATCTTGGAATCATCTAGTGCAACTCTCATATTGAATTATCAAGCTTTTAATAACTTTGTAATTATCCTTTAATTGATATACTACTCGCATAATATTAGGGAGATTTTCTTTCTTTTCTGTATTTTGCTTTACATTTGCCGACAAGTCAACTCATCCCCATGCGTGTGGATGGGATATATTTCAAACCCAATTATGGTGCTGTATGATTTCTTTGAAAGAACGTACTTTTGTTATCTCAGGTTTTTTCGGATTGTGCATGCTCCAATTTTCCTGCGTTCCTTTGCATCTGATAGAAGGCACATGAAAGATTCTGTAGGAAACTGGATTTCTCAACCACCTGCATATGAAGCCATAGTTGCTGAAGGTAAACACAAACCAATTATGTTACAAATTATGCGTATTAATATTAATTGTATTCAAATTCTTTGAGATAGAAGAATACTTGTGAAAGAGATTATAGTTTCAATTGTGTTCCACATGTAATTGTCAGTGGCGATCTACATTTTTATTTTCTGTATGGACATTATTGTGGACCATGTCTTTTTCTGCAGTTATGTTACACATCTTATGTTTCTAAACCTCTTGCATTGATTTAAAATTTTGTTGAAAACGGAAAGTAGTTTTCGGGTTATCAAAGGACTGTTTCTTGGTGCAATGGTGAAACTTAAGACACCGTGAGAATGTGGAGCCGAGTGCCAGTTTGTGCGAATAATTCAAAATGAGGTCTATTATAGGTGAGAGCAGTACCATGAAATGGATAGGGTTATCAATATGTCGTAAATATATGTGTCTGAATTTGATGTGGATGATTAAGATTTTTTTTTTCTTTATTGTTTCATAGTGATAAAAATCGTATACTTAAGCCCTCTCCCCTCATTCCGTAGTGTAGGTGGGACTAATATGGGGTAATGGCCTTTTTGTTTCATTTTCCTGTTCTTTTTTTTTTGGAACTCAGGGTTATCAATATGTTGTTAATATCTATATAGATATTTCACGTGAAGTTTTTCTTATTTATTGATCTACAGTGATAAAATTTAACACTTGATACACACAATTCCCTACCAGTAAAAGCCTGATACACATCTAGAAGAGTCAAGCTTAAAAGGACCAAGATTGCATGATCAAATTCACATTTTCCCTCCAAAAATTCATTAAACCACCCCGATCTTGACAGATTTAGATCGGATGCCGTCAAGATCACCATTTTGTCTCTGTTCATCAAAGAGGTCCCAGACAACCACCTAAAAAAGACACGACTCTCGTAATGAGTCAAAATATCACGTTTCACCATAAACATTGATCTAATTCAGTAAAACCTTGAATATGACAATAAAATCTGTTGCATGCATGACAAAAAGAAAATAAGACTGTAAAAACAGATATGGTCAAAAAGGAAATTAACATGACCTCCACATTAAGTGTGGCAAAAGTAAAATAAAATTGGCTGCTATCCCGACTGTGGCCAGAAATAAAATAAACATGGCCACTATCTGAACTGCAGCCAAGACACCTATAACATAAGGACCACCTCTGCCCCCATAATAGCCACGTGTCCCACATTCCCAGCTGTGATTGTCGAAAACTCTAGATGCTCCTAGATGTCAAAGAAGCTGCAGTCACCCTTTTATACCACGTGGCTGCTTGTCAAATTGTGGCCACTTTGGATTTGTTCATGGCTGCCGATATTCTTGTGGCCCTGTACATTTTGTATGTGGCCGTCTCTCCCTTTGCTGCTGTCAGAGTTTCATGGTTGAATTTGTCTTTTTCAATTCCACAACTTTCACTCTCAAGTTAAATCAAAGTTTGTCACATCATTCAGCAGACGGGCTTGGAAGATTTAGGCATGTGTTTTGAGGCATCGGTAGCAACTGGGCTTGTGTGAAACCAGACACAAGTATGAGGTGGTTAGCAATTGATTCTTGGCAAACGGTTCTGAGCATACATTTGAGTCAGAGTTCATGTTGTAGCTTCTTCATTAGCATAGTAGATTGATTGCTCAGATTAAGTCCCTTGGTTTTTTCTTATTTAGGGTTTTTCAATTATCTCATTCTTTTTGGTATTTATTTTATTTCTCGTTTTTGCATGATTGATTAAGAAACTGGATTAGAATCCAACTTGGTATTACATTAAGTTTAAAGTTAATAAAAAGAGAAGTTTTGACCTATTCACTCCTCTGTAGGTCTAATCCCCTCACAAATCATCTAAACCGCTTCTGTAGCACCACTCTCACATCGTTTGTCTAACGTGGGCAATTTTCTTGGGTTCTGACATGCTTATGAGTTTGTGAGGCATGGACGTCATGATTTTTTTTTGTTGCCGGGGAGGGGGGTGGAGATGTTGGTTGGCAAAATCTTGCTACTGGGCTTGAAGGTACTGAATTTGTTGGTTGGTCTTGCTCGCATGATCTTCAGCTTGCTAAACTTTCTGGTGTTAATGTTGCCTTTACACTTAAGTGCAAGTACAAGCATGAGGAAGGTACTAGATTGCATGTTCTATATTTTGATGCTTGTGGTGACGGGCCATGACTTGGTGTCTTGGAACCTCACTATGTATTCTGCTGCATCAAAATTGTCAACCCATGAAACTTTACCTCGTTGAAGAGTGAGTTGGACCAAAGATGCCGCCTCCTACTCTTCTATGGTAAAAAAATGAATTTTTTGGACTGATGATTTATCCTCATGTTTAGACTATAAATAATGTGTTTGCAAGTAAGAAATTATTATGTGTGCTCAACCTTATCAAGCTTGATAGATGGTTTCAAGTTAATTAGTTAAGGTTCTGTGAGCTATGAAAATTTTAAACAATCTGCCATGGAAGTATTTTTAAACTCCCATGAGATTGAGAATGGTGTAATCATGAATAGTAGATGTTTATTTATATATATATATATATCCATATGTTACAATGAGAAATTGAAACTGTAGACCCAATTAATCTGATGCTTGGACATTCTGTTTCAAAGAGAAAACAGATACAGCCTCCAAAAACGATTTTGTAACTATGTCATAAGGTTATGTAACTGTGGTTTCATACATATGCATGATAGATGAAATTTTATACTCTTTTGAATGGGTTTTCACGATTCAAGTTTGTTTACTTTTTTCTCATCTCATGCTTTCTTCATTGCTGGTTGGTTATTCGTCAGCACGGGTTTAGCTGACAATATGTTTAGAAGCCCTCGGTCAAACAAGTATTTCACAGAGAGTCGTTAAAGGAATTCCATTACTAACTGGCCGTTTTGATCCTTTGGAACAACTCGATGGAATTTTATATTCCCTTGAATGGGGTTTTCACAATTTAAGCATGTTTACTTGTTTCTCATCCCATGCTTTCTTTCATGCGTGTCAATGTTTTGATGATTTTCTGGTCCATATGGTGGATGATGGATTATAAATTGACCTTTTCCTTTCCTATTTGCATCTCCATGACCAGAAAAGAACATTACTTCTATTATGGACTGTAGTCTTATATTGAGTTTGCTTTTGTTATTATTGATCCTTTATTTTAGTAGACAACCATAAATTTGCATAGCAGACATGTATACCTTCTCACTAGTCCAAAAGTATGAGAATACAACAATGCTGTTTGGAAAGACTCCAAACAGAACTAATCACCAAAACATGTCAACTAACATACCATATTCTAGTGGGTCCGGCAACCCCATCTTGTAGGACAAAATTCAACCTCGAGTTTTTTGATGTCTCAATAGTCAATATTGAGAAGATATTTTCAATGGGTTTTTTTATGCCAAATTGATATAATAAACCGAAAAGCTACTTCTCTGAATGCAGGGTGTGTAACTAAGTATATTAATTTTTTTGATTTATTATGAGAATGAAATAAAGGAGAATAATAATGGAAAGAAGAAAAAGATAGTGTGTAATTGGTGCGTATAATGTCTTCTAAGCTTCTTGTTTACAAAAGGTCAAAAAGAAAGAAAGAGAAAGGAGAAGAGGTGGAGACACAACTGCACCTCAAATGTAAGAGAAAAAGAGTTCTTTTGTGATTAGTCTTTAGGGTAAATTACACTTACCTCCCCTCTAGTTAGGGTTTATTACACTCACCTCCCTTGTGTTTTGGCATATTACAGTTACCCCCCCTAGTTTGCATGTTTGTAACAACACACCTCTGCCATCAGTTGAGTTAATGGTCAGCCATGGTCAATGTTGACGTGGCCAATTTTCAAGCATTATATGACAAATAAGCCCTTCAAATCTCTGTTAAGACACTTTTGTCCAATTCATCATGTGCCAAAATACAATTATACTCCCAACTAAAGTAAATCAAAGCGAGGGTATAAAAGTAATTGCAACTTTTAGATGTTTTTTAGTTAGAGTTATTTATATAATAATAAGGGTATAAGGGTAATTTCACGTGCTCCGTTAACAGACACTAAATGGCCGTCACTTAGAAGGGGGTAACTGTAATATGCCAAGGGGAGGTAAGAGTCTTTTATATAATTTTGTTTTATTTTCATTTTTTAGGACTTCCTATTGATTTTAATAGTGGAATTTTAGTCTTGTTAGATTAATATGTAGGGTAATTTGGCTGAAGGTTTTCACGAATTTCTGTGGTTTTCAAAAGCCTATAAGACCTATTGGTTTAAAGCTGGACTAGCCCTAGAGAATAATATTTGAAGAAAACTAAAAGGGCTCTGTGTCTTTTCTCTCAATGATCCATCTTCTCTTTCTAACCCTCTCTAATTTTATTACTCTCCTCTACGGGATATTTAGACACTTGGAAGTGCTTTGAGTTCCCATTTCTCTCTTATATTTAAGAGGCACGGAAGTCTGCAATTGTGCCTTCCTGACTTCTTTCATATCTCTTCTTTTCTCTCATCCTCTCACTCTTTTTCTCTTACAAATCAGAGGCCTAGAAGACAAGATACCCCCTGTTTCTCCTGTATTTTTCTTCTCACCATCATCTTTATCCTCTATTTCATTGTCATCTTAAATTAAAATTATCATATTTCATTTGCCACCAAATATTTAGAAAAATATTCGCGAGGATAGGTTACGTATTTTGATTATTATGTGAATATAAAGACAATAATTTTATCGAACCGGAAGGGTGCATGTACATCATATGAATGAGTAGTTCCCAATCTTTGAAAAAATGTGAAGTTTGTTAACTATCTACCTTTAAGTATGTGACAATTGGTGTTTTTGGATGACAAGAAACTAAGAGAATTGGATTCCTTTTCTATCATATATAATCTCAAATTCTCAAGGTTTTTGCGATCAGGATTATTCATTGGATTGATTAGGAAGTCTATAGGATTGGATATCGAGGATGGTAAGATTCTACGAAGTGAAAGAAAAAGCACTAAAGCTTTATTTAGAGATAAAAAAAATTCTTAAAATAGATAGAAAATAAGTCTAGAACACATACAAAAATAGAAATATAATTACAAACATATGGAACATGCATATAAGCACAAGTTCACACAAATAAATACTATAATGTTGATCAAAGGTAGAATTCAATTTACAAGTAACTTTGTACATGGGAAGATTAAAGTGCAGATCCTTGTGCTCCATTCTTCCCTTACGAAAATGTATAATCTTATAAAATACCAAAATTACTTGAAGGGCAGTTCAGTGCACGAGGCTACCACCATTGCAAGGTCTGGGAGGATTAGATATACGCGACATTATGTCTTCATGCAGAGAGGCTATTTCCCAACCTCACTTTTTATGAAACAAACCAAGAACATTCTTTAACACAATCTACCAAATACCAATTACATATCCAAACAGCCCATGTTTTTGACAAAAGTTTTATACTCAGTCTACTTCACAAATATTATCAAGTACTATAAGAGGAGGAATAAATTATTACCTGAAGGATTATACTATCCTACCCCGCCCCCGCCCCTCTGTGATTTTCATACATTCTGGATTCATTGATAAGTTTGGATCACAAGATGGATTGCAATTTCAATAACCATGTTATTAACTAGAAAATCTCATTAACATGTTGATAAAATTGAAGTGAACTATTGGGTGGTCAGACTTCCTTTGGAAATTGAAGAGTGTAATCATGTTCTAGATGAAATTTAATATGTCTACAAATCTTTTTTGTCCAAATCTTGTTTTACGAGGGTACTTCAAGATTTAACTATTGACATCATTTCTATCATTCTTGATCACTCTTCATTGTGCTACCTACTTGTGTTGTAAGACATCATTTTAAATCCAATGAAGTGAACTGTTGTAATTTTTTATGGAACGTTAAAATGCCCACTTCATGAATCATGTCAATGTCATGCTTGAGCTGGCTGTGTGTGTCACTTGTTATTGGCTGCTGCAGATACCAAACTGCCAAAAAACTAAGAAAAAGAAAAAAATAGAAAATAAAAGGGAAGTCTTTTCTTTTTCTTACTGGAAGGCAAATTCATAGAATTTGGTAATTCCATGAATTTATGTTGCTGTTTGTCTGTACTGCATTTATTGTGGTATTTAAACAGATACTTGGCAAGCCATGTTCCCGATCAGTGACATTGTCTTATATATCTTGTCCTGCTAATTTTCTCATATGTGGTTGTGCAGATGGCACTGTGCACAACCTGAATCAGTACAATGAGATCTCTACTGCAGACATGGTGAAAAATGTAGGAACTGATTCGACTGAATCAGTTTTTACGCAGAAATTTGGTGTTCTGGTGAGTGAGAGCCAGTTGGAAGAATATTTTTCCGTGTTACCCTGAGGATGGTGGAAGTTTTGGCAGCTGGAATTTGCAGTTGTGTTTTTAGCATAACAATCACAATCAGATTCATTTCTGTCATGATGCAATTGAGATCTTATTGAATGACTTAAATGAAGATGTTATCTATTTTCTAAATATTGTTGGTGGAAGATGGATATCTTGAAGGCAAGAATGTTATACAGCTTATCAGTTACTCCTGAACTGAACATGGCAAAAAAGAGAGTAGTGTTTCGTACTGCTATAAAACAAAATTTATGCCCAGACACTTAGACGTGGGTCTAAAACAACTGCTTTGGCAGAAATGTATTCTGTGAAGGCATTTGGGAAAGCAGCAGAAATTGTATTGGAAAACCTTGAGCATGGTATGTGCATTGATTGCCCAATCTACCAGACCCCTTTGCTGCAAATCTGCCTCTTCACCAAGGGAATTTGTGGCCTTCTAAAGATTGTACAAGAATGTTGGCAATGCTAATGGTTTGATTGATACTCATAGTAAGTTAGTTACCTTCTAAGCTGCTTGATCATAATAAGCTCAACCAATTGAAAGCACTTTTGAAGCTTGACCAGCTACTGACTGAGTCAACTCTATGGCCTGATAACTCAAGTTTCAAGAGGTAACTGAAGTCTCGGGTTATTGCCTTGTGTATTGATAAAAGATTCGACTTTCGAGTGTAAGAATGTTAATTTTAAAATCCTTACACCTAATGTAATTGTAAATAATGTCAGGTTTAGGATCCAATCTATCCTTTTTAGTAGTTAGTACCCCTCAATTCACAGTGGGCGCTGAAGAGACAGAAATGTGATTGGGTTGTTGATCTATGTACCTCACCTGGCCCACCCTTGGAGAAGTGACGTGGGAGCCATTACACCTCTAAATGGTTCATTATTATTATTATTATTATTATTATTTTATTTTTGAACAAACCTCTAAATGGTCTTGCATTTGGTTCCCTCCTATGTTCGAAGTACCAATGTCTATATAATATAGTTTACCAATGAGACATGATAAATTACAGTGCAAGGTCCACAATGGAGTTCGGACCCCAAGTGAGCTATGAGAAAAAAAGGTTTCAATAGACTTGATGAGTCCGTCAAAGAGTGGAAAACTAAGTATGTTGGATTGCTTCATAATCATATGGAAAATCGTTTTGAAGCAAAATTTACTAGCAACCATGAAAACTACCTTACCTTTAATATGTTATGTATGTTCATATTGTCCTTTAATGAGCGAAGTGCTACTACTTTTCAGGTACATATCAAACAACATTTGTTCTTACAAAATTCATTAGAAATTCCCAAGTATATATATTTTTAGAGAGGGGGGACATTTCAACATGGGTGGGTATAAAACTTGGTGTAGAACTAAGATACCTGGACCCATTGAGGTCACAGAAAAAAAAAAATCAGTTCCTTTCATTGAGGGACACAAACTCAAAAATCAGAATCTTTACAAACAAAAATTGCAGCAACAAAAGTAATAAAAAAAATTTTAAAAATATTTCACATCCTCTCTTCTCTCTCATCATCCACACCCCCCATTCACTTCCTCATGTCTCTCTTGGGAAATCCAAACCAACCAATGAGAAGCCAAGAAAGGTCATCACAGAGACACCCAACAGATAGATAAGTGCATTCTCATTTCCTCAATGAAATCCTGAAACAAAAACTGAACCTCATAATTGCTCGCCCCCTTGTATACCTTTGTTACCACGTGTCCTTTGCTTACACCACTAACGGAAAGTAACAACTGTTTCAGCTCTCAAACACTCCCCTTCTCTCTCTACCCTCCACACAAATATAAACTCAAACCCTTTCATTTCTTCAAAGAAGAAGAAAAACCACTGAAGCACATGCATAACATACACAGAGGTACATTCAGTTCATATATAGTTTTCTGAAACTTCACATCTCTCTCACTCTTTTTACATTCCCCATCTCTTTTTCACCTCTTTATAATCAAGAAACGGGGGAGTGTTCTTGAATTACAGTGCTTGACAATGGCTTCTTTGGTTTCTTCACCATTCACTTTACCCACCACCAAAGTAGACCACCTCTCATCAATCTCTCAAAAGAATTACTTTCTTCACTCTTTTCTTCCCAAAAAGACCAACCAGAGCAACTCCAAATCACCCATGAGACTGAAATGTGCTGCAATTGGCAATGGCCTGTTCACCCAGACCACACAGGAGGTTCGTCGTATCCTCCCCGATCAAAATTCAGGCCTCCCAAGAGTCAAAATCGTCTATGTAGTCTTAGAAGCTCAATACCAATCGTCCGTCTCTGCCGCCGTCCGAACTCTCAACAGCAATGACAGGTATGCTTCATTTGAAGTTGTTGGGTACTTAGTTGAAGAGCTTAGAGATGAAAATGCATACAAAACTTTCTGTAAAGACCTTGAAGATGCCAATATATTTATTGGGTCGTTGATTTTTGTTGAAGAGCTTGCCTTAAAGATTAAGACTGCAGTAGAGAAAGAGAGGGACAGACTTGATGCAGTTTTGGTGTTCCCTTCAATGCCTGAAGTAATGAGGCTTAACAAGTTGGGTTCTTTTAGTATGTCACAATTGGGGCAATCTAAGAGCCCATTTTTTCAGCTATTCAAGAAGAAGAAGCAATCTGCAGGGTTTGCTGACAGTATGTTGAAGCTTGTGAGGACATTGCCTAAGGTTTTGAAGTACTTACCAAGCGATAAGGCTCAAGACGCTAGGCTTTATATACTCAGTTTGCAGTTCTGGCTTGGTGGGTCGCCAGATAATTTGGTGAACTTCTTCAAAATGATTTCTGGGTCTTATGTTCCGGCTCTGAAAGGGACGAAAATTGTGTATTCCGATCCGGTCCTGTTCTTGGATACCGGAATTTGGCACCCTTTGGCCCCTTGTATGTATGATGATGTGAAGGAATATTTGAATTGGTATGGTACTAGAAGGGATGCTAATGAGAAGCTCAAGAGTCCGAATGCGCCGGTAATTGGGTTGGTTTTACAGAGGAGCCATATTGTTACGGGGGATGAGAGTCACTATGTGGCTGTGATTATGGAATTGGAGGCAAGAGGGGCAAAGGTGATACCCATTTTTGCTGGCGGCCTTGATTTTTCAGGGCCGGTTGAGAGGTTTTTCATTGATCCCATAAGTAAGAAGCCGTTTGTGAATTCAGTGATCTCACTGACGGGATTCGCTCTTGTTGGAGGACCTGCTAGGCAGGATCATCCAAGGGCTGTTGAGGCTTTGATGAAGCTTGATGTGCCTTACATTGTTGCATTACCTTTGGTATTTCAGACTACAGAGGAGTGGTTGAACAGTACTTTGGGGTTGCATCCAATTCAGGTTGCTTTGCAGGTTGCTCTTCCTGAGCTGGATGGAGGCATGGAGCCCATTGTGTTTGCTGGTCGAGATCCCAAAACAGGCAAGTGAATCATTCATCTGCCCTATTTCTGCTTTTTTGTTTTTGTTCCATTCCAATCAGCATTACTCATGTTATTTGAATGTTGAATGCCCTTTTTGGGATGGGTTAGAGTTATCTTTGTTGTTTTCTTTGCGTTATGTATATTAGATATTACAATAGCACTCTATATTTTGATGCCTCTACTTTGAGTGGTCTTTCTCAATACATTCTTTTCTGTGATTGTGTTTTATCTCACTTGGTTTTTTTTTTTTTTTTTTTGGGACATGTGTTCTGATCTTTGGATGGGTTCAATGTGACGTGATTGCAGGGAAATCTCATGCTCTTCACAAGAGGGTGGAGCAGCTCTGCACCAGGGCAATCAGATGGGGAGAACTGAAAAAGAAATCAAAGGTACGTGGCTCTCCGCTATATGCTTTGTATGAGTATGTCTTTTGATCTATATTGTAAGACAAAGAAACCAAGTCAGCTGTAACAATGTCGTAGTTTTTCCCTCAAGGGCACCACAAGCTTCCTTAATACCAATAATGAAGGGTGTTTTTGTTTTAAATATGTTTGCATTCTGGAAGGAAAGAAGATGAGAATGATCTAAAATCATCTCCTTTTGGGTTATCAATGCACTTAATTTTGAAACAAGTCCGGGCAATATTGTGGACCTTTGTTTTTTTTTTTTTTTTTAAAAATTTATGAATTTAAGAACATTGTGTGCCCAATGATGATGTATAACTTGTTGAAACTTGTGAACATAGATTTGAACTTTTAATCTTCATTTTTTGATTTTCTCATCCCTTCTTGATGTTAAGCTGCCAAAATTAGAAATAAACCTATCCATGATCTATTGCTTACTGATGCAAACAAGGTGAGCCTGTTATATGGTCAATATCTTACTGATCTAAGTAATGTGGACCCAATTCTTAAAGAAGTGGAAAACAGCATATAGATGTATATTTGATCTTGACCATAGGTACCATGCTTTACTCCATTGTTTTGAATATTAATCTTGACATTGACTGGGAAATTACAAAACATATTGTCTACTTTTATCTCAATATCTTAACTGAGGATTTCTTAAGCTGAGAGGGTTTGCTGATGTGATGTTTGTAATATCATACTAGGAATCTTGAGAATCTGCTTCTTTTTTTTTCCTTTTCCTTTTCAGTTTCACACGAAAGAATACTTCAAATGTTCAGGGTAGATGCATTTGTTTTTCCTATTTGCTGAGTTGTTCATTATGCCTAAAACTTGTGAAGAAGTAGTAGAAGTAAATCATCAAATCTTTTGTCACTGTTATGTTCAATCCAAGTTTACAAGCTTCTCTGTCTTCTGTTTTATGTAACATTGATAATAGAGTGAGAACAAAAATTGACTATTGTTAAACCTGTTAACATGAAATTTGCAGGCAGAAAAGAAGTTAGCAATCACTGTTTTCAGTTTTCCTCCTGACAAAGGGAATGTTGGAACTGCAGCATACCTGAATGTCTTTTCCTCTATTTTTTCGGTCCTAAAAGACCTCCAGAGAGATGGTTACAATGTTGAGGGACTTCCAGAAACTTCTGAAGCTTTAATTGAAGAGGTAATTCATGATAAAGAGGCTCAATTCAGCAGCCCAAGTCTCAACATTGCCTATAAAATGGGTGTTAGAGAGTACCAGAGGCTAACTCCTTATGCCACTGCACTTGAAGAAAACTGGGGCAAGCCTCCTGGCAATTTGAATTCTGATGGTGAGAACCTTTTGGTCTACGGGAAACAGTTTGGAAATGTCTTCATTGGGGTTCAGCCCACATTCGGCTATGAGGGTGATCCAATGCGGTTACTTTTCTCCAAATCGGCTAGCCCACATCATGGATTTGCTGCTTACTACTCCTTTGTTGAGAAAATTTTCAAAGCTGATGCTGTTCTTCATTTTGGTACTCATGGTTCACTTGAATTCATGCCTGGAAAGCAGGTGGGAATGAGTGATGTTTGTTACCCTGATAGTCTGATTGGGAATATTCCCAATGTCTATTACTATGCAGCAAACAATCCCTCTGAAGCAACAATAGCCAAGCGCCGCAGCTATGCGAATACCATTAGCTACTTGACTCCTCCAGCTGAAAATGCTGGACTTTACAAGGGACTCAAGCAGCTAAGTGAGCTGATCTCGTCATACCAATCTCTGAAGGATACTGGTCGTGGGCAACAAATAGTGAGCAGTATCATCAGTACTGCTAAACAGTGCAATCTTGATAAGGATGTGAACCTTCCAGAGGAAGGTGAGGAAATCTCGGCCAAAGAGCGTGACCTTGTAGTTGGAAAAGTATATTCCAAAATCATGGAGATTGAATCCAGGCTTTTACCCTGTGGGCTTCATATCATTGGTGAACCTCCATCAGCCATGGAAGCAGTTGCAACACTTGTTAACATTGCTGCATTGGACCGCCCTGAAGAAGGGATCTCCTCACTCCCATCAATACTAGCTCAGACCGTTGGAAGAGGTATAGAGGACATATATAGAGGAAACGACAAGGGCATCTTAAAGGATGTTGAGTTGCTTCGGCAAATAACCGAGGCCTCACGTGGAGCAGTTACTGCTTTTGTGGAGAGAGCCACCAACAAGAAAGGTCAAGTTGTTGATGTAGCTGACAAGCTGAGCTCTATCCTTGGTTTTGGTATGAATGAACCATGGGTTCAGTACTTGTCAAACACCAAATTCTACAGGGCTGACAGGGAGAAACTCAGAACTTTGTTCGAGTTCTTAGCAGAGTGCTTGAAATTAATTGTGGCTGACAATGAGTTAGGAAGTCTGAAACAAGCTTTAGAGGGGAAATATGTAGAACCAGGTCCTGGTGGGGATCCAATTAGAAACCCCAAAGTGTTGCCAACTGGGAAGAATATTCACGCACTAGACCCACAATCCATTCCCACAGCAGCAGCAATGCAGAGTGCAATGGTTGTGGTGGATAGGTTGCTTGAAAGACAGAAGGCTGATAATGGCGGAAAGTATCCTGAGACAGTTGCACTTGTATTGTGGGGAACAGATAATATTAAGACATACGGGGAGTCATTGGCGCAGGTTATGTGGATGATTGGTGTTAGGCCAGTTGCAGATACATTTGGTCGAGTGAACCGGGTGGAGACAGTCAGTCTAGAAGAACTTGGAAGGCCTAGGATTGATGTTGTTGTCAACTGCTCCGGAGTGTTCAGAGACCTCTTTATCAACCAGGTATCACCTTCTTGTTCTCTCTGAATGTTTTTGTATTAAAGGCTATAAGAGTATGTTAAATGTGGTCGACATGTAGAATGCTAATCTCTTCTTGATAAAATAGATTGCAACTAGTTGTTTTTGTGATCTAAAGGCCAGTTAAGAATTTTCAGTGTCAATGATACCTAATATGGCATCTAGTTTTAGAAGTTTTGTTCTGATTCCCTGTTTCCTTTTATTCAACTACACAAATTCCAATACTTGGTGATGGTTTAATAGAATCTTGCACATTCTGGAATTGTTTTCATTTTGGCCTTTGGACCGACGGGACTCGCAATGGTGCATAGTTGATGACCAACTATCAGAAACATTATTATTTCCCTCTGATCTTGAATTCTTATTTGTGTACTTTCTTTATTGTCGCTTCCTTTTTTCTGAAGTTTTTTCTCTTTTTTCACAGATGAATCTCCTTGATCGGGCAGTGAAGATAGTAGCTGAACTGGATGAGCCGGAAGATCAGAATTATGTCAGGAAACATGCGCTAGAACAAGCCCAAGCTCTTGGTGTTGGGGTTAGAGAAGCTGCAACCAGGATCTTCTCCAATGCCTCAGGCTCCTACTCCTCTAACATAAACCTTGCAGTTGAAAATTCCTCATGGAATGATGAGAAGCAACTTCAAGACATGTATTTGAGCCGCAAGTCCTTTGCATTTGACAGCGATGCTCCTGGTGTAGGCATGACTGAGAAACGAAAAGTTTTCGAGATGGCTTTGAGCACAGCTGAGGCCACATTCCAAAACCTTGACTCATCTGAAATCTCACTTACAGATGTGAGTCACTACTTTGATTCAGACCCAACCAACCTTGTGCAAAACCTAAGGAAAGATGGGAAAAAGCCCAATGCATACATTGCTGATACAACCACAGCTAATGCTCAGGTGAACATTCTGACCGGCTAGAATTTTTATAGCTAAAAATTTTCAAACTTACTGAATAATTCCTAAATATGCCTCTTTCCAGTCGACATTCTAAAATTTCTTACTTTTCAGGTGCGTACACTTTCTGAGACTGTGCGGCTTGATGCACGGACCAAGTTGTTGAACCCCAAGTGGTATGAAGGAATGTTGTCTACCGGGTACGAGGGGGTTCGTGAAATTGAGAAGCGACTAACTAATACAGTTGGGTGGAGTGCAACTTCAGGCCAAGTTGACAATTGGGTGTACGAGGAGGCTAATACAACTTTCATTCAAGATGAGGATATGTTGAACAAATTGATGAGCACCAACCCGAATTCTTTTAGGAAGTTGGTGCAGACATTCTTGGAGGCCAATGGACGCGGATATTGGGAAACTTCTGAGGATAATATAGAGAAATTGAAGCAATTGTATTCAGAAGTTGAAGACAAGATTGAGGGGATCGATCGTTAAAAACTGTAAACCAATTGTAATAACAATCCTTGAGTTCAAATAACATTGTTGATTTAGCTGAGCGATCTCTCCTCTCTGGAGGATGGATAGATGCAACTTCAAGAGAGGTTTGAAATGTGAATTAGTTTACCAGTTCCCCACTGTAATTTAATTCATTTTCGGGGTTGTACTCGTTACACTCTTTTTTTTTTTTTTTGAACTGTAATAAATCCTAAAAGTTGAAGCAGCAGAAAATTGCAGTCATTGACTCATTGTTATGACACTTCCATCATATTGCATTACTATCATCTTCTAGGTCTTCTCTGTCATTGTCATTATTTTATCATAATTGTCAAACTGCCATGTTTCAAAAACTTCAAAAGCAAATACAATTTTGTTTATGAAGCTAGAAGACAATCAAAGCAGCAATTAATTATTGCTTTAACTTCTGGAATCTCAACCCCCCTGCTTAAAATATTTGTCTATTTTTTTCCTCGACTATAAGAATGATTTTGAAATTTTCAGTCTTGTAATCTTGAGTAATGAGTGCTTTAGCGCGCGCGCACACACAAGGTTTGCGTGAAGCCCTTAGGATTTGTTAAAGTGCATGCCTAATAAATGCTTCAGGTCTTCGATAATTGAGATTCAACAACTAGCAACTTGAAAACAAACATGTCCAAAGAAGCTCTTAATTTCTCACTTGTAACAATCTGAGTTACTAAATGTACAAATTAGAATGCCAATGAAAATTTCTTACATATCCAGAAACTAAGTGCTAAAGACAAGATGAGCACAAATGTTCTTCTTGTCTTTCCCCTTTCTGTTTTTGTGGGAGTTATAATCCCCAACCAGTAAACAATCATACAGGAAAAATCTACAAAAGAAACCCTCCCACTTTCAAAAGACTAGTACCAAAAAAAAAATGCAGATATTTGTTTAACATTGAACAAAGTTGTACATGTTTTTCTTCTCTTGCGAGACCTTTTGATATTTCAAATTGCTTTTGCCTTCAAACTAACTCCATGAGGAGAGGGTCACCTGCTGCCATTATTCTAATCAGCTTTATGAAGTCTTGCTCGCTTGAAACATTCCATGGGTGAACTGCAGGTACTTCAGCAGAGTAAAAGGTTGAAGAATTAGTAGAAGGCTGTTCTTTCTTATAAATCATTGTAGTAAACACCGAGTCAAAATTCCGAGGTGAGTCCATTGCTGCAAAGAGCATGGGCATTGCAATCTTGTAATGTATATCTAGATCACCCACTAGATTTACAAGATCGACAAAGTCTGCTACAAAATGCCGAGGAATGTAGAATACCTCGGAACTGCATATCGTAAGGCTATCGTCACTTATCGTAGATTCCTTGTAACTGACTTGGAAGTGAACTGGCATCGAGCTAACAACTTTTTTTACCATGTCTGATTGTTTTGTGAACCAATCCGAGTTGCCATCGATAGGAACAGCAGTCCAAGACTCAGACACCTAAGTGCCATTGAATTTGTCACACACACACACACAGAGGGAGAGAGAGGTGTTAGAATGGTTGTTGACGGTAAACAGTTTGGCTTGTTTATTAAAAAAACACTAAAAATCTATGAAGAAGCAAAGCAATGAAAGTCCAGCATTCTTAGGATAGTATATATTATATGTCGTTCTTTGCCATTTTCTACAGTTATTAACATCATTTTTTTATTGTTTTTACCATATAACAACTCTTTTTTCAAATGGCAGTTAAAATTACTGAAATTAAAAAAATAAGTAAAAGTTCTAAAGGGCTAAGAGCTTTTATAAACCATAAAAACGATCTCCAATCTCCATGCATGACCGAAAATAATAAATTTCAAAACTTTTAAAAGAACTAAATCAGCATAAATGGGAAATGTAGGGGTATCAGAATTTTAAAAATTATATCTACCTTGTCAGTAATCCAGAGCTTGCTCTTGTCTGCTTGGAGCACATTCCAGTAATTAAGAATAGTATTGTCTAGGAGGAATAAAAATCCTTCTGCGCTGGCAAATCTGCTAAAAAATTTTGGTAGATGCCTGTAACAAAATTTGACAGTATTATCAAAAATTAAGATGAGAGAAAATGTGAAAAGAGCTATTTTAACAAATCCCAGCTAACTATGAATGCTACAGGACAACCACAACTTATAGAACTGTTACAATGTTACCTTACACCTACTGCTTTTAAATCACTATAATCAATGCCTAAAAACAGAAGAAATCATCACTTCAACAACCAACTTGCATCTAAGAAAACTTTGAACTCAAGCAACCAACAAATCAAATTGAAGTTACTCCAAACCAAAAATAAATGTTTAAATAATAGAACTTAAGAAGACAATTATTAGTAAGTAAGCTTGTTTCGAATCTCCTCAATAAAGGCAGTAGGTTTTACTAATACTAAAATATAAGGCAGTAGGTTTTATTTTTCCATTTCCTTTTTTTGTTTTCTGATTTTTGGAAATGGTGTTTTTTGTGGCTGTTGTTTTTTGGTTAGAGGGGTGTGGCCCTCTTGTTTTTGTATTTTGTTGCTGTTCTCTTAATATAAGCTCGTTTGGGAAAAAAAAATATAAGGCGCCTTCCGAAATATAAGGCATGTAAGCGATTTAGTTTGATTGCAGTTTTAGTTATAAAAAATGACACTTAAAAGGTACATTTGTGAAATGAAAAAATAAATAAATAAATAAAAGGGAGGGAAAAGAAGCTTCTTTTTGAAGTCTTGGAAGGAAGCTTTCTGGAGGCTGCACACAGTTTGTTCATCTTATATCGTGTAAATGCTTCATATCATAGCATATGAAGATCACTCACCTCATCTGATAGCATCACTACCCTCCTACCAAAGAAATATATCTCTTTCAGAAAATTGAGCTTTACCTAATAAACCTATCCCAACAAACACCAAAGTCAGTTGAATCATAATTAACAAAATGATTTTGGAATAAAAGTGTCTCCAAAGTCGGACACAATATTGTGTGGCCACTTAATTATGAATATTGTGTTTTCTTTTTTCTCTATTTAGTGATGCATGTTTGAGTTTAAGTTGTTTAAGGGAGTCCAATAAGTTACAACATCTCCAACAGCTTAAGCTTTTAGAGTAATGGTTTGTCAACATGGTATCAGAGCCAAAGGACCCGAGTTCAAATCTAACCATCACCCTAGCAATTAAAATTAAAACATGTGTTGGACCAAAAGAAGGCCACACGTGATGGGGCGTGTTGAAGGATTTAAATATTAAAGTTACACCCTCTCTAACAACTTAAGCTTTTAGAGTAGATGGTTGTCAACATTATACATGACGACTAAAACCGTCATGTGAACTCCAAAAGAAAGGCAAGAGTAAAATAAGCATAACAATATACCATGAATAGAATCAATGGAAATTATGTGCTAAGCTTCACCTAACCTCCTGTCAGAAATTTTTTACCCCTGAATTGTGGAACATACTCATTTCAACAATTAATCAAACAAACTTGAACAAAATCATTTGTCTGATTATTTTGTTACTAAATGTTTAATTTCCTCTCATATAGATTCAACTATTCCATTCCTATTCCTCCATTTCATTCCCCCAAGATCGAAATAGTACATTTTTTTTTTACTAGAGGGGCATCCCTCTCTAAAAACGTGGCAGGCCCCCAATGCCCCATGTTAACTTTAATCCAGGGAAAACACCTATGAGGCTAGCCTCAAGGGGGAGAATCGAACCTTAGCCTTGTCAAACTGGATACTTGATTAATGGTTTCAACTCTCGGGGTTAATGCTCCATTTGGTAGGACGGATGGAAAGGAGTGGAGGATGGATGGATGAGGAATCCTTAGAGAAGGGAAAGTGTCCATCCCTCCATTTGTTTGGTTGGATGGAAGAGAATGAATTAGATAATATTATGAGTTTACCATTAGATCCTTAAATATATAAATTAATACATTTAAATGAGGTTAATAATGTCATTTCCATTTTATTTAACAAATATCATATTTCTCTCTCCTCTTCCACCCACTTTTGGATGGAAGCAAAATGGTGGGCCTCCTTCCCTTCTTCCTCTCCCTCCTACCAAACAACAGAAACTTGTTCCATCCCTCCTCTCTTCCCTCTCCCCTCCTTCCTTCCGTCCTACCAAACACACTATAGAAGTAAAGTCTTTATAAAAGAAGGAAAGCAGAAATAAGGGCCAAAGGAGTATCCAATTCTACTCCAAAAAAAGAAAATGATTTATGATGTGAGGGAAAATAATACATAATGTGACAATAGGAAATCGAGGATAGAAACATAACAGCCAGCCAGCATGCATGTTTAAACTGTCAAAAGACCCACAGCCACAGGGACCTATTGATATATCCATAAACTAATGAATGTCAACATTCTCCACACCAGTGCTACAAAACTCATGTTCCTAAACAAACCAATACATTACTAGAAGGAACATTTATTTAGGACAGACTTGAGAATTTCACACACACATAAACGGAGTTGAAATTATAAGAGCCAAAAATAATACATTAGCCAAATAGATAAGGCTTTGTTGTGTTGATAGGACCAAATCTCAGCATTAATATCCAAATCACCTGAAAATTTGGATGTACCAGAAAAGACATCAACCTTAAGTACTCAACATTAGCTTGAGTTCATCTTCTATGCCAGATTAACCAACACTGTTATACTAAGGAAACCAGTGCTGGTGTGACCCTCAAAACTGTAATCCTTTCTAATTGATTTTCAAACATAACTATAGTTAGATGGTAACATAATCCTACCTTGCTGTAACACTATGTCAACCAAGTCCACTGACACAACCTTCACCTAAGTTTTAAACTTCTAAAAATTGAACATTATCAATTATTACCAAGTGCTAACATGAGTACTTCATTATCTTGCAGATGTTTTCAGGAATCATAGATGCATATTTCATATAGTAACTTCCAAGTTTACCTTCAAACATGTTTTAAAGCATCCCACAAGTCTCACATTTTGTTCTCTCTCTCTCTATATATATATGTTGGGGGGGGTGGTTGGAGGAGGGGGATATCCGCAAATTCATTTAATCCATGAATTAGTCACCAATTAGTTTCATCAGCAAAGTTCGCATGAATCAACCCATGGAATGTTTGTAGTTAGTTAAGCAATGGCCTCAATATTGTGACTACAACAGAATCTTCCCCTATCTTGGAATAACATCTCGTACAGTACATAAAGTTTAATATCTTGTATCATCTAACTCATGTTGCCTTGGCTACCCAAAAGAACAAAGAAACTCTAATAAATTCAACAGTCAAAAATAGATGCATGGTCAACACAATTCATTTGATAATAAAATTAAAATAAAGTAGAAAGGGAAAAAGATATGATGACTTACTTATATATTTGGTCCAACTGGCCTTCTTCAACAGCAAGATCCACATTCTTCTGCTCTGCAAAAATGACCACAGTCCTAAATATCCTGCCATAAAGCAACCTCCATTCCAGAGCAGTACGTTCAACAGGTCCACTGCAGAACATTACAAGCACAATATTCCCGAAACTCTTCCTCCACCGAATCAAATTTCCAATCTCATAATTCACAGTACCAGTTTCCTCAACCCCAAGATGAACAGATGGCAATTTTTGAGGGATAAACTCCTTCCTGTCACCGTGACCAATATTTGCCCGCGGTCGATCCAGTTCAAGTGACATTAACCTTGGCTGTTGATATCCAACAGCAAGCAAGTCCTGAAGCCAAGCAGCAGTAAATTTCACATCTTTCTCAGTCCAAAACCCTTCCTCAGCCATCACATAACTCAATTCCATAATCTTTTCAAACAATCTATGCTTACCCGATCTCCATGAAATCAAGAACTTGATCAAACGACCCACGTTCACGTGAAGATCTTTCTCTTCCGAAAATGGGTATGCTTCAATTCTATCGTAACGATGAACAGTAGGGGGATAGACTACAACATAGCCACCAATTTCCCACAAAAGCCTCTGTCCCCAATAACCCCTCAACACATCTGAAGCCATTGTACTAATCGAAACAGGAAGCATCAAACCCCAAAAGGCCGATGAATGATAAATCGTATTGAAAGAATTAACAGGCACCATTGTACCTTGTGGTAATGCCACTTTTGCAGCATGCTCATCAAACCTAATATCAAACGCTTCCAACCCCGATTTCCGGGTAAAATAAAAAACCGAATCAACATCTGGAAGGCCATTTGAAATACCCTGTTGAATGAATTGCTTTCCACCAAACACTTCAGTGTAAAATTCTTCGTGCACGATTTCACCCACATTTTCCAATGGAAATCCCCTAGGCCAAACTGACCTTTGCCCGAAATGTATATATGGATTCACAACAGTCCGATTTGGATTTTCATGACTATATTGTAATATAACCTCTTGCCTAGCATCCTCGCCAATCAATTCCACATCAAAGTGTTTTCCTATATCATTGTCAATGACATCACCACGATCATCGGCATCAAAGATCTTCTTCGCTCCATGTTGGATTGCAAATAAATATCCAACAGTTTTTCTAACATATGAATCATAAGGCAAGTAATCAACAACTCTGAACCCTAATTTAGCTTGTTGTTCCAGTGACAGAAATATAGTACCTTTGAGGTTCCAATCCTGGGGCGTCTTAGAATTTCCAATTGCAAGGACTTGCCAACCTTTGATCTTCGCGAGATTGCGAAGAGAATCGGTCGGATAATTCGATACAGAGACCACAATCCATCGCTCCGATCTAAAATTGGCAAATGGGGTCGATTTATCGATAATGGGTTCGATTGAATTCCACTTAATTTGTGGAAATTCGATATTTTCGAGCTGTTTGGACTGCGATTCGAAGCAGAGGAGAGCTGCCGTATCGCCGACATTTCGCAGGAAGAAAAGGGCTGCGACTGTGGAGACTAGGAGGACAATAGCGACGATTTTGTAGAGGTTTTCAGCCACCCATGTTGAGAAATCGAGGCTTTTGGCCTCGGAGAATCGATTTGGATGGAGAGTTGGGAGTGTTCTGTTGTGGGACTTTGGGGATTTTGGCGTTGAACGGTCTTGGACCAACATTGAATCTCAAGACTGAAACTTTCCACTCTCTCTCTATAGTCCACTCTTCTGAATCTCTTTCTCACACTAACCTTGACTCTGTACCTCCAGAACAAGCCACAGCACACAGTCTCCCTTTCTCTCTCACTCTAGCTTTCTCTCTCTAAAACATACTCTGAATTAGCTGGGGCTGCCGACAGGTGTGGTTGTCTTACTTATGCTTGAATGTAACTGCTAGTTTGGTGGTGGTGGGTTCGGTTTTTCATTTTCAAATATTACACACTATATACATTATAGTATGTAAAATTAATTAATGAATCTGAATTTACTATTGGTTGGATTGGACTGATTAACCATAAAGTGTTTATATGTGATCTGTTCTTATTGGCAATGGCAGGTGGGCTGTGATGCGTGCGAATCCGGTGAGAAGCCAATTGACAACTCATCTGTTTTGTGGGACCATTCTAATCCTAAAATGTGAATCAATTGAACCTATGATCTCTTTTCTGAACAACCATGAAATGAAATCCAACGCAAATATTATGTTTTTGTATTCATTCCTTTGTTTAGTAAAAAAAATTGAACTAAGAATAATTATTTCGCATCATTTTTTTAAAATAAAAATTTATTTTATTACTTAATCTATAAAATAATCATTTCAATTTCAATAAATATTAAAAAAATAAAATTTAATTACTAAAAATAATGTAATTATCCTTCCATTCATGTATCATTTCATGTTTAAAACCAAACAATATAAAAAATTATTTGTATAATTTATGTCTTTCAAAATGTCGATGAAGTGTTTAGTATCTTGGATCATATTTTGATAAATAAAAAAAATAGAACTATTCTGAATCTGCTCTTTCATAGACTTATGTAGAATTATATTGGATTGTTGGATTGTCAGAGCTAGGCCATCAACAATAATTAAGTCGACCTCCTCTACTGTTCAATTGTTGCTACAATTACATTTAGGATAAATTACACTGACCTCCCCTGAAATTTGACTTAATTATACCTAACATCAAACTAACAGATTTTGTTACAATGACCTCCCTGCAACAGAAATGGACTAACATATGTTAATTTTTGGGTGAAATGTCTATTGTACCTTTAATATCATTACTCACTCTCACCGCCACCAACCCACGTTCTCTTTCTTTGACATAGCCAAAAGTAAAGAGAGGGAGACTTCAGTTGCAATTAATGGCGCAAATTCGAACCCCTGAATCAGAGAAGTTGCTTTTGAATCAGCACACTGAGAAGCACTTCACTGGACGAGAGATTGTCCGTGACGTCATCATTGGCGTATCGGGCGGCCTCACCGTCCCCTTTGCCCTTGCCGCTGGACTCTCCAGTGCCAACGCCTCCTCTTCCGTCATTTTCACCGCCGGCATCGCCGAGGTGGCAGCCAGCGCCATCTCCATGGGACTCGGGGGGTATTGTGATAGTTGTTTCTGGTTTTACTGTAATTTGGTGTTTGATTGTGGATTTTGTTGTCATTAATTGGAAGTTGATCAGATCTGTAGCAAAACGTGGTTAGAGATGCATGGACATTGTAACAGGTGGCGAAACATGGGATGACATACTTATATGACACTCTATTTACCCTGAAATACATGCAGGTATCTAGCGGCAAAGAGTGAAGCTGATCACTACATGATGGAACTGAAGAAAGAACAAGAAGAGATCATCATTGTCCCTGACACAGGTCAGGTCCAAACTACTCAGTAATCAAATATATGTATTTGTGTGTGTGTCTATATATTTATATATTTTTTCACGTGAATGATTGGGAGTGTTAATTAATATTTGAATAAAAAAAAGCAGAGGCTGCTGAGGTTGCGGAGATATTGTCACAGTACGGGATTGAGCCGCATGAGTATAGGCCAGTGGTGAATGCTCTCAGGAAAAAGCCACAAGCATGGCTTGATTTTATGATGAAGTAAGTCTCAGTTCTCAGCTATGGCATGGCAGTTCGCTAGAGAAGATGACTGGAATAGTGCAGTTCGCCGAAAATTCGCTAGAGAAGATGACCGGGATAGTGCAGGTCGTCGGAAATTCACCGAAGAAGATGACCAGAATAGTGCACATCACCGAAAAATTGTCGGAGAAGAAGCCGGAACAATGCATATATGTATATATATATTATAATCTAAAATACATATATGTGCATATATATATATATATATATATATATATATATATAAATTGATGGGCATTTTGGTCTTTTCATTTAAAATTTTTGACAAAACTAACGAAATTTTGGACGGGGGGGTCTGTGTCATAATGGAGTAAACCTCAGGGGAGGTTATTATAACAAAATTCATTAGTTTGATGCTAGGTGTAATTAGGTCAAATCTCAGGGGAGGTCAGTGTAATTTACCCTTACATTTATATACCATATTCTAGAATGCTTCACAAGTATACATTGTCCAGATGCATGGTTTCACTCGACTTCCCATGTGAACAATTTATATTTATTTGCATTCCTCCTACTTTATAATTTTTTAATAATAAAAATTCTCCATTGTTAATAAAATTTTGATATGAGTTATATTTCAAATGGATTTGATTTTATAATAATTTTATGTTTTCTTATTCTTCTTGAAGAGGGCATTCTATTGAATTCCATGGTGCATTGTTGCTAAATGTAAAGGTCAGGTGCATGATGGACATGTCATAGATGCATCATGAGAATCAAATCCTAAAATACAACCCACTAAAGTGAATATCAAATTCTCACATTAATAGATTTAATCATTAAAACAACTAGATTGGTCATAAGGTTAAGAATTTAGGCTCATAGAACTAACTCGATAATTTTTTTAATCAACTCTCCAATCTCTTCACAATCAAAAGGTTCATTGAGAGGAAACTTATTTCTTTGTTATATAGATATAGATTATATATCTATATATACATATATTTAAGCAAACACTTGTGTATATATACATTATATATGGATTACTACTTTCGGTGATAAAAAGGTGGATGTTGCTTCTTCTCAGTGTGTTTATCGGGGTGGGATGGGGCAGGGTGGTATCGGGTTTGTTAGAATTTATTATTAACTGTTTGTAGTAGGTTCTATTAACTGAAGTCAAACTTTCCACGATGATGGTTGCCAGAGAGCGGGTCCCGGTGGGAGTCCAAGCTGTCACAAAAGAGCCCACTGTTCTAAGTGGATTGTAAGAAGAGGGGAGGAATTCGGTAGGAAAAAGAAGAAATCTGGGGTCTATTGGAAATTGCTTGGGAAAAAGGTTCTTTTTGTCCTGTCTTTCTGTCCCGATCCCGATTATATACTTTTCTCTCGCTATTTATAGGCAAAAATGTCTTTTCTCACCAACGGTCAAGGTTTTGCGGTGATAAATATCTGTGGTAAATATCTGTGGAGTTAGGGCTGAGATTGTACTTGTCAGAAAAGGGGATTCACTCACCTCACCTGGTTATCTTCTTTCCTCTGTGACAGGCCAATCCATGATGCAAGGTCCTCATCCTAGCTAGAAATGAGGTCCGTCATGGATTTAGTGTACCTTGGACTCCAGCCTCCGAACCTAAACCCTTGGTTCCCATAAGGCAGTGATCCGAGCTCTTACCCCCCATGGGAGCACAGAGTGCCACGAGGTTTATCAGTAAGGAGGAACTCCTCGTAAAATAGAGGTTTATCCGTAGAGAGGAACTCCTCGTAAAATAGAGATTGATCCATAGAGAGGACCTCTATGAGGTTTTATCCGTAGAGAGGAGTGCTTCCTCGCCTTGGGGAAATTGATCCGTAGAGAGGATTTCCCGTGATATTTATCCGTAGAGAGGAACTCATCATCATCCGAGACTTATCCAAATGAAAGGAAAAAAGGCCCGTTTGAGGTTTATCCGTAGAGAGGAACTCCTCGCAAGGTTTTATCCGTAGAGAGGAATGCCTCATTGCAATATGAAGGTTGTTCCATAGAGAGGACCTCCGCAGAGTTCCATCAGTAGAGAAGACTCGCCAAACAAAGGCGATCACACCTCTGAGGCTTGCCCTACATACTGAGGGAAGGAGCTCGGTAGTAAACTTCTCTCACTGGAGGAGCTCGATTGAAATCCTCTATCCGAGGAGGGGCTCGATGGAGACTCTTTCCCCTCGGAGGAGCTCGATTAGAATCCCCTATTTCAGAAGGAGCTTGATTGGAATGCTCTGTCCGAGGAGGGGCTCGATGGAGACTCTCTCTCCTCGAAGGAGCTCGATTAGAAGAGAAGGTCAAAGTAGGCCCATTGCCCTGTGGAATTGCTGAGGGAGCTCAAAATGGAGGAAAAGTCAAAGTGGACCCATTGCCACGTGGATATGCGGAGGAAGCTCGAAAATGGAGGAAAAGTCAAAGGTGGGTCTTGCCACGTGGATATGCGGAGGAAGCTCAAAAATGGAAGAAAAGTCAAAGGTGGGCCTTACCACGTGGACATACGTGGCAGACCTTGAATGGTTTGATTGGCCCATACCAACATTAACAAAGATGGGATTGGTTGTTGAAACCCATCCCGAGTATGGGTAACGGAGAGAAATGGAAGGAAAAGAAAATAAAGATAATGGAGGGAAATGAGATATTGTGTTTGGTATAAAATGATAGAAGGAAAAGATGAGGAATAGAAGGATTTGGAGAGATACATTAAAATATGATGAGTTGGTTTTGTTATCCTTCCAAATAGGACATCTTTTTATAAAACTTTGTTACTGTCAAATTTGCCCTTATTCTTATAAAGAACAAAATCAAAATTACACGAGTCCTCATGCATGTTTTTCTTTTATTTGCATGAGTCCATAAAGGATGACTGTTGCTTTGGTTTTAATTCTACATTTTTTAATATGCTATATATTATACCATTTGACAATTGTTAGCCATATAAAAATTATACCCTTTTTTCATGATTTGGGATTTTGAATTAATTTTAGATGAATTTCATCTCATATTTTCTTAAGATGGAGATTGCTCTTGTTATGGCACCGAGAATTAAAAAACAAGTTGGAGTTGTTTTCATGCAAAATTGGTTTTGCAATGTTTTGAGTATTACTTTGAAGAGTTGCTAAATATTTTTGCGAAACAATTATAGATAATGATTCTTTTTTTAAATTCGGTCATCTCTGAAATTGGTTTTTGTAAGTGGAGGTGGTGGACCATGTGATGGGGCTTACCACCTCCACTCACAAAAACCAATTTCAAAAACGACTGAATTTGGTCTCTCTATCATTTGCTCAACTTGAGAGAACCAAAAGACAAATCAATTTTTCGGAACTGTATTTTTTACTCTTGTTAGCATTAAATGAAGTGTTTTATTCTATTTTTTTATGATGGAGTAATGTGTTTTATATCTAATCATCTAACCAATAAGAGGACACATACATATATAATGAAGTTGTGGAAAATTAATATTTCTTTAGAATTCAATACAACTGTTTTTGCAAATAAAAAAAATCTGTTTAGGCAAGTTCATTTCATCTGTACAATTAGTTTTTCAAATAATGAATCTGTACATTGGTTCTCCGTTACCACAGAGGTGCCTCATAAGTCATAACACTCCAAGGCTATAGAACACCTCACAGGGCACATAAAGTGGAAGCGTGAATGATGTTTTGGGGAATTTTGTACTCATTAATTTAAATTACATTGTGTGAGTGTGTATGCTTCCTCATGGAGTGGAGAAATTATTAATTATTACAAAATTTTGAATCTCATCACTAACAAGACTCTATTTATTATGATTTTTTTATAATAATGAAAAATAATATTTTATGAAATTCTTACATTTAAAGAATTTTTAAAATATTGTAAAATTACTCCGACTTAAATTTGAAATGTAAAATTAAATATATGCTATTATTTCTTCTAGCATATTATTATTTGAGTAAATTACACTCATAAATCTTGAAATTTGAACAAATTAGAATGTTAGACCGTCATTACACATACCTCTTTTATAATAGTTAATAATGTGGTCGATATTAATTAATACTGTGAAATTTCTTTTATACCCTTGTTTGATTTAATAATACTTGAATAAAAAAATCATGTTAAGCAAAAGACTATACCACCCCTATTTTTTTTCTTTTTGCAAATAATATATTACCTAATTATTCTCTCCCCTCTCTCTTCTTCTTCTTCTTCCCTCTCCATCTGTGTCTCTCTCTCCTCTGTAACTCCAACTAGTGCCTCCTCCACCACTTGCCGCCACCACAATATCACCTCTACCAATCTGAGTCAATTCTTTTGCAAATTTAATATTACCTTCATAGATAACAAGTCAATACAGTAGCAAAACATCGAGTACCTCAAACCTCAGTTATGCAAACTCTACTCTTATCGGTGGCTCGCTCTGCTGCTGCCGCTTCCGGCGAAGCCTTCAATATTTTTGGCTTCATCTCTCATTCACTACAGATATCCGACCTGGCCATTTCACTTTCCCATTCATCTTCAAGTCAGCTTCGATATTGCTTGAACCGGGGATGACAGAGTAGTTCATGGTCAAATCTTGAAAGTGGGTGTTGAATTTGAATCATTTGTAGGAGTTTCATTAGTGGATATGTATGTGAAAGTTGAGTTGTTGGGTTTGGTTGTGCAAGTATTTGATAAAAGTCCTGCAAGAAACAAGCTTGAGAGTGTGCTCTTATGGAATGTTGTTATTAGTGGATGTTGTAAAGTAGGGGGCTTGAAGAAGGCCATTGAGCTATTTAAAATAGGACAAACTTACATCCCTTTTAGATTGACTTTATAACACCTATCTCTCCTGTGTTTTGGCATATAATACTTACCCCCTCTAGTTTACACATTGGTAACAAATACCTCCTTCTATCAATCAAACTAAAGGTTATTGCTGATGTCATCAAAATTTAATCTTAAAAGGATAATTATACCCTTAAAAATGTTGCAACTAAAGTTGATGGGTCTCAGCTTCAATGGCAACTCCGGTATTGGGATAGTAGTGGCTAGTGATTTGGCCGGAGCTGGGTCTTCTCGGCAGTGGTTTCAATGGTGAGTGTTGATGGCGTAGGTGGTGAATCATAGTGGAGACGAAGGTGGGTGGTGGCTCGGTTGGAGGTGATGTTGCTACGGTTGAAGGTCAGAAGTGAGTTTGCTCACAGTGGTGGCTTATGGTGGGGGAAGTGGGTTTACACGACTGTTTGGATGTTGCTTGAATAGTAGTGGTGGAGTTGGTGGTTTGGTGGGTCTAATTAGCATTAGGCTCGTTTGGCCAAGGTGATGACAGTAGTGGAAATATGGGTCTTCTAGGTGCGACAGTGGAGGTGGTGGATCTCAGCTCCAATGGTAGCTCCAGTATTGGGATGATAGTGGCTAGTAGTTTGGTCGAAACTGGGTCTTCTCGACAGTGGTTTCAATGGTGAGTGTTGATGGTGCAAGTGGTGAAGCTTGGTGGAGACAGAGGTGGATGGTGGCTCGGCTAAAGGTGATGTTGCTACGGTTGAATAGGGATGGCAACGGGGCGGGTACGGCACTGGTTTGCCTAAACCCGTCCCCGCTCCGCCGCCTTCAACACAATTCCCAAACCCGCCGCAGGTTTGGAACGAGACGGAATTTCAAAACCCATCCCCACCCCGTTGGAAGAAACCCCACCTCGTCCCCACCCCGCCCCGTTTAAAATTTCAAGAGGGGCGGAATGAGACGGGGCAAGGCGAGGCCCCTCCCCACAAAATTGTAACCATATCAAACATTAACAAAAATTAATTTTTTCAAAAGATACGAGCCTAGTGGCTAGTACCAAGTTTGATGCTATAAAATTCAAAGTAGTATAATCCCTGTTTAAGAAGTAAAATGACAAGATTTCACAATTAAATAGCCTATTACAAAAAATACATTCCACAACTAGATAACTCAGTAACAAGTTTGATCCAACAATTAAAGAAGTCTTAATGCAACCAAAAGATAAAACGAAAACATAAGTCTTAATACAACCAAAAAATAAAATAAAAACATGGTCCAGATACAACAATTAAGAAGGCTTAATTTGTATATATATAATATATACATATAAATATATTTATAATAATAAAATATATAGGCGGGGCGGGGCGGGTACTTATAGAGTCCCGTACCGGCCCTGTACCCGCGGCGGGTTTTGAATTTTTTTACCATACCCGCCACTATGAAAAAAAATTGACTCCCATACCCGTCCTATACTGGGCGGACAAAATTGCCATCCCTACGGTTGAAGGTTCGAAGTGGGTATGCTCAAAGTGGTGGCTCATAGTGGGGTATAATTGTCTTTTTAAGATTAAATTTTGATGACATCAGCAATAACTGTTAGTTTGATTGACAAAAAGGGGTATTTGTTACCAATGTGCAAACTAGAGGGGGTAAGTGTTATATGCCAAAACACGGGGGAGGTAAGTGTTCTAAAGCCAATCTAGAAGGGAGGTAAGTGTAATTTGCCCTATTTTAAATAGCTCAATGCCCTAATTTAAATAGTTCAATCTAGAAAGGAGGTAAGTGTAATTTACCCTTGAAATGACTTCCAAAGATTCAACTGATTAGCATTGTGCAGAGTAAAACATGTCTAGGATTATGTTCTAAAGGATACATGGTTGTGCCTTTCACATATTTTTGATGCTCAACAACAGGATTTCTAAGCCCTGAAACCCCTGTACGCTTGCCTTTAACTTGCTTCTTGATGATGGAACATGCACGATGTGGATCGCCAGACCTTGCTCCAAACCTCCTATAACTGTGGAGAATTGGAGTAAAATACATTTCCTATTCAGACCCTCAAATGACCAAGATCCATATAAGATTGATTAAACATCATACACACTAAAAGAAGAAAATAGTGAAAGTTTGTACCTTTTGGTAAAGAGTGTCACTGGTACTCAAACTTTGTTTATCGAATACATGAGTTACACGTTTTTAAACAGACAATAGTGAGATGAAAGTTCTTGCTTGGAGAAGGGTTGAATCGAAGCCCCTTTCCAAAGTCACTTGGTCGTGTGGATCAAGAGGGAGTATTGTTTCATACTTAATTCGAATTATTTGTAGCAGGAGTTTGAAAGGCCGATGGATCGTTTATGAATTTGCAAACTGGAGTCTCGTGTATTGAAGACTTGTTAATTTTTTTTGTCAAGGAAGAGATTGTTGGGTTGATTCAAATTTCTATTATAATTATGTTTTCATTATAGAGTTGTATCTTATTAGGTAATTTCTTATTAGACAAGTCTTGGTTTCAAGGAAGAAAAATTCTTGTTAAACAAGTATTGACTTCTAAATAATTGTAATCCTTGCCCATCAAGAAATTAAGTTTTGACCTTTATAAATAGTTACTCACGTAGTGAGAGATTCAATACTCTCTTTGAAATTGAGATGTCATTTTTGTTGGTTTGAAATGACACTAAGTAAGAAAAATTTTGTTTTTTTTTTAAAATATTACATCATAATATTTGGTGGTACGTAATTAATGACTTATTTTTCAATAAATTCTACTCTAATGCATTGAATGACTGAAAATCTATCTGAATTTTGTTTTTTTTCTTCCCTCATCGATTAGAGAAACACTTGCTTAAAAATAATAAGAAAAAATTATTTTTAGGCAAAACTAACTAGCCCCAAAGCTAAACGAATCAGTTCTGCCAAGGTATAGTATGTTCTATTTCCCAAAAAAAAAAAATATATATATATATATATATATATATATATATAGCATGTTCAAACACTCACCAAAAGTTGACTTGAATGTCGAATGGGTTCGAGCTGACGCACACCACACAACTTGCGGTTTAGAATTTTTTCGGAAGTCATAATGACTAATTCCATAAGACAACTAATGCGTTGTACCTAAGCTTAACGCGGTCTTTGGATGCTTGGAACACCAAAATAGAAGGTGGGAAACGGAAAGAAAAGAATATGAGAAAAAGTAATTAAGCTTATATAATATAACAATATACCCTGACAAGCATTATGAATGATGCACCCTCTTTATTCACCACCCTCTGCTTGATTTTCTGACTAACTTCACCGTCAACCCGTAGGTCCAATTGTTTTTGTTATTTTGCTTTGTTGTCCACTACCATAAAAAATCCTGTCGTATATGCCATGCAATTTTAAAACACTCAACAAAATGTTTCAAAATCCACAACAGCACCACCACATGAAATGAAACCCTGTAAAAGTTCCATGAATGAAAGGTATTCCAAGAAAAACAATTTATTTCTCAATTAACGAATAAGTGAGATCCGATTTAATAAGATTTGATTTGATTAAAATTGGAATATCTAATTTTCATTCCAATTCACATCCAAATAGTAGAACGTAAATAATTTATCATGAACTATATATATATATATATATATATATATATATGCAAGGCTGCATCCAATTGGAAATTTTCAAAATTAAAAATGAAAGAATGACATGATTTTATGAAAGAGCGTATTCCTTCTTTTTCAGCGTTGACTTGAAAATATGGTCAAACATTAGTGGCTTACTGCACCTTTTATGGGAATAAAACAAGATAAGCTTCAAAAGCAATTGGGTCAAAAGAAAATCATACAAATAGAGGGAAACAATTACAATTAAGCCCAAAATAAGGACACCTATGCAAAGAATTGAACGAACAAAGAAGGGAAAGTGAAGGTCCAAGGAAAGGGGCGGCGGAGGGTGCTATATAAGCAACATAATTCTTCCTTCCTCTTCCACAAATCAAGCATTCTTTTGAGCTGTTTTTCTCTCTAATATTCTTCAAGGACGAATAGCTCTCTCTCTCTCTCTCTCTGTATATATATATATAGACATATTGTCTGTATAGATTAGAGATAGAGAAATCAATGGGAAAGTATGTGGAGATATTGGATGCAGGGGTGAGAATTGCAGCAAGGTTCCACTCACACTGCCCTCACACTGCTCGGTTGTACTACCATCCACCCCCCAACTCCGACGACCACCACCACGAGCACAACGGTAGCAGTAGTGGAGGTCACGCGCCGGTTCATGAGTCGACCCGGGTGGCCAGTTTTGGTACTGTCAAGGGATCTATGGCTTTTGACACTACTGATTTCATTATTCTTTCAGCGGTGTAAACTGAGACATCCAATACAATGTCCAGGAAACTAGCAATGAGAGAGAAAATTTTGATGGATTTTTTTTTAGATGAAATTTTCCATTTTTTTTTTTTGAGGCCTTTAATCTTATACAATTTTTTTATTATTATTTATGATTTAACTATCTCTCTCTCAATTGGTTGGCCCAGAATGCACAGCTAAGCATTTGTTTGGTTTCGTGATTTTTCACTAACTTATCTTTAAAAACCGAGTAAAAAATAAAAAATTGGGTAGGTTCTTTAATTTTTTTTCCACTACTGAAAGCTGATTTCAGTTTTTAAACAGCTTTGGTTCAGATCCTTAAAAATTATTACTAAGTTTTTATAAAATAATTTTCGGGAGAACGTTAATCAAACGAAGCTTCATAAACTGAAACAGAATTCCAAGGTATGAAAAGGTAGATCCATAACCTAGTCCTACTTTTACAACTTGAAAGACGATTATGTCCAATAAAATTTTTATTAAGACAAAAAAGTCCTATTTTCAACCAAGTTGTATAAATACCAGAATATCTATTTTACCCTTTTCTTTCTATACTGGAGCTGGAGCGTATTGGATATTCTTTTTGACACATTGGTGTTCTTTTCAACATCCTCTTCTTTTATAACCATACACCATTTTTCAAGCGATTCATGTAATTTTTTCTTTTTGATTTCGGATTTGATGATTGTATGCAGATTTAAGTCAGGGTTTTCTATTTTTCTTCCCATTCAACAAGAGAATGGTTTTTACTTTGCATTCATCATGAACCACAATGCTTGTGGAATGCGAACAGAATACAGTGATGGCCTTCGTGTCTTTTTTGAAATAAAAACTTACCATTCAAAAAAAAAAAAAAAAACTTTGCAATTTAAGTTTCCATCTTCACTGACTTTCGAAACTCAGAAATAATTTGAATAATATTTTTAATTCCTTCAGGTCTGGATAATAATTAACCAGTAGACTAATTAAAGTAGTGGATAATGTTTTCAATTCCTTGAGGTCTGGATATAATATTTTCAATTCATTGATCACACTACTGTAGCAGAATTTGGATAATTAACCACTTGTTTCAAATTCTGTTAAGTCATCAATGCATTAGTCTGGATATCCAAATTTAAGTTAGCTGTTCGGTTGGCTTTATAACAAGTAGGTAATTAGTAATAAGGGCAAAACTGAGAAAAAAGTTCAAATTTGAACTTATTTGGAAATAGGTTTCAAAATAGAACTTGTTTGTGCTAATAAATTTTTTATAAGATTACTTTCTGAAAAATATATATATATATATAAGAATTAATTGTCTTTAATATGCAAAAAGGGCTAGGCTGTGAATGATTCTCTTTTTTTGTCATACACCACAACTTGCCGCTACAGACCTGACATTTTCAGACTGTAAACACTGACACTTTACAGTTGTTCAATTCAATGAGCTGCTTTTCTAATAAAAGATGGGTCTTAAACAAAATGAATGCCTTGATACATTTAAAAAGAGAGGGAAAAAAAAAATCCAATACAAGAAACTGAAATTCAATAAAATGGAAGATTACTGAAGTCATCTTAGCATGGTGGTAAAGGCATCTAGAGGGATGAGTGGTTTTTTTGGTACTCAGTTCCTCCTGTGTGTAAAGAAGTCTAATTAATCAAAAGAAATCAACTCAATTGCTTTTTTCCTGAAAGGCTGAAGACAAATCCAACCTTTTAAAAACAATCTAACCTTTTGGTTTATTGATTAATGTGTCCAAATCAATTTCCAGTCACATAAGAGAAGTGATGTAGGAACTGAATCACAATGTCATAAACCTTGTCAAGCTTCTGCTGTATCACAATGTCATGATCCTTGTGAAGCTTCTGCTGCATTAGTATTTGACCTACAAAAGAGGTTTATGGGCCAGGAAGAAGTACAGTGGTGTAAAAATCCCCTTCCTGTATGAAACAACAGCATCAATGATCAATAGCACATGCAAAAGTTGTAAGGAAATATTTTCAGACTGCTAATAGAACCAATTTTCGGATTGCCGCAGTTTGTCCATTAAAATCTGTTGAAAATAGAAGAGAAATGATATAGAGAAAAAGAACTCACTTTCCACCTTCAACAAGTGCATCTGCTGCTTTCTCAAGGAAAGCTTGAATTACTTGACTTCCTTCTGGAGCAAGGCCCATAAACTCCAAGGTTTTCACCTACAAAGAGAAAGCAGCTGCTGCCTGTAATTTCTTCAACACTTAAACTCAACTCAACAAGGCTTTTTTTCTCAACTATTTGGGTAGGCCACACAAATTCTATTTTTCCATTCCACTCTATCCAAGACCACAGCCAAATTACATTTTATCATATTATTTCTAAGTAACTCCATCCAAGTTAACTTCGGTCTTCCCCTTCCCTAGCAACCCTCCATGCGGACTGTGTCACTCTTCTTAATTGATGCACTTAGTGATCTCCTTTGCACATGTCTAAACCATCTTAATCGATTCTCTCGTTTTACCTCCAATTGGTGCCAACCATCTCATGTATTCACTCATTTCTAGTTCTTTTCTTTCTCGTTTTACTGCACATCCATTTCAACATTAACATTTCTGCTACATTCACTTTATGCACATGTTCCATACAGAATAGCTGGTCTAATAGCTTTTTATAGAACTTCCCTTTTAATCTTAGCGGGGTACGCTGGTCACACAAAATACTATATGCACTCATCCATTTACCCCACCCTGCCTTGATTCAATTTTCTTTAACATTTCTCCAATATATTTAATACAAAAACAAGAGAAAAAACCTGGTATTTTTTGCATTTCCTTTATCCACACACACACAGAGTTACTACAGCTAATAGCTATGTTTGGTCTAGTTTTCAAAAATCAAAACTGAGGACAGAAAATAGTTTTCGAAAATCAGGATTCTGAGGACAGAAAATAGTTTTCAAATAACTGTTTTATGTCCTTCAGTTCTTTTTCTCGCAAAACTAAACCAACCAGGCTTTACAAAGTAACACTACATCTAACACACCATTTGGAGAAAATGTAGATATTTTGGTGCCTTGTGTTCCATACAAGTAAAAACACCATAATGCTTCATCTGATTATAGAGAAGACAATAGAAAGAATATTCTCTTAATTTTTCTTTTCCTTTTGCTTGCTATATCACTAACTGATAGTATTTCTTACAGATCATTGCACAAAGTATCATTGGAAGTCCCATGAGAATGGGAAAGGAATTGTACATCTTACCATATTTCTTGTGATGAAGCGTCCAAAAGCTGTTACTCGGAAGCTACTTAGTGAGAATTGACTTTTATCCAGAGGCAAATACCAAGGAAGAGGTGAGTCTACAGCAACATCCTTCTCCCATTTAACCTTTCATAATAAGAAGAGAAAGTAAAAGAATGGGGAAAAAAAAAAACAAAGAAGCAAATATCTGAAAGTTAATACCCAGTTACCTATAAAATATACTGCTATTTCTAATTCAAAAAACACATTGGCGAAAGTGTGCATTGCAGGAAAGAAATAAGAATGGAGGGCTTTGAAATTTGGAGGAAACACTGACTCCTAAATACTGAAAATATGCTTGTAAATGTTGGAAGTACAAACTTTGAATGAAGGCGTTAATAACAAATAAAAACCAAAAAAGAAGAAGCAGCTAAATGGTGCAGTTTCAGAAACAATTCATTACAATCTTCAGAAGCATAATGCTACCCACTTCCCAAACAGTGTTGGAGGAAGTGATCTTCCCTCCCCTAGTAGCCATTTCTAGTATCTTCAAGTTAATCCAAGAGATTTGTAAAATTTCAGTTATCGTGCTACTAACCTCGAAACCTGCAAGTTTCAAAGCTTCAAGACATTGTCCCATTGACCTGATGTCAGGAAGTCCATTTCCAAGCTCAACTTCACCCTGTATCCATGCAAGTTTGTTATACCAGAAGCACAAAAATATATCAAAAGTAAATGCCAGAAGCTTAGCATTAAATGTGCTGGTCCTGACATGATGAATGAGAAGCAATAGGGCGATATATAGTATTAGACTAGGAATCACATGCAAGAAAGAGAGGTAAAACTATGCTGATCTTGAAATTGTAGGAATGAAGAACATAAAAGAAAAGATAATATATATGTTTGGGTTATTGCAAGTATTTTTAATGGAGTCCCATATGACATATCATAGGTACACAAATGGGTGCCAGACTGCCAAGTAACCACCAAAGTGGCCATTCATTCACAAAGGGTCACAGTGTCACACCCTCTTTAACAATCGTGTCAATTAAAATTTATATACATATACACACACATATAGATAGGTACATGAACACACAAACACACAGATATTTATCTCGTCCACATAACCCACCACCCCAACCGGGTTTGGATCCCATCCTTTGTAGTGCGGACATTCAAGAGTAGTCACTTATATGCCAACATCTTCCACTTGATCACATTTTCATGTGGTGGGAGCAATAGTTGTGCTCTTCCTTGTTACCAATTTTATCCTTTCTCCACCTTTCATCTTAAATCCTCTACAAATAGGCATCGGAGCCTTTTATCCAATCAATATCTGGCTGCGTCTTTCTACATACGTTGACCTTACTGATTTAACACACTTCGAATGCCTTCATTTCACTTTCATGGCTAGTGAACAGCATCACTGTCATAGGACAAAACCACACATTAAATGCACATCCTGATACTATATACACGTTAGCTAGACATATTTATAATCCAATGTGTTGACCTGGGTTAGAAATTTTAGATCAAGTACTTCCTCTTAGGCCTAATCCAGATATTTACTTTATACAACCTAGTAGCATCTTCACGCCAAATGCCTGAGTGATTATCCAGGGACTTTCACTTAGGAGTACTGGTATAACCTCTGCTACCTCGTTAGTGCTGTGCCCCTGTTAACTCACTTGAGTCCTCTACAATTTACTAACCGATTCCTATCTTTTATGGGTAGATCCCATATCGTTCATCTCAGGCATCCCTGAGATCTTTTCAAGATGCATCACAACTATGTAACACTGCAAGATCTAGGTACTTCATTTGCAATCCCATTGCAATCACATGCTCTCTGAATTCCCCCAAATACAACCCCTCGGTCATAGGGTCTACCACCATCTGTCCCAAGGGGGTCAACTTATATCATCACTCTCTATTGTTTCCTATATTTAGTGGTAGTTCATGTGAATTTGTTTGCAAACTCTCCAATGTAGAGATGACAGACTTCTTTACCCATAACACATTAATTGGTCTGCCAGACATACCCGAACCTAGAAAATTTATTAAGTGCTTAATCCAGACAGAATGGACATAGACAGAATGAGACTCATCAGGAATAACTGGATTTGATAAAGCATCTGAGTTCATGGATTCAGCTGTTATACACACAAGGCTACCCTTCTCCAAAAGCTCCGCGAGACTAGGGCCGGCCCTGAGATTCGAAAAATGTTGAGAGGCCCTAGGCGGACTTTCAAATGGGGCCCTTTCTACCTAAATTTTCACGTGCCGATAAATTCTATAGGAGTGCAAAATTTTTATTAAAATGAGACAATAAACAAATAAAATAAATTAATATTGAAAAAAAAAATCCTAATCTTGGTGCTTTATAAATAGCACGATCCAGTTCACATAAAAAAATTAAAAGAAATATTCAACACACTTTAGTCACAAAAATCAAAATTGAAATTCATATCAAAGTAAATGTGATGTAATCGTCTTGCATTTTGAGTTGCAAAATTATCAATTAAAGTGCTCACAATCCCCAAAGGAAAGTCGTTGCATTGCCGTTGTGAAAATAGAAGAATAAAAGAAAAGGAGTTCTAAAAAAAAAAATATCTAAGACAAATAGTTATTAGTAATTTATTTTTATAGTTATTAGTAATTTATTTTTTTTTAAAAAAAATGAGGCCCAGACCATTGTATTGGACCATTATCATTATTTTTTAAATGAGACCCACTTTGTTATTGCCCAGACTAGTGTATTGGGAAGGAGTTTTTAAAAAAAAAAAAATGCCTAAAACAAATAGTTAGTAGTAATTTATTTATTTATTTTTTAAATGAGGCCCAGACCATTGTATTGGACCATTATCATTTTTTTAAATGAGGCCCACTTTGTTATTGGCCCAGACTAGTGTATTGGGCTATTAGTTAGTATATATTTTTTTTAAATAACATCTAGTGGGCTGGGGGCCCTCAAAAAATTAAAAATTTTTGGGGCCCTAGGCAACCGCCTGGGCCGCCTAGGCCCAGGGCCGGCCCTGCGCGAGACCACCTACCACTAATCTTCGGCCGGAGGGGTTTATTGCACAAAAAGGCCGGGACACAGGTTCCAGAAGAGGGAAGCCCAACGAATGTCCAATGCAAAACCCTACACCTCATTAAATCATATTGGCATACTCTCCCAAAAAAGAAAGAGCCCATTGAAGACAGGAGAGGGGTATAAGTATAACAAAGCCATTGCTGTCCACCGCCCTTCTCACAAAGCCATACGCACGTGGATGAATCGACATCAAATAGAGTCATTCGGTTTTTCTTTCTGGCAATAACATGATAAGATCATCCCTTTCACAAAAACCTAAAGACGACCAATCCGCGCCCCCCCCCCCCCCCCCCAAATTCCATTCCTAGTAAGATTAAAAAAAAAAAAATCATATTATCAAAAAACCCTTCACCTCCACCACCACCACCCTGGCTCTACCACCTCCACCACTACACCAACGCCACGACCTCCACATCACCACCTTCCTCCACCACCACCTCCACCTTGCCATCTTCCTCCACTGCCACCACCACCATTACCTCTACCACCGGTTCTACCACCGCCACCGCCGCCCCCACCACTACACCAACGCCACCACCTCCACATCGCCACCTTCCTCCACCACCACCTCCACAACCACACTGCCTACCACCACCACCGCTACTGCTACCACCGGTTCTACCACCGCCGCCCCCACCACTACACCAACGCCACCTTCCTCCACCACCACCTCCACATCGCCATCTTCCTCCACTGCCACCACCACATCCCCACCTTCCTCCACCATCACACCATCGCCACCTCCACATCCCCACCTTCCTCCACCACCATACCTTTGCTAGTTTAATTTATTTGTCGCTAGGAGGGGTATTTGGGACAATTTGATTAAAATTTATTTCATTCCTACCTCATTTCATATTTGCAACCAAACAATAGAATGAGAATGACCATTCCATTCCATTCGCATTCTCATTCCATTTCTAGTTGCATTCCATTCCATTCCCGTGTACCAAACACAGCATAATAGTTTTTGAGGTACACATAGGGGTGGAAAATTTGTACCGCCCTGTAGGTTCTCGCCCCGCCCCTAATAGGACAGGTTTGACAGTCATTACCTCTCCTTCCCTCGCCGGCTTTGAATTGTTTCGCTCCCTTCAAGACCAAATCTCATTCACAAACAAGTCTCATTACCTCTTCTGTCCATTGTGATCTTCAGTGGATGTACTTTTTTGGATCTACAATATGCAAATGATGATCATAGAAGCAAAATCATGTAGAAAATGCTGAACTTTGACAAACCAAAACTTGTCAAACAAAATTTCTACAGATGCAATTTTGTTTTGGCATGAGCCATTCAATACCTTGTTGTGATACCAATGTTAATCCCAGATACGATGAACATGAAGAGATACAAATATAACATCATAGACTAGGTATCAAACACAAACAAGAGGAAAAAACAATGGTGATTCTTTGTAATTGCAGGAATAGAAAGACAGAATGAGAGAGAGAAGATAGTTCAGGTCCTGGACCCCATGCTTCACGGTACAAACAATCAGTTGTGATCACTTGGGCATAATGTACCTTGATCCGCTGGTGCTCTTGGTTGTTGGGATCAAATGAATCAGTGATGCACCACTCATAAGCAGCAAAACACTGGCCAGGCTTCAACACTCTGTAAATCTCCTTGTAGCAATCAAGCTATTCAACCACAAAATGAGGATCTGAGTTATTGGTAAAAAGATTTGAAATATACAAATTTAATACGTAACAGTGAACAAAACATAATTGCAGAATATTATGATCCAATGATGCATTCTAGCATGACATACCACATCTGGTGCATGGCAGGTAGCTTCTATTGCAAATATTGCATCGAAACTATTGTCAGAGAATGGCATTTTCATAAAATCAGCCTGCAATATCATGAAATAAATACAGTCCAGGAGACAACAACTTTCAGCAATGGATAAGGATGCCACATGATAAATCATTAACAATCAACCTTGAAGGAGAAACAAAATCACTGAGAAAACATTTAAACATATAGAAATTTCATTGTTGGCAAGTTAAACTGCATTGAACATCACAAAATATACCTTCACGTAGTTACAGGTCTCTTCCACTCCTGCAATGTGATTCAGTTCCTGAAAGAAATGAAACTCTTTCAAACAATTTCAATATTTGTGAAAAAACAGAAATAGCAGATTTTTAACCTAAACTATAATGATCAAAGGATTTTTTTTTTGGTCATCCACTAGTGACCATTACATACCATTCCTCTTGTGATTTGATACTCATTGTTATTCACCCCTGTAACAAATGTATCACTACACATGGTAATTAATATCAGAGCAATCTCTTGGAAATGAATAATATTTAAATGGAAAAATAAAGCAAAAAATCTTTAAAAAAAAATTCCCCCAAAATATCTCGTGAGTGGAACTTAATATCATCAGGATGTGCTATGGCCAGAATACTGGGAGAAACTCAGAAAAGTTACCTACCCTTATTACTACCAGAGTACCAGGATATGGTGAATGAATACACATGCTTGAGCAATTTTGTTTCATGAATCAAAAGTCTCCCGTGTATTAAAAATACAGTTAAAACTTAAAACCAAGATTTAAAGTTACCAGAATCTAGCAATTTCTCTTAGGGGCCCACCAATACCACATCCTACATCCAAGACCTGCAAGAGAAAGATCAAACTTCAATAAGAAACTTGTGCCAAAGGAAATAGATTTCCATATCTTGGAAAATACACTATGCTAAGTTTTTTTTTTTGTTGATGAAACGCACCTTCTGTCCCTGTTTTAGACCTAACTGCAAAGCAAGAAAGTGCTCATGGCGCTTGATGCTCTCTCGAAGTGATTCCCCTTTCCATCTGCGGCATCTTCATACTTAGAAGAAAAAAGAGACCCAAACAATGTATGGTAATAAAAGTTATCACTCACCTTGGTGCAAAATGGAAGGACTCACCCCAACCATATTCATAAAAGCTCGTCACTAAATCATAATATTTGTTGACCTGAACTCCCAGAGACATGCAGCATATCAGAACATCTTTTATAAGTACAATCAACACAAATAAAATAAATGTGACTGATCAAAGAATTATAATTGAAGTACACAGTGAATTATATCTGAAATACATAAAAGAGTGCCAATAGAACAGCTGGAATGTACTCATCAGCTTTCAGGATCCCAATCATATAATATGATACAGCTATTTAATTATAATTTTGAAGAGTATTTTAGTATTCAAAACTGTAATTTTGAAATTTCAGAACTTCTAAATGTACAAATGTCAACAAATAACCTCTTGAGATGCTTCTTTATACATGTTTCATAATGGAAGATATTACATGGACCAATTTCTAGATAAAATGGAGATCTTTCTCTTCATTTACAAATGCAATTTCCTGAAAAAAATTTCTTAAGAAAGCATAGTAATTCATACCATATATGCCAGATTTCCACTTAAGCTCATGTTCCAATTTTTCATTTTCTTTTACTTTTTCTATTTTTTTTTCCTTTTCTGTACGAAAACTAATGTTCCATTGTGTACAAGGAAAAGTGTGATTGCTCAGACAAATTCTATTGAGCATCTGATGTTCCAACAAATAAATCATTGCTTTAAACTTTTTTTAGATAGTCAAAGGTAAGGACCTGTGATAAATTGGTGATAAACTCAACCAAGGAACAAGTCAAAATTTACAAAGCTGAAGTTAATTTACAACTTTGTCAAGATTTGAATGTAGCAGAGATTATTAAATAAGTCCAACTACGAACGGATTTTCTTCTTGCAACAACTGAAACTAAGCAATCATGAAGCTTATGGTTTTCCTGTAAAAGAACATCTGGACTGGTATCAGTAGTATAAGCTCTCACTGCACAGCCATCTGATATAACTATTTAAAGTTAAAGTTCAAGGGAACAATTGACAAGGGGGAAACAAGTAAGGGAAAAAAGTACAATAAAACTCTCTGGTTTTTTTTTTCAAGAAAATGAAAACGCTAGGATATTCCCAGCGAGAATGTCTAACTGGTTCAAGTGTGAGGCAGATATGTACACTTCAAAGCAATCAGGTATAACTAATATCTGATAGTTGGATAATACATACATTAATCAATGCTTTTCTATAGAAGAGAAAGTAAATTCTCTTACCATGTCAATGTAGTTAGCTTTTCTTTCTTCCTCATCCCCTCCAACATGATACTTCTCATACCTAGATTATTGGACAAAAAATTTCATCACAGACTATTCAACAACACCAACAAGACCCAGTTGTTTCATGCTTAAGAATAATTTATTCACAAAACTTCCAATATGCTAATCGGGAAATGTGGATCATGCAAGAAAGTTGAAGCTTTGCTAAAACTTGACTATATAGGTGCCTGACCAGTCTTGTGAAAATTCAGTCAGTCCATTCCATCTTATGTAGCATTTCAATGCACAAATTAGTATTTTAAGATGAAGATGTCACTGTAATTAAACTTATAAAACTAGAAATGAGTCAATTATTTTAAAATTACCTTTTATCTTATAATGTAGACTGAATAAAAAAAATATGTAAAATATAAAGGAGTAGATGAATGGGCCCAATTTGTAAGAATAAATACATAATAATACAACAAGAATTTGATAACAAAGAGAATGCAATGCAAGAATTTTTAAAAGTGCACTAGCATAGTCATTATATTTTGGTTCGTGACAAACATGATTGGTTGAAATGCTTGGAAATATAGAGAGTATACCGGATAAGCTCATTATTATTGATTGTGATTGTTAAATTTTGTTGAGCTTAGCGCACCTTAGCTATGCTGGATGTTACACCCTTTTGGTAGCAATTCTTTATGGGTTCGGATTGCATAAAATATATCTATACATATGGAGTCAGTCCCTATTCGCACTCACAAAAATAGTTGCAGTTCCCCATTAGAGCAACTTAAGGCAAAGAGTAGAAAGTAGCATACCTTCTCCCACCAAGGCTAAGGATCTCTTGCAAATCTCTTCTATGATTTTTCATATTGTACTCATTAATATAGGTACAAACAGTACAATTCTTTATATATTTGTACACACATGCTTATGGTTAGGGTAAGAATTTACCAACATGTGTTTACATGCAATTTATATTGTATGATAACCGGGTATAACAAAAATTAGTCTTCCCATATCAACCACAATTCCCAATACTTTCACACCCAAAGAACCTGACTGTTTACTGTTGTATTAGCATTTTGGAGGAATCATGTTGATTGCTTTCTGGAGCAAAAACCAAATGACATTTTTACTTTCATTGAAAGTACTTCAAAAATCAAGATTAGCACTTAATAAGAACAATTTAAAACCAAGAAACCCAAAAACCACTTATGTCAGAAAAGATGATGTGATAAAATATAAAAGCATATAAAACAAAAACAAATTAGAGGCAAAGCGCATGTACTTTTTCACTGTTGAAAGTACTTCCTTTTTCTCAATCTTGCCTCCAACACCAGAAGCCAGATTCAATGCTCCAGATTTAGACATCTGCAAATCATGAAAAACACAGAGAAATGACAACATGAAATTTTTGGTAAAGATCAACAACTTTTAGCATTAAAAAATATCAAAATGTAATGATTTGACGGAACCACTAGAAGAATCAAACAAGGTAGAAAAATGGAAATTGAAATGCCGAGTGTTTAGAAACTAAGAAACTCCAATAGAGCAATCAGTTATCAGAGAGACAAGCTCACATTGAGATAAAAAATTTACTGAAAGAAAGCAATGAGTTTTAAATAGCTAAAAGCGAGGGGGAGAGAGAGAGAGAGAGAGAGAGAGAGAGACCCCTTCAGTTCTCAACTTCAACAGCAAGTCAGTAAAAACGGAGATCTTAAACTGTGTCGTTTCCTGGTAAGGTTTAAAACTTTAAATAACCTAAAGGAAAAAATCAAAATAAAAAATCTCAACTATCAATTTTTGGCAACAGGTGTGCATGTTTGCTTTATTTTTTTAAAAAAATAATAATTATAATTTGACAACCTATCCCACAATATGCATCTGCCCTTTAAACAGTGCTGTAAATGTATTAAATTGTCTTTGATGGGAGAAATAGAAAAAATAAAAAAAATAAAAACAAAAATTGACTTCCTTATAACAATTAAGCCAATCAAGGATAAAACTGTCATTTAACTAAAATTAATTGTTGCACGTTTTATGGGTACTATTAATTAAATAAGAGATGGTCAAACATTACCAAAGTGATTAGGGCAGGTTTTATGGGTAAAAAATAAGAGAAGCTTAAAAAACATGAAAACAATTACAATTAGGCTTTTAAATAAGGACACCTGTGCAAAGAGTTGAAAGAACAAAGACGGGAAAGCGAAGGTAGAAGGAAAGAGGAGGCAAGCAGCAAGAGGCACCGGAGGAAATTAAGCGTTCTGTTTAGCTGTTTTCCTCTCTAATATTCTTCAAGGAAGAACAGTTCTCTCTCTCTCTTTCCCTTCACATATATATATTGTCTCTAATCTGTATAGAGAGAGAAATCAATGGGAAAGTATGTGGAGATATTGGATGCAGGGGTGAGAATAGCAGCAAGGTTCCACTCACACTGTCCTCACACTGCTCGGTTGTACTACCATCCACCCTCCAACTCTGACGACGAGCACAACGGCTGCAGTGGAGGCCACGCGCCGGTTCATGAGTCAACCCAGATACCCAGTTTTGGTACTGTCAAGGGGTCTATGGCTTTTGATACCACTGATTTCATTGTTTGTACAGCGGTGTAAACAGAGACACCCAATACAAATTCAAATAGCAAAGAGAAATTTGTTAATGGATTTTTTTAGAGGAAAATTTCCTTTTTTTAGCGGATACAATTTTTCATAATTTCTCTCTCTATCTCATTAGTAGAAATCTTTCTCCTATTAACAAATGTTGTCTGGTTGAAGCTAATACAAGGCCTTGTAAAAAAAAATGCTATGACTAAAGCATAACAAAATGGTATTGCTTTAGATATATAATCTTGGCATACAGTAGAAATGGGGAAAAAAGTGAATGAAAACACACAATAAGAAGACAATTCAAAAGTTCTATCTTATTGCTCTTAGAAGTAAGTTATTCAAATAACTGAAAGTTGTAGCTTTTGATGAGCTCTAGCGTGTGTAGTCATCGAAGGCCATCATCGCAGGACTGGATAAAAGATATTTAAGTCCATCAATTCCCATGCTTTGTTCTTGTGTTGAATTTACCTGCAGAGTTGTAACAGAGTGGCTAAATCAGCAACACAAGCGAGTAGCTAAACCAGCAACCATATGCTACTACATCTCCTTACCTGAAAAAGGGCATGATTTGATGAGTTGTAATATATATTGGCTCACAAGTCATGCAAGGGCAGATGAACTCACTTCTCCATTCAGAGGAGGGTAGAAATGGATCTTCTGCCCATCATTACCCATGTTCTGTTGCTCTTCCAGAATTTGCCTAGCTGAATGCAAAGCAGAGCTACTAGGCCAATACAGCTCTATCACCTGTAGTGTGGAATGTGAATATATCCCCTAAACAAGATGGCATCTCCTGGATTCTCTACAGCAATCCAACACCAAATGCTCAAGGCAGGGGAAGTGATCTCTGGAAGCATTCCATTGCACACAATTCAGGTCTTGAAGTTTCAAGAATTTGAGTTGAAGAAATTGCCCATTGATTGTGTCCCATTGTAGTCCCTCAAAGGCGTGAAACAGTAATTTGAGAATCTCCTACTGGTGTTGCATGAGATGCTAGTAAGTCAACTCTTGATGATAAAACAGAGCTTGCAACTGCAGGAGCTCAAAAATGGAAGGTCAACACTACACAACTGGCAACTATGCCTTGAATTATTAAATATTGTCCTGACAATCCAGCCAAGGAACTTAATATTTCATTTGATCTTATTTTAAGATGTAAAGCGCTTGACCACCAACCAAGAGCCAGTAGTATCTATTCTACCTCCCAAAATGGAAGGTTGATAATTCAAAGTTCCCATAGGTACAAAATGTGTACGCGCGCTATTTGTCTGACCAAAAAGAAAAGATATGAAACAATTTAGGCTTAAATTAAAATAATTATTACCATATATATATAAGATGGTTTTTTGGGTTCTGCTATCTCCAGTTCATACCTTGCCATGCTTGGTTTTTATGGTGTTTATTCTGGGAGAATGCATTACGAAGTTTTTTTTTCCCCCCAATATATTAGTTATATGAAGAAAAAAATTCTTAAACACAGCTACAATCAAATATAATTTCAGAAATATTAGCAATACCAGTATGCTACAGAACACAATAGCGGAATTGGTAATTGTTGCAACTAGTGGCTAGCAATCAAGAGCTGGACTGATCAATGTGTGTGTGTGTGTGTGTGTGTGTGTGTGTGTGTTTTAAACCCTGGTCCATATCTAGCATCCGCTAAAGTAGCCAATAATAGTTCCATACATCTTCTTCAACATTTAATTACAAGTGTGATGTGGGCCATCTGCTTTGCCTAGCTTGTTCAGAATTCTTGAGCATCATCTCTAAGCATAAATGTAGTTAAACAAGTTCTGTGCTGCATCAAATGTAAAATAAAGTTCCTTTTAATTCATTGTCTTCTTTCTACCATAAATTCTATGTCCAATTTATCAAATCTAAGGATGTGCTTCTTGTGAACAAAGTGAATATATAGCAATATTGAGCTCTGGTTCGGTAATTGAACAGCAAAGCATTAAAGGTCAGATTCATGCCCTAAGCACGAACAACTCAGGGTACGTAATTGGAATTGTGTGTGCAGGTCAACATTTCTCTTATTGTTCACTGCTAGTGCAATGCGAACCTAATTAAGCTTGCCAATACAGCCTTGGCATTTCATTGGAAGCACACCGTACAACTACTTGATGAAGTTTCCCCAGTGACATTCCATGTCCCTGCACTTCCCCGGTTTATAAATCAGCAGGTGCTAGTACTACCCTTGCATTTAAGGACTCTAAACTGAGAGACCTAACACTTTGATGATCTCTACATACTTCTTAATGAGCTGCTTTTCTAGTAAAAAATGGTGTCAAACAAAATCAATGCATCATTCTTGAAAAGAATTTAGGCAAAAGAATCATATCATATCATATCTTATCTTGTTCAACCGGACCAGACTACTTCCTCAAATTAATTAATTAATTTCAAGCTCTTAACTTCCTCATCTGCAGTTGCGCTATACACTGACTTGAAACTCATTGATAATGGTAAGAATTACTAATTAAGAAGTTGTTGCACTACTAAAACTTGACTTTGTACTTAGTATTTCAAAATGTGACACCAAATTTTCTCTAAAAGCTTAAACTTGAAGTTGGGGAACGGTTTGGCCATTCACAACAACAGAGCCAACCAAAGTGAACTCAGAAAGCTTGATCAATGGATTAATCTTTAATTGCAATACATTTGAAAAAGGTAGAATGGAGGGCTCCACTTTGAACTTTAATACTGTAAGAAAAAAGAAGCATGAGGACTGCTCCATACAAAGAGAATCATTAGGACCAATAATTTCTCATATATATGATGAATATATTTAAAATGAACCTTTTGGCTGAAAAAAGAAAGGGAGAGGAAGAAGCGATCATTTCAACTATTAGGTTAGCCACCCTAATGATGAAACGATTGCCAAGTATATTATATTGTTTCATTTATTTATTCCTAAACATCTTAACACCATAAGTAGAAATGTTAAAATTGTATCAGAAAAAAGATTAAGTGACATATTGATCAAAATCACAGACTCTCAAACATTTAACAATACTACAGTAATCATCTGTGCTTAAGAGACTGGCAAAACTCTAACATCATCCAAGACAGGGCCACATATGTGACCATAGTCATTAATCTTTGTGTGATAGAATGCACTATAAAATGTTATCCTTGTCCTGGCTGAAACTGCTTGGAACTTCAGACTTGCAGTTTTAAACCAACCCTTTCCTTGGGATGTAAAGGAAACTTTTAGAGTTTGTTTGGCTGCGAAGGCTTCAACCTGCATGGATCCATGGCAAGCGCTCTTTGCATCGCCAATGGCGAATGTTAGGTTGTAGAATTTGTTGGGCACTGTCCTTATGATTTGAGCAATGGCACTCTCTCTCCCTCCAATCAGTTCAATTGCAGCCATTCCTTTGGGGACGAAGAAGTGCTTCGAATCGATGTATTTCACAGGTTTGAGGGATTCGATAATCCATCCGGGGAGAGGGGAAATTAAGTCGTCTTGTTTGGGGAGGAGGAGAACCCCAGTTGAGAAGTTCTTGAACACATGAGGTCCAATTTCAAAGCCACCATTTTTCACCAAATTACCTGCATAAACAAATATTTCATTACTACAAGGATTACTATAAAATTTAATACCATGGTTCCAAGTAACTTTTAAAATTAAGAGATCCTTTCATTAAAACAGAAATGCAATAATTACAATATAATAGATATATGTATGGGTAGGATATCAGATAAGTACCATAGTACAAACTTGTACCTCATCTATGACCAAAAAGAAAAAGAGTGATGATTACTCAAGAGTAACTCATTCTCATTTGCATCCACACATCATGTAGGCATCACAAATGCTCAAATATGTGCATACATGTATAATGAAGGCTTACCTTTAGTATAGTTGAGAGGGAGCATCTCTTTAATTGCAATAGCATCCAAGAGAGGTCCACAGGTTGGGTCCTCTTGAATCCCAGGGTTATGAAATGTGACCTTAACTACTTTAGAAGTTGCCTTGAAAGCCCAACCATAAGTGTCACCGCCATCACTACTGTACAGTGTCTGAATGGGAAGATCACTCGACTGACCAGGGGCTGAGACCCTTAGCACCTCATCTTGGGCACAAGTCCTTGTGGCCCCAAATGTGAGGGAGTAGATCGAGCCTGGCTTGACCATAACATTTTGAGAGATGGATGCTTCATTTCCTAGTTTCACTGCACGGACCCCACGAGGGACGGCCAGGAAGAACCCACCTGGCTGTGGCCCACCTGATACATACTCCACCAGCCCATTGATTTCCCACTTGGGCAAAGAGTACTTTCCTATGATCACTGTCTTCTTGAGATTTGATGGCTTTGGTCCCTCTTCAAAGTTTCCATTTGGAAGAAATCCTGATGTACAAAGACAGAGAGAGGGATTATATTCATATACCCAAATCACAAAGCGATAAATATATATAGAGCATGCAAAGCCAATATTTGGTTGGTACAACGCAATTAATTAAATACAGGTCTCATTGGCATTGTTTTGTACCAAGCAAAAAAGGAAAAAAAGAATAAAGAAAAAGTGGAACAAACATGTTGGTGCTTACCATCAAGAATTGGATGATTGGCTGCAGAAACAAAGCTACTGTAGAGAGAGAAGATGAAGTACAGAGAGAGTAGTACGGCCATTGTTTAGCGATGAATGAAGAAAAAAAGTCCAAATGGAGATATAAATAGACTCCAATGGAGATGAAATGGAATATGTTATGACTATATAATATTAAGACAAAGTTGGAGGAAGAAAAGAAGTCACAAGAGCCCATGTTAAAGTTCCACTAAATTAGCCGTGAGATGTGTTTGGATTTCTCTTTTTTGCTTTCAAAAATTGAAGAGGTGGTGTGTTGACCCCCACAGTGACCTATTGGGTCTTTATTGGTTGCCGTGATTTGCTCTCTTTTAGTTTGAATTCTTGATTTCAATGAAGCTTCACTTTGTCTAATCTAACAGGAAAGTGTCTCACAAACAAACAGACTCCAAAGTCCAAATCAATCTGGTGAGAGCCATGTGCATTACATGAATAAATGTCTAAGAGAGACGCGCGTTCACAAAAAAAAGAAAAGAAAAGAAAAGAAAAAAAATGTCACGGGTAAAAGTGAAATGAATCTCGTCAACAAACTTTGAGTAGTTTAGAATTTAGATTAGGGAGTACCGAGTATCAAATAGTAAAATGCATATATTGGTATTAGCTGTAGATGCAGATGTATTGATAACTTGATCACTAGTTCGATCTACTCGTGTTAGCGTATTCCTGACTTCCAACTTACTCTTTAAGTCATTACCGTTAATACCGACCGTCATTCTACTCGTATAAAATAAGTTTATCATACATTTTTAAAAGTTAAAATTCACCCTCAGATTGGATATATCCAAGTAGTTTAAGTTAGCTAATGTTACTTGCATGAATTAATTTTGCAACATTAGAAGCAATTCATTATTAAAATCAGACATGCATTTGTTGGATCATAGTATCATACTTGTGTATTTATACAAGTCAACAAAAAACTTGTATATATATATATATATTATTTATTATGGTTCTCATATACTTATTTTATGTATTAATTATACAAGAAAAAACTTGTATATATTAATTATTATGGTTCTCATAAAACTCCATTGTGTTACATTACATGGTTTTGCTCGCTACAAATTGTCAAAAATTATTTATAAAATAATTATCAACTAATTTATTTTTACAAAATTTGCTAGGAGAACGAAAAAAAATGGTGATAGCTCTAAATATATATTATTTAATAATTTTTACTTAGTTGAACAGGAGAAGAAAAAATAGAAAAAAATTGGTGTGATGTATGATGAGTTGTATCAACATCTTTAAAAATTCAAATATTATTGTTATATTTGTAACTAATGAACAGGGGCGGAGCTAGAGGTGGGCTAACCTAGGCTATAGCCTAGGTCCAAAAAAAAATTTTTTTTTTTTTACTACTACTCTGTTTTACATATCCCACTTGCCTAAGTCCTAAGTCCAGCCCAGGTCTTTTATTTTCTAACTAGGGCTCTCATTTAGAGAATGTTTTGAGCTATTGATCACAGTGATCATTCTTTGCGCCTCATTTCTTGTGTAGAGAGAGAAATAGAAACACACAAAGTTGCTCTTGTTTTCAACCCAAAGAGGTAAGTTCTCAAATTTTGTCTAAAAAATTTTAATTGAGTATTTATGTATTAGATTTTTCATTAAAATTCTTGGAACTTGAACTTGAGTTAGATAATCTTATACTGCTTAAAGAAATCATCAAGAGAAAGACTAAAAAAGAGAAAATCTATCCTTTGGTTTTCTCAAAACCCAAACAAGAGAAAGCTAAAAAAAAAAAAAAAATTTAGGGTATCGAATTATATGAGCATAAAAGGATAGAATGGAGAAGAAAAAACAAGAGTCAAATTGGAAAACGCAAGAAAAAAGGACAAGGAGAGAGAGAAAAGTGAAACTAATAAATAAACAAATAAAAAGTGGCATTGAAGTAAATATATGGAAGAGATTGGAATCATAATCTAGGGTTCAAGTTAGTGTTCGAAATCAAAGTGGGGAAAAAGACCCACTTCGGGTCAGTTCGTGCGTGCTGGCTTTAGCGTGTATATAATAACCCACATTTATTTTGTTATATGTAATTATTTATTTGTATGTCCGTGTGGGGCATCTATGTTATTGTTTATAATTATTTGTTTGGCCGTGTGGGTCATATTTATTTGTTTCGCTGAATATGTCTTATTTGTTATTGCATATTTATTTGTTTGGCCGTGTGAGACATATTTGTTATTGTTCATATTTATTTGTTCAGCCGGGGTATATTTATTTGTTTTGCCGTGTGGGACTTATTTGTTATTGTATATTTATTTGTTTGGTCATGTGGGACATATCTGTTATCGTTTATATTTATTTGTTTGGTCCTATGGAGCATATTTATTTATTTATATGAAAATATTCTATTTTTTTGTCTATTTTTGAATATTTATAACATATTTTTATCATAAAATTTATTGTATTTGTTTTTAATTTTTAATACTTTTAGCCATGTCCACTTTGCAATCCTGGCTCCGCCCCTGCTAATGAATGATCAAGATCTTATAAAAACCAAATATTATTGTTATATTTATAACTAATGTATGATCAAGATCTTATAAAAATCACATAACCTCTAAAAAAAATTCATAGTAATTAAGAGCATTAAAAGAAAATGTGGGAGAGAGGCTTTCAGCTGCTCTTGTTAGGCATAGGGCACAAACAAATAGATGTAAGTGTTAATATACTATTGAATATGAATCTGCTTTGCAATATTGACTTTGTTATAGTTAGTGGTGCACAAAGAATCGGTGGAACCGGAACCGTATAGTTGCGAATCGAACTGTTCACTACTGTTCTGGTTCCGATTCCGATTCCAATTTTTAAGAACCGTTCACTACGGTTCCGATTTCAAAAATCGTGAAAAATATATACATATATAACATAAAATATATAATATATAACTAAGATTAATACATATCTCTAAGCTTCTAACATATAAAAATAAGAGCTACAATAAAATGATAACATATAATAACAATAGTTAGAATAAGTGAGATTTTATGTAACCATGCAACAATCTCACATAAAATGTCAACCGAGTATTCAGAGAATGCGCATTTTTTGAATTCCATATTATACTTCAAATATAAAAGATAGAACTGGAACTGAAACTGTAAAAAATTGTAAAGAACCAAACAGTATTCAACGGTTCTGATTCCGATTCCAAAATTAAAGAACTGTTGATATCAGTTCTGATTCTGCAAGGAACCGTAAGGAACCAAACTGTGTGCACCCTTAGTTATAGTATATATAGAAGGGCTCTTTTGGATTCCAAATATATCATTATCATTCTTGCCTTAATCTTGTGTGAATGGGGTTGACCACATAAATTTTCTCTTTTTTTAATCTTTTCTATTACAAGTCATTTTTAATAAACTTATCCAATATTATTTTTGGTCGCACTCTCCATCTCTTCCACGTTTGACCGGTGCACTGTTAGGTCTCCGATACAAGTGTCCAAAACCATCTAAGCGTACTTTCTCTAATTTTCTCACCAATGAATTTTCTCTCATTGCATTCCAAATTCATATAGTAAACAAATCAAAAATCCCACAAAGAATTTACTGTGGAAGCAACTCGAAATTGTTGACAATTCTGGTGCATCAATGAGCTTGTGTTTTCTTCAAATTGTTACCCTTTTTGCCTCTATTAAAGCATATACATCAATGGTCATGAGCACAGATATGTACGTAATAAAATTTTGATTTTCATTAGAGCTGCAAAATAAACTGAAGTATTCAAGGGATTGGCTCATTTAAAATTCGACTCAAGCTTATTCATTAAATAAACAAGTCAAACTTCAAGTTGATTTTTGTGCTCATTTAGTAAACAACTCGATTCCAAACGTTATTAGGGTGATCGGCTCGTGAACACCAAATTCGAGTAGTTTCGCAAGTGTTCATGAATATAGACTCGTGAATATTAGGGGTGTTCATTTGATTCGTAAATTTGATCGGATCAAATATGATCTGTGCAGTTGGGATTAGTTTTTTAATCTATCAATTGGGTAACGTATTCATAAAGAAATAATCTATAAGGATCTGATTAGTTAACGGATTTGTGTCTCATGAATTAGTCTTGCATTATTTCTTTTCATTGTTTATATTAAAAATGTAATAGCATTCCATGCACTCCAAGTTTAATTTAATTCACATGCCAACAACTGAAATGTATTAATGAGATGATTTTTTGTTGAATTATAGGAGGCATAAACATGTGTTTTGTCAACATTTGCATAAAGTGAGTCTGATAGTGTCACGCCCCAAAATTCTAGTTACCAAAATCCTCCGGTCCCAACCCGAACTTCGGAGGTGAGGTGTTACATTTACCATCAAATCACTACCCCATGACCCATCAATACCATGCTGATACCAATCTTGTCACACTCGGTTCCTAGTCTAGACCACCAAGGTAACTACTGCGGAAGCTTAACCATCACACTCTCAATTTTCTACCCAAAAATACTATCCAAGACTAGTCCATGTCAATCTCTACTCTTATATTTGCGGAAGCATACTTAAGTATATTAACACTAAATCGTCTCTTAAACGATTCCTTATCCATGGGCCCCTTATTTGGTGAGCAATCAAAACTATTAACGAAAGCTAAACCAATCCACACTCATGAACTCCATTATCGCCAGAACTCAACATCTTGTGTGTTTGGAATTTCAAATTGAAACTTAGTCCATTGGAAAGAAAATTAAAAATACTCAATTTAAAAAAAAATACATTTAATTTTAATTTAAATGAAGGAGTTATGGCTATTTGAAGTTTGGACAAATTTTCAACAAGGCTGTGAATATAAATAAAGACCTATCGTAAATGGATTGCGATCTATCATAATTTATGATGCATTGCTGATGTATCGCACCAAGTATCGTAACTTGTGAGTCTGGGGTCCAAATTCTCAACTTTTAGGCTCTAAAACCTCTCAAAAAAGCCCATAATTCATCCAAAATCATCCAAAACATGATTAAAGTGAGGAAATTAATATCATAATACATCAATCTAAGTTGGATTCAAATCCTGAAGAAGTCACTCATTCATTCAAAGACTATTATACATGCACTCTTGAATCCAAAAGAGGAAAAATTTAAAAGAGATTTCTTACACATACATCAATTACTCAAGAATACATATTATGTCCATGGCATAGTTGGCATCATACCTCATTTATAAAATTGTAATCTCATTAATTACACGTAGGAACAATACATTTAAATTTATATTTCGGATATGCATTTACAAAGGAAATCAAAAGAGTCATTCATGCCACAAACATAACTTAAGGTTGGTGAGACTTGGATACTTCATTGCCATGACTTGAAAATTAGATTTATAATCATGGGATGAGCTCCTGCGTGCTCAATAAAAATCAATAAAACATGTTCCCTAAGGTCTCGTGAATACACACACCCCAAAGAAAGAATCAACATGCATTAAATATTACATGACATCAACTATAACATGAAGTGACATATATTTTTGTAATTAGCAATATTCGGAGTAAAACTAAATATGATTGAGTTGTAATATTTGATTTATATTCTTATAATTGATCATGTAATTAAAGTCTTACAGTGAGCATGAAGTTCTACACCAACCATGCAAATGTTCTTCAAGGGATAAAGCTAGCTTGAATATAAAAAAGACGGCATCAATGATCCGAACAAAGATTTGATCAATTGAAGTTTCTGGATGGTTCCAATTGTATGAGGACATCATTGATCACGTATGAGAGTCACGTAATCCATGTAAAGTGGTAAGAACACGTATATTTCAAACCATGAGGTTCTGACCTTGAAAATAGATGGTTTTAAGCAATTTTTAAAACTTTTCAAGGTTGGACCGGTCCAGCTCAAACCTTGGACTGGTCCATGAGGTCTCAAGACTTGAATTTCTGTAGGCAGAAGCCTGGACCGGTCCAAGGAATAGGCTGGACAGGCCCAAGCCCTCTGGTGGCGAAATTTGGTTTTGCCACACTCCTGTTTTGACCGGGACTAAACTCTAAAATTTCCTTAAACTTTGGGACTTTTTTCTAATTAATTTTAAATTATTTTTCAAGAAAAATTATGATTTTTAACATTTATAAAAGCCTCATATGATTTCTCTTTTTGTACGCTTTCATAGAACTTTTAATACACATCAAACTGAGAATTTTTAGAGAAAGAAAACATTTGAGATATTTTTCTAGCAGAATTTTTTTTACTTAATTATTTGTTTATATTTCTTTGAAAGATCACACACATATATACACTATGAGTGATTTAGGTTGTCTCTCTGTTTGCTTGATCAATTGTTCAAAGACTGTTTCAAAGGTTTCTTATTGATCAAGTTACTAGATTAGTTTCTTCTACGATTATTCGTTGGTGAGAAAGGAGAAAAAGATCGCACGACGAGGGGGACAGAATACTTGCTGAGTGTTCGTGTTCTTCTAGTTACCCTTATGTAAGAATTGTGATGTTAGCCGGGAATCTGCAATAATTGGATAAGGGAGTCGCAATAGTAAGCCTGAGGTGTTACGCATCAAGTTTTTCTCAAAGTGGAGTGGGTGTGAGTTTGGGACATAATCTGTTGTACTTTGATTTGAAGATAGTGGGTTTGGTTCTCCGGGGCTGCAAAGCCTCACTCGTGGTTTTTTTCCGATCTAAGTTTTCCACATATATCTGGTGCATTCTTTACTTTACTGCACTTTATTTATTTACTTGCTTTATGAGATTGTTTTAATTTTAATTGGACTTAAAATTGGATAATATGAAAAATTAAGAAAAAAATGAGTAAACCTAATCACCCCCCTCTAGGTTTTAAATCTAACTTTCAATGCCGCTTTCTCATCGCGCAACTCACACATGAATGTATGCACTATGTCATGCATTCATGCCATTCCCATGTCTCACACACAACTGAGAAGCCCCGAACTCCAATGAAAGTCCATCCAGTTAAGTCATACATCTCTCACAAAATACCCAGATTCCAATATCAGGACCAGTTGATTAACATTCGAAATTCATATTTTAGTCCATCTGAGATGTCTTCTACAACCCTCCTACATACACCCCCCAACCATGTATGTGTTTCATGCATGAACATATATTAAATGCTCATTCTCATATATTAACATGCCAAATGTGCACATAATAAACATAATTTTCGTATTCCATAAATAAAACATGCATTGATAATCTCATTAAGACATAAACACAAACACTTAGCCACATATATCACATAAGTGCACTAAATGAACCATTTTTTCTAATTTTCACAACATTTTCCATACGTCATTCCCATAATCCAATCACATTGAGTACATAAAAATATAATCATGTTTTTCATCTTTTAAAATTATACGAATAACACATTTATACATGTTTTAATACATAAAAACTCAATTTAAACATATATAACTATAGTTGTATACCCTAGGCATCCAACCACTCACAAAAATCCCAACATTCATGAGTTAGAGATCCTTACCTCAGTTTGGAAGAGTTTCTAAACATTTTTTTCAATTCCACCGAATCCAAACACACCCAAATTGGACTCTAGACCGATCAAATCGAAGCTCTTGTCACGTATAACACATTTCCCTTCTTGGCCAACTTCTGAAAATCCCTCTTAGGCCACTAGATCTTGGAAATAAGAATAGGAATAAAAAAAAGAGAAAAGAAAGAGAGACTCGGTCAAGAGAGAGAGAATTCTGATTTCTCCAGCTCTCTATACACATATATATATCTATACATAAAATATCTTAAGTGTAAAAAGATCTAATTGCCCCTCGTCACTTAACATACCTTTCCGACCTCCGTTTTTTATTTTAAAAGCTCCTACGGTCATGAAATCAATTCCTCTCTTTTTTAAACATTTCAAATTATCAAAACTCATAAATAAATATTTAAAAAAAAATATCTGGTCTCCCGAGTCCACCCGACCCGAAAATCTCAAATTGAGCCAAATGAACTTAAAACTTTTCTGAATCTCAAAATAAGTTTCCAACATGCATTGCACCTTTGGAATATGCATAAAATTGTTTAAAATCATTTATATGACTATAAATGAAAAGAAAAAGAAAACCGGCCAAAAACGGACCCGGTCTCTACAACCTCCCCAATTTAAAAGGATTTCATCCTAAAAATCAAGTCATGCCTGAAGAAAACAACCCCAAATCCTTGGAATGGATTTCCTTCTCTTCCTTCCAGGTAGCTTCCTCATCAACCTCGACATCAGCTTAACTCATTCTAATTCACTCAACATGGAGCATTATAAACTCCTCTAATTATGTGACAAGGCCAAACCATCTCGCCAAAACCCATTATAATCTCTAAGAGTCCAACAAATCTAGGCGATAAATCTTCACTCCACTCAAAGCACATCAATCCTTTTTGTGGTCTCCCACCTTAAAGGATAACTATCCATTTCTCCTTTCGGCATAAATCTTTTGCTAAACCAGGCCCTAACGCTACTGTCTCGCCAACCTTAGCCCAACAAATCAGAAATCTATATAATCTACCGTACAACGTCCCAAGTGGTGACATAATGATGTTGGCCTAATAGTTGTAGTTGTATACAACCTTCCCAAATGGCAAATGGTTCTCTCAATCAATACTAGATCCCCAATTTTTTTTTTTTTAATTTTTGCATTTAGCATTGTTCGAAATCTTTGCCAAAGTAAAACGTGTGTTTCTATCAAACACAATGGATACAAAACTCCTTGATACCAGTTACAAGTCATTGTCATACCACCAGTAATCTGTGAGTGGAAAATCTCCAACTTACTATCTTGTATCCATGCCTTTATCACATCCTAAACCGTATTGTCACGATACCTAGGATATCCCCTCCCACATTCGGTAAAAAAAACGGTAATAAATTCATATTTTATCTCAACGATGACATTAAAATTTGTTATCTCTACAAAACTAAGTTCAACACAAATCTGAAAAACTGTTACCTTAATCTTATAAACACGATACATCTAGAGATCACTGGTGTCAATAGACAAAATTGTGTCTAAATGACCCATTTATAGTCCGTCGAGTATGTCAATAGATAAAACCATGTTTACTATGATAAGCCGACTCCAATGTGTGTGTCAATAGACAAAGTTGCGTCTAAATAACAACGCCAATCACCACAAGTGTAACAATAGACAAAACTGTGTCTAGAATCACACTCATCACGAAAATCAATCAATGAAATCTCCCGAGGACAAAAACTATTTCTTTAATATTACCAACACTACTAAAATACGCTTCACCAAGAGTGATTCAAAAATAAACTACTCTTATTCTCATAAACAATGTGATAAATAATAAATAATTCCATTGCAATTAACCTCATATATGTGACCTCCTCCCTGTGAGGCCAAGTCACCTTCGCAATGGTTAATTCCAAACTTTAATATCATTTACATTTTTAAAGATTCACGACGCTTTGGCTACTCTAGAATCAGGCAAAATGTATTAACTTCATAATCACACTATTAATATTAATAGGCATCATGTTAATATATAGATGTAACATATAATATGTAGAGAGTTAGAGAGATGATGAGAATCATAGAATCATTAATATCTATTCTAGAAAGTTATATTATTCTCTTGTAGAATCAATAATCACAAATTCATATATTCTCGCATATCAATAGTATGATGTATAGAAACAACAGTAACTTCACACAGGTTTCACATTTAGAATCACCACTAAGTTCACACAGGTTTCACATTTTAGACATGAAAGAGATTTATAAAATCATATCAATTCAAATGAAAGATAAACTTAATTGTAGAAGAAGATAGAATATACCTTCCATCATAGTTTTTAATTTTACCATACCTTCATAAATACCAAAATATGCTGTAGTCCTTCGAGATCCAAATATGATGAGAGTACGAAAGTCTTACATGAAGTCTTTAACTTCAATATCCAGATGATAATGATAATATTTCAGTGTTTCTTGAAGCCTTCTAATCTCTTCAACCCTTACTCTCTGAAAAATATACGAGACTATATTGTATACCTCTCTCAGACAGTTAAACTTAGGAAGGGGACAGTTAATAAACCACCCATGATCACCATATAGGAGAGTTACGGTAACTATGTGTCACATGCGCCACATACAAAATAAAAATCATCCAGCATAATGTTTTATTTCAATATACAGATGATGATAATATTTCAGTGTTTATTGAATCATTTTAATCTCTCCAACCCTTATGTCAAGTATATACCTCTCCCATTGAGATGTAGTTAATCTGGAATAAGAGACAATTAATAAACTACCCCATGACCACCGGAATAAGAGACAATTAATAAACTACCCCATGACCACCATGTGAGTTACAGTCACATGAGCGACATACAAAATAAAAATCATCCATGCAACATAAAGTTTTATTTCAATATCCAAATGATGATGATGATAATATTTCAGTGTTTATTGAAGCATTTTAATCTCTCCAATCCTTATATCTCAAAGTGACAATCCTTATGTCTCAAAGTGATGGAAAGAAAACTCTTTGAAAACATACGAGACTATATTGTATGGTTGTGAGATTAGGGACCTAGGGATCTAAATATGTATATACCTCTCCATCAAGAAGCAGTGACCTGAAAAAGGGGACAGTTAATAAACCATGACCTAGTAAAAACTGTCCAACATAAAATTTTACTTCAATATCCAGATGATGTTTATCGAAACCTTCTAATCTTTCCAACCCTTATGTCTCAAGTTGATGGAACACAAACTCTTTGAAAACATACTAGACTATATTGTATTCTTTGTAAAGTTGTACTTCAATATACATATGATGATAATAATATTTCAGTGTTTTGGTTGTGAAATTATGCACGTAAGTATCTCATTAATTGTATATACCTCTCCCATCATATGACCACTGTGTAATAAAGTTTTACTTCAATATCTAGATTGTACTATATTGTATTGTTGTGAGAATAGGAACATGTATATCATTATATACCTTTTATCAAGAGGTAGTTAACCTGGGAGGACAGTTAATAAACCACTGATAACCACCATGTAAAGAAAGTTACGATAACTGATGTGGCACATGGGCCACATATAAAATAAAAACCGTCCAAACATAAAGTTTTAGTATTGGTTATATATATATATATATATATATATATACACATATATGTATATATATATATATATGTGTGTGTGTGTGAAGACATGAGATTTATGAAGAAATTTCAAGATAACTTGCATGTGAAATAATGAAGCGTATGCTTCACATGATTACAATTCATTTTTACAATAGTACATTTAAATAAATGTATTAAATCAAATAGGCTAAGAAGAGAGAAAAAAAAAACTGGTGATATGCTAATAAATATAAGGATATTTTGCCACCTTTTGAAAGCATAGAGTATTTAATGCAATTTGATATTTTTATATATTTTTTTTTGAAGGGTAAACATTAAACAAAATGATATAATAAAAGGACAATTAATTCTTTTTTTTTTTTATAAATATCATTTACATTCTTTAATTTAGACAATATTTTGACTAGACCTCCTTTAGTTTAAATATTTTGTACTATATCTTCTGTCAGTATGTCCGTCAAATTTACTCTTTTGCTATGCTGACGTCACACTAACGAAAGAAAAAAATGGATACATATGTAAATTCAAAATCTAGAGGTGTAATTGAGAAATCAAAACTAGAAGGAATCTAATTAGAATATTACCTAAAATGAAGGTGTAAGTAGTATTTATCAAATTTTTTTATATTATCTTGTTAAACCGTTGTGTGAATAATTTTTTTAATGGAAGTGTTTTGATTAAACTGAAATATCTAATGATTTCTCTAAAACAAGTATTCAGATTGAGGCTAAAAGATAATCTTTCGCCAGCTATCACGATCGCCTACAGTTACAAACTACAAAGCCTATTCCAATCCCACTTCATATTTGTAGTTTTTCTGACGAATAAAAACTCTTTATATATTTTTGTTGATGATAGAAAATATATTAATTCATTAGCTCGTACAGTCATGATATTCTTGCCGAAAGCCGAATCCCAAACGAGAGACAAGCGCTGATATTTTGCTCTCATATTTTGCATCAACTTTTCTCTCTCTCTAACTCTCAAAAACCCAATAAAGCAAAACCACCACCACCACCACAATTTGAAGATAGAAGTGGTGCAATTTATATTATTAATGGGCGCAAGTCGTGTGCCGGCAATGGATAAGTGTCTTGATAGTTTTCCTCCTGGTTATAGGTTTTTACCTAGTGATCAAGAATTGCTTTTGTATTACTTGAGAAGGAAAGTTCTTAACTTAACATTACCCTCTAATCTGATTCACGAGGTTAATCTACCTGATTACAATCCTGAGAAACTCACTGGTACGTAATTAGTAATTAATTTATATTTACATAGTAATAGTGTTTTGTTGTTTTAATTAGTTTCACGTACGAATATAATTCTTTTCATGTCTTCTTTGTTCAAGTGCCACTCTATTTTCAAAGTTTTATAAAATTTCAAATTTTCATGTACTTTAGATTTTAGCAATGTACGCAAGTACGTATACAGTACCATGAAGAAGATATAGTGTAACTGTTTAATTGCTTATTTTATTAAATATTGTATTGCTATGTATACATGCCATCATCGAGTGAACTTAATATAATCTATCAGTGTTTAACATATCTATATTATATTAGTTTTAATAGGGTTTTATAGTCATAATTCTAAATTCCATTAGGAACTTATAGTCATAGCAATCAAAGTCTCTAATTTGGTTAGAAATATGAATTGAACACCTTTTTCTTGCATACTGGTGTAAGTAGAACTGCACTCATGCAAAACCCTAATTCCTTTTCATCCCCATAAAATTTAGCTATGATGCCAGCATGATAAATAAATATATCATATACTGTATTATTAGGGTTCAAATTTTAGGCTGCATTTGCGTTTGGTCAGCGGGCAGGAAACGAAAAAAAGGAATGGAAAAAAATTAATTTTTTTGTGAATTTGGTTAGCAGAAAACTAAGTTTCTTGCATGCAGACAATTTTCTACAAAACAATTCCATAAAAAAACACTTTAAAATTTTGGTTTCTCACAAAACTGATGCGGCTATATTATAAATTACTATTATACCTAGGGGTGCATACGGTCCATTTCTTTACGGTTCTTGGTGAAAGTGGAACCGTCCCTAACGGTTCTTTAATTTTGGAACCGGAACTGAAACCATTGACTTCGGTTCGGTTCAGTTCCGGTTCCGATTCCGATTTCAGTTCCTCAATAGTTCTTTGTCAAATTTTTTTTCTTTTAAAACACTGGCAAGATACATTCTCATACTTGTGCACCCCTAGTTATAACAATAGATTAGAAGTTATTAGTATTTATTTATATATCTTATATTATATAAATACATAGAACATTAGAACTTAGAAGTAAATGTATTTATCTATATATTATATATTTTATACTTTATATATAAATAGAACACTAGAATTTAGAAGGGATTAGTATTTATTTATATATTTATATAAAACACTAAAACTTAGAAGCTATTATTATTCATTTATATATTATATATTACATATATATATATTTTTCTAACGATTCCGGTTCCTTGTCTTGGAACCGGAACCGTAGTGAACGGTTCGATTTGATTCAGGTACAGTTCATTCCGGTTCCGATTCTTTGTGCACCCCTAATTATACCCATGTTTTCATCATTATATCTTTTTCACAAGCGTACATGAACTCATGAAGTTGTGAGTTCGATTCAGAAGAAGATTTAGAAGAAAACCCAATTTTGTGAAGATAACTAATTCGAGAGTCGTTGATGTGAAAAGCCAAAGCAGCAAATCCCTTACTGTGTTAATTAGCTCCCATTGAAAGCAACCAATCTCACCGGGTGCTCGGTTTAGCTCCCATTGAAAGTAACCAATCTTGTCGGATAGTCCTATCGTCACGAGTTAAATTTTATCTATCTGTGTAGGTACACCAAAATTTTATTAAACTCGCACTTGGTTAGCGGGAACTAGCAAGAAAGGAAAAGGAAAAGGAAAGGAAAAAAGTTAAAATTTTGCAAGTTTTGTTAGTGGGAAGCAGCAGGAAAGAGAAATTTCTTAGAAAACTAAGTTTCTCACGTGTAGTCAATTTTTTCCAAAACAATTCTAGCAAAAAAAACACTAAAAATTTAGGTTTCCAAAACTAGTGCGGTTATATTCTAAAATACTATTATACTCATGTTTCATATTATACCGTGTTAGTTGTTTATCTTCACTATTCTTCTCCTTCTTCATTGTAACTATCCTATTGTAACACATTCTCTCACTTAAAAGTCTTATTCTCCTTCAATGCAACTTTCTTAGTATAATACATTCTCTGTCACTTAAAAATTATAGTAATATAATATAACGTGAAAAATAATAATATGATATGTTTTGAAATTCAATGCTCATTTTATGTTGTAGGGGAGGCCGTTTTTCTTTTTTTATTATTTGACTATGGAACTCTCTTTTTTGTTTCTACTTTATTTTTATTTAATTATGGTATATATATATATATATATATATTGTCTTTTTTTCTTTTCTTTTTCTTTTTTTTTTCATTTTCTATCTGTGGTACCCAACCAACTGATCTATCACTTAGTTATATATATTAATAGTTTTGATGACATGAACTTGAAACTTCTTTTGCTTACATCTAACAAAAAAAATAAAGTTTAAATCACCAATGAGTTCCACCTAAGAAAAATATTATGAAGCCTTATTTTAAAAATAAACAAATTTAAAAATAAATGCAAATAATTATATTTATTATTTTTAATAAATCATTATTTTACTATTTCTTTGCTAAAAATGAATATAAATAATTGTGCATAAAGAGGATTATCTAATAGAAATTCATTTATTTTTGGGCAAAATGCTTTAACACCTCCCCAGGTTTTTGTTTATTACTCACGGAGAATAGTTGTGTCAAAAACAATGGTCAACCTCCCCCAAGTTTGGTTGACCTTGCTCTAACACCCCTTTCTACCCAAACTACTCTTTGGTGAATATGTGGTCTATGTATTGTGAGGGTATAAATGTCCAATTATTTAAGGTTAAAATTGTAATTTCAAAATATAAGAGTAGTTTTGGGAGAAAGGGGTGTTAGGGCAAGGTCAACCAAATTTGGGGGAGGTTGACAATCGTTTTTGACACAACTATTCTCTGTGGGCAATAAACGAAAAACTAAGGGTGTTAGAGCATTTTGGCCTTTATTTTTTTAATATTTGAATCACAAGGGTAGTTTTGGCAAGCAAAATTTTCATGTTAACCAAATGCACGTGGGAAAGTTAGTTTTCTTTTCATTCACTTTTCCATTTCATTTCTTTTTTACTTGATTCTATCTAACCAAACAAAGCCTTATGGTGAGTTTAGTTTGCCGGAAGTAACAAGAAAAGAAACGAAAATTTTGTTTGGATAGCATGAAACATAATATTTTTAGGAAACTATCACTTTATCAATCACGTAGCAAAAATTGTTTGTCCAAGTGTGGTAATTTTCTGACATGATTATAAGTATAAAAAGATGTATTAATGCATTAATTAATGTGTATTTTGGTATTTTTTTCTCAATAAAATTCCTTCTTCTTGTCGTTCATAATATATATGTATATTATGAAGCCTTTTTCAAATATACAAATTATTTTATTTTTCTAGCATTCATTAGTTAATTTTGGTAAGTAGAATCATTTTCTTTTCACTTTCTTGCTATCCAAATTAACAAAATAATATTTTCTCATCATTCCGCTTTTCTCTCGAACCACGGACGTTTAGACTCTGTTTGGTTAGATAGAGAAAATAGTCCATTTGGTTAGATAGAATATAACACATACCAAAATTAGAATAAGTAGGAAAGCTCTTGCAATTTACCATTATTTTGTAAAGTTGTGTAGAATAAATAGGAAAGCTCTTGCAATTGTTTGATGTCTTATAAATATTATAGATATTTTTCTAGAGTGTTAAACTTCTAGCAATTGTTTGATGTCTTATAAATATTATAGATATTTTTCTAGAGTGTTAAACTTCTAAAATATCATAGTATCTTTATTAACCTTCAAAGTACTCGAGATTGGTTGCTTTTTTCTAGAGTGTTAAACTTGTAAAATATATATCTTTATTAACCTTCAAAGTACTAGAGATTGGTTGCTTTAACTTTAACAACTTTATGAGTTCATGTGTATAAGAATGGAAACAGGAGAATAATAATATCTTATAATATAACCTAGTTCGGAGTCGATTTCCTAAAATTTTCTTTTAAGCATTAGTAGGGTTCAAACCATTCACTTAACATGTAACCCACATAATTTGGTACAGATTACATATAAATCTTACTTTTTGAGATTTTTTTTCATTTAAGTTCTAAACCACTAGATATTCCATTTATACTCTAAATAGAACTAAAATTTTGAAATTATAAATTTATTCAAGAATGGATATATATCTATATTTTTTATATTGCTTTAAGTTTTAGTTAATATTGCATTTTAAATAATAATAATTAATTAATCTAATAGTAATTTTTCATATATCTATATTAGCATGAAAATATTGAGAATTTTGATTGAATTGTGACAAGAAAAATACAAACTGAAAAGAGGGGAAGCATGGTATTTCTTCACCCCCAGAAAACGAAAGTACCCACGGGGGATGCGGCCGGACCGAGGTGCGGGGGACGGATACTGGAAGCCAACAGGAGTTGATAAAAAAATCCAATACAATAATCAGACTGTTGGATACATGAAGTCATTGGATTTCTACCAAGGCAACCCTACAGTGTCAATAAAAACAGATTGGAAGATGCATGAATATAGAGTTGATGAAAAGAGTGATCCTCCAAAAACTACAAATAATGTTGCAGACAGTATGAAGGTATGCAAATTTATATATATATCTTGGAGATTAATTGTGAAGATGTCTTTGACAGATAATATATATATATTCAATATGGTGGTGTTAATTTGATGCAGCTAGATGAATGGGTATTATGTAAGATATACCAGAAGAGTACATTATCCAAAAGGAACAATGAAGAATCTAATACCAAATTAAGTGCAGCAGCATGGACGAATCTTGGTCAAGGTGCGGCGGCAATATTTGATTCTGCTGGTGCAACCACAAGTATTGTTGATGATCAAGGCCGATTTTCGCTAGAAACCATGACTGCTGCTGCACAATTTGTTGTTAATCAAGGTGGTCTTCAAGATGTAGTATTCAATAATCACATCCATAATTCATCCAATGTGCATCAAAATATTTATAATGCTGGTACTTGCATCACAGCGTTGCACGGTACGTATCTCTTACAAATTTGATTCTTTGAATTAATTAATTAATGTTCCTCACAATTAAGTGACAACCCATTAATTAATATATGGTTTGATATCTAGCTAATCTGCATTTTCCTTCATTCACGTACAGAACCAGTAAGTTATAATTCAAAGTGGCATATGCCTTTTGGGGAGGGATATGGCACGGGATTGAACCACCCGCGTCATGACCACGTAGCTCCAGCAGCAGGACCAAGTAGTTCTTCAATTCATGAACAATACCCGTGGCCACGACCACCACCACCACCGCGGGGTGGTGGTTGTTATTCGGAGCTGATGAAAGTTGTGGAGGAGGGATATGGTACCAACAGATTGAAGCCGCGCGCGCCTACAAATCATGATGATCATGTACCTATTGCAGCAGATGCAGGATCAAGCTCTAGAATATCTTCTTCAATGCATTTTAATGATGAGGAATATATTAATGTCAGTACCAGAATGAAGCCTACAATTCATGAACCCGTACCTGTCCGGGACATTATTCAGAGCTGATTTTAGACCATATGAACCATAATGATCCACTAGTCCAACTGCCACCAGAAGGCCAAGCTAATTCAACTGACATCCATTTTTCCGATTAGTTCAAACAACTGGAACCACTTGATCAGAACATGGTGTTTCGGCCAAATATGGTTCCACGGTCACCATGGACCTAGCTAATTATATCCATTTGATCATTTGGTATATATATATACATATGTTCTATTACACCATATGCATTGACGCAGTTGGAAACTTACTAAATTCTTTAGTTTTATTTATTTATTTTTGGAGAATCAGCTTTTGTGAGTGTTACTATTAATTAGTAGCTATTTATTTGTCTTTTATTTCTGATTGATATATATTTATGATGTTAAATGTTTATAGGAGAAAATATTTTTAAAAATATTATTCTTAATATCTCGAACTAGAGTGCTGGTCAGTTACACCCATATTAATGAAAATGGGCCTAATTCTAGATCTGTTAGCCTGTTGTGTCTGTTGTGTAGAAAGAGGAAGAATTTCGATATCATGACCTTCTGAATTTCATTTGTTTTTGCTGTTAAATTTTTTATAATGTTGATGTAGTGTTAGAAAACTTGGGTTATGTAGAAAGAGGTACAACTAGCCTGTCTTTTTTGTCATGGGTAGGCCCAACACCTCTGAGCCCAGACGAAGCCCTATTTGGGTTGGCTGACTTTGATCCAGACATAACAACCTATGTTTGGGTTCATGAGAGAATGCTACTCTACAATTGAATGTTATGTTGTAGCAATTAATTGTTCATTAATCCACCTTCCCAAAAAAAAATATATAGTTGTTCATTCCTTTATGGAAAATGAAAATCACTGGTACAAAAAGTTTTTTAAAGTTTCTCGTATGTTAATGACGTGGTATCGTCAACTGATTAAATTCTGACACATAGTGAGAAAACTCTACCGAAATAAATATGACATGATATAATTAGTTGATGATACCGATTACATGTTATCCACTAATACATACACATGGTAATGAATGAATCATTACGACATTTAATCTTAATTATACTTGGAAAGAAGTAGAATTGAGGAGGGACGAAAGAAAATTTTGAATTTTTAGCATACCACACACAAGAACTTCTAGTTTTGCACATTCTAATCAAACTAACATACATTTATTTAGATAAATGAGTCTTAATTTTAATTTAGGGTGAGGTGATTAGATTGAAAAAGAGTTTATGTCCAAAGTGAGGTCAACATCATTGAGAGAGAGAGAGAGAGAGAGAAAAGGGTGGAGGGGGGGACCCTTGATGCCTCATGTAGAAGAGACAATGCATGATGCAAGAGTCATGATACATGTCTAATAAAGGGCGAGCCCAATCTCAATCAATAGAGATTCTATAGTGAAAACCCATTTGCTTTTCTCAGTACTTTTTTTCTGGTCATTTGGATGACAATCACCTAAAGTGGCTTCCCACACCATCACCCATGCACATGCCATTGGTGGAAGGTGTAGTGGTGTCATGTCCTTAGAAAGTAAAAAAGGGAAAAGGGTTGGCAAAGGAAGGTGGGATTGGATCCATTTTAGTACAAGGGATGGATTTTGTTATCACAAACACTACCATTTCTATGGGGCTTCACAATAAAGGGCCCATTCAACTGAATATTAGCATTTAGAGGTCCCATATTTCGAATATTAACAAAAAAGGCTCTCAAACTTAACACCATTTATGTGTGCTTATATTAACACATGTTTTTTATTTTACATTTCCTTAAACTGGCCATGAAAAATGGGCCACCATGTGTGACATCTAATCAAAGTATGAAACATGATACTCAAAAAAAGTCACCTTCTTCTAAAACAAAGCTAATCATTCCATCTCGCTCCCTCCTTCATCATTAGTGACCAAGTTATATAGACATTTATTAGTGAAAGAAAGGAAGAAAATAAATAAATTTTACACATGGTCACACTACCTTTTGACTAATGCTATAAGGTTTTTCAAGAATGTGATCCGTTTCTTTCTCTAGTTTGAGGGGGAAAAAAATGACTCCCATTACCTTGAAATTTTGTATCAGATCCAAAACAAAATCTAGTAATGAGACCTTTTGATAATAATATTTTAATTTATATAATATATTAATTAATTACTATTTAACTTTCTCAGATTTTATCTTTATTGATTATAACTATCTCCTTGTCTTGTTATGAAATAAAATAAAATAAAACAAATATTTAATTGTCTTATCCTAAATTTTCTTTTCAGTGAAAATTATACATAAAGATTGTATACTCTCTTATTTTAATTTATGTGATACCTCATAATTCTGATGATGTGAAGGACTTATACTTACTAAAAGTATCACATCATCAATGAATCTGAATCGAAATATTGTATAAGTTCTTAGATTGTATACAATCACCGATGAGTTTAAGTTAGAGTCATCCTTGCTAAATAATCATAAACTTAAGTTTAGGGACACAACCACGATTTCAACTTCGATTTCGTACACACCACAAAATTCTTACTTCACTAAAGTTGTAAAATTTTGAGTGGAATATATATTAGCTAGAATGGAACAACATCAAGAAGTTGGTCCCCTCTCTATAAATATAAATATAAATATATAATTATAATTATGTATAGTTGGACGGATGAGCTGAGCAATTTTTGTATTTTAAATGGTATGGTGCCACTAATGATATCATCATGAGCCCTGTTGATTTTCATATGCCCCAATAGTAGTACTACTACTACTACCTGTACTAGTTGGTATGTTTGCCTAATTAAGATTGACAAAGGCTCACCTAATCATGAAGCATGTATAGTTCAATGTCATCCTAGGGGGACAAGTTGAATAGGGGCTTCAAGCTAGTATTCCCTAGTCAAATACACCAAACATCTTTTTTAAATTGATAGATTCATTACATGTGGTTTGATTGATTAATGCTGTCATTATATAAGACTCAATTGAGTTTTGAGTCGCAAATAATTTTTTTACACACTGGGACAATTGTTCATGAATAAAAGAGAATAAATGTTGCTAAATTCTTAAAATTGATGCCTATTATTTTGTAATTGTGAACTTGCCTCCATTCAAAATTGTTTAAAAAATATTTTTATGTTAAATGTTTTATTTTCAGTGCTTAAATTCTGTCTTTCATTCGCATGACCCACACCAATTTATCTCCTTTATTTCAGCCATTGATTTACTTCTTTTATTCTCAATCTTTCTTCGAAACAAAAGTACATAGTGAAGGAATCATATGAATCTTTGAAGTTCGTATGCAAGAAACCCCCTGATTCTCTTTCGTGGCCAACATTATTCTTTCAAAAAAGAAGGAACATGATTTTATTAATTAACATCAATAACTTGATTTATTGTGTATATTGAGAAAAATATTTAATTTTTATCGGCATTGAGTTATCCGCGGTACTTACTCACGTTTCAAAATAAAAAATTAATAGTTCAAGTCTCTTATGAATAAAGTGGGATATATGAGTTTCTTGTCAAGATAAAAGAAAATAAAATAAAATTTGAGATTGTTATGGAATGCTTTTAGAACACAAAAATTTATTGAAGATAAATATAAATGTCTTGAATAGAAATATTATCAATCAACACTAAAATTTTATTATTTATTATTTTGGTTCAAAGAAAGTTTTATCTTGTTAGTGTTCATGAATGTCCCACAAAAGTACATTTTTAGCTCGCCCTCAACATAATATAAAAACTGAATGATTAAAATTAAATGTCAAAACTTTTTTGTTCTCTTTTCTTTGCTTAATTTAATCTAAGTGCAACTATTAACTTTCACCTCATTTCAGTTATTATTTTTATATAACATATCTCACACACCCAAAGTGCTGCTAGTACTTGATCTCTCAACATTTATCTTTTGAAGGTAAGCAGACATCACTAAACTTATCATTGTTGGTCATTTAAAGGTAGGTATATATATATATATATATATATATATATATATATATATATATTAGGACCATTGTGACATGGACTGCATAATGATATGAGTCTATTGGTTTTTATATTCTAAGTGTGAAGGTCGACCTGCTGATAAACTTACTGAAAATTAAAGAAGAAGAAAAAAAGGCGCAATGAAATGATTTGATCAGTACTTAATGATGGTAGAACAGCATTACCATGGCATCTTTGCACTATGCTTATATTCCATTGTCATGCTAAATCCTCGATTCCTGCTAAATTCTCGCCTTAATCTACGTTAATACTTGATTATTTTTTTATAGAACTAATGATTATGTGAAAAGTTAGCGCGCCTTAAAGTAATTAATATGACCAAAAAAACATTTACAGCAATGATCACATTTATAGTTTTAAATTTAAGTTTGGGTTTGATTTCACAATTGAACATACAACAACAATTGTCTGAATTTACCAAAGTCCAAAAGGTATAAAGAGGCATCTATTGATGTTGTCTTTGCTCTTTTTGAACTAAAGTTAATGTTGAGGGAAGATTTTTGAAGAGGGAATGTGAATATTGTGACCTTGTTTTAATTATCTCTGTGGTTTGTACAAGATAGATAGATATATATATATATATATATATAGTGGTTGGTCAGCCTACTGCCATACACGCATGTTCTCCTCCTGTCCCTACATGTCTGGGAGGTGCCAAAACCCCTCACCCATCACTGCAGGTCCCACAAACCCCTTCTCCATTTCTGTGGTTCCCACACACCATATGGAATCATTCATATGTCCTTTCACTAGTTTTAGTTGTTTCTGAACTCTTTCAATAATTCACAAAGTAACAAAATCACAGTTAAAAAAATAATTGTACTCTACTTTTTAGTCTGATTTTGTCAAAAAAATAATCTAATTATTTACTTTGAAATTGTTTCTTAACAGTAGAAAGAATTTGTTAAATCTCATTGCCAAAAAAAGCCATTCTTTTCATGAAAATCAAAATCAAGATAGAAAAATAATATATATATGTGTATATATCTATATATATATAATTATATATAAATTTAAAAAGTCTGCATAAGTAATAGAAAGCAAACAGCCTTATTCAAGTAAGAAATCACTCACTAAATTTTGTACCTTTGTCATTAAAAGTGAACTCTAGCCTATCTTATTGTATTCAAATTTTATCATCTTTCATAATTAAAAATAAAATAATTAATAAATAGAATAAAATAAAAAGTTAATGCTTCGGTACTTTTAACCTCTAATACAAAGTAAGTAAAAAATTCATCATAATTTATAATCTTCTCGGTGCAAAGCATTGTATTACAATAGATTTTCCCTTAAAATTATATATTTAGTGAAAAGGATGACAAACAAGGAACAATTAAAGGACAAAGAGTGCTTCCCAAAGTGAACCTTCAAAAACAATAAAGGAGAATCTATAGGCTGACAGCATAACTGTAGTAATAAATTTTGATGGCCCAACCACTACATGGCCAAGACCATGGACCCTGTCATTTGTTGCAGTATCTAAGGCCTGTTCCGCCACCCATGGGACAGATCTGTCATCTGGACAATCTCCTAAAAAAAATTACTATCATATATATATATATATATATAATATATACACATGATATTTGCTCTCTCAATTCAACAGATTGCCTTTCCCTATAGGTGCTTACGACCCTATAACCTATGAAATATATGTATATTCTTGCATGGAGGATAAGCACAAATAGGTTTCTTTCCTTGCTGTTTTTTTTTTTCAAGAGCTTCCATAAGTTGAAAATAACATTGTTATTTTGTTTACTATAGAAAGTGGAATGGAGCATTATACTATATTATATTATATTATATTATATTATATTTATATCTATATTGATATAATATAAAAGTTTGGCATAATAAAAAAAAATTTTAATTTAAAGATAAAAATAATTAAAAATTAATTATATGATTTAAAATATCTTTTATTATTTATAATTTAAAATTACTTTATCTATGACAATTAGTCAATTATAACTGCACATCACGGTGCAAGGGGAAGCAAGATATATTCAATGGTTGTACGCTTGACTAAATATCAGTCTCTGGGTCCTGTCCATTCCACAATTTTTAATAATAAATTGGTAGTGGTTGGGTGCTTTAATGAATGTCATTCTTTGGACTTTGTCTAGTCAATTTAATTTAAAAAATATATATTGATGACATGGAAAGAGGTCAGAAGCAATCAAAATCACTAATATTTGCAGGTGTATCCCTGTCCTTTGGTTTGGCCATGTTTGTTTAGTGCTTCTCAATTTAATACTTCTTGTTATTTCATGAGATGCCTCAAATTTTTAACTATTATAAGTTGGAGCCATGAAAAATTATCCTAAGTTAGAAAGCATGGATACGAATACAAATATGAATACAAATATGGATACGAAACACAAGTACAATACGATACAGGTACGGCGAGATGACAAATCTAAAAAAATATAATATGGGTACAAACATGATACATCATTATAAAGATAATAAATTATATTTTTATATATGCAAAAAATGAGTTATCAAATAAAATAAGAGTTAAGAGTCATTATATAATTATCATGGATAAATTTTGTATTAAATCGTGATATGTATCTCAACACTTCTGTTTTAAATGAATTGTAAACTTTCCTTAACAATTATAATATAATATTATTGTTGGAAAAATTACATTTTCACGTTCAACACTTGTTAAAAATGTGTTTTGAAGTATCTGAAAAATATTGGATACGTGTTAGAAATAAAAAAATATATTTCAAAATTATGAATACTTTTAAGAAGTATCAAACAAGTATCCGAGAGTATCAGTATCTACGAACACGATACAGATATGTTACTTTTGTAGAAGTATTCGTGTTTCCTAGATACTAAGTATGCCTACATTTTAGTTGCAAGATGGACTCTCCCATAAGAGCAACTATATTGGTCTCTACGATTTTTGGCTCTCCAAATTTCTCACTTCAGCTTCTCTAAGAGTTACGTGGGCGATTTCATCTCTCCAAATTTTGGCTTACATTAGCCTCTCCAAATTTTCGCTAGCCAAAAAATAATAATATTTTAGTAATTTTTTTATTTTTTAAATATTTAATTTAATCATTTTTTTCTTTTTCATAATACTATATTTTAAACGTCTATATTTCAACAAATATAACATAATTTTAAATAATACAAATTAAAAAGAAATAATATGAACATAAGGATTAAAATAACACTTTAAGAAGTTGAGCCAGGATGTGAACATATATTCTCTAATATCTCATTTTGTCATTCAATAAGTCATGTTTTCGCTACAACTATTGGCATCAATTCCGGATCTTTTTGCATTATCTCCATTTCTTCAGTTCTTTGTAACCTCTTTGTTTTTTTTGCTTTACGTGTCTCACTTGCTAATTGGGCGGCTGCAAAAGATTGAGACTGAGAGTCAAGCTGATTTTTTACATCATCAAAACAGTTAACGAATTGATGTTGACTGAAAGTTTGAGATTTGTTTTTATTTCTCTTCTGCTTCGCCATTTTTTGTCCCCATGATCGTTGTAATGGTTGAGATTTTTCAACATCGGGTGAATTATCTTCGCCAATGTGTGAAAATCCTTCAACCGAACTTGGGGTCGTCGCTGCATTAGTTGATGAAGTAAATGGCTCTAAGTAAGCAACAAGCTCATTAACATTAATTTGGATTCCACTCATCTTCTTTGGCTATTGCTTCTTTTTGTTTTTCTTATTTGACTCGGCACAATGTGAAATTCATTTACTGTTATGCCTTAGAATTAGCCAAAAGCTATCTAACTTAAATTTTTTGTTCTCATTTTGACTACCATATAGATTTTTTGCTGTGTTTATCTATATATTTAAAACTAAAAATAATTAGAAGCTGAATTTTTAAAATATTTAAGAGATAAATTTTACACAGTAAAGAACTTACCGTATCATTATTATTGTAGCCACTAACCCGATTCATTTCGATCGTAGTCAAGCATCCAGAGAATTTGTTAATTTTTGTTTGGATGGTTGACCAACGATTCATCAAAGCAGTGTGAGTTCGACAAGATGGAGTAACAGGATGTTCTTGCCAATTTTTGAAAATTTGGATCCATAACGCCGGCCTCAGTTGGGTTGTACTGGTTATCGCGTCAAAGCTAACATTCAACCATGTATAACACACTTTCATTTTCGACTGTGGACCAATTGGGATTTCAAAAAATCGGTTGCTTTCTAGGAGGTTGGGAGAAACTAGATTATAGTACTTCAGTAGCACCGAATTAGAATGGTTGATGAGATGGAAATTGTGACGGAGAATTCATAATTCATGTTGAACGATGGTTGTGAGTAAGATGCAAAATCGGTATTATTTTTATCGAATACCAGAAAACTTATCGCTTGATTTGTTGAGTTGGGGTAATATGGTAATCGGTTATCCATGGAATTGGATTGATGAGTATGGAAAAAATAATAAAGATAGAGATAATAAAAAAGATTTGTAACTTGAAAGAGTAGAGAAGATAGATAAATTGGATGTGAGGTGAATGGTGGTGGGGTTGATGTATTTATAGAGGTGAAAAGAAAGGAAAAAGAAAAAAAAAAATCACTTTTTTCAAATTTTTTGGTCCATTGATTGGCCAATGTAGCAGTTTGGCTTTGCTAAATGGAAGATATTTTTTTTTGTTTAGCAGAGATTTTTATTTTTTAAAAGTAATTTTGGCCAATTTTCAGGAGCCAAACAGTAAAAAAAAGGGGGGGGGGGTCACGTGCCTTTCATGAAAATATAAAATAAAAATAGACTCGGCTCACTTGGGTTTCCCCCTATCGGGAAAGGCTGGGGAATTCCCCCAGTCCTATTGCGAGCTCCAAGTGGGGCCCACCAATTCCGCTAGCCCGATGTGAGGTCGGGTTCACGGAAATGCTTCAAATCAAGAGCTCAATGTTGAAGCTCTAAAGGACATTACTATTGTGTAAAACAAGTTCATGCCTTGTGTGCGGGCATTCCATTTATCATTTTGATTACAACACAAAATAATACTTGACTGCATGTTAAGCTCGGTTTAGAGAGTTTGGGTTGAATGTTGGATTTGATTGTTTTTATTGAAGACTTGAGTTTACTTTAGCCCAAGCTAACCTCTCAATTAATCGGTTCTGCTTTATCTGCATCCATATCTATAGATGTTGTTGATGCAAAATTCTGTACGATCAAAGCAGAGATGTAATTGTACTGATTGCGTCGACGAGGTGCCAGCCGAGTACACCCCGTAATTAATATTTGCATTCCTTTGGATGTGTCTGACCCCTCATTTGAATATGTCTGATCCTGACTTCTGAAAGTGTGTTTTTGTAAGCAACTCCTTAAGTTACATTTTTCTATATATAATATTTGGTTTTTTCAACGAGTAATTACTTTTTTGGGATTATCTTGCTTTTGACTCTTTTGCTCATTGAAATTCTTGTAGTGTAAGATTTTCGTATCAATGCATAAAACACATATAATATAAACCAATAATTAGTAATATGGCATAACATAGGGGCATCAGTGCAAAGCTAAAAAGATGAGATCTACCTGGATGCAAGCAAGCTACCCTTCAATTGATGCAAAGACCCTTTGAATGAGCCCAAAAGAGCAAAATCCACAAGAGTCTTTGCTTTTTAACAACCTTGATTTGGTCATTTTAGCTGACACAAAGATTACAACCAGTCTGGACAAGTGTTTTTCTTCTTTTTTTTTTTTTCTTTTTTTCTTTTCCTTCAGATTTTTAATGCACATTAGTCAGGGAAGTTGAGAATTTATTATCATTATTGTTGCCCTTTCAGATTGAAAGGTCCATTGAGAATGACACAGCTCAAACACAACATATAATAGCCCACAAGGAGGGAATCCTAGGTTTATGCGTGGATTCTGGATGAAACAGCTTTATTTCCTTCTCACATCTTTTATTATTATCAGAAGAACTGCCCGGTCCATAGTTTTTATATTTGAAATTTGACCTTTAAAAGATATGTTTGGACATCCAAGGAAAACCTTCACCAGATTTTCACTCTAAAAATAAAGTGAAAAATATATATGTGAGACCACTTTGTTTTAGGAGTAATGGGAACAAGTGACTAAAAAAAATCGATTACTACGGACATACTTTCATGGTTGGTTAATGTATCAAATAAAGTAAAATTTATTTTTAAAATAAACATATTTTTAAATTTGGACAACTTTTCATCTTCCTGACTTTCTAAAAAATAAAACTTTTTATTTTCATTCTCTCAGTTCCTTTGCCTCACGCTTTGAAAAATCAATGCTTCAAGAAAAAAAATCTCAAACGAAGAAACTGAAATCTCAAATATAATTTTAAATTTATCTAATATATTTTATATTTTTTTGAATGGATTGTGTTTGATTTTTATGTGTTCTTCCCTATTTTTTTCATTCCCTTTAGTTTTTTTTCTTGAAAAGACATGAATCGTAGCATATATAATGTCACTCGAAGTGATTTACTTCTGTAAATGAATTGTGTTATTTGGTTTTTACTTTCATTCATGATTTCTACTTTCATTCATGACTTCTCTACTAAATTTATTGTTGCGAGTGAGAGAGAACGATCAAGAGAGATTAATTGAGATGGAGTGAGAGCGAACGATTTTGTGAGATAAAATTGGGGATGGAGAAGAGATGAAGAGTTGAGATTACGTATTCAGCCACGTAAGATTTTTTACATAGGTTGATTTTAAGTCGGGTAAAAAGATGTCAATTATATCATTTTTCTTGTTTTAATATTCTGTCTTTATTGGTTGATTATACCAACGTAAATAAAATTTTTTTGGCTCTTTTATAAAATTATTTGGTCATTTTTTATCAAATCAAAATTCAAAAAAAAAAAATCTTAAAATTTTCAGAATACCTAAACTATACTCCTACATTTTTTTCATCTAAAATTTTGTCCAAACAAATCCAAGTTTTATCTGAATTAGTGGGAATATTCAAAAAAATTGTATTGGAAGGATAAAACTGTGAATTCATGAATTATATTCGTGGAGTTTTCAAAACTGATGGCACTTACAGTCTGAAACACATACATTGACTCCTGACTGCTCATTGCTCGTGACACTACTTACAAGGATTTTCTTCCCAACTCTTTTCAGAACCGCAAGACACCCTCTGTCTAACCAAAACTCTCTCTCTCTCTCTCTCTAAAACACACATTCTCTCTCTCTCTCTGGGACAGAGAACAACACCTGGTCCGTGAAAACAGTACCTAAACACTGTACTATCCTTTCTTCATCAACTCCATAACGTTAGAAGTTATTGTTCTTTTTCTTCTGCAGCCCACGTTCTAGTTTGGTTTTTCTCTCGTGTTCTGTGATACAAAGATTGCTGTTCTGATTACAACCCATGTTCTGTGATATAGTCCCTTTTTTTCAGTTTTTTGTTTGCTTGAGTTTGTTTGGTTCTGCAAACTGTTCCTTTGATTTGGATCTTTCATCTTTGATTTTTTATCATACACCTTTTCCCTCAAATTAAGGGGTGGGTGTCCTATGAATTGCTTGAATTTCAAGAAATCTGAAGTGGGTCATCTTCAAATATTGAAAAACCATTTGGGTTTTTGAAGTTTAAGGCATTTCTTGGTGAATAGACCAGAAAGAATCTCTGAATCCCCGTAAATGTCAAGAGCACAGCACAGAAACTGTTTGTTTTGAGGAAAATGTAAAGAAAAATTGATTTTGCATTGTCTGGGTTTAATGGGTTCTTGTTTGCTCTTTTGGGGGCTTTGAGAGAAAAACAGTATTCTTTCACTGAAGACAACCCAGCAATGGCATGCTCATACTTGTTCACCATTTTGCTAGTTGGGTTTCTATCAAGGTCTCAGCTTGTGATTGCTCAGCTCCTCCATGATCAGACCACATTGTTAGCAATTAGCAAAGAGCTTGGCCTATCTGTGTGGGGTCTCAACAACTCAAATTACTGCTCTTGGCGTGGCATTGGATGTGGCTCCAACAATTCTCTAGTCGAAAGGCTTGATCTTTCTCGTCGTGGGCTCCAAGGTAATGTCACTCTAATTTCTGAGCTCAAAGCACTAAAATGGCTTGACCTTTCATATAATAACTTCCGTGGATCAATTCCTCCAGCTTTTGGGAATTTATCTGAACTTGAGTTTCTTGATTTGTCTTCAAATAAGTTTGGAAGCTCGATTCCAATCGAGTTGGGTAGGCTCAAAAACCTCAGATCATTGAACCTTTCCAATAACTTGCTCACAGGAGCAGTACCTGATGAGCTCGAGGGCCTAAAGAATTTGCAAGATTTTCAAATATTTACAAATAGATTGAATGGTTCTATCCCAATTTGGGTAGGAAACTTGACCAAACTGAGAGTTTTTACAGCTTATGAGAATGATTTAGGTGGTGAAATTCCAGATAATCTAGGTTTGGTTTCAGAGCTTGAATTGTTGAACCTTCACTCGAATCAGCTCGAGGGGTCTTTACCTGAGAGCATTTTTGCTTCAGGGAAGCTAGAATTTATGGTTTTGACCCAGAACAAACTGACTGGCAATCTTCCCGAATTGGTTGGAAATTGCAAAGGCCTTTCGAGTCTTAGAATTGGGAACAATAAGTTCATAGGAAGCATCCCCAAGGCAATTGGAAATGTTAGTAGCCTCACATACTTTGAAGCAGACAACAACAATCTCTCTGGCGAGATTGTCCCCGAGTTTGCTCAGTGCTCTAATCTTACTCTCTTAAATTTAGCCTCAAATGGGTTTACTGGGACTATCCCTCCAGAGCTTGGACGGCTCACGAATCTGCAGGAATTGATTGTTTCTGGTAATAGTCTGTTTGGAGAGATTCCAACATCGATTCTTAGGTCAAAGAATCTTAACAAGCTCGATTTAAGCAACAACAGATTCAACGGCACCATACCCGAAGATATCTGCAATACATCGAGATTGCAGTACCTGTTATTGGGTCAAAATTCAATTAGAGGGGTGATACCTCATGACATCGGGAACTGCATGAAATTGCTTGAATTTCAAATGGGCAGTAACTATCTGACTGGAAGTATCCCTCCCGAGATTGGTCACATCAAGAATTTGCAGATAGCACTGAATTTAAGCTTCAATCATCTTCATGGATCGTTGCCCCCTGAATTGGGGAGACTCGACAAGCTTGTTTCTTTGGATGTCTCCAACAATCAGCTCTCTGGAACTATCCCATCTGCACTTAAGGGTATGCTAAGTTTGATAGAGGTTAATTTCTCAAATAATCTTTTCACTGGTCCAATACCCACCTTCGTGCCATTCCAAAAGAGCCCAAATTCAAGCTTTTTTGGAAATAAAAAGCTCTGTGGAGAACCATTGAGTGCATCTTGTGGAAATTCCAATGGCAGTGACCATGAGAATTACCATCACAGGGTCTCTTACCGGATCATATTAGCTGTAATTGGTTCTGGTTTAGCAGTTTTTGTATCTGTTACAGTTGTTGTTCTACTGTTTATGATGAGGGAGAGACAAGAAAAAGCGGCCACATCTACAGGAGTTCCTGAAAGTGGAACTAATAACCGGCCCTTGATAGTAGAGGGGAATGTCTTTGTTGAAAATCTTAGACAAGCAATAGATTTTGATGCCGTTGTCAAAGCAACTTTGAAGGATTCGAGTAAACTTATCAGTGGGACTTTCAGCACTGTCTACAAGGCAGTTATGCCTTCTGGGATGATTTTATCAGTGAAGAGACTAAAGTCCATGGATAGAACAATAAGTCATCACCAGAATAAAATGATTCGAGAGCTCGAAAAGCTGAGTAAGCTCTGTCATGATAATTTGATGAGTCCTATTGGCTTTGTAATCTATGAAGATGTCGCTCTTTTGCTTCATCAGTACTTACCCAATGGGACATTGGCCCAGTTCCTTCATGAGTCTACCAAGCTACCAGAATACAAGCCTGACTGGCCAACGAGGCTTGCCGTTGCAATTGGAGTGGCAGAAGGGTTGGCTTTCCTTCATCATGTGGCCATTATCCACCTTGATATCTCTTCTGGCAACGTACTTCTAGATGCCAATTTCAAGCCTTTGGTTGGGGAAGTTGAGATATCAAAGCTCTTGGACCCATCGAGAGGCACTGCAAGTATAAGTGCTGTTGCTGGCTCATTTGGTTATATACCTCCAGGTAATCTATCTTCATCATGCTATGTTTATTGACTTGTCGCATTTTTTGCTTACAATGTTATGTTACTCCATTTAATTTCTTATTGTGGATTGTTTTAACAGAATATGCATATACAATGCAAGTTACAGCACCGGGAAATGTTTATAGCTATGGGGTGGTTTTGCTCGAGATCCTTACAACCCGATTACCGGTTGACGAGGAATTTGGTGAAGGCATTGATTTGGTGAAATGGGTTCATACTGCACCGGCAAGAGGGGAAACCCCGGAGCAGATACTTGATGCAAGGCTTAGCACAGTCTCCTTTGCTTGGAGGAAAGAAATGCTTGCTGCTTTAAAGGTGGCCTTGCTCTGCACCGACAGCACTCCAGCCAAACGACCCAAAATGAAAAAGGTGGTGGAAATGCTTCAAGAAATAACACAAAACTAGTGGGAGATCAACTTCATTCGAGTGCTGCAAACTTCTCAACCCAGATGGTTATGGATCCAGTAGTCAGGACGAAGGGATCATTTTATACAGTATTCAACTAGTCGTCAGTAAAAATTGTGTGTCGCAAAAGAAGGTGACTAGAGTTGTTCATGTTGATTGGGTTGGTTTATTTCTCAGATTATCCACTCCATGCTTTGTATCAAAGGTTTCATGAGAAATGACATCTTGTAATATTTGTCGAGTTGAAAACAGAATTGGGGAAGGAGGGTCTTCTAATAAGGATTACCAACTATCTGTTATATATATAGTCACAATTGTATGATTGAGTTGTCTGGCATCTTGATATGTATGTGGCGAGAGATGCATCTCAACTAGTCATATATACTTCTGTGAAGCGCCAGGCTTATGAATATAGCAACGGTATGTAGTTGCCAGTTTTCTATATATCTGGTGAAGTTTATTTAAGTTTCCTTTTTTATTATGTGCTATAAACATACCCTGTCTATTTTGATGTACTTGTTGCATGATACACTTATTTTATTCTTATTCTGGAACTACTTTGACAAGTTCAGTTTTCATTGAAAATGAAGGAACCTATGATTCTTATAATTTTTGGGGTTGGAATGGTGGTAGGACTTTCCAATTGGTTGCTATGAGATTTTTTGTATTTTTTTTTTTTTGGTTTTTTGTAATTGAGCCGGTATTAATGGCTCTTATGAGATTGTTTGAACCATATTATGGAATTCTTCATCATTCAATCCTGGAACTTCAGCCAATATTGAACGCAATTTCAGCCAATATTGAACCAATGAAGCATGATTGAACACAAGGCTTTGTGTGGCAAAATTGTGTCGCTTACAATTTAGAGATAAAAGTTGTAAATTACTTGAGATCATGCAAGAAATTCTTAAAGAATTCAAAGTAGGTCTGAATTGGGAATGAGGACTCCAACCACATTGCACCAGGCTGAAATGCAGCATTTAGGCCTTATAATCTGATAAAGCCTCAACTCTGCAAATTTTAAGCAGCAAGGCATCAAAATTATAGGCACAATCCAATCAACTACACTAGGATGATGAGGGGGAGGGCTAGTCGTTACATAACCCATTGTAAGAAAAAAGCCAACTTCCAGTGACCATTTCAAGGGCATATAATAAAATGAGTCCGCTGTGGCAATTTAGACCAGAACATGTGGAAATGCAAGTTTATGTGATATTTTTTCATTATCATTGATGAGTAATAGAATGATAGATTCAACTTGTTCCAGTCAGGAATAATAATGGTTAAAGATGGCATGACCTTGTTCGTAATTAAAGGTTATACTTTCTTGTGTTCAAGGATTTAATCCCGACCCCACCCTTTACAAAATCAAATTCATCGTCAAGCAAAATAAAATGCCCAACCAGTCACAATGCCTCATTTGCAATCCACAAAGTATAGAAACACCCTAAAATATTTGTAGGACAAAAAAAAACAGCAAAAAGAAATTGTTTTTCTTTTTTGTCAATAACTCGCCCATTTTGGTGCAAATAAGTAGATTAATTTGGTTTGTAAACATATCGATATAGAATTAATATCCAAAATAAAGCATGTATATGAGAGGGACAATGAGCATTTCACTATTGCTCCACCAACAATTATTATTAATTCGTTTGCAGCAAATCAAGCAATTCCCGTCCAAAAAAAGAGTACGCAAATAAAGGGTACAAAAGCCATCACAATCGGATGTAAGAGTTCCCTTTGACAACTATATCCATGCCATTGTTTGGAACTAAAGAAGTTATCTTTAAGGAGTAAGCAAACAAGTTTACAGACCACCGGCTTATAGCAGACCTTCAAGCTTCCGTGCTGGACTTGACAATGAAATTCTGGCGACTGATGGGGTTCATGACCACTGGGGGACCTGCAGTGCGAGGCCATGCCTGGAACTTCTTGTCGGTTTCTTCCCACCATTCCTTGCTTGAAACAGTTCTTGGAGTATTACCTGATCTCGAAGGCAAGTGACAATGTTACTTGTCAAAAGAAAAAAAGGCAAGTGACAATGTCAAAATGCTAAAAAGCCACTGAATTATCAGGAATAAAACAAACTTGCCTCCAAATATCTTTTTGTCAGCGATAAAATAGTCACATGCAAAGGCAAGTGCAAAGGATCCCACTACAGCTGCCGTTATCTTGAGTGCCATGTTCGAACTGCAACGACCAAGAACATAATTTGATGTCATAAAAGAGAGGAGACATAATACAAAGGACAATCACTCTTCAGCAGAACCCTGACCCTCAAAGGTGGAAATGAAGTACAATCTAATAAGCCATATAACTCAGCTACTCCAAAAAGTCCAAATATCACCAAAAGGTGTGCAGCATATTACTACCCAAGATAGACATCTAAATTACAGCCTGTAGAACCATATACACAAGATAAACAAAGCAACTACAAGAGGAGAAGTCAGATCTGATTGAAAGTTCTACAGATTTCCGGAATAAAATATGGTAAAGAGAACTTCCTAGACACTACTGTGTTACATTGACTCTCTTATTCCCCTTATACGACATAGGTATGGGTATGGAAATGTGTCCAAATAATAAAATGCAAGCAAAAGTTCCTAAATTCATTGAGATATAGAGCAACATACAAGTTATCATGCTTGCATATCCATCATTTGAGTTTCCAACAAGTAGTCAAATAATTACATATCTGATATAACCGATGGACAACACGTACCTAAATCAGAAACCTAGATCCTCATTTCTTGAAGATGAAAGAAGAAGAAAAGCTCAAATGTATGAAATTTCTCTTTTTTCACCATATCCTTTTAATCTCAATTATTATCGAGGTACATTATTATATTATATTTTTAAGTGTGCAGGACATGCCCACGTACACATATTCAGGTTTTGTACGCATTTCAAGCAGTGTTTTCTACACATTTCAAGCAGAGTCCACATCCTAAGATTTGAAATTTAAGGAGGTCAGATCTAAACGCATGCTTGTACCCAAAATATGTAACTGAGGCCAGGTAACATAAAGTCACTACTCATGTATAATTATAAAAATTATTAACGATCATGAGATTACAGCGCTTGATACCAGGGGAGCTTCTTTTTTTCATCTTATCATGTATATTCTTGTACAAAAAACATGTAACATAAAACATAAAGGGGACCTAAATACCTAATTACATTTCCCCAATAGGGAGATAATCCCGTCATCACTCATCACTATCATTTCACATGGGAGACAAATTCATAACTCATGCTAACTTTCACACTTTTCAGCTACTCTTAGAACACATCAATTCTTAAATTTTAACATAAAGAGAAAGCAAATGCGGGTTCCCAATGCTTTCTTTTCAAGTCAGTTGGGGCTTGTTTGGTTCAAATTTCTTGGAACAACTTTCTATTTTCTGAGAACTGAAAATTAGAATACTGTAAAAAAAAAAATCTATTTGATTGTTTTATGAAAACTCGGTTAAAAAAATGTCTGTTTTTGGATACTGTCTTTATAGTTCTCTGAAAACAATTTTATGTTTTCTGAGTTGTTGACGACTATTTTAAAAAAACTGAACCAAATAGGCCCTTAATTTTTTACATTAATCCAACCCGAATTTGCAAATAACAAATAGGGTGAATTGCAATAAACCCCCTTGACTTGTAACCTTTTGCAACAAACCCCCCTTGAGAATTTTTTTGGCAGAAAACCCCCCTCCAACTAATAGGAGGGGGTATTGAAGATAAAAATTACTTAAAAAACCTATCATTTTTGTTTGGGCATGTACTTTATGAAATCTTATATATATAGTAATGATCTAAAATTAATGTGAACCTAAATTCCGTTGCTACAATTAATACAAAATGTCGTAATTAAATATGGAAAAGAAGGAAAAGTTTTTTTTTTTTTTCGACGTGCTACGTTCCATACAATCAATATTAATTGATTCTTGTTTGAGAAACTGGAATCCTCTTGCACAAAAACAAACAATTAGAAAATAGAAAAAAAAGGATCTGCTTAAATATTAGTTGCGGACCATACGCTTATATGATATAGACAGACCTATATACTTGACCATGCACATTTTTTATGTTGATTAATAAATCATGCAAGATAAAGAAAAAATAAATTATGCAGTGAGTAGCTGTTTCATTTCATGAAATTAGAATGATCATTAGCACCTTTGTACTAAATTACATACAAAAACAAAATTTATGACAAGTAAATGGAATTTAGGTACACAATAATCATTACTATATATATAAGATTGCATAAAGCATATGTGCAAACGAAAATGATGGACATTTAGCTATTTTTTGTCTTCAGTACCCCCCTCCGGTTAGAAATACCAAACAAGGCCTAACAAAGCAAAATACAAAGAAAAAGTATCCTTGCACTTACCTTTTCATGATAAACAATCACTAAATTTAACATCTCATTTTCTACATATTATTTACTATTACATAAATTTTCTAATTTTTCTTCAACTCATCCAATACTTGCATGCTAGGAAACACGGACACAGGTATAACATGAACGAACATGGCAATACGAGAAATTCTAAAAAAACAAGACACGGACACGGATAGGATACGGCTATAATATATATATATATTAATTAATTATTCAACAAAAAAAAAGACTACATTACATAAATACTTCAATTCATCATTAAGCAATTAATAATCAAACAAACTTATAAACAAAAATAGACAAATAGATTAAAGAACCAAACTTATTTAATCTTCTACATATATTTAGTTTAGATTTTTAATCATAACTTAGTCTTGTATAATTTCCTTTCGAAATACTTGAATATACATCATTGTTATGAAGTGTTCGACACGTGTTCGAAGAGTGTCCGAAAAGTGTCCTAAAAAAAAAATATTAGGACACTTTTACGAACTGTCCGACACGTGTTCAACGAGTGTCCAAGTGTCCAACACGGTGTCCAAGTGTCTGACATGGATACGACACCTTGGGTGAAGTTTCCGTGCTTTTTAGCTTGCATGTGTCTTTTCATCTTTGGGCTGTCAAGTATGAATGAAATGGGATCAAATTAAAGCACAGTCACCTCATGTAAACAAAGCCAAACGATAGCTATGTAACTAATACACCCCCTCCTAGCACCCTGAACATTAGAAATAGCATTGGGTAATGGCCTTTGGCATCTTCAAAAACATGAAAGAAAATATTTATTACTCAATACATGGAAGGATACATAGTTTTGGGAATTTGGATGTGTAAGAAGGATGTGCAACAAGACAAGAAATAATAGAATTAGAAATGCACACATTCGTGAGATGGTTGAAGTAGCACCAATTGGAAATGAAATGATAGAAAATCAGTTAAGATGGTTTGGACATGTGCATAGAAAGCTTTCGAGTGTGTCAGTTAGGAAGAGTGACATGGTCCACATTGAGAGTAATGTTAGGGAAAAGGGAAGACTAAACGTGGGTAGAATTAGTAAGGAATAATATGATAGCATGTGGTTTTATTGACGCTATAACCTTAGAATTAGATAGAGAAAAATGAAAAAACATGATTCATGTAGTCGACCCCAAGCCTAAATGAAAATAAATGTTCAAGATCTTTGGTCCAACAAAAGATAATATTAATATAACCCTATATCCCTGAAAATCATGGAAAAACAACCATTACAAATACATCAGAATCTAGATAAGTAAAAAAAAAAGGGAGACATAAATATTGCATGGCTTCTATTTAGGCTTTGGAGCCTATAGTGATGAAATCTATAAGAGGGTCAAGGAAAACCAGACTTGAAGGAGAGTTAAATATCCAAAATTGGTTCAATTTCAAGGAGGGATCCACTTAATACTTGTTGCAACTATTAGTCTTGGACATAGTTGTCAAAGGTGCCCGCGAGGCGTGCGCCTAAGGCGAGAGGGGCAGCAAGGCGCAGCTTCTGCGCCTAGGGTATGCCCAAGCGAGGTGCTTTGCAAGAGGTGCGCGCCTCAAGCAAATAGGCGAGAGGCGCAACCTGTGCATGCCCAGTTTTTTTTTAATTTTTTTAATCTGTTTTTCTGCAGAACCTTTTCTTCTTTTCTGTTTTTTTTTTTTAATCTTTGAAGTAATTTCATATCAAAAAATCAATGATTTTCCTCTTTTATTCTTAAATTTAATTCCTCCACATCCTCTGTTCTGTTGTGATCTAGCTTCACTGATTAATAGCTTTTTTTGGTGCTTAGTATTCTACTTTCATAATGGGGAGGTTGCCGTGTAAATAGTTTGCTATGTCCATATAATTGAATTGCAAACATCTCCTCAATTCTCACTTTTCACTCACTCCGGAATCTATGCTTTTTATTTGCTCTCAATTGTAGTTGTTCTATATTGTTTCACTCACTCACTACAAATGTTATATTTTTTTAGTTATTCAATATTGTTTCACTCACTCACTACAAATGTTATATTTTTTTTAAAAAAATTCAACTTGCGCTTCACACGTCAGTCAAGCCTACGACTCACCTTGCGCCTCAAGCTGACCTTAGCGCCTTAGTGCGCCTTGAGCCTTTAACAACTATGGTCTTGGATTTTATTTGTGTTTTCTTTAAGCTTATTTGCTACTGGTTTAATTTTATGTTGTTTTCTTATGTTATTATTTTTTATTTTTGGAGAGTTAAGGTATTCTCATAATTTTTAGACTTTGTAGAAATGGGTCTTGGTAGAGAAACATGTTTGTTATTTTGGGTCAAGTCTTGCTGGGTCTTTATATGCATGCTTCAGCAGGTTTAGATGTTTTGTAGGAGTCAAAGTCCAAATTTCTACTTTTGCAGTCATAGTCAGAGTTGGAGATGTTGAACTCCCTTGGGATTGTGCAGGGCAGTTCTACCATACAATTCTTCTTCTTAGTTTTCTTCACTTCTTCTTTCCTCATCTCTTATGTTATTCTTCACTTGTATAAGCTTGCAAACAGACCTTAATAATTACTATTTCCCTGTCTTGAAACCTTACTTTCATAGATCTAATCCTCACATCCATCAAAGATCAACTAGCAACCTTAAGCCACAAAAAAAACAAACCTATATTACTATTCATGGTTACTGTAACAGCCCCATAATAGCCATCAGTTTCACCAGTTCTTCAATCTGAAAGCCTACTCTTTGTAACCATAAAACACTATTTACCCTATAAGTCTTCTCCCCCCATTGCTCAGTACCTTAGAAAAGGTTGCTATCTAGAACTTCCAGCAACAACTTCCCCTGAATTTCCAGTTGCCAAGCACCTTAAAAAATTAGCAGATTTCAACCACTTTCGGTTTATGAAGCCAACGGCAACCTAAAATCACCAAGCTTACCATAAACTAATCCCATCGAACATTGTACCCTAGGTAGCACTAATTTTTAGTTTCCACGTTCCAACCCTTGTCCTATATCATCTTCGTATCATGGTTTCTGGATGAGTGGTGCCTAGTACTTATTCTACATCATAAAACCAGAACAATGAATCTTGTAATGGTTAGTCTCCACAAGAGTTCTACTTTTTGGAGTACATCAAGCTAACGTGACAATATCTACAGGATAAAAAATTGAACTCTAGTAGATATTAAGCATTTCAACGTACATGAGATAAAAAAAGGTCGTACCCAGTGCACAAGGCTCCCACTTGAGCGAGGCTGCTTCCAGTCTCGAACCCGAGACCTATCGCTTTTGGGCGAAGGCACTTGCCATTGCACCAAGATGCGACTTCTATTTCAACGTACATGAGATATGGATGGAAAATCAGATAACTTATTCTACATCACAAAGCCAAACCAAAGAATCTTGTAATCCTTAGTCTCCACAAAAGTTCAAATTTTTGGAGTACATCAAGCTAACATGACAATATCTACATGATAACAAATGAAACTCTGGTAGATATTAAGCATTTCAATGATCCGGATTGCAATTTTAACCACCATGCTTCTAACGATTTAGGTGAACCTCTAGGGTCATCAGTCTTAATAAGTTAGATAGCCAACATATTCAAAGATCAGTAGCCATTTTCTTTATGAATCCATCATCCAAGACCTTTACAATGTTCACAGTCTTTGGTGTGTGTGTCTATGTATTGGGGAGGATTGTAGGAATGCAACTAAAACTCACGCTTGCCTTACCATTTTTCCCAGTGGGAGATAATTCACCTCCTCAATCAGTGAGAGTGCTTCCACAAGCTATCAACAACCCCCCATCCGTCCCAAAAACACACCCCACGCACCAACTTTCCTCGGGGGTGGAGGGAGGGAAGAAGCCAAAGAAAGCAAAACAAAATAATTCTGTGCAACCATCCTAAAAAGCACTCTTTTCTATAAGCCTCAAATACTCAATACATCAAGGGTCTCTACCTCCCAAAGTGGAAGGTGGGGGTTCAAGTCCCATTGGGGATTGTTTCTTGCCAAGGAAAAAAAAAATGCTCAATAGAGCAACCAATCGAGCCACAAATTCAGAGAGTATCCTAAGAAGACTATAGGAGCATGTAGCCATCAATTACCCAAATATGCCAAAAAGGATTGCAAGTAAAAGTCTAAAACCACTGTAGTAGAGACACGATTCACGAAGGAACACAATAGCTATGATTTTGTCCAAAAGTTCCCATATGAATACGAGCTATCCAGAACGCAGTAGCTATAATGTTGCCCAATAGCTATGATATAGTGGCTCCTCTGGGGCTCAAACTCGTGCAACTGGCACGGATGCTCAAGCATCTTACTGCTGAACCAAACAGCGCCCTCAACAACAAAATATCAGTTAAGGTTATTAACAGAATTTCTGAACATAAATGAAAGAAAAAAATAAGCCGATGATTCTTTCCTCCATTAAATCCTAGCATCTTAAAGCTACAAAACCCTATTCAACAATTCACGGATTACAATTTACAGCATCTAAGACCAGTTTCATTGATTTTTCAATCTAAAGCCTTGAACCTCCCCAAGCTTTCCTATATGGTCTCTATACATTCATATACATGCATACACACAAAAACACATAGATATACGCGTATGAGCAATCAAACAAACAATTAATATGCAATGACAAAACCTAGCACCAAAACCCTAATATCTTGATTACACCGTATTCCAATGGAGCTTTTGATGAACATCTGTTTGGAAATTTACCTGGGAAAGAAGACGATAAATCAACAGAAATGAACCGCACAACCTGCGTGGAATGGTAAGAAAAGACGAATCAATTTTCTGACGCTGAATAGTGAAGATCTAAGTTGAAATGACAGAGATTCAAACCCTAAGAGAAAGAGAGAGAGAAAGAGAGAGTTTTGATATAGAGAGAGAGAGATCTCACCGCGATGAGACGCTAATAGCGATTATGAATCTTTCAGAATTGATCTATGTGACTTTCGCAAATGTTCCTAAAAATTTCAAGGAGTGATCTCAGAGATGAAACGGCAGCGTTTAAGATGCTAAAAATACGACAGCGTTTGAAGCTTTGCATAATTAATGACCCAAGCAACCGAAATGGACGCTCTCAAGACGGCCCAACGGTCTGATGACCTTTACAATTAGCCGGCCCAACGGTCTGATGACCTTTACAATTAGCCACCAACAATTGAAATAACTGGACTGCAATCCAAAGAAGCCTAGCTCGAGCTTTGAATTGTTTCATCGAGCTGGAGGTGAGTCCAAAATACATGCGTTCTAAATCAACTCAAACATTTCAAACATTGCTTTTGGAATTAAGTTCAAGTTTGGCCCGTTTATTTAATTCTAATTCCAAATTCATTATTAGTTTTGATCTCAAATTCAAATTTGAGACAGATTTAGGAGGACAAAATTAATTATAAATCATAACAAGCATCTTAACAAACACTTCTTCATATCATATTTACAAGCCTAACTAGTCCAGTTATACAATTGTTGAGATTCAACTTGTTATTAAAACCAGAATTTAACCATGCCCCGTAGATTATTCTCATCAATACTCCACATTTCTGTTCTCAAAAGTGCCTACTATTTTTAACAAAGAAATTATTTATTTATTTATTTTTATTATTAAATATAACCCGATCAATGGTATTGTGTCGTGGGCCAAAAAGGACACAAACGGGTCTCTCTCTCTCTCTCCTGCAACTAGAAAATGTTGCATCCCTGGTTCAAGTGCAACATGATATCACTGTCTCCTATGTATCAGTAATACTACATTCTAAAACTTTTATTTCCATATCAGTCATGCAATACTTTTCCGCTCATAGAGGTTATCACCCACAACTTTTTTTGCTGGACCAAAGCCCAACAGCTTCAATAATAGTAATAAGGCTTTATATATCTATATATACTAATTTGAAGAAAAGGATTAGCTTATTTGTTTTCTGCAAAAAAAAAAAAATTACTGATTAAATCCTTGGAATTATGCCAATTAGCATACGGTTACAACCGTACTGCTCATACAAGACCTAATGCAAAGAAGAACCAACAATGTAGATGTTATCATATGGGTCTATTATCCCAAAATATTATATATGACTGACTTAACTTACTTTCCCAAACATATGGATGAAGTTTTCGTACACCTCCATCAGAATGATGGAAAGAAAATCACTAATAAAAAATGTTTTCTATACAACAAATGACTTAAACCAGGATTGGAAAACTCTCACACATTGCTGAAACTTCATACCCTTCGCTGTGGGAAGAAATCTGGAAGATGCCTCACCCATGTGGCCTGGCACAAATCAAATGTTGGAAAAAAAATTGGGGAAAGAAGAAAGAATGAAAGAATGTAGTTTGAGCAAGTGACAGACTCAATCAATCCTGACCACAACTCTGACTGTCGTTTACCCAACTGCCGAGCAGCAAATCAATGGATTTCCGAATGCACATGATGCTTGTGTAATTAAAACCTTCGAGCATAGGAGTCAGCTCAATACTTGCAGCATCAATGCCTTTCTTGTATGGCTCAAGAAGTTGTGGTTACATACTTCTATCGGATCAACATCCAGCAGCTTTTAAAAAGTTATCATATGGACTTGATGCAGGTAGCCTGAAGGAGTGAGGATTATACTGGTATTCGGTTGCACACAGCATGGGAACAGTGCCCAGAGTTGATATGTCTGATTTCACAGATAAGTTCTGATCCAGAAAAGGATTGCCCGCCTGCAATTTTTTATTAGGTTCACAACATTAGATTTATTCTCATAAGACACACAATGCCACTTGCATTTTAAAGGTGAAAGCACAAGGTAAGACATTAGGACCTTATCAATTCCTCAACTATGAGGGTATAAAAAATCTTGAAATATACACGTGTAATGTGTGTGCAGTGCAACCAAATGCCAAAGGTTAGGTCTATATCCAGTTCACCCCTCCCAACACCCTCAATTAACAAGACATGGAATGAAGTTATTAGAAATGATTTTAAATGTTAAACATAATAAGAGAAATGACTTGTAATAAAAAAAGAATGTAAAAAAAAAAATTCATGTGGCCGACCCCATTCATATGGGATTAAGGCACGGATGATGATGAAGATCATGATAATGATGATGAACAATTGGTAATGTGAGCAGTGAAGTGTGGCAGTAGAGAGTTTGCACCGTAGCCTCAATCAAGTGCCTTGTGATTCTCATCTATATTTGCTTTAAGTTTGTGATGCAAGTCTTTTTGTTTGATGTTACACAAATTACGGTTCAAACTTTAAATTTTACCATCATTTGTCAAATTGTAATATCATATACTGCATATTTTACACAAGCGTAAACAACAAACAATAAGTACACTGCAGTATATAAATGTTTAACATAATAAGATACAAAATATCATGACTTGCTTGAATTGACAAAAATTCTAGGAGTAAACTCTCAACCCCTCGAGTTTTTTCAGAATTACTATTGGATTAAAGTTTTTGAAAACTCACTCGGACACCCCTTGTCAGAATTAGAACTTGTTAACTATATTAATGTCCACTGTGAAAGTATTTTAACTAAAATAGCCTTACTTTCAATGAACATATATTACCTCACTGCTGATGAAGCAAAGGAAATTGAAAATTAAATATAGATTTAATATACATATATTACATATTACTATATATATATAATATATATCTCCTCCACCAACGTAGGTCACGCCAACACCTGTTCCCGGTCTCGCCGCCTCCACAGTCACAACCACCATTGCCACAAGCACAACAACCGCTGCCGCTGCCATCACAGCCACAACCACCTCTCTCTATCTGACACAAATAGAACCATTTCAATAGCAAAACTCGTCGCCATTGGGTGGCCAACATCTTCCCGTCTACTCCAAACCAAGATCCATCATGTAACCATTAGCAACAACATCATGGTCACCACCGAAAATCTTTACATATACATGTTGATTGAGTAAGCTTGGTTGTGGCAGTGAAAGGAAGTGATTGGGTTTCTTTATTCCAATCCAGTGCTATATGTGTGTGTGTGTTAATTATAATATATGTATACTCTGTAATATGTATAATATATAATATAAATTAATCTACAAAGTTTCTAATTATATATTTAATTTCCAGTGATACATATTCAGTAACAGGTTCATGGAAAAAGTAGAGAGAAGAAAATGATTGATCAAGAAACAGAGATGAGCAACTTCGAATTCCAAGAATATCACAAAGACGAAGAAATTGGTGGTTTGAGTATTTGATGTTCAATTGGCTTCTTCATTGAAGGTAGCTTCCTGTTAATCTGTTACTATACACCGTGAATTAGGTTACTGTTCGTATGCAAACAAGACCCATTTTTCTAATATAAGAAGAGCGAAACACCATTGGCTTCATCATATGCCAAGGCCATGGTGGTGGCATTGAGAGAAAGAGAGGTGGAGGAGGAGGTGGTGATGGTTAGGGATGGTACCGGTGGATTAAGTGCATATATATATATATATATATATATGTAATTTTGAGGGCAAGCCTTTACGCAATGGTAAGTTTGCTCCATTGTGACCTGGAGGTCAAGGGTTCGAAATAAGGAAACAGCCTCTCCGCATGCGAAGGTAAGACTGCATACATCTGATATGATCCTTCCGTGTGAAAGGGAATAAAGAAAGAAGGCAAACACGAATACTAAAAAGCGGTTCATGGGGACCTCAAAAAATTGGGCAGAGAGAGCAGGGAACGGGCTTTCCAAGCATATAACACCCTCCGCAGACCCCGCAATGGAGGGAGCCTCGTGCACTGGGCTAGCCTTTTATATATATATATTTGTAATTTTGTTAAATTGGTCATTTCATTAAGTTAACAGGGTCCTTTAAGTCATTTCACTTCATAGAAGGGCATTTTAGGCATTTTGTATTTATTCCTTTAATTGACCTAACGGTTGACTGAAGGAAAGGGTGGTAAAATCTCAATAGAGGCTGACCACCATTTTTCCAAAATTTTAAACAGAGAATAACTCTGAAAAACCTCATTGAGGTTCGAAAGTAATTTACCCAAATTCTAGAGTAAAAAATTCTCAAGATCAGCAACATGAGAATTACAGTAAGAGGCAAAGTATCACATAGTACAAGGATGCCAAGAATATGGCAAATCTAAGAAGAATAAACAAGAGGCTATGGAATAGTTTCACAAATCTACCATATATATATATGTATGTGTGTGTGTGTATTACACGACGGATAAAATAAATAAAACATTCATTTACCCGTTAAGGTTAGCATTTGGGAAAAATATACTATAAATCTAAATATTATTTTTTATTTTAGAATAACACTTTGAAAAAAATATATAATATAAAAACTAGCATGTAATAAAAAAGAATAATAAGAGAGAAATTCAGTAGGTGACCTATTAATATTAGATTAAGGCAAGGGTGATGGTAATAATGATTTTATAACAAGACATGTATTCAATAATAGCCTAAGGGTCATAAAGGGGCCCAAAATCCTTTTTACATCGACAATCAGACAAGATAGAGAATATCAAGGCAAACCTCATGCACCTTTAGATTTGTGATTAGTGATGTATATGTAACTAGGTTGGACAAGTAAGTAGATATAGAATTTATGAATATATATGCCCAACCCTCGTACGCCTTTAAGGAAATGATTTGTATATGCACATGCAACTGAAATGGTAACAAGAGACGAATACCAGAAGTATGTATGAATGAATAATAACATCAATATAGACGCCAGTTAAAGTTTACTAAAGCAAGAAAGTACCCCTTGGAAACCCCCATTAACAAGGGCATCAGAACCTGCCTTTCTCTCCTCTCCGTCATAGTTTTGTGATGGCCAGCTCAATATACTTTCTTGTCTTTGTTGGGTGCTCATCAAGTAGGACATCTTCTGCTGCTTTCCCACCAAAAGTGCCTCGCAGTGACCAGCCATTTCCTTGTAAGACACATCAAGTGCAGTGCTCACAGAGAGTCTCCCAACTTGATGTCCTACCTCCAAGACCTGTGTAATTAAGGTACTCTTAAGTAATTGTGTAATAAAACTGTTTAGGACCTTTAGGTTTAATCAAGTGATGAATTATATGATAGGATTGATCTATAACTAACTGAGTTTTGTTATTTATGATTGTAAATATGATTCATGTATAAGTGATGCAACTTGAGCCAATTTTGGGCTTGAGAATCTATGTATAATGTAGGATAGCAAGGCGAGTTTTGGTTTGGCCTACACTAGAGGAAGTCATGATGGAGTAAACCTAAGAAAAGGCTTACAACAGGAGTAGAAAATAGTCTAGCACCGCATGTGACCGGGCGTGTTAGAAGACCTAAATATTAAAGTTATGCCCTCTCTAATAGCTTAAGCTTTTGGAGCAATTGGTGATCTAACAACCTCTAAAGTATGTCAACTCAGAATCCTGTGCAATGAGGAAGACAAAATAAAATTAAGTAAGAAAAATAAAAATTAAAAAATTTAAACTTGCCTCCAATATGTAATAAACATAAATACATGAAAACATAGTTGAGAGACATGCATGTAGCTAATAATATAAGGACTATTATCTCCAATGCACTTCTTGGTCTGATCAAAGGAAACAATTTGCAAAAGTCATGCAAGGGACTTCTAGAAAATATCTTTCCTACTAAAGCTTGAAGATATACGGAACAAAAGAATGGTAAATATATAACAGAGCTGTTTGGCTGGCCCTCTCATAGACTGTACAAGTACTTTAAACTTCCATGTGATTGAGTTATGCCACATGTAATTTGAGCATCCTTCAATTCAACTTCTAGAATCCTACTTCATTTCCTTGACTTTTAGCACATTGTGTAAATACTGCAAAACTATGGTGATTCATGCAAGGCCCAAAAGGGATCTAAACCATCTTTTGAGGGTGGGCCTTGTTGCAACGGTAAGGTTGCTCCATTGTGACCTGGAGGTCATGGATTCGAATCAAGGAAATAGCCTCTCCACATGCAGAGGTCTATGTTACATGAACTCTTCAAAAGTAGTTAGGTGTACCCGTGTCAAACACATATTGCTCGGACATGGGTATGGGATATGTGTCCAACACTTTTGGTTGGACATGCAATTAAAAAGCATATCCAACATTCAATTTTATTATATTATTACTTTAAATTGAGTTAAATGCATATATTGAACATTATGTTACATAAAAACATTACTTTACTCTAAATAATAATAATAATGATTAAATAAAATGAATATTTTGAGTGTCCATGTGTCCTTCTCTTTGAAGATTTGATACGTATGAATGCGTACCCGTACCCGACACATGTACCCAAGTCCCCAGACCCCACAATGGCGGGAGCCTCATGCACTGGGTTAGCCCTTTTTTAGTTTCAGAAAATTAACCTGCTTACTTGACCAGCATAGGCAGCTTATCAATGCCTTACAGTGTCTTACTTTCGTTTTGGGGACCTAAACCATCTTCTGATCAAATTAATCATGACAGTTTCAGAAAACTAACCTGCTTACTTGACCAGCATTGGCAGCTTATCAATGCCTTACAGAGTGTCTTACTTTCCTCATTTATAAACAACAGTAACAAACAGTTTTAAATGTCAGGTTTGTTCAAATTTCAACTTAGAAAATCAGTCTGTTCCAATCCAAGAAATCTTCAGCTATTTTCAAAGGAGATTTTAACCTAAATGACATGGAAATTGTGGGCATACACCATAAAAGGGAAAGCAACAATGTGTGCTGTTATCATCTTACCTTATCGGAAAAAAAAATTGTTGTTTTCAAATGGATAAAAGGTGTCTGACATAATAATCTTATACAAGAAAAAATGTGACATTGGTGTCAGTGCTTGAAATTGTGTAAAAACATCTTTATGTGGCTAACACGGCATAAATTGCTAAAAGGAGTTTCCTAGTTACAATGTTACATAACTAAGTATAACGAAACCCCAAAGTAGAGACCTCTCAACATTCTATAATGCAATTTCAAAAGTTATATTTTACCATCTTTAACCTACCGCACAAGTATATTTCATGGTCAAAGCACTAATCTCAATAAGGCACCCCCCAAAGTACAAACTCGCAGTTTCAAAACAACCTTCAAGAATTTTATATCATTCCATTAAATATAACAAAAAAGCTAAGCATGCATGATAAAGACAAAAAGTCCAATCTATTTACAGCATGGAACAATAGAATGCCCCATATTCTTAATTTTGAATTCTAATTATCATAAGAACTTGCTCAACTTATCTAATCAGTTTCTGGAAGGGAGTGAAAACACTTGGATTAAGTTCCCATTTTACCTATGTTACATGGACTCTTCCAAAGTAGGTGAAGTACTCCGTGTCTGACACATATTATTCGGACATGGGTATGAGATATGTGTCCGACACTTTTGGTTGGACATGCACCTAAAAAACATATCCAATAATATTCCATTTTATTATATTATTACTTCAAATGAGTGAAGTGTCTATTCTAGTCACTATATTACATAAAAACATTATTTTACTCTAAAGAATAAAATATATATTTTTTAAATAAAACAAATATTTAGCAGTGTCAACGTGTCCTTCTGTTTGGAATTTGACACGTCCGATGAGTGGATACATACCCATACCTGACACACGTACCTGAGCCCATTTAACAGAGCATTTTACCCCATAAACCCATCATCAAAAATTACTTCACTTAGCATCACAACTAAGAATGGCTATAGAAGTTCATTTATTGGCAAGAATACTAATCAACCAAAATGTAGAACAAATATTGAATGAATTCTCAACTCAACTCCACAAAGCCTTTTTCCAACTACTTGGGGTCGGCTACATGAATCCTATTTTTTCATTCCACTCTATCTAAGGTCATAGCCTCAAACACCACATGTTATTATATTTTTCCTTGCTAACTCTATCCATGTTAATTTTTGGCCTTTCCCTTCCCCTAGCATTATCCTCAATGTGAAGCATGTCACTCTTCCTAACCAGTGCACTTAGTGATCTTCTTTGCACATGTCCAAACTATCTTAATCAATTCTCCCTCATTTCATACTCCAATTGGTGCATTAACGAATTTTCAATCTAATATTTTCCTTACAAATTAACTAGCAAATTTTCTTCCTTGTGGATCATTTTCCCCTTCCTACTTAACGAAGCAATAGAAATTAAATAACCAAACATGTGAGCTAACATACTGATTCTAGAAGTTGATTGACACTCAAGAGATTGGAGGTTTCGATGGCCAACTGTGCATTATGTTCGGCTTGATTTTCAAATGAATCTGCAAGTGCGCCATCCTCTATTGAGAAAATTGGAGCAGCCTGCATGATAGTAATAAAAATAATCAAATCTCAAGTTCTATGGAAAATTTTGGGAGCATGCAAAGTAACTACCTCCTCCGGAGATTTATGGTTGTTTGATTCAAACTGATATATTGTTCGGGGAGCGTCCATGAACGAATGGGCTCCCAAAGGACACACATCATCAGGTAGAAAGTCGTTGAGCAACTGCTCCCTTATATTGGATGATTCAGACTGCACAAAGAAGCTAAAAGTCATTATTGTTGTTGTAGTTGGTGGTGGTGTTATTACTATTTTGATAGGCAAATAACCTTCAAGTCTAACCATTTAAAGTATGAAAATTTATGCTTTAATATCAGAAAATTTTTTGTGAGGATTAAAATATCAATAAGAATGTTTACATCTGACAAATTTTCCAAACTCTTCACAATCATGGAAGCCAAAGATTCTGTAGTCTGGTCCTCAGTAGTTCCTATTTCTGAAAGAAATTTCAAAGCCGACTTGTCATCTTCTTTAGATCCATAAGCACTTATGGGATGGTGAGTTCCAGTATTAACAGCTTGTAACTTGCGATTTTCAACCAAATGCAGAAACGGGTCAACCTGACACAAGTATTAACAATATTAAAGCAAATATGAGTTAAACTTTAACATTCAAGATGTTAAATGACAATGAGGGACATGAAAGGTAACCAGAAAAACTGGCTTTTATCAATATTGATTGCTTTAAACAGTCAGTCTCGTATGTATAAGCATGAAAGGACAAAAGAGAAATCTTTAAGTGAAGCCCTCCTTAGTAAATAATAAACCAATATGAGCACAAGCTTGTTAGCAATGAGGCACCTACCGTTTTATCTGTAAGTGCAGCCCTGACACAAGCAACAAGAGGAAGGATATTGTATGCTTTCGATGAAAAGATAATCATAGAAGTTGCCAAGGTAAAGAGGGATCTGCGACGTGAAGGTGGCAGTGGCCCTGTAAAAACAGTGGGATTACATCCTGAGTTGAACAGTTGACGTCTCCATTACTGTTGAGTCAACCCTACTCATCTACCATGTCATTATGATGATATAATTATACAAGACAACGGAAAATATAAAGAATAAAGCAGAAGCAAGTAAAATCCAATTACTTCTGACAAACCTGTATTTTTATGCCTAAATATCATGTCATGTAGAAGTGTCATTACAGCATGTCAGAGGAGTGTCGGGCTCCTCCAGGCACTCCTTTTATGATGAGTTCAGATCAACGTAGATAAAGTGATTCTCAATGCAACTGGACCACTGTGTTATGATAGAAAATTATTCTGATAAATATATGTTATAAAAATAAATTAGTGTTTTGGGGTGTTTTCTATTTTTAGTTCGGTTCAAAGGTACTTCTGTCATTTCAGGACTATGTCTTAATTTGGTTTAGATGAGTCTAAATTGGATGTTTTGGAGTTTTTTTTGTTTTTTTGTTTTACTCATGTTCTTGGGGTTAGGAGAAGTATCTTCCCTTTAGAAGGGTTTATGTGCAGTATTGTAGTAGCTTCTCTAACAAACTGCGAGGTTATATAAAAGGGGAGTGGTCTGTGTTCAGTGCAGTTTTTTATTGGTTCTTAGGTAAGAGAAGTGGGAATATGGAAGAAGAAAATTCAGATAAGGGCTGTCACTCCACCCCAGATAGAGTTTGCAGCATTGGAAGCATTTCCACAATCACTGTGTCTCATGTGAGAGGCCAGCACTTCTCTGCTGGTTTCCCAGCTGCTCAAATTTGCAAAGCATCAGTATCGGATATGTAATTGTTGTAGGAATACATGATTTTTGTTCCTTTAGGCTTAATGTTGGTTCTAGCTGGTGTAATATGTTGGCACAAAGAAAGTACAAGTTTGCTGTTTGGAGTTCATTGGCCACTTTTTATTTCTAGAATCTGCTACATTTCTTGTCCCTATTCGCATCAAATTGGTATCAGAGCTAGGTTTGGAACTTCTCAAGAAAAGCTATTCCCAGGAGAGTAAGTCCTGGTGTGTGTTTGAATGTGTGTGATAATAAGCTACAAATATGATAACTATAAAGTACAAGTTCCAGTAGCAAGATCGGCTGATATGGCTCCACAGCTATTGTGTTCTCAAGTATTTTCCAAGCTTGGCTTGAAGATTGTGTGCCATCAAATAAGAGTCAGAAAAGAGGAAAACTGGAAGACTGTGTTCAAGACCAAGGAAGGGCTTCCTGATTATGCCCTGTGGTCAATCAAATGCTCCTAGTATTTTCATGAGAATCATGAATCAGGTGCTGGAACCACATCAAAAAGTTTGTGGTTGCCTACTTTGACAATATCTTGGTTTATAGCAAGGATTGCAAGACTCATACTGAAAGTTCTAAGGAATGTTCAATAGATGTTCTACAATGTTTGAGGCTAAATCAGCTTTAAACAAACTTGAAAAAGTGCAGGTTTATGGTGAGTTGATTCGTGTTTTGTGCGTTGGCATTAGTGCTTGTGTCTTCCTCTTTCTTTTCTTGAAAACTCTGCACCCTCAAAACATTACTACAATTTCCACTCTTGAGGCATTTTTGTAATTGGAGACATTATGCTGATGAGATCTTGATGAATCTCATATAAAAACCAAACTGAGGTAGACTGTGATGCACCAATAAACTAAAACATATAGGTACTTTTGGGAAATTTTGCAATGTGATATGCAAAGATCAGTCAATATGTGCCTTACTTTCTTCGAAAATAATGTTAGATTGAATGCATACCTCCTTCTACTAAAGAAATGCTTCTCAAGGAAAACGCTAACTGAAAACTTCGAACTAGAGCCTCGTGACTGGAATTCTGCAAGACATGGTGAATTAGGATAAGAAAAAACAGTCCAGAAAGAAGTGGGGAAGAAAAAGGATGATAATGCTTATTTACGTGTAGCAGCTGTAGCCAATTAATAGTTAACACAATCAATAAAGACAAGTCGAACTAACTACCAGAAAGACCACAAGTCCCAGAAAAATCGTATTGTATAGTAATGAATGCCATGAAATGATTAGGAAAAGAATCAAGATCCTTCTAGGATGATTATATCTCATAAGAAAATAAAAATATATAAGGGGTGACCACCTATCAACAGTATGCAAAACCTCTAACGCAATGATACATTATCCTGGTTTGCAGATACCTATATACACCTAAACCAGCTTCAATATTGCACCACTGCATTTCTCAAACCCCAAGTACACTTTGTCCCTACACTTAGCTAGCACAAGTGCACAACAACAAAGAGCCTCAACAAAGCAATTATCCGGCATTGTTCAAATCAAAAGAACTGAATCAGTACCAAAATAAATAACAAATAGTAGGAACATCATATATGTGGGGGATAATAAGAATGTCATTACCCAAATGTGAGTCCTTATTATCAAGGGTGCTGGAGGTGAGGATACAAGCCTAACATTCGACATTGTTTAGATAAAGATTGTATAGTGATTTCCAAGCAAAGCCTCACTAATCAACATTGCATACTAATTTTAGACTTATTAACCAAAGGGTTTAAGTATAAAAATGCGAAAAAGGGACATCAAAACATTAAGTGGAAAAAATTAAAAGGTAGTAAAGCGATAATGTTTAGAGAACGAATAGTAAATGAAAAACAATGAGATTGGAATGATGATGTAAATAACTTGTGGTTCAAAATGGCAAAGTATATTAGGAATAAGGTGAAAGAAATTTTGGGAGAAATCATAGGAAAGAAGTTCATCAAGAAAGAAACATGGTGATGGAATCAGGGAGTGTAACAAGTAATCAAACAAAAGCAAAAAAGATTTAAAGCATGGCAAAAAAGTAAGCAACTAGAAGATCTAGCCATATATAATAAATCCAAATGTGAAACCAAGAAGATAGTGAGCAAAGCTAAACAAGACTCATTAAATGACTTATATGAAAAATTAGGCATGAAAGAGGGAGAAAAAGCTATCTATAAGTTAGCAAAGAACTGGGATAGATCAACTAAAGGTGTGAATCAAATTAGGTGTGTTAAGAACATAGATAATACAATATTAGTAAAAGAAAGAGATATATTAGTTGGATGGAAAAACTACTTTCAAAACCTATTAAATGAGGAATACCCTAGAGAGGAAGTATTAGTAAATGAATGTAATATAGGAATGATAAATAAAATCCCCAATAAAGAAGTAGAGGATACACTTAAGAAGATGGGGAGTAATAAAGCGGTAGGCCCGAATAATATACCCATAGAGGCCTGGAGAACGCTAGGCAAGGTGGGAAGTGAGTGGCTAACAAAGTTATTTAACAAAATTCTAAAAGAAGGTATGATGCCAAATGAGTGGAGGAAAAGTACAATAATACCAACTCACAAAAATAAAGAAGATATACAAAATTGTGGCAACTATAAAGGAATTAAATTTATGTCATACAATGAAACTATGGGAAAGGGTAATAGAGCAAAGATTAAGAAATGAATTCACGATATCCGATAACCAATTTAGATTCATGTTGGGGAGATCTACAATGGAAGAGATATACTTACTTAGATAAGTACTTGAAGAGGGTAGGAGTAAAAGATTTACATATGATTTTTATAGACTTAAAAAAAAGCATATGATAGAGTCCCAAGAGAGGTAATTTGGTGGGTTGCTACAACGAAAACAAACTCCTATGCAAGTAATAAAGAGCATCCAAGACATGTATACAAACATAAAAACTAGAGTTCGCTTTATGTGTGGTGAAACTAACAAGTTCCCTATAAACGTAGGATTACACCAATGTTCGGTGCTAAGCCCATTCTTATTTGCAATAATTTTAGATGAAATAACAAAAGACCTCCAAGAAGACATTCTATGGTGCATGATGTATGCCAATGATATTGTGTTACTAGATACTTTCAAAGAAAACTTAGCAATAAAATTAGATATGTGGAGAAATGCCTTAGAATCTAAACGATTGGGAACTAGTTGAACTAAAATAGGGTATATGGAGTGTAAATTTAATAATAACTCGATTCTTGACAATGTAATGATAACACTTGAAAATAAAAGATTACTCAAAATAACCAATTTCACTACTTAGGGTCGATAATACAAAAGGATGGAGAGATAGATAATGATTTAGCTAGCAGAATTGGATCCGGATGAACAAAAAGGATATAAGCTCATGGCATCTTATGTGATAAAAATAACACATAGGTTAAAAGAAAAATTTTATAGGATCGTTATTAGACCAACTATGCTATATGGAGCGGAATGTTGGGTCTTAAAAAAGAAACAAAAACAACACATTCATGTTGCGAAAATGAGAATGCTAAGATGGATGGTTGGAGTGACTAGAAGAGATAAGGTCACTAATGAAAGAGTAAGAGAAAAATTAGGAGTGGCACCTATCAACGAGAAAATAAGAGAGAGTACACTTAGGTGGTTTGGACACATACAACGAAGACCCATAAATGCCTCGGTAAGAAGAGAAAAATTAGTTTCTATAGAAGGCAGGAGACGAGGAGGGCGACCTAAGATATTGTGAGATGAAATTATTAGAAATGAATTTAGGAAGCTATATATTAGGTGAAATGACAACTAATAGAAAATAATGGAGAAAGAGAAGTCATGTGGTCAACCCCGTTCTTATGGGAATAAGGAAGGGATGATGATGATGTTATCAAACCCAAGAGCTCCACCCAGGGCTCCAATATTTGCAATATTTACTAGAAAAGGCAAGTTCACAAAGGTTATTGGGTGAGACATTTTTTCGAACATTTGGTAGACAAGAACAGCAGAAGGCCTTCTTACAAATTCAAATCAAAAGCAAATAGGTTGCAGAGACTCACAACATTAACGAAGATAGTCACAACTATATTAAGGTTCGATTGGAATAAACCAAAAAAGAAAAATAAAAACAAAATTTTCGTGTTTAGTTTAAGGAAGGACCACCATAAACCCGTATATTTCTAAGCCCAAGCTCGCTATTAGAATCGAAAACAAAGAAATAATATTGGTGGCCGTAGGCATAAATAGTCGCTAGCATTAGACCATGGTCATCGGCTTCAAACGGTGTTCGTCAGCAAGAGAAAAGACTCCTTAACCTCCTTTCTCTATAAGGTTGCTCAAGTAGGCAAAAAGACCCATCAGTAACATGTTGATTACATTTTCCAAATTTGACTTACGAAAGTTAAATTGATAAATCATTTTGGGACTTATAAGTAAACATCGAAAATGAGAGTATTTTCCAGAAAATATTTTACGTTGAAACAAACGGAGCCTTAGGGCATGCTTGGTTCAGTTTTCTAAAAACTGTTCTCAAGAACTCAAAAAACAAAAAACTATTTTCAAATAAATATAAAAGACAATTTTCTGAAAACAAACATTTTTTAACTAAGTTTTCATAAAAGATTTTCAGAAACTACCAACCAAACAAATTTTTGTCCAGTTTTCTGATTTTTAGTTCTCAAAAAACTGAACTAGGCAGTGTCATAATCATATGGCAACTTTCAAGAACAGATTGTTAAGTCACATGTTAATGAGGGCATTTTGTTATTGCGCTGATGTAATTTTGGTGTAAATTAAATCTTTCTAAGGGGAAAAAAAAAAAGAAAAAGAAAAAACCTAATACTGTGATTTCTTTTCTTCCGTATTCTTTCCTTTCTCTTCCTTCTCTATTTTTCCTTTCAATTATCTGAACATTAAACGTTTAAAAAACAGCTAATTTGCCAAAATTTTAAAATAGCTTTTAAGGTCCATCATTCTTGTGATGATGACACACCTATCTTTATGTTAAGGTGTTTCCAAATGTCAGGAACCTACAATGACAAGAATTTACAAGGTTGCAGCCTTACTTCTTTTAAAATATTCATCAATTATTTAGTTTTGGAAGTTAAATACTTGTTTAAGACATTGAATTAAAATATTTTAATGGACAAATTGCATAAAACCCCCCCTTGACTTGTAACGATTTGCATTAAACCCCCCATTTAAATTTTTTTAACACCTTCCCCTACTAATTAACCAAGGGGGGTTACTTTAAAGGGACAATTACTAAAATACCCGTGGGTTTTTATGCAATTCACCCAATTGTGTGAATTTAGCTAAAAAAAATTATTTTTTTTTCTTTCTTGAATAATAAGATTTGAACTCATATTTTCTGTTACATGCATCACCATACATTTAATTAAAGAAAAGCATCAAAAAAAAAAATTAAAAGTAAAATTCATAGTTATGAGTGCAACTACATGTTATTTCTTTAGCATATATCTAGCATTGTTAAATTGCGAAATATCGTCTCCCCTCATTTTTTTCTATTCAACCAAACAAAATGAGAGAAAAGCTTACTACATTTTCTTTTGTTTACATGAGAGAAAAGCCTACCTACATTAAAAAGGTAAATTATACAAGATCATGTGGTGTATCTTGTTGATTGAAGTTAATACTTTTCATTAATGATCTATTATAAAGTTTACATTCTTATTTTTTCAACCATAAGAACAAATGCACACACATATATACATATTTACATACATATGGTACAATAAAGTTAAGCTATTGTAAGATTAATAGCTATATAATGTCATTCAGTTACTTTTTGTAATTAAGGTTCATTTTTGTCAATCTAATTGTTTGATCAAATGTCCATCTCATATACTTTACACACATTGTATAAAATCAAAAATATAATATAAATAATATAATACTGGTATATATAATATATAATATGAGTAAACAAAAATGCAAAACTTAAAATATGTAACACCCTTTACTAAAACTTGATGGCCAAGAGGCAACAAAACATGATCATCACAAGCAGAGACAGATCAAGAAAGATGTTCCTTGTAAAATTAGCTTTACTTAGAATGAAAAGAGATGCACTTTTGGTGAGCCAGTGGATCCATACATTCCATTCAAGTTAAAAAGGGATGTATTGAGACAACAGTAACATTTGGCATTCTTTATGGCTCATAATATTGGGTAATTATAAATCAACATATTTATAGAAATGAGAGTGGCAGGGATAATGATGATAATATGGTAAACAGAAAGGGTTAGGATTAGAAATGCATTTGGATTCGTATAGGAAGCACATCCAAGCATAAAAATGAAAAGTTAGGACACCTATTGATTATGTAAAAAAAGTCAAATTTCAAAATTAGGCACACACAAATAACTTTGCATCTACAATATTCTCTCAAATCTTAACGCATATATATATGACATTAAAAATGTAGTAGAAAGAAGATAATATTTATTGATCGATGGATGACTTATAATTGACTTACTATCAAAATCCAAGAAAACTATGAGGAAGAAACTAAAGAATGGATGAAAGTGAACATGCACAAGCCGTGGTACTGATGCTAAGTCCGTGCAAGCCAATCAGAGATTATTTTGGGATACTATGAGACTTGGCATATTTTATGGTACAACATAGAGCATTTGAAACTCTTAATGTACATAAAATGACCACTGCTTTGTTAAGTATGTTGAGATGACTGAGTAGGAATGCTAGAAAAATGAGAGTTCAAGGTAATGAAAAAGTGACAAGAGGAAAGATACCAAGCCATGCTTTGGTCACCTGCAAGGTCACAATGTGTTTAGACAACCATATGAGCTAGATGTGCAACTATTAGGCTCTAATTGAAGGCTTTACAAGGACAAAGGGATGCCAAAAAATTCAGAAAACTTACAAACTTATGCAACTGAGTTAGGGCTATGATACACTTCAGGGACCTAAAAGATTTTCAGAAAAATGGAAGAAGCATACAGAAAATAACTAAACAATGAAATTGTGATGTAGATGTGGTATAGACATAGATTAAACTATTATGAGGGAAACACTATTCTACCAAAAAAAAAGTAACATGTCACACAAAAGGGCATCCTTATCAAAAAAGTTTGTAAAACAATGACATAAATCCAACAATTACCTTTGCTCGAGAGAACAGCAATACCAGGCTGTATGTATGGGCAATTGCTTCATAGTTTTCAGGCGTATTTGCAGGGGAGATGGACTGTATCCAAATTGATGAAAGCAAAAGGGTAATCTGGTGGGTACTCAGCCTGAGGGAAACTGTCTCCTGTGGTTTAAAAAATAGAACAGTCATACAAGTGATGAACTAAAATGTAAGGGACTTATGTAGATAAGATATAAGAGGTGTCAATTCCCAGGCTCAACGTAGGCCCAAAACTCCAAAACATAGATGCATCAACCCACACCTGGCTTGGCCTAAATTGGCAGTCTGAACTAGAGCTTGGTCCAATGACTCGTGAATTCTATAGATCAGAGTGTAATACCCTGCTCTAACACATGGTATGATATTGTCCGCTTTGGGCCTGAGCCCGCACGGTTTTGCTCTTGGGTTTTACCCAAAAAGGTCTCATATCATTTGAAGAGAACATACTACATATAAGCACATCCCTTTTTCCACACCCAGGCGATGTGGGATTGAGCACCCTGTGTAGTCAGTGTGGTAGCTCAGCCCAATGTCTATCTTCGCACCCGCCCACTCACACCCGTCTACAAGGGTTACTACAATCCACCCCCCTACGAGGCCCGACGTCCTCGTCGGCACACTTCCGGCTAGGTTCAGGCTCTGATATCAACTGTAATACCCCGCTCCAACACATGGTATGATATTGTCCGCTTTGGGCCTGAGCCCGTACGGTTTTGCTCTTGGGTTTTACCCCAAATGGCCTCATACTATTTGAAGAGAACATACTACAAATAAGCACATCCCCTTTTCCACACCCAGGCGATGTGGGATTGAGCACCCTGTACCCTATCAGTGTGGTAGCTCAGCCCAATGTCTGTCTTCGCACCCGCCCACTCACACCCATCCACAAGGGTTACTACACAGAGTCTGTTCTAGCCTCACGACATATAGTGATTCCATAATTTTCTGTGCACCTCTCAAGTAAAACTGAAGGTCTATCCAACCAAAATCAGGGTACTGGTTGTGCTTATATGAATGAAATTTTTAAGTGATATTACTTATGTTCATAAGAAGCACAAAATAGAAAAACCAGGTTTAAATATCCAGGCTTGGCTCTAGTCTGGAAAATAAACAGCGCTACAAAATCAACATTGAGCTTGTTCTGACTGGATTTTAAGATGAGACCAAGCCAGTATAAATTGGGTGGGCATAACCAAGCTAGGCCTGGAAAAAGCACCCCCAAAGTCAAGAATTTCTAAGATGTGGAGACAATGCCAGAACCTACCAATTCCTTGTTTGAAGTGCTCATAGAATCTCCATCATCTTTTGGAGGTCCAGGTGACCTTTTGAAGGTATATGTTCGACTATAAGTTGACTTGAGTCTGTTCAGCATGCCATTAGTGTTGTTTCTTTGCTCCCCCTCGTTGACAACTATTTCTTTGTTATCCTGACTAACAATTTTCCTTGAAGAAGACCTCTCATTTCTCAGCTTCTCAAAAATGGCAGCTGAAGAAGAAAAGACAGAAACAGTTCTTGAGAGCGTTCTTGAAAGCTCAGCAGCGTGCTTCGACCCAGGTACAACTGAGTAGGGACGAGGGCAAACTGAAGATGGCACAAGAACAACAGAAAATATCTGGTGAGCTCCAACTCGTGTTTCATGGTCTGGATGAACCATAGCTGGGAGTAACTGATGAAATAAAGCCTCAGGAAATGCCTGAAATAAAAAAGAATTTCAGCTGCAATGTTGAATATAGGATTAAAATAAGTAAAGAGAGAAAGAAATTGCGTCCTTGCCTTGTTTTGATATGTCAAATTTGGTATAGAGGCTACAATTTGAGCAGTACGATAAACAGCAGAAATAGTAGTTCTTGCCATAACAGTAATATTTGAGATGTTCTCCAACATCACAGCCATAACGTCAAGAATTGGGCTTGCATCTCCAACCTGTTCATCAGTGGCAACTCAGTATTGCTTCTTTGCAAAAAATTCCAACTATATGATGAAATTCAGTTAAATGATTAAGATATTTAGACCCATTGAATTACTCAAATCATAAGATAACTTATCAACCAAAATCTAGCATCACGCCAATTTCCTGCTCAAGCTCCTAATAACCATGAAATTGAAAATGGACTGTAAACTCAGAAACACTAGAAGATAAATGCCACCTTATGGGATAACTCCACAAGGCAGGCATCCACTGCTTGTCGAAATTCTTTGTTCCATTTAATTATGTCAGCTCCTAGATTTCCATCATCAAGTGAGTAGTGTATGCTTTTCCGCAGATGCCTCATAACATCACTTATTGCACCCGTTATAGCTGAAGAATGCTGGACCTTAATGTGTCGAGCAAGGGAGGTGGCAACCTCGACAATGTCAAGCTGCATATCAGGTTGTTTGAGGACATTTTTGTGATCAAGATGCTTGATTAATATCGACAGCAAAAACTGTGTATTTTCTCCTGCAAAATCACACAAAAGAAAAGACCCATGACTTGTCTATCATCAAATACAGCTACAACATTAAAGGAAGAGCAAAGGAATTAACAGAGAGAACAAAATAGCATCTCAGATAGAGTACACAAGATTTTTTTTAAAAGAAAAAAAAAATTAATACCAGAATCATCCATTAGAATCTGCATATCCTTCAGGACAGGAGAGGCAAGCCCATGTTCAGCATGCCATAGATTTCCATTATCAAAATAGCGGAACAAAGATTCTAGAATACGCCGCATGGTTGTTGCCTCCCTGCCCACCAGCTTGGCCATGTTATTCAGGCATACCCTGGACCAAAAACAAGGGTTCTTTGCATCTTCCCTGTGGAAAGAAAATAAAGATACCCTTCTGAGGACATAATTAAACACCACAAGTAGATATAGGAGCATTCGAAGGATTTTGAGCCAAGAAATTACGCTGTCACATTCACTTCGCCTTTATCGTTCACAATTGTCTTCCATGGAGGAACCCTCATCACGACTTCTGGTGAAGGAGAGACATGACCCTCAACTTTAAGCACTTCTTGTACCCACCGCTTCTGGTTTGGGTTCTCCGAGTCTTTAGACTCTTTAGTAATGCCTCCATAATTTTCCAAGACTACAGTAACGATCTGTGTTAATGAAAAAAAAATGTCAAAAGACTTGAAGGGGAGTAGGTTTTTACCCAGGAATAACATGGATTGCTTCATTTTTTAACAGTGGAAACCCTATCAATACAGATTACAATGAAATATAGAAGATGTAATTCACAAGGGGAACTGAAATGATATCACTCCAACATAAAAGAGTATCTATGTTATGTTCAAGACCAATGAGAGAGAGAATCACTCAAAATAAAAAATGAAGCTATGTAACTTGATGCACTATTACCAGCACAATTTTCCTGGTTAAAATTTGTAGAAGTTCAATCCAATTTGAAAAAGAGAAAATACTAGCGTTCTAAGGTTAGTCAAGACACCTGAACTGCAGAACCTTTCAGAACAATCATGGTGAACTTAAAGTCAGTAAAGGCCTATAGGAGTGTCAGATGGTTAGTCAGGACCACTTCTTAAAAAGCAAAATGATTTCAAGTACATAATGGTCCAGGTGAGAGCTGTGTAGCCAACCAACTATTTACAGGTTCTATAACTCGAGCAATAGTAAATAGCCCAAGTATTTACCAGTTTACATTGCAAGGAAGTAATGATGTGCTTCCAATTCATTTCAACCATTTTGTCCCACTGAAGTAACAAACTGGAACAGGCTTGTCTAGGCCTGTATCTATTTGTAAGGAATATCTAACTATGTAAGACTTCCTTAGTATAATTTAGTGAGTCAAATGTCATTTGGGAAAAACAAAAACAGATCATTTTTGTTAGTGTTTGTAATTACACTTTGTCATTAAATTTTTAAAATTTTCAGTACTTCTATTTTAGGGTCTATTTTCCCTCCTGAACATAATGCTGTAGGATTGGTTCATTGATGGTCATCATAATAGGATGTTCGTCCTGTTCTTTTGACGAAGCCCTATATTTATCTCTTTCTCAAACATGATTTTTTTTTCCCGTTTCTAATGCTGGTCCCACCAATGCAGGATGTTCGGAGAAGTAGATTGAGCACCATTTTGCACTATCTACATAAAGTAGCTGCTCTCAGGCTCAAACCTATTTTTCATGGTTGGCAATCCAAGATTTATCATTGCACTGGCCCCTAGGCAGGAGAATATATAAATAAATAAATGTGCAGGACTCATGGATTTGATGGTAATAGCTCAGATGCTACAGCAGCTAAAATTATCACCAACCCAAGAAATTTGCCAAGATGGAAAGAGAAATGGAAATAAACAACAGCAGTAGTTTGATTGTCCATTCAAAGTAACATTTTGATTTTCAAACATTTCATAAAAAAATAAGTATAATCAACAGGCATGGGCACAAATTCTACATTGATGAGATAAACTAGAACAGGGTAATGACAATATTATACCATGTCAAGGAACAATCTTATTTTGAGGAAACTAAATAAGTTGAGATATGCTTACATTATCGATCTCGACCGAAATGTGGGAGTATTCACCCATGAACCAAACCTATGCATCAAAGGAAATATAGATTAACATGAAAATGATGATCCAACATGCATTAAGATATTCATAAATAAAAATGTTAAAGAAATAATACGTTGCATAAAAGCGGGAAATTTCTTTGAGATATGAGGTGTTCATCGTTGTGTTTCATACAGAAAGCTGGATGACCTAAATTTGCCATGGTGTTATCTTCCATATAACATGGAATGAAGTGATAAAAAATGATTTAAAAAAATTAAATCTATTAGGAGAAATGACTTATGACAGAAAAGATTGGAAAAAGAGAATCCATGTGGCTGACCCCGTTTGTACGGGATAAAGGCAAGAATGATGATGATGAAATTGTTATCTTCCATATAAACTATTGGTAAAATTTATAGATATTCAATCCGAGAGCATCCAGTACAGGGAATCTTCATATGAAGACATGATAAGTCATGGGGTAGAAGAACAAAAGAAGTTGACTTTTCAAGGTGAAGTGGTCCTTTTGGCATTATCTTGTAGCTTCCTCAGATAGTTGTCTCATAACTTGGGCTGTCAGAAAATAAAGCACAGAAAGATATTCTAGATGAATCTCGTCTGCCTTAAGAGCACAGATAATGGATACTCCCCAATGTGTTGGGAATACTTCTTTTTTATATGTAAATCTTTTTGAGGTTGAATGCAAAAGACATAGTCTCTCTTTTTTCTTGAAAAAAAAGAACAAAAAAGAATTGTACATTGCCTTTTACGTTTTGAGCGCACTCCATACACAAACACGAAACACTTGCCTTTTCATTTGATGTCCCACGGAAGACCACCAATATATGCACAGCAGTGAATTGGGGTCATTGCTGCAACAAATCAAATTTTTTTGATATATGTTTCTTTTTCATCTTTTCTCTTCTCTTAATACATAGCAACTGGGATTTACAAACTATGTTTTTTCAGGTAATAACCACTATCAGTAATTGCTTCAGAGGGACCAAATGAATGGTTTTGAATTTCTTTTCTTTTCCTTTATCATTTTTATGGTAGGCCAGTTTGGATGTAAAGTAAACTTTGAACCCACTCCTAACAGAAATGTAGGATGTAGGAAGAGGGGAATGACATGTTCATGATAATAAAATGGTATCTTCACTCATCATTTTCAGAGAATTTCCCAACATGGTTTGGAATCTTTCATCATATATTGATGGAAAATGCCATAATGCCAATAAGTGATATTTTAGGTTCAAAGATAAAACATTTTTCTGATAGATACCATTGAAGAAAGGGCTTGTAGCCCAGCTGAACGAAGATAGTCTGCCCTCTCATCTTCCCCCATTTCTTGAGCTAGTTGACAGAGTTTTGGAACAAACCCTTCAAAGTTAAACATATAAGTCCCGTCTCTCTGCAAAATACAGTTCAGTTGAATAAGTCCAAAATTTTAGGTAGGTTGAAAGAACTACAAGCTTGAGAATAATTTTAGCTATAAGCTAAACTACCTTTCTTATAGATTATTATATCATGACACCCCAAAATAAAGAATCACTCAGCACCACCAACCTGATTATTCACAAAATCGAAGAGAGTTTGGCATCCTATAATTCGCATATCATCCTGACGTGTTTGATCCAGAAGAGTGTGCACGATATTTAGTAAACTACTTGCAAATAGAGGCCTGTCATAATGTCAAAAACTGAAACGCAGATGAGTAAATAAATCCAAAAAAAAAAAAGAATAGCAGCAGATATGCATAAAAAATGCTATAATTTATAAATAAATGACAGCCCTTACAAAAAGAGTAAGCAAATATGCATAAAAAATATTATAGGCTCAAGAAGAGTGAACTCACATTTGCTCCTTGCAAGAAATTAACAACTTCCTGTAAATACACATGACAATTTTTGCAGATCGAAAATTCTCAATTCTCAATTCCTTGTAACACCGTTGCTCAAGTGAAGTTGTGATCTGGTCATCAAATTTGCAACTTCTGTTAATAGAGCAACATTTTTTTCCTATTGGCAAAAAAATTGTCCTTTAATTGGTAAAATATTGATTTATGCAATCTGGTCACTGATGAGAAAAAAGAAAAACATTAAACAAAAGGATTACAGTTAATTGTTACAAACAAACAGTTTTCTTGCATCACTTCTAGTAGAATTCAAGATATGTTCTTCATTCTATGAGGGGGGGGAAAAAAGAAAAAAGTGAACACTTGCACACTATAAAGCATTTGAGTGAGGAAAAAAGTTTGAAGCCACTGATTACGACAGAGAAGAGCTATAAGATAATGATATTAGCGACTCCAGCATTAAATTTATCTAACCAATGAGGACTATCAAAGAAACCAACAAAAAGTTTTCTTTGCTGGGTCGTAGAGCTCTAGGCAAACAAAACTTCATGTCGCAGACCAAGTAGCAGTTAAAACTTTACTAATTTTTTATTAGTATGAACACACTACCACCTCACAATTACATATGTATAAACTCTTATGCTAGTTTAGAGTGATCTTACTGTGTATGCGGTCATTATTTGTTATGCACACCTGGACTTTGTTCCTGATTAACATTAGTATACATTTGCCCTAATTTAGTGGCCAATGTGATCCCAGAATCATTAGAGCCTGTTATCCTAACTCTGAGCATTGCAATCTAGCTAAAGTAAAAGTAACATTTTTTGGTGACTCCAATTAGAACAGGGCCTAATCAGGTGCTCCACAGGGAACAAATTGTTATTTATTTCAATGAGTCCATAAGGGAGAACCTCATACACCTCTGCTCAGCTGACTATGTGGAGTTGATGCTATTTATTGGGTGACTCCATTTGCTCTTGTAACAAGATGTCAAGGCACTCCATAGGAATAGCGTTATACATTACCACATAAGAAAGATGTTGTACATTATATGATAAGGGTGACTCTATGCCTATGGGGAATGAAACATTTTTATTTAGGTAACTTAATTAGGAATAGATAGCTACTCAAGTGACTCATGGACTCATGGGGATAGACCGCTTTGAGACTCTGCTTGTGCATTTAGTGCCATGGGTGACTGCATGAAGAACAAACTACCATTATTTGGGTAACCCTTCAAAGAAGAGATGCTTTTATTATGCCAGGGGTGACTCATGCATGTGAAGTACAGAGTTTTGATGGCCGAAATGACAAATGGTTACTTGCCAGTGTGAATCCACAGACAGAATCCAAAAAAGAGTCTTAGAGAGAGAGAGAAGGTTATTTAGCTTATATAGTCAGGACAATAAAGAATGTGAAGTCTTATGTCAAATCAGTTAATCATCTACTCACTCAACATAATGTACATTGGGCTTTGCTTTTGATGCATCATATTATTGTGTGATATCAATGTTGGCATGCTCTATTAGGAACCGATGGATTGTAGACATAATCTTGAAGCTCATTAAACTTGATATGTTATGGTTGCCTAAAATAGTATGTCTCAGCGTAATTGTTTATAATGTAATAGAATTCAATTATTACTAAACATATTGTTTTCTGCTAAAAAAACTTATTAGCCCATTCCATCTATTGTTTTATCTTTTTTTTTACAAGTTGCTGAAGTACTGTTCTTTTATAAGGATTTTTCCAGGACTCAATGGGGAGGGTTTCAAATTAGTCCTCTTGTGTTTTTAGCAATCTTACACCTTCGTACTTTTAAAGAAAACCAATTTGTAGTAGACAAAAGCTACACAGATAAATGTTATGAAGGTAAATATTTGGACATGTACATAAACTAAAAGATGTGTGTAACAAACTCATGTATGAATTAATGTACTAATACTTCATGTGAAGGTGCCCATGAGGTTATTGAAGACTAATTTCATGAGAAATTATCCTTGAGGTTACTTCAAGACTAAAGTAACCTAGTTGCCAAGGAGGTCACTTTATGACTAAGATTGCATTTAGATTGAGAGAGTTGGAAGGGAAGGGAAGGGAAGGAAAAAGAGGGTAGATTATATCATGTTTGGTCTAAAAATAAGGAGGAGAATGAAAGGAGATGAGAGAAGGAAGGGTTTATCAATCCCTTAAATAGTGTTTCTTCCATCCTTCCACAAGTGAGAAGAATTGGGGGGAAATGACAAGGGAGTTAGGTGTTACCAGTTTTTGTTTCTGTTTTACATAACAAGTGACTTCCTGTCTTACCCTTTGTCCCCACATAATAAAACACTCCTCTCCTTTCCTTTCCCTCTACTAATCATCATCATTATCCTTACCTTTATCCCACATGGATGGGGTCAATCACATGAACTCTCTTTTTCTATTCTTTCCTATTACACAGTATGTCTCCTCTTATACTTACTTTTTTTAAATCATTTTTAATTACTTCATCCCATATAAGTTTTCGTTGGCCTCTTTGTCGCCCACCTTCTAGACAGACAGCTCTTCCTCTTCTAACTGGTGCATATTCGGGTCTACATTGTATATGTTCATACCAGGTCAGTCTACTTTCTTTAATTTTGGCATTATTCCTAGTTTTACCCTCACACATTCATTACTAAACTTATTTCTTCTAGTCACTTCTATCATCCATTGTAGCATCCTCATTTCTGCTACATGAATGAGTTGTTTTTATTTCTTTTTCTACGCTCAATACTCTGTTCCATATAATATAATTAGCCTAATAACCATCTTGTTCTTGTTCTTTCTCTTTATTATATGTCCTAAACATGACGAGAAGTTATTATTGTCCTTTCCTTTCTCTCATAACTAATGTTATCAGTTCCATCCGCTTCCTACTTGTCCAAACATTTGTGATTAAACCTTCTAGAAAGAGAAAATCAAAAGTAATTTTATCCATGACTTATATCCCTCAATTTAAAGTGTGTGGAATTTTTTTAGGCTAGGATTGCCACATGGTTGATATTTTCCACGTGCGTCTAAATACATGAGTGATAAAATTGAAACTCAGGAGTTAAAAGAGGAAAAAGGAAAAGGTGAAAGAACTCATGGACCATGACTGACCATTACAAAAACAAATGGTATAAATGCAGAATAAAAGGTTCAAATTTGGTCTACAATCATGATGCTCCAAGGGAAATTACTGTTAAAACAACAATCTCAATTGCCGTTTAACCAATCAATATGATATGTTGTATCAAATAATGTGTATTCATTCACAGCATTCATAAATACCAATAGTTGCACATACTTGTACGATATGTTTTTTACATAAAAACTCATATAGATTAAATAAGAAATACCCCTTATGTCGAGGTAATGTAAGAAAGAAATAGTACCTTCGGTATACGCAACGGATTTTTTGCAGCATATTCACACAATTTTCCAATCTTCCGGTCATTTGGTTCTTCTTCCTATAAAACATAAGGAACAAATCACAATGTAGAAAAACAATTATCCATATGTTGCACATGAGGTATGAAATGCTGAAAAAAATATAACAATGATATAACTGAACCTTGCTTACTCAACAATGATTTTTCATTTCAGACATCATGCTTGTTTAATAAATCACAATATAAACAATATTAAGTTGTTGAATTTGCAGATACATAATATATGAACACCAAAATTCAATAAAAATGTTGAACAATTATAATTAAGATAAATTTTGACCTTGCTTATTTAGCGAACAACTTCTTGCTATAGATGGATCATGATTGCTAATGAAAAATTAAAAGAAAAAAACAAGAAAATAAAGAAAAATCCAAAATACAAATTTTCTGAGTGACTCACTTCAAGTGCAAGATAAAAGAGCTTGATATCACTAAGAGAAGAAATTTAATACAGCAATATTTTTTATGTTTGCCAAAATAATATGCCTAGGAAACTAATATTTCAAGCACAAAGTGGATGGGATAGTGCAATAGCTTTATATACACCTAAGACTATATGACTAAACTAAAGTCAATGTTCAATGATGATGACAAAAATGATACAATTCTATAAGCCCACATTGAATCCTAAAAGAATATTGTGAAAGTATAACAGCCGACAATGTTAGAATACATCATGCACCTCTTCCTTGGGGTAAACTAAGAGAGAAACTACAAGAATGAGTGACAAGGTTGGGCAGAAGGCACCTGATGAAATGGCAAGCAGATGCATTCTCAATTTGCATTAAAATATGGAGGCCAATCAAGTATTTTTTTTTGTCAAAACTCAGATTGCGATAGTTCTTTGAAAAGCATGCCCCATTGCTAGGTGACTGCTCACTGTTCAGACAATGCTGTAATTAATGTACATATTGGCATGAGGCAGAACATAGCACGTGCTCAAGGCTAACCAGCTACATCTTCTAAGCTTTATCATAACTGATATCAAATGAATTTTTTATTTTATAGCCATGGTATAACCATATCATTATTAGCCTAATGATACAAAATGACATATCAGTTTCAAACATCTTGACAAAATGAAGTCATCTGACCCCAATTACTTTGGAAATGACTTCGTTTACTTGAGTTGACTTCTTCAAGGAATAAAGACATTGGACAAGGTTTTTCCTTTTTTGGAAGAGAGAGAGAGAGAACTTCGTATGGAAAACTTCTGGACCACTCCTAGCCATTAATTTTGCATTTTCTTCCGTACCCATCTTTGAAACAATTTAAAAATATCTAAGCATATAAAATTCTTAGAGAAGTCTAGTGAGAATTTATTTTAGGATCCAAAAAGTCAATAGCTGGAGTATAACCAAAGAGGAAAGAAGCGCATCAGGTCATATAAATAAAAGTAATAAAACCAATCATATGCAACAGCCTCAGTCATAGTGAGCAAGGTAACCATAAAGAATGCCCCTAAACAGGTTTGATAATTAAGTGAGCTACAGACAGATGGCACTGGATTTAAAACTCTCCGGAAACTAAGTAAAACAATCTCTTTAGAACCACAAGAAATAAAGTGGGGACGGACAGGAAATGTAAGAACATAAAGCTTCTGTCCAGTTAGTTATGGATAGATGAAATTAAGCATTACAATATCTTCCTAGCACTGATAGCTAAAGAGGCAGTTCCAAATTTCAAATTTACAAAGTTTGCAACTGTAGATATCATCACGTGAACAGTTCAAGAAAAGAAAAGAGTAATCAGAAAAGCTTGAGTTCCACTCTGCTACATTGCACAGGATTATAAAAAAATTAAAAAAAAAACCAGTAAGATTATGAAAAGAAAGTCTCTGCTCTACTTCAGATACAAAGCACAATTTGGACTTCCAGGATTGACTACACAACATACTGTAAATTATCTTTCAACAATAAAAGAAACACATAAAGTAACATATGATCATAAAACTAACCTGGGATCGAGGAAAAATATCTGAAATTAGCTTCTTATACCTCTTCACCGGCTGCCTAGACCTCGCTCGCATTGCCGGGCAGAAAAAGCAAAGGCTACCACATGCTGGCAAAACTTGCCTTGAAATTATGCCGGAAACAACGCTCATTTTGAATCCCAAATAAGTACAATCACCAAAAAATTATAGATTTCCTTCAAAGTTATGCACTTCCTTTCCCTTCTTTACCAATCTAAACTCAAAATTTCCCAAGAACCGAAATTGGGAAGGTAAAGGAAAGCCCTCGAGAACAATTGGGTACTTTTCGAATCATGGAACCAGCCTACAATCAACAATTTCAGGTCACCAAAACCTTGAAATCAACAAGCCATTTCACAACCATGTCAATTGATACAAATTGAAAAAGAAATTCGAAATTTTAGCATTATTATCAATATTGGAAGGAATTTGTTGTATATACTCCATATATATGTGCATCTGCATACGTATATATGCACAAAATATATGAATATACAATGTGTGTTTTTGTGTGTGTATATATATTTCACCTGCAAAAAGAAAATGTGTATATCTGTTTACATTATGATGAATTGTGATGTGGGTTATGAATTTCGTAACGTTGATACCTTCGGGTCGATGCCTGTAACAGCAGACCGGAGGCTGGTAATCTGTCAAATGCTTTCAAAAATGTACCGAATCTCCAGCATTCCTCCACCGCGAACGTAATGACTCTTTCTCTCTCTATATCTCTCTCTCCCCCGTATATATCTGTCTATATATATTTATGTAAAATAAAATAGCCTCGGCCGGACGTTTATGCCATTAGTGATTGAACATGTCCACCAACCCACAACGGTTTTGTTATGTGGCCGACCGTGAAATGACTAATAAGAACTGAAGTAGGATTTTGAGTTACCATCATACCCTTGTGTGTTGAACGGTAACTCTTCACTTTGAGAAGGATAATCCCAGCCGCTGATTAAATTTGGAAATTTTTATCGGATAATCTTGTGTGAGTGTGTCGTTGTGCACACACGATTTAGATTTATTGAAATATATTATACTAAGTATATTGTAGGTCTTTTCCTTATGATAGATATGCTCCTCTAATTTTACTTGTTAATGTGTTGTCTTAAAATTATCGTCGTTTATTTTTTTCAGAGCGACTTCAACTTCACTTTTACCATTGAGAATATAAATTTAGAAGCATTTGTTTTAATCTGATTTTTCATTTTTAATTACAATGATATTAAATTGAGAAATATCTGACAAGTTTGATGACACACTATAAATATATGAAAAGTTATTCTATACTAACTAACGTCAATATTATTCTTTTGAGAATGCTCGAGCTTGAATTTGAGAACAAAATTGACTAAATGAGTCGAAGGATTGAGCTTCAACTTTGCAACCAAAAAAACAAAACAACTTGGAAACATTATATCTAGGCTACACCCGAGCTCAATGATCGTATAGTTGATTTCAGCTCAATGCGGCTGTCATAACCCCCTTTTAGAATTTAAGAAATCAATTGCCTCCAGCTTGTTTCAATAAGAAGGGATATCATTGATACAACACACACAGGTCATTGTTGGTCCTACTTAAATAATAATGTTGCAAGTCTTTGGATGATTTCTTTTCAAAACTGTCCATTTTTTTTTTTTTTTATCTATTCTAATTAATTTTTCTTGGGGTCTCTCATGGAACAATTGATCCACCTCAAATTGAGAAATTGGGGTCCACATTTGAATGGTTGATGGAAATGAACAATTTTGAATTTCTTGATAGGATTAAATAAATAAATAAAAATCATAACGAGGATGTTATCTTGATACAAGGTTGGAAAAAAAACTTGATATTAGGGTAAAAGAAAAAAAATGAGAATATGTTGTCAACAACTCATATGTGAAACATTACTTTTGAAAGAGAAGATGGAGGATTCAAGTTTCAATTGAAATAAAATGAGCCAAAAAAATAAAAATGAACGGTAAATTGCACTGACCTCCTCAGGTTTCGTCAATATACACGTATTTTTCCTCTTATTTGTAAAATTACACTGACTTCTCTCGAGATTTGTATGTTGGTAATACTGACATTTCCTCTTATTTGCAAAATTACATTGACATTTCTTGAGATTTGTATTTTTGTAACACTATGTTTTCTTTCATTAACTATCATTAATGGTCAGTGTGGTCAACGTGTACACAAAAATCATTAATTTGTGTGATGTCGTAAGGATAAAAACGTAATTACATAAAAATCGTTAACGGCATCATCTTGATAGCTTTGACATGGGAGATGAGTATAATTTTACAAACAAGATAAAAGATAAATGTATATTGACAAAATTTTAAGAAAAATCAGTGTAATTTATCCAAAAATAAAAGAAAAACAAAAACAAAGTAGCAGGAAGAACCTCAAAGTTATGGCCTAGGGGCTTTTGCGAACTGATCATCCAATGTGGTGATGACCATTTATATATTTGTCAATGAAAGTGGCTTTTTTTAACTATTATTATTATTACTATGTTTCTGTTATATTTTAGATCCCGACTCCTTTAGTAGACCAGTTAGTGCTTTGCATGTAATTTCCATCTTATGTTCCAATACTATATTACTATACCCCCACAACAACCATAATAAGATATAATATTTCCAATAACGGCATTTATACACGCCTGCAGCACAAGTTCTTCTTCCATTGCTTTTCTCATGAAAAATGCAAGTTCATTTTCATCCAATTCCCTTATAAACAATATGTATGAATATAGGGTCCTTTATATGCAAATCTTTTGCGAATTTAATAGAAATTAGACTTATTGTTTTATCATGCACTTCTATTCCACTATCAAACTTTTGAACTCATCTCCTATCAAATTTTTTTGCCTTTAAAATAATCAAATTTGAAGAATAGATATAAATTAAATAATTGATATGCTCAAAAGCGTATGATAGGAATTTGATTGTTATCATTTTTTTTTTCTCTCTCATAAATGCAATCATTTTCTTTCTCTAACTCATATTTATCCGCACATGACCAAAGGTTATTATTATCCTTTCATTTTTTTCTTTTCTATCGTAATTTATGTTATCCACTCATTCTCATTCTCTCCCAAGAGTTTTCACATATTATAGCTTTCATGAGCCATAAAAAGATATAAATAAAAAGGACATCTTACAATCATTTCAGCTCCAAAGTGATAGAAGAATTTGACCTCTCTTCTTCCAAGATCTCGCCACAAAAGCCAAAAAAAAAAAACCGTAAAATTAAAAGAAATGAAACTCAATTTGGCTGTCAACAAGCAATTTTCACATTCATGCATTGAAACTTCAATTTGCTGTCTGCAAATGGCTGTCAATAACCATTTTGTATGGAACATCAACTTTTATAAAAAAGAAAAAAAAATTTGATATTTGATTTAATGCTTGTAACTTATTTGCACTTACACAAACCTAGAAACAATGGAAGCAATGAGAAACCTAAATAGAGCTTCTCCACGAGCAAAATTCCTTGATTTGACATTCATCTCTCTCTCGCTAAGCATTTGAAGTGCCTGCATGTTCCCTCTCAATATGCTCCACAAGGGACACAGGATCACGAAAACCTTTACTGCACTTGGGGCAGACATCAAGCGTCACCTTCATAACACCAGTCCTTTCATGGACTTTCTCCACATGATCCACCAGAGTTGTAACTGAAGAGAACTTTGCATTGCATTGTGGACACTGTTCCACTTGCCCACTTGCACTCCCACTGCTGCTGCTCTGCCCCGCTCCATCCTTTGACATATTCAAGGCTTGGCTAAATTCATTACCCAATTTTGCCATTCCAGCTTCAGCTGTGGCTCGAAAAGATGAAGCCGCACTGAGGAAACTTGTAGTCCACTTGGGTGAAGTGGTGACCGGAGCTCGGTTTGGCTTTGATTTACTCCTATTTAAGAAACCCGAAAACTGGAAACCTGTTTCTGGTTTCTTTGGCCCAGGACATTTGTGATCAGGTCCAAATCGGTGCTTTAAACAATGTTCTACAGTACAGTCACGACACCTGATTGTATTCGAGAATGTCAGGATCTCTCTGCAACCGGGGACTGGGCATTTTCTTTTCTTTGTGGCTTTCTCATAGTTTGATGGGTCACAATCAGTATTAACATGTGATTCCCAAGTGATGTTTGGGTCTTGGTCGTGAATTAGGCGAACTCCTTTTGCACATAGTGGGCAGATGACAACAGTTACGTCATGTTTATTGCCTTTTGGACACTGGTGTTTATTGTAGCTCCGGTGCTCTAAACAGAAGACCTGCAAAAAAATTGGCAATTATTTCCAGCAAAATTAAGAATAAGAAATGTTAACAGAAAGGGGGAAAAGAAAAAAGTAAAAAGTTGCAGGTACTAAAGTACAAGAAAGACAAGTAACATGTAAAACCCATATCGACTGACACCACCACTACCGCAGCTACCAACACCACCAAAAACAAAAGAACTGGAGAAAACAGGAAAGAATAAAAGCTATACTGAAAGAAGGAAAGATAAAAAATCTACAAACTCGTATTAAGCCCATCACCAGCCTAATATAGAAAAGACAGCACATATACTAACACAACAAATTGGTCTAATCCATACAACTTTGAACCTTGGAAAAAGTACTATTTAATCAATGAACATACTGACAAAAGACATTTAGGAATGCTATTGTACTCATAAACACCATCACAGAAAAAGAGGGTCCAAGAAAATTTTCACCCTTTTTTCTGTACAGATTAATTGTATATTTTCCCTAATTCCTAACAAACATAAAACTCCATAAGTCATATACACTGAGCTCAAGAAATCAGATCTATAAGATAGGTTTATAATCAGAGAAATGAAAAATATCAGGGACCAAATCAGCAGTAAAAAACAATGAACTTACAGGGACCAAAATAAGCATTGAAGAACATCTCATTTTTCTCATAAATGGGACAATATATTAATAAACATAAAGTGGAAATTCTCAATTTAGCACCCTTTGGTATTGCATCATCATTCACACTTCTACATAACTCAAATAGTCTGCATCTAAGTTGGAAGTCCCAACTTAGATACAGACTATCTAGAAAAGGAAGTGCAGTACAGTTAGATTTTTATGATGGAACTCTTCTCCAAAGGACATGAACCTTAATTTATCTAAATTCATGCCTTCAAGCACTTCATTGTAGCTCAGTTTTTGCGAAATTTTTGTTGTTTTATAACCATAGAGGATATTACCTCCTCTTTTTGATAAAAAAAAACAACTAATCATAAAGGAAATCACTTCCTCTTTTTATAAGAAAGGATAATATGAAACCTTTCCCCTTTTTTTGTATTATACTAATCTCTTGTCAAAAATCCGTTTCTTTTTCAAACTGTCGAAGATATACATATATATATATATATCACCAAAGTATCCATAATACCACATGATACTAAGATCAGATAGGACCCTGGACCTCTTAATATGGTCTTATATTTATCCACATCATAAATTTTCCAAAATTGGCCATCATCTATAACACGGAAATACATAACAATGCTTGAGAGGGAAGAAAATTTCACCCATCAATTCCGTCACAAATTGGTAATGCAGTGTTTCTGTGCACTCTGGCAAACACAGCTGGAGACAACGAGTGAAAGTAAAGACCATTGGACTAAAGACTGCAGACGAAATAAGCATATAACTTGAAATTTGGGAGCTGAAATACAAGATAAAATGTCAAAGAAAAAGATCAATTGTGTGATGTATAAAATTGTAATTGGCGCATTTTGGTGGTGTCAAACCTAATATGATCAAGTTGTAATTCTTATTGATTTCTTGTAACCAATCATACCGATCATGGAGCCGAAGATTAAATGCAAATCAACAGAAGATCAAGTGCATAAAGTCAGTTGATTCAAGTGAGAACATGTCCTAGTCATGGTATGTGTGTTAGGACACATTGCACTGTACACTTGAGAGGTTAGTTTTGGAAAACTAGGGTTTTAAAGTTAAAATTCAGATTTTTAAAAGTACAACTGGTTGCACTCATCTTGGACCAGTCCCACTTAGTCAAATTGTTCTGATTAATTTGGAAAGTTGCTTTTCTGAATGATTCCGGTTCCTAATCAACTTAGGACTTTGGGGAATGTGCTAAAACGATTTTCAACTTGTTTTCCAAGTATATATAGGTCTCTCTTGTCTATATAAACTCTCTTAAGTTTTCTCTAAACTTGTGCTTTCCGAAAATCATTTTTTTAGAGAGAGAAAGCTTTAAGGTATTTTTAGGGCGGAAAATTCTTCACCAATTTTCTGTTTATTTTTTAGAGCACATGTACACTAAGTGATTAGGGTTATGGCTCCCTCTGCTAGATCAACTGTTCAAAGACTGCTTCAAATTACTTATTGTTCAAGTTACCAGATCGTTTGGTTTCTTCTCAACTATTCGTTGGTGAGAAAGGAGAAAACAATCGCACTATGAAGGGGACAAAATATTCGCAGAGTGTTCGTGTTCTTCAAGCTACCCTTCTATAAGGATTGTGACGTTCACTTGAAATCTGCAGCAATTGGACATCAAGTCGCAAGAGTAAGCCTGATGTGTTTAACATCAAATTTTTGGCAGAGTGGAGTGGGTGTGAGTCTAAGACAGAGACTATTGTACTTTGCTTCAACAATAGTGGATTTGGTTCTCCGAGACTACAGCCTTACCCGTGTTTTTTTCCTTTCAGGTTTCCACGTATATTGGGTGTTATCTCTAAACTTTATTTACTTTCTTTATGTGATTGATTAATTTTTAATTGGACTAAAATTGGATTAATCTGAAAAATTGAGCAAACGAGCAAGTAAACCAATTCCACCCCCCCCCCCCCCCCTCTCTAGGTTTTAATCAAACTTTTGCAACCACTTCCGCACCGCACAACTTACAAATTGAAGCCTGGTGAAGAAGAATCCACACCTCAAATCTAGATTGGAGTTGAAGTACAAGATACATTGTAAAAGAAAAAGGATCACCACAAGCTTGGTGAAGAATAATTACAGATGCTTCACACCTCATCTTCAGATCCACGTCTATCTAAATATCAATAAAGAAGGATTACAAGCACTGCCAGGAGACATATCAAAAGTCCTAAATGCTGACTGTTCAATGGAGGCTGGAGCAATACACATATAATCTTTTTACGTAGAAAACATGTAATGCGACTTTATGCAAGTATTGTGGTTACCAATCAAACAAATGTTTTACCACATCATGTAAATAGGCTCATTAGAAGGCTGGCTGGTCAGAAATACATACATCTCAATCTTGGACAACAAATAAATTATGTGTTACCAAGCAATCCACATGCCACAACATAAGGCACACGAAGGCACAATATGTAAAATCCATGTGGAAAGAAAGTATATTCAACACACAACAATAACTTGGAGGTTCTCTTATGATGCAGGGAATTTTGAAGTTAATTTCATCCCAATAATACAAGCAAAAGGAGATTTCGAGTAGCTCTTACTCACAAATAAACCTCAAGGAAAAGAAGACCTCAAGGAGTTCTTCCCATAGATAAGTTCTGAGAAAAAGATGAGCTCCAGAAGTTCTTCCCTATAGATAAACCTCAAGAAGCGGAGAACCTTGAGGAGTTCTTAGTCGCACATGAATCTCAGGGAACAAAGGACCTCGAGGAGTTCCTCCCCATGAATAAAACCTCAAGGGACACATGACCTCGAGAAGTTATTGGCCACAGAAAAACCACCAAGTTGAAAAAAGTTTGAAGATCTCTTCCACACAGATAACTTCAAAGTACCATGGGGAGATCTTCCCACATAAACCAATATAGGCCCCACGCGACTTCACTCCTCAAAAGGGAACTTGGTAAGCTTTGGATTTGGTGACTTAGGACCAAGGCACAAGTATGTTGCAACCAAAATCGAGGGAAGAATGAAATTTTACATTACTTGTCTCATCCGTATTTATCAAGTCCCCTGAGCATATCAATGGCTAGACTAGTGCATTTATGAGTCACTCTACTTCTAAAGACAAACAATTCTGAAAATACTAGATACATGCAAAAGTCAAACACTCGAGCCATGGAAAGTCTCCCATGAATCATGACTTATTGGCACATCTCATCCCCACACCATTATGAAAAGGTTTGCCCTGGGAGCATTTAAGACAGAAGAAACCCCTTAAAGACTCAATTGAGGAGCTGAAGAAGAAAAATCCTAGCTAGAATACTACTCCAACAACTGCCATCTCTCATATCCTCGGATTTGCTTGTTCACCACATACCTGGGAACAACTAAGAGTCCACTGCATTAATTGTGATATACCTATTCACTATACAGAACCTACAAGGTTCAACAAAGCCACGGGCACCAGCCAAGTACAATGTGCATAATCTGTTGGCAAGATGAGTAGGATTCATATTGCCAACAATTGACTTGCAAAGCAAATTCAAGTACATAATGAGAGTAAAACATTTCTTGTATATGTGGCAAGGACCAAAACACAACTTAGAAACATCAAACATAACTAATAACTACCAAAAATGAGGGAATATGAAAGATCAACTCTCTCAAGTTAAGGTCTTGCCAGCCAAACTAAATTGACAAGGGTAGTTAATAATCAAACATCACTACACTTCTTCATCCATTACCCAGTTTAGATCCATACTGCCACCTAGTTGCAAACTTAGCCTCATTCTTTATTCAATTGCACAATATTGCCACCTTTGGACTGGAACCCATGTCATGCTCAGAAGCCTAAGCTTTTACAGTTGCACCAAGCAATGGACCTATGAAGATCCATCCTGCCCCAAGTTTCATTAAAAGTTTGTAACATGGTTACTTTCTCAGTATAACAATTTACTTGGTGAAGGCAACCCCATAAACATGATTTGGTAGTTTTGTTCTCAAATTGGCCTTAAATCATGAGTTTCAATGTCTTATTCTTTGGTTATTCACTGAGCATCTGTAGGGAAAAAAAATCATAAATTAGAAATTTCTTTTTCATCGCTTACACTGCTAAAAAACAGTACTTAACTCTGTAATTATAGATCAATTGGAGCCTGAAAAATTCCTAACTTTAATATTGACAACAAGAAAAAATGAAACCACAAAAAACTTTTAAACATCCAAGCCAGTTGCAATCGTGCAGCAAACTAATACACAGAAAATGATAAGAATACAACACAATTTTACATACAAAATTTCAACATAAGTTTTACAAGTAAAAAATTTCATATATATATATATATATATATATATAAATATAGAGAGAGAGAGAGAGAGAGAGAGAGGGAGAAGGGGGACCTGGTGGCAGCAATCGCAGGTGAAAGGCAAGAAATCTATCTGGTTGCAGTCCTCGACACTGCAATGCTTTCCAAGATTTGGTATTGCCGGAGTGCCCATCCAAATCGGATTCTCAAGAAAATTGACAGATCAGAAAATGCAGAACGAAAATATAATACAATTCAAGATTTGGTAAGGATTGAAGCAAACTTTTGGAAATCAATTCCCTGGATTTGTGGCGAAATTCAGGAATTGAATGTCTGAAGCTTTCGATTTCCGCGTTGAAGATTTTTTTTTTTCTAGAGAGAGAAAGAGAAACCGCGGAATCGAAAGTTCAGAACGAGAGTCATTCGGAGTCTTCCCTATTCGTCTAAACTACGGAGTATAAGACAAATATAGAGTATATATAGTTATGTTCTATAAAATAGAGAGAGAAAATATATTTTTTTCTTTTTCTAAATTTTGTCAAACCAGAATATGTGGACGTTTGCTTCTAGGAACGGCGCGATAGCGAATTGACTCGCCGGAGTTATTTGATCATTCTCGTTGGCTTATTTAATTTTGGTCAAATCGAGAAAATTCTCCTAACTTCCATTTTATTGCAGATACTAAAGCAAAAAAAAGAAGAAAAAAAATCCCAACTTTCAACAGGTTGCAAAATGACATTTTTACTCTTGTTAATGGAAAATAGAAGATTAAATAATATATTTTCGTATTAAGAAAGAGCATAATAGTGATTTAATTGAAATTGTTTTTTTTTTTTGTTCCTTTTTCAACTGTCACTTCAGCAAATGGTAGGAGGAAGCTGCATGCTTTTGGAAAAACTAAAGTTTTTTTTCTTCTTTGAATTAGGAGTCTATGAGCAAAAAAAAAATTAGAAGAATTTTCTACAATTTGTCCTTTAATTTTATCATTATATATATATATATATATATATATATATATATATATATTTACACGTGCAACTAACAAGAAGCAAAACAAGTGAGACGACATCCAACTTAAAACTTTTGTTATTTTAATTTGGGTTTAAAACTCCATGTGCTATGCATATTCATAGTATATTTTTCTGAACTAGCAAATAAATCCTGAAGTAAGAAAAATGATCAAATAAGTCATTCTCATCATAAATTGACTAACTTCATTTAATTAAATTTAAAAGCTCAATTAAGTCAAAGAAATCATTGTAAGGGAAATTTTGGTCATTAATTAGGGACTAAATCATAAAACCCCATATAATGCAGAGCAAATTCACCCATAAAGAGTACAATGATGAAATTTTAAAAAAATTATGGGTGTTTAATAAGGTTTAAGTAGTAGAAGGAGGTTATGTGATTAAAATTTATAGTACAGGAAAGTTTTATGAATTAATCCCTTTTAATTTTACATACACATATATCATCATCATTCTTACCAATATCTTGGACTTCATCTTACACACACACACACATATATGTTACAATAATTATAAAGTTGTTTTCATGAACATTTTGTCCCTTAAATAAAAGGAACAACATAATTACCTCAAAAGTGAAGTATAATGTTTTTGAAAATTTGTGCAATTGTGTTATTTCATTTGTTAAAATAAAAGAAACAACATAATTACCTGAAAAGTGAAGTGTAATGTTTTTGAAAATTTTGTGCAATTGTGTTATTTCATTTGCTTAATTTTTTTCTTCCAAGACAAGAAAAGATTTTATAGAAAAAGATAATACAAATAAAGCATTACATCAAATTTAGCACTATCTTGAATAAGAGGAAGCATATTTAATTTACTTAAAGTGCAAAAGTATTTTTGTGGAATGCAAATTTAATTTTCCTATCAGAATTTCTCCATCACTTTAGTTTTAAATATTTGATTATGCTGCTGTTCATCTCAATATCATCTTTATTATTTTATCTTACCATCTATTTGCTAAATACTGTAGAATATTTTACACACCAAAAGTCTTACGATGCATGCATCCAAAAGTAATAATCCAGTATTTAAATTTGAGGTTCAATTGTACCAAGATAAGCTGGACTTTAAACTGTTTGAGATTGAATTGCTGGAGTTTTAAACTGTTTGAGCTTGGCTTCAACCCAACTCTGCGTGTTCAAACTCCACTCAGAACATTACTCGTTGAGCTAGACAATTTTTAGCTCATACTCGATGTATTATTGAACTTGAGGTTAAACTTAAGTTTGTATGTAAATCTAAACAAATCCTAATTAAAGAGCAATAGTGATAGCCACAGTGAACATCATCATCAAAGAGAGAATCCAATTACTTTCATTCCGCTCCGCTGATAGAATAGTGCAAGTAAAATTCCAATAATATTACACTTTCACTGGCTAATGATGGAGAGCCAGTTCGGGTATTCCAGGAGTCATGCTCACAAGTCTTGCGAGCAGCTTTGAGTAACCAGTAGTCAAGCAGGCTCACTATTCATGGACAGCTCAGTTATTTGTAATCTTACTTCCACTGGCTCTCACCTTCCAAAAACCATCTCATAGTCTAATTCTCTCACTGGCTCTCACCTTCCAAAAACCATCTATATTACCTCATAGTCTTACTTCATTCAAAAATGAATGAACACTTGATAGTGAATTTATTTAGTACGATAATATATATATATATATATATATATTACATGATTCTTATCCCCCTATCTTCGACAAATAACTTAAAACTTCCGATTTGTCAGGCAAAAGACATACTTAGACATACTTAATTTACAAAAAAATGAACCGATTAGACAGTAATTGAGATCAAAGATATGATGATGTCAACGACTCTCCCTTGGAAACCTTGAGAGAAACAAGTTGATTTACCCAAACAAAAAAAAAATTTATCTTCCGATAGAAAAATAACACCAATTGCAAGTTAGACAGTGGCAATAGCATGAAATGAAAAGAGCTTGAAACTAATTTAAAGTATCCACATGTTGATTATCAGATTGCACCATATAATTTCCTCCTCCCCCCCCCCCCACACTCTCGTTAATTGGCCAAAAACTGTTAGCTCCTCCCTATATAAAATGGGTTATTGCTGCACTGCAGGCACACAAATTAACATTTGCAGGAGATTCCATCTAATCCACACCCAAATCCATATGAACATGTAGAAGATGGATTGCATTGTATGTAAGAATTATGGAATCCACAAATCCATATGAACACGTAGAAGATGGACAGCATTGGCATGTATGTCAGAATTATGGACACGTTCCCACATATACATATACACCTCCACTATCGAGAGAGGGAAATCAACCTCCCAACCAAGTTAACCAACCCATTGGCAACAAGTCCAAATCTTTTCATCAACCTCCCAAGTGCCCTATGCATTACTATATAATTATGTAAATTCCATAAATGATCAAACAAGCATAAAATTATTTGATTCAAAACATAGAGATCCTCTTAACAAATCCAAAAAAACTAAAGGCAACACGAAATCCTTCAAAATAGAGAATAAAGTTTTAACCACCGGTGATCTGTATATTAAGAACCTAACAAAACATACTTTAGCACTCTTTTAGCAGGAATGAATTGATTAACCCTCAACTCTTTCAGTAGCATCTTCCACATAGACTATCTTGGTAGTGGGCTTTGCCAACAGATCCGTGTGCTCTTGGAATGGAGACTTTGTGAATCGGGTCTCCCTCCAGAAGTCTGGAGTGAGGAAACCATAAGTCTTCAGCAGACAGTCAAAGGTTGCCTGCAGATTGCAAAAACATTAGATAACCGAATGATGTCTGAATCATACAAACTGTAGCAAGCAGCAAAAGTATGGAGTCTTATTCCTAGATATGCAGCCAACTCACACATTTCATAGTCGGTCTAAAAATTTATAATTTACAAATATAATATTCAAATTGGTTTTACAAATGAACAAATGGCCCAATGAAAAAGGCAAATTCTAAATGTTAATCCAATAACTGTGCAGTGTCATATAAACAGATCCATACAAAAAGTTTGAACAATTCAAATATATAGGGAAAAATGGAAAAAGAAAAAACAAACAAACTCCTGCAACTTCTAAATCTCGTGTAGTTTAATAGCCTTTTAACCAATAACCGACATACTTCATTCTAGAACAGACTAAATATTTATCTTTACTACATAATCAGATTTCTGCTTCCACACTCAACCACTACAATTCAGAATCCAAAATTACCATAGTCTAATAATAACTCCAACCATTAGGGTCACATATCAGGGTAGCAACTCACAGATTATCAGATACTGTCGACTTTATAAAAAACATGTATCAGAAAGTATGATATAAGAGAACCCCATTTTATATCAAATGAATAGATCCAGAAAGTGAAAAAAGAATAGAAAAAAAAGCCGTTATTGAGAGAATATATATCTATGGAAAGCTATTCCAGCCACTTATTAAATGTTGCAAAATGAACAAAATCAATGATATTTGAGAAATCCGCTGCAACCACAAATATTGAAAATATACATATCTAATTAGAGCAGGGAGGTTCTGTTTCAGCTTTTCATCTTAAATTGCAAATTGAGATCCAACAAAGTAGCAAATGTCAGAAAAAAATGACTGAAACGAATCTACAGAGAGATCTGATAATTAATAGCAATGCTTCCAAACAAGTGGCACACAACATTAAATACAATAAGCATCACCAAGCTGCTGATAATCACCAGTACATAAACACAGGAGGCTGATACTTGCATAATATCAGAATATCCACACAGATTATATGCTGGACTGAACATACAGTAATCAGATTTACACATATATACAGCTGCAAGGATTACCTCTGAATTGACCAACTTTTTTCACCAAAGTTTACTTCACATAGCAGACTTACAATTATTTTCTGGTTTTTACATCACACAAGTTAAAAAGATATTATTCCTTCAATAATGAACAAAGCACAACCGGAAAATATGCCAAAAACCAAAGCATCAGAGGAAGGAAGACCATTGGTAGTAAATTAGTAATGCAATGTATCCATCCTAACACATTTAAATTGTTATTAAATATCAGAACAGAATTTTTCGCCAGTGTGACTCTACCATCGATAAATGTAGTTAATTACCTATATCAGAAATGCATACCACAACGACGACCAAAATATAGAATACCCATTTCAGATCAAATTCTGAACCCAACAATCATTAATTCAGAACAATACTTTCATTCCATAAAAAGGGGAAAAATCAAACCTTGACGAAATTGCCAAGAGTCTTAGTCGATCCACGAGATGAAGTGAACACATCCTCAATTCCAGCAAACTGCAGCACCTTCTTAGGCACCCTTGCAGCCACAATCCCCGCCCCTCGAGGCGCCGGAACCATCCGCACCGTCACGGAACCACATTTCCCGGTCACCTTACACGGCACCGTATGCGGCTTCCCAATCTTGTTCCCCCAATACCCTCTCCTCACCGGAATCACTGACAGCTTCGCCAGAATTATCGCACCACGAATTGCCGTCGCCACTTCTTTGCTGCACTTCACGCCGAGTCCAACATGACCATTTCCGTCTCCGACGACAACGAAGGCCTTGAAACGGGTCCTCTGTCCTGCTCGAGTCTGTTTCTGGACCGGCATGATCTTCATCACCTCGTCTTTCAGTGATGGTCCAACAAGGGTATCGATGATCTGATACTCTTTGATGGGGAGTGAGTGAAGGTAGATCTGCTCAAGGCTTCGGATCTTGCCTTCCTTGACGAGTCGGCCAAGTTTGGTTACTGGAACCCACTTTTCTTCCTCCGCAGCGCGGTTGCCGCCTCGCCCGCGACCACGGCCGCGTCCGCGACCGCGGTCCCCTCGTCCACCGCGGCCGAAGCCTCGCCCAAATCCGCCGCGTTCTCCGCCTCTTTCAGCCATGGTTCGGGGTTAGGGTAAGAGAGAAAATGGAGACAGAGAGAAGGGTTCAGAGAGAGAGAGAGAGAGAGAGGGAGGAGGGTTTTGAGAGAGCAAAGCCCTAAATGCGGATAAGAGACGCTTATATATGATGAGGATTGAGGGAAAAACTAGGGTTTGTGTATGGGTATGGGTATGGGTATGGGTGTGGGTTTAGAGATGTTTGGTTACGATGGTGGGTAGAGGTTAACCTGGTTTGACGTGGTTTTGATGGTGCATGAGACTTACCCATCCAGATATGGTAAAACCAATTTTATTTTACTTTCCAGATACACGTAAAACCAATTTTACTTTCTCCATTTCTTACCTTTTGTTCTCTGACTGACCCATCCAGATACAGGTAAAACCAATTTTACTGCCCCATCCAGATACAGGTAAAACCAATTTTACTTCTCCATTTCTAAATTTCTTCCTTTTTTTTCCTATTTCTTTCAATTCATGTAATCAGTTATTTTTGCACAATGATCGACCGAGAGGCTCGCCAAGAAGGAATCGGTGGAGAAATTTTGTGTTATATATGATAATTCTTCTTGATAGAGTATTTGACTAGAATTATGAAACGTGTAACGTGAAGGATGAGTTCGAAGTGACGTGGATAAAAAGTTTATTTTAACCAGGACTTCCTATCTCCAAGAGTTAGTCTCTCACTTAGAAACAACCTCACTTGACTGCTATATATATAGAGACGATCCACATACCAGGTACGCAATTAAGACCCCCTGAGTTCCTTTATAGCTTAAAAAAGCTCTTTCGATTTCTGACTTGATCGTCGGAGCGTAGTCGACCGGCACTGCGCCGGTGCCCTCTCGATTACCCTTCTCTTGTCCTTTTTTACAGGTTGGCGTTTGATCAGTTCGGGGTGAATTTTTGCTTCATCAGTTGGCGCCGTCTGTGAAAAATAATTACAAACTTGATTGTTCTACACGAATCATATACGAAGCATGATGCACCTACGATTTGGGTTAGAGACCACCACTGTACAGGACCCTCCAACGCAGGGCCCTCCTGCCGACCACAATCCCCCAACGCAGGACCTTCCTGCCGGTCACAATCCTTCAGCCGCCCAGGATCCTCCTGTCGGCCATGACCTTCCTGGTGGACAGGGTCCTCCAATCGAACAGGGAGGCATGCAACCCCCTAGATAGATGGACATCCCTGAGGCACGCCCCGAAATCCCAAACAATCAGGGACGGATCGCAGCGTTGGAATGCCAAGTCCGGAACTTGAATCAAAGTCTGGCCCAGATACTCCAACAAAATGCGGCAATTCTGCAGCGCCTCCCTCCTGTGGGGCCAGTACCATCACCGGGTCACCTTGTTGATCCAGAAGGTGATGGTGTTGGGCGAGACAGTGAAGTCCCAACGGACAACGCAGCTCAGAACCAAGTAAGAGGTGGGACGAACCCTATTTACCTAATCCCACCCAAAAAGAACCAACCCCATGGAGACTCAAGACACCCAGGGAAAACTACTTATTATGACATGGAGATACAGGACCTCAGAGCCAGGGTAGAAAGCATGGCCCACGCCATAAGGGGGAAGGGCCCTGCTACAGTAGAGGAACTGGTCCAGCAAACCAACCTCCCTTTCTCCGGGGGGATAATGAGTTGTCCTTTGCCCAACAAGTTCAAGATGTCCACCCTTGAAAGCTTTGATGGGACCAAGGACCCGCTAGATCATCTGGAGACCTATAAGACTCTGATGCACCTCCAAGGAATACCAGATGAAATCCTATATAGAGCTTTTCTTGCTACATTGAAGGGTTCTGCCCGGTCATGGTTCAACAACCTGAAGCCGGCATCTGTACGTTCCTTCAAACAACTGAGCCAAGTGTTCGTAGGTAATTTTATTACCGTCTGAAGGCACAGAAAGCCAACCACCTATCTCCTGAACGTAAAACAGAATAAGGGGGAGTCATTGCGAGACTACATTTACCAGTTTAACACGGAGATGTTGCAGGTCGATTCTCTGGATGATAAGGTGGTAGTTACCGCATTCATGGGGGGCCAACTGCCTTCAAAATTCTTGTACTCAATTTTCAAACACCCTCCAGAAAGTATGTCCGAGATACTCATGAAAGCCCAGAAGTACATAAACGCAGAGGATGTCCTTGATGCGAGAAAGACAGACAGAAAAAATGAGGGACATTCCAGTGAGGAAGATAGAGACTCCAAGTGTGGTAAAATGTCACAGGGGCAGACCGATAAAGCATCACGTCATGAGTAGGGAGGCAGGGGGCATATTGACTAAAGACATTAAATTGGAGGCAGTTGGCCCATCCTTGGATTGCTGAACATTTGTGGAAGTACCACCAGTAAGACTTTCTTTTAAAAGGTGTATCTACTTTAATTATTCTAGTTGAAGCTCAATTTAATATCAAGCCTTAGGGCAATAGCTCTGAGGTTTTTGCTCGAATAATTCTCTGTTTGTTACTCAAATAACAATAGCAATCCTTTTTGTTTCAAAATTTATTGTTATAACTAAAACAAAAAGTACACCACCTTACGGGGATACACCTCCAATGAGGGCCTTTAATGAAAAAATGCGGGATGGATGAATCTCGAGAACATTGTTTAACAGCCCTATGGGGGCACAGCCCTACGGGTCCCAGCCTTACGGGGTCACAGCCCTACATGGGGCCCAGCCCTACGGGGGCCCAGCCCTACGGGTCACAGCCCTACGGGGGCACAGCCCTATGGGGGCCAGCCCTACGGGGTCACAGCCCTACGAGGGCCACCCTACGAGGATACACCTCCAATGAGGGCCTTTAATGAAAAAGGCGGGATGGATGAATCCCGAGAACATTGTTTAACAGCCCTACGGGGGTCCAACCTTACGAGGTCACAGCCCTACGAGGGCCACCCTACGGGGATACACCTCTAAGGAGGGCCTTTAATGAAAAAGGCGGGATGGATGAATTTCGAGAACATTGTTTAACAGTCCTACGGGGGCACAGCCTTACGAGGGCCCAACCTTACGAGGTCACAGCCCTACGAGGGCCACCATACGGGGATACACCTCCAAAGAGGGCCTTTAATGAAAAAAGTGGGATGAATGAATCCCGAGAACATTGTTTAACGGCCCGACGGGGTCACAGCCCTACGAGGGAACAGCCCTACTGGGGCCCAGCCTACGGGGTCACAGCCTTACAAGGGCCCAGCCCTACAGGGGCACAGCCCTACGAGGGCCACCCTACGGGATACACCTCAAATGAGGGCTTTTAACGAAAAAGGCGGGATGGATGAATCCAGACAGCCCTACGGGGGCACAAGCTCAGCCCTACAAGGGCCTAGCCCTACTAAAGAGACACGACCACACTTTTTCAAGGGTCTTTAATGAAAAGTGTGGGATGATTAATCCAAAAACATTGTTAACCTACCTTACGGTGGCACAACCTGTTAAAAGAGATTTTTGTAAAAGGCAGGTAAGTCCTGCCAAGGTGGTCACATGGCTTTATCAAGAGCCGCGCTATTAAGCTTATTAATTAGAGTTTATTAACCAAGTAAGTCATTGGCATAATGATTAGGGTGAGACCATCAGAGCTTATTAGCTAAGGTTCGATTCTTCAAACTGACAATTATTTTTTATATATATATAAATTGGGTTCTTATATACCGGCCAAAAGCCGGACCCAAAAATAAACCGCCCGACCAAAAACCAAGCCCAGGAAGAAACCGGCCCGACTAAGGACGGGCCCACCGAACCAGACGCGACCAGGCCCACCTAGCCGGCCTGGCTAAGCGCCGGGCCGGGTATGGCTAGCCTGGCCGAGCGCCTAGCCGGGCCGGGCGTTGCCTGGCCAGGAGCGGCCGGGCCCACCCAGCGCGTGTCGCTTGCGGGAGAAAAAGAGAAAAGGAAAGGAAAAGAGAGGAAAGGAAAAAAAGGAAAAGGGAGGAAAAAAATATTTATTTATATGCCAGAAACGATTTCTAATGAGCAGTCCAAAGTGTTCATAAGGCCCAGCACTCGACCCTTATGAACAGGGGGCATCTGATAGAGTATTTGACTAGAATTATGAAACGTGTAACAAGGGGCATCTGATAGAGTATTTGACTAGAATTATGAAATGTGTAACGTGAAGGATGAGTTCGAAGTGACATGCAGGACTTCCTATCTCCAAGAGCCAGTCTCTCACTAGGAAACAACCTCACTTGACTGCTATAAATATAGAGACGATCCACATACCAGGTACGCAATTAAGACCCCCTGAATTCCTTTATAGCTTAAAAAAGCTCTTTCAATTTCTGACTTGATCGTTGGAGCGTAGTCGGTCGGCACCACGCCGGTGCCCTCTCGATTACCCTTCTCTTGTCCTTTTTTACAGGTTGGCGTTTGACCAGTTCGGGGTGAATTTTTGCTTCATCACTTCTGATATCTGAATTGGATCCAAAACTTACTATTTGTAAAAAAAAAAAAAAAAAAAGGGCGGGTTGTCTAATATCGTTCCTCCTCCATTAGTTGATACTTCAAGGAAGTTTTACTTGGAATGAAAGAACAAAAATGGATTCATGAAGGTTTAATCACTTCTGATATCCGAATTGGATCCAAAACTTACTATTTGTAAATAAAAAAAAAAGAAAGGGCGGGTTGTCTAATATCGTTCCTCCTCCATTAGTTGATACTTCAAGGAAGTTTTACTTGGAATGAAAGAACAAAAATGGATTCATGAAGGTTTAATTACTGAATCACTTCCCAATGGTATGTTCAGGGTTCGTTTAGATAATGAAGATCTGATTCTGAGTCTGATACGAGGGCTCACTCTCAAATTTCAAGTTCTTTGTAATTTTCTAATGAAGAATTTGTAATGTCAATATTTTTATCCCATAAGTAAAACGTTGGTTTAGTAAAAAATGTAATGATACCGACTTTATCGTTATTTTTTACTTGCAAAACTCATATGTTTCAAGTGATAATATTTTACAAAATATTTTTTTGAAAATCAAATCAACTTATAATATTTACATATTAAACATAAAAAAAGTAATTTTTGCATATTTATTTATTTCTTTGTTAACGATGGTGGTGGAACTGGAGTTCTTAGAACACTCTATAATCAAAGTTTAGACTCTTACAAAGGTAGTGGGTTTATTTTTCCTATTTATATTTCTCATATATATTTAGAATTAATTATTGACTTCTTTTTTTTTTTCGAGTTACTTATGCTTCTTATATTCTATTCTTTTTAATTGTCTAGCGAGTTTTTAAATTAGTTATACTAATCAAATAAAAAGGATTTTAATTTTCATTTATCTATGTTTGTTAGGACAATATATTGATATTACTTTTAAGCATGGTTCAAAATGTCTTTGTTTATTTACAGTTTTAAATAAATCTATCTAACAATCTAACGGTCACAATTTCTTCTACATTGATAGTGTTGTAGGCACGGACATATACTACTGTGTGTGTGTGTATATATATATATATATTGCCCTTTCTCCAATTGGTCTAGTCCCTTTGAATTTCTAAGGTCCGTTTAGAGTTGTTTTTGAGCTGTCCAAACTCCAAATGACTTACCAGATGTAATTCAGATTTACCAGCCCAAATGTGATTGCATTTGGGCTGAGCCAACCTAGCTAGATATTGCTTCGGCCCAACAGCTGTTATTCCAAACGACTTTTCTCCGTTTCTTCTCCATTTTACCTTTATTTTTCTATTTGAAAAGAAATAGAAGGAAAAAAAAAGAAAGGTGATGGAAGGATATGGTTTTGTGTGTTTGGTATGAAATTTTTAATGAAAAGGAAAGGGAATGGAAGGATTTGGAGGGATAAATTAAGGATGAATAGTGACTTTTTTTTCCTTCCAAAAATGAGAAGAAATGGAAGAAAAGGGAATGAAATGCTACATTTTTTAATGAAACTTTGTTAATACCAACTTTGCCCTTATTTTGATAAAAACTAAAATTTGTTCTTTTAAATATAAAATGGTATAATGGTAAAAATTTTAAATTGTTTCATTTCTTTTATTTCCCCAAACATGTTAACTATCTTTTCTTTTCTTTTTTTTTACTAATGAACCAAATATGATAAAAGTTTAACACTATCTTATCATTTCCTTTCCTTTCTTTTCTCTCATTAATAATACTATCATTTCTTTTCTTTTCCGTTCTACCATACATAGCCTAAATTCTAAGGTTTTATCATGTTAAAAAAATTAAAATTGCAATGTGGAGGACTTAAACCAATTACAGTTACGGTGTTGCATCTAATAACAACCACCAAGCTACAGTATATGTGGTTCTCTTTCAATTGATTTTATTTATTTAATTTTTCTTTTTGGGTAAGGTATTTATTTCTTATTTTCATGCTTAATAATCTACTTTTATGTGCGCTTAACCTATACTTAGAAATATTAATTTTGAGAGACATGTGAATTATTTCTTATAGTTTGGAATATAGTTGAGTTATGTTTGGAAGTATGAATCGACATCTTAAAATTGGAATTGAAAAAAAATTACTTTAATTAAAATTTGAACTAAATGTTCTCCGTTTTCAATTTCATGGCACCGATTCAGAGCTCTCAAGCGCAACATTAATGTTGTTAGTCCATTAAAAATATAGATGAGACTCTGAATCAATTAATACATCACATTCGACGTTCAAAGCTGGAAGACAAAAATACATCAAGATACTAGAAATTTTGGCCCATTAGCCAGGTTGAAATCAACATCTTGCCCTTGATCGTAGAGTGTTGGCTTTCCAACTTAAGTAACAACTTTTTGAAACAAATTTTACGTTAACAAATATATTTTCAATCATTAATGAACACACTTTACAACAAAAATGTTATTTTTGTTTCTCGTAAAAACAACAATGCAAAACAAAAAACGATTACAAAAAGAACCTAAGCTAAGCAATGTGGTGACAAAAATACATCAAGATATTAGAAATTTTGACCCATTGGTTAGGTTGAAACCAACATCTTGCCCTTGATCCTAGATTGTTGGTTTTTCAACTCAAGTAACAACTTTTGAAACAAATTTTACGTTAACAAACATGTTTCCAATCACTAAATTACTAATGAACACACTTTACAACAAAAATATTATTTTTGTTTCTCGTAAAAACAACAACACAAAACGAAAAATTATTACCAAAAATAACCTAAGCTAAGCAATGTTCCTTTGCTATCTTATGAAGGCATTGGCAAATTATGTCCAAACCCGCGAACCCGTTCATTAATTAATGACTCTTAGGTGAGTGATTTAAATAAATGGACCATAAATAGGTCAATTAATAGAGTACTCACTTTCAACCATAATTCTTTTCTGAAATGTGGTTCAAACATAATTGGTATGGAACCTGTGACTCTCTTTCTAAACCATTCCAATTCTTTCTCTCGGAAAAATGATTCCAATAACTCATAAATTTTACATATATGTGTATATATATTACACAAATCACTTATATATATTTTGGGTCAAACACTCTCTCTAATATATATATATATACACACAACAAATACATATAGTTGGACACAATATATATATATTATAAAGGAAGACGATATTCGCACTTCCCTTTTCTTCTACTGCACTCCCATTTTTTAAAAAATGTCACTTCTAACCTTAACTTTACATGTAAATGATTTTTTTTTTCAAAATACTAAACTACCCTTTTAGATATTCTCTCTGTCTCCGATCTTTATTCTTTTTGAATTCTTTTGACCAAATAAACAAAAAATACCCGAAAAAAATAACCCAAAAAAAGTTATATATGTTGAATAAATTATCTTTTGATAAGATCGAAATTTTTTTATCTCTATTAAATAAATTATTGTAATCCAAATTTCATATTTGTAAGCCAAACAAGCAAACCAAAATATAATTATACTTAGAAAAAATAAACAGAAGTAAGAAGTTAAATAAAATAAACAATTATTAACCAACTTACAGAATGATTGAATAATGAATTAAATTGAATTTGAGCCTTGTGCAAACACAATTTTCTTAAGACAAATTTGTTCCCTTATAGTGCTCAAGGTGATGAACAATTGTCTCCCAAGATAGAACGGATTTACAATTCTAAAGAGGCAGCACTTCAATCTCTAGAATCCTTCGAACACAACTTGTGCAGTACTCAAACTATATATATATATATATATATATATATATATGTAGAGATAGATGATATGAAATTCTTATTCATTTTGTTATGCATGACTGGTTATATATAGAGCTAATAGTGAATAGACATGTCTATTCGTGAAGAGTCATGCCTATTCTAGAATAGACATGTTTGTTCGTGAAGAGTCATATCTATTCCAGAATAGACATGTTTGTTCGTTAAGAGTCATACCTATTTTTGAACAGACATGTTTGTTCATGAAGAGTCATACCTATTCCAGAACAGACATGTTTGTTCGTGAAGAATCATAACTCTTCCAGAATAGTCATGTCTATTCTTCAAACAACCACCACTTAAGACCATGTTTGGTTGGAGGATTTTAACAATCAATTTTTCATTCAATGACTAACGATTTTTGACAAAATCGTCCAACAATCCCCCACATGAATGAAATTGATTGGATATCAATGTAAATGATAATGATAATGCAGATACTAATTCAAGTACAATTGAAAAACTACTGCATCAGGTTAAGTAGCCTAATGGCCTTGAACTTGCCCTAGTGAAAGACTATCGGATTTACTTAGCTAATCAGTAGACATGATGTCTTTGAACAGTCAGCCGTTAATGTAAACCAAGACAATAGAATTCACACAGTATTTCTTCAAACACAGTTGGTTCTCACGTTTGTGTTCATTTTGGCCCAAACACCTCTTGGTTCCATGAGTGTTTTAGATAATTAAGCCTTAATATTCTCATAGAAGTGGCCCCTTCTTACTCACGTAGGTGACATCTATGAAGAGTATCCTGCAATACTCCACTTGGACATTTTTTCCAAGATATAGAAATCATTAAAAGCTTAACTTACCCTAATTCTCGCGGCAGATGTGCACTGTCTCATCATAGGAATGGTTAGGAGTAAATATTTCCTCAGTGCTTACTGAGTTCTACATAGTTCGGTTTGCCCTTTGAACCTAGATCTTGGGATCTCCAGTCAGCTAGGTTGGGTTGCCACTATGATGACTCTTATTTAGACATAGGTTCTAAACCCATTCCATTCGATGAACTTTCTATTCGCTCTCATGACAAGGCTTTTGTAAATGGATCCGCAATATTATCTTTTGACTTTACATAATCAATTGAGATAATTCCATTAGAGAGCAATTGTCTAACGATATTATATCCTCGACGTATATGACGTGACTTACCGTTATACATATGACTCTATGCTCTTCCTATTGCTGATTGGCTATCGCAATGTATACATATAAAAAGTATAGGTTTTGATCAATTTAGAATATATGCTACTGTTTAAGACAGTGATTTTATACGAAGTATAAAATATTGATGAGTTCATATTAGTTAAATATTTGTGAAATTTCAGTACCACATAAAGTATTGTTTATTTTGTGAAATTTAATATTTGTGATATAATATTATTTAAGTTTGTGGTATGCCTTAATCCAATATTTAATGCAATATTGAATATATATTTTATTATTTTGTAAATTCATCTATATGCAAATTATATGATTTGAGTTGAATGTCTTTATTTGATAGTTTTATGATTTGCATGTAATATGATTATATCTTTGTGATAAATTTAGATTCATGTTATTCAATATTTATGAAATATTGATCTAGTGTTAACATTTAAATTAGTGTTGTATTTATAAATATTTTTATATTGTGACGAATGACAAGTGTAATAGAGATAATTATTCTTGTCAAAAATGAGGAGAAAAGTTGAGAAATTCTCTAAAGCACATGTTGTGCTAGAGGAATAATGGGGTATGAAAGAGATATACACCATATAAGACCATTGAGGGTACACATGATAAATGGTATTTATCATAATTTCTAAAATCAACTTGGTAGTCAAATCAGAGGGTGATGAGTCGATATTCATCATCATATTTACTCTGATAAGAGGATTGTATTATTTATCAATTATGAATGTTAAATCTTCTTAAAAAAATTCTTTACTACCAAAATAAGGTTGTTTGAGAAATAACCTTAGGGAGAGAACTCGTTCTTCAATGAGTTAATGTGTTTTAAATCCAATAAGGTTGTCTGAGAAATAATCTTAGGGAGAGAAGTCGTTCTTCAATGAGTTAATGTGTATTAAATTCAAGGGTGTGTAAGAGATTTATTATAAACCTGGAATCAAGTTAATTTTTCAACTTGTGTGGATGTCCTAACTCAAATTTGGCACATGTGAAAGGGAATTAATTATAATTAATTTTCACCCGTACAAAAGAGTGTTGTACCTCTAGCATTAGATCACAATGATATATGTGCATATGAGAGATGGAAAAAGTATTTAATACTTTGATAGGAATTACACAAGATGTTGTGAAGCAAATTTTGAGAATAAGGTTGAGAGTTAATTTAGCGATTTAAATGAAATGGTGTTGCTAAAATACAAGAACCATAAAATACAAATGATTTGTAGATAAATTCTGGATTACCCAAAAGTTGTGGGGGAAGCTCAACTATCGTCAAATTTAGTCTTATACCTCATTAAGAAAATTATTAAGACATCTGTTGATTGATATATTGAAAGACTTTATATCTTTCTACAAATACTTCGAAATGTGGGGGTGTCTATATAATGTGACAATCCTAAAATTATTAGGATATTAATAGGACATATCTTGTGTATAATTCAAGAATATAGAACAATGTTCTATTACTGAAAAATTGATTTGAAATAATCTAGGAGGGTTTATAGTCATGAAAAGAGAGTGTGCAAACTTGAAAAATCTATGTGTAGATTGAAACAAATTCTAAATCAATGACATAGGTTAGTTGGTTACATGTTAATGAGTATGGTGCATGCTAAAAATACCCTAGATGGATATATTTTCTAACTATGTTGTTGGATCCAAATGACAAGTTGCACATAACTTGATATACAAGCAATTCGAGAAAATATTAACTGTATTGAGGTGGTTGAGATCCATCTTGAAATTAATGATTGTATTTATCAATAATTAACATTGGTATTAAGGGATATAAAAGACTTTAGATCCACAAATGGACATGTATTTAATATTAAAGGTGTTGTCATACATGACATATAAGTTAGTTGCTTTAAATAAAACAAGAATGATTAAGAAGTGGTAAAAATTCTTAAAGGATATTCCAAACTAGCTAACACCTATGCTACTGCTCTAAAATGAGAAAATATCTATAGAGTGTATAGATCAAAGAACAACCTGGTGGCCACAGATATGAAAGGTTGAATTAGAGAGCAAGTGATGATGTCATTGAGGGGAATAGGCTTAAAGCCTAAAACTAACGAGTCACCCTAATGAAAACCCTATCTAGCTGACTGGAGATCCCAAGATCTAGATTCAAAGGGATAACTGAAATTTTGAGTGACTCACCAGTAACACTCGAATATTTTATCTTCTACCTATTCCTATGATGACACAGTACTGCCTGTCGTGGGTATCAGGTTAAGTAAAAGCTTTTAGTGATTCCTAAATCTTAAAAATCCAAGTGGAGTATGGCAGGATACTTTTAATAGAGAATCACCTATATGAGTGTGAAGTAGGCTGTTTCTATGAGAATGACAAGGCTGAGTTCTCTAGAGCACTTATGAATACTAGAATTTGTTCAGGGCCAAAATGAACACAACCGAAAGAACCAACTTTGTGCGGAAAGGTATTGTGCGTATACTATTGTCTGGTTTTACATAAACGACTGAATAGTTCAAGACTTTATATTACTAGTTAGCCAAGTAAATCCAATAGTATTACATTAGGGAAGATTTAAGGCCAAAAGTGATCTATCTCGATGCAATAACTTTCCAACTGTACTCTCTTAGTGGAAGTCAAAGTCCGTTTTTCAAATTATATTAATTATCATTCATGTGGGGGATTGTTAGAAAATTTGAATGAAAATTAAAAGTGAAACAGTGCGATTCACACTGAATAGACACCAAAAGTGTTGTTAGTATCGAATAGACACAATTAGTATTGTTTAAAGTTAAAACAGTACGGGTTGCAACCTTTTGCACCAAAGGACGTGTCCCATGCTTATTCAGGTACTTTTGAAAGGGTACTAGTAAGCCTATAAATAGACCATTTACCTTCATTTGTAATATATGTTTTTAAAGACTACTTATTCTCTTTACGTCTGAGTTCTCCCTCTCTACAAAACCTCTATAGCCTAACCAAGTTGTAGTCCGGTGAAGAGTCAAGTCCAAGAGAGTACAAATACACAGGTGGTTCGCAGAAACTCAGTTGGTTTGTAGTGTTGCTATTGATTGAGATGAAGATCGTTGTATCCTGGGAGACAGTCACCAAGAGTCCGTTCAACACCATTGCGGGGCGATAATTGTCTTAAAGACATAAAGTCTAACTATAGCATCAATCTACAGGTTCTTCAGTATTTATATATTTTAAATTCTGTTATATTTCCTATGGTTTATATAACATGTGATATATATACTATACATGAGTTTAGTAGTCTAGATTATTATATGTGTTATAATCTTACTTGATATGAAAACTTATAGAAGGTTTTTATATATTGTGAAATGGTAAGAGATTTTCTATTATGTTTATGTGATTTAACATGTTAGTATAATTACTTTATATCTTAAATAATAACATATACGCATATATTTTTTCAACAATTAATTCTTTTGGCAGGGAACAAAAAATTAAAAAGTACTCAAAAAAAAGTTATCCGGTTGCATAAATTATATCTTTTGACAGGACCCAAAAACAAAGTACCTAAAAAAAATTATTTTTGTTAAATAAATTATATCCATTGAGAAGACCCAAAAATAAGTTATTATTATCTCTTTTGATAGGATTAAAAAAAAATTATCTCTTTTGGTAGGACCGAAAAAAAATAATAAAAAGAAGGATTAAAAATAAGTTATCTCTTTTGAATTAATAAAAATAAAAAAAAAAACCTAAGAAAAAGTTCTCTCTTTTGACAGGAGCAAGAAAAAATTACTAAAGAAGATAAAAAATTTATTATTTTTTGATCAGAAAAAAAAAAGAGTAATATAGAAAGTAAAGAAGTTAAAAACAAAGTTTAAATTTATAGTATAAAGGGTAGTTGTAGTATTATAAAATAGGGGATGATGTATTAATTAGTTTAAGAACTTTCTTGTTATTTATTTTAGAAGAAAAAGGCAAGTGGAGTGCAATCGTATAAAATGGGATTAAGAATTTTGCCTCCCTATTATAAATTCTGAAGTTGTCTAAAATTTCAATTAAAAAAAATACTGAGAATTTTGCAAATCTTCTGGTAATTAACGCCGGCAATGAAGCCACAAACAGTAGACCCATGAAAAGATTGAACACCATTCCTAATAGCATGGTTAGCTTTTGATGCTCGCTCTTGGTGCATAATTGCCAACCACCTGCCTAGACTGTGAAGTCATGATTTATGCCTTGTTCGATCAATTTCGACCGTTTAAATCTAAAACAAACTAAACAATTCATCATCCTTGCCTCACACACACACATATATACTCCGTATCTCTTTACATGAGAATGCCAGTTTTGAAACATAAATATTTACATATGTGATACCATATTTTGTATATATAAACATTTATTGTTAACAATTTATTTCTACTAGTTTGTAATACTGGTACTGCTACTAATAGAATTTCTAAATTCATAATGCTACGAATTTTGACACCGCAGAGACTGTATATAAAAAAATTACTATCAATTCAAATAAACCCATTAAAAATAACATAATACCAATGACAAATCAATTCAAATAAACCCATTAAAAATAACATAATACTAATGACAAATCAGAACATTATTGAACTTCTAAGTTAATATTAACAATGACCTACGGTAAAAAAATAATACTGTCAATACCTTCCGAAACCAAAATCTTAAATGAGAAGGTTCAAGTTTACTATTAATGTGAAAATTTAGTTTCCTACCAATTGATATATTTTATGCATACTTAACTTAGAATTAATGACACATTTCACATTCAATGAATATTGGATTTTTAATGCCACAATATTGGGTAACCCAGCACAAAAAGCTTCATATTTAACATTGTTTTTGAAATAAAATTTCTCTTATCTAAGTTGTAATTTTTAGAGAGAGAAAATTGAAATTGTGAATTTGGATTAGGGGTGTACACAGTTCGGCTTCTTATAGTTTTTGGTAGAATCGGAACCGAAACTGTTCTTGGTAGAACCGGAACAGAAACTGTTTTCAACGGTTTCTTAATTTTGGAACTTGAACTGAAACCGTTGAGTTTGGTTTGATTCAGTTCCGGTTCTTTGCGGTTCAGGTTTCCGACGGTTCTTCGTCAACATTTTTTTTTAAACATTGGCAAGATACACACTTAGATTAGAAGCTATTAGTATTTATTTCTATATCTTATATTATATAAATATATAAAACGTTAGAACTTATAAGCTATTAATATTTATCTATATATTATATTTTTATACTTTACATGTAAATAGAACATTAGATTTTAGAAGGCCTTAGTATTTATTTATATATTATATATTTTATACTATATATATATATATATATATATATATATATATATATTAACAGTTTTGCTTTCGATTTATTGACTTAGAATTGGAACCGAAATTATAGTAAATATTTTCTAAAATTTGGAATCGAAACTGAAGCCGTAATAAATTGTTCGGTTCAATTTAATTACGTTTTCGATTTCATTTTCATTGATTATTTGTGTACTCATGATTTTAGAAGAAATTTAAAAAAAAAAATACTCGGATCATGAGTAACATGCGAGTAGACTCGTCTATTTAATCCGAGACCGCTAAAGCGAGTTAATAATGAATTATTGGTCTATTTATGGCCCACTTATTTATAACCTGTCCAAACCCGCACATTTGCCACCCTCAGGCGTTATCAACCACTATTTTTGCAACTTTATCTCTCTCCTGCCTGTATTACACAGGTATATGGAGCCAAGCCTGGCAGGTCTTCTTTGAAGTGTCACCATAAAAGATGTTCTTGGTCAATTCTTCACTCATTCAGGTGATTTATATCTATCAAAATTTATCACATGTAGACAAAATAGTCTAATCACACGCAGAGAGAGAGAGAGAGAGAGAGAGAGAGACTCCTAAATAAAGTACTCACATCTCTAACAAACAAAATAATAACACATCACTATGGACAAATTGGGGGAAAGTTTCGGAGAAAAGAAATGACTTTAATTTGGTTCTTGGGGGTCACACATTAAACACAAACATGTGATATCAGTGAGGACAAATTGGGAAGAGAAATCAAAATGGTTTTTCATTTGGGAGTCTCACACACACACATATATGTATATATATATCTAGCAATGTAAAACTCACCACTGACATTTTTGCAGTACCTTTCTAACTTTTGTCCAAAAAATTACAAAAGGTGCTCAGGGACTTCAAACTGGTTTTCCCAGCTTATATAGAAAAATCCAAAGTAGATAATAAAGTGAAGAAAAGATACCAGAGATATAATAATAGCATAAAGAAGATCCAATGTATTAACGGTAGCAACAGGCAATGTTTTCAAAACAGGATTCCAGTTTTGAAACCATATTTACAACATAACTCTCTCTCTCCACATTTTAATTGATACTCATATAGCATCATTATACTGTTTCTTTCTATGGTCTCATCTCCTCATTTTCGATCTAACTTCTTACCTCACTACTTGATAAAAATTCATTTCCTCACTCTCAACTACATCTATATATATATATATATATATATATGTATGTATTGTTTTGTTCTGATAGTTGCATTGTATGGAATAGTGATTTAATCTTCACCACAGCAGTCCAATTAATTAAGTAGTGCACGTTCAGGTTGATGGTTATGTTCACAAGGGCTGTGGTGGAAAGGATAGACAATCAGCTACCACCACTAGTGGACGGGCCACCTAAGATGACGGAGCGAATCCACTCTACCAACCGGTCAATTGAGACCTTGGTGGTTGTGCTGGCGGTTATCACCATCGCTGTAGTCATTGCAGGAATCATTGCTCGGCTGTGTGGTGGACGACATTTTGGGGGCAATGGGGAACATGACATAGAAGGATGGGTAGAAAGAAAGTGCCGGAGCTGCATCGATGGCGGCGTTCCAGCTGCGCCGGCGGCGCAACCAAAGCCAGCAACAGAAGAAGCAAAGAAGTGAGAACAGATAAGAGAGATGATAACATAAGAAGTACTATTAACAGGTCACCATGTTCAGTTACTATATTCAGATTAGGGTTTTTTATTCGTATGACTACTAGTATGTTAGTAGCTGTGTCTCGCCCTATTTCCTTTCCAAATGAACTGAGATTACTATTTTTTTTTTTTTGTCTATCGTCATTTTTTTTAGCTGCTTTCTTTTTATTGCTTTTGTGAATTGTTAGTATTGTTAATTTGATAAAGCTTCACTCCTTAACAATGCATCGAAATTACCTTCTTCTTCTTCCCTTTTTTTATTTTAATTATTATTTTAAGAACCCCATACAGTTTCTTTCTTTTTTACTAATTTTCATAATATTTTTTTCGGCAAGGGAATTTTTATAACATTGATCCAAATATATATATATATATATATATATATATATATATAGTTGGAAGCCCTTTCCAAAAAAAAAAAAGACTAAACAAGTATTAAAACAAAAGGGTTTTTTTACATTTACTGAATGTAACCGTTGCAATCTCCGAAGCCTTTTCTTTGGCAAAGTTGTAATCTCTAGTTCATTTGTTGATTTCTCAGTGTCTTTTGGAAACTTAGCCGTTACTAATTCTTTATTTTTTATAAAAGAAAATAGAAAAATTAAAAAAGCATCATGCAGCCCACCAGACTATCATATCATGTCTTTGACTAAAAGTTGGTCTATTAAACAGCATTCCAAAAGGTTTGTAGGGTCTAGAAGATGTCACATAAGCGTGCCCATCCAAATAATATACATACATACATATATATATATATATATATATATAATGAAATTAAGACAAAGATATGTGTATCATTACTTGGTGTAACAGATTGTCAGTAGTTAAGCCTGTTAAGGTACTGATGAAGCAAGCGAAATATGCCCCCACATCATCAGGTCCTCTCGAATTCAAACATTCTTCCATGAGTAGTACTCTTGAATCAAAATTGATAAATATGTCATTCACTTTCCTAAAAGATTTCTTCTAGTATTTACTTTTTGAAGTAAACAACTTATAAACCTTTGATATAATTTAACTACATATTTCAGGCAGTTACAATGCATATACACTTGGGGTTGGGGAGGTGGGGGATATTATTTACCCACACAAACTATCATTAACCAGCTATCAGTACGTCCATGGTGTATTCGGTACACTAGGTAAATTTAGACCGTGTGTGTATAACATATCACCACGTGTGATTTAAATTCATCGAGTATATTTATAAATATTCTTCTATCAATGAGCTATACTAAATGGTGAAAGCACAAATGCTTGTGATAATAACTTAAAAAAAAACAGCAATCTGCTCGATAGTGCTTGCATGTTATCTTCTTACTAAAAATACTTGCCAACCAAGAAAAGAAAAATGCATGCCCCTCCCATTAAACCACCCAGCCAATCCACACTCTTTTTTCAAAGTCAGCTCCATATGCTTCCAGTATCAATATCCCCAGGAGTCCGCCCTTCATCTCTCTGATCAACTTGAATTTATACCGTTTGTCTTTATCAAACCATAAGAATGTGATGTGATAATCAATCATGAAAACAGTATCTGGGATATAGGCATACATGTCTCAATGTGTACAACACGATATCCTACAACCTGTAACAACACATTAAGAGATATCCTCTCTTCTCTTACTTTGTAATCATATAACAAAAAACTTAACCTATAAAGGATTGCAGGATTGCTATTGACCGACAAAAAATGTATTATACCTTACTTGATTAAGGCCATCCATTATGCTACAATGACTCTTTGTATTTAAAATGCAAAGAGTCACATCAGCTTCTCTCCAATTGTAGAAATTTAAGCCTAAAGCTAATATTTCTTCTTGCATTGCTCCCACGTGCAGTTCTTGTTTAAAGCTAATATTTCTTCTTGCATTGCTTCTTCTCATTCAGAAATACCTTTAGCTTCATTATAACATTAAGGCTTATTTTCACAAGAATCTACTATAAGAAAGCAGGACAAAACAGAGCAATAATTTAACTCAACTTCATAGTTAATTAAATATTCAGGTTGCTTTCTTTGTCTAAATGACTTCCGAATCACAGCCCCAGTAGTCTCACCTTGCTGAATGTTTTCTCTGAATGGAGAAATATTGCTCACCCTTTCTCTGGATGCAACATCACCAGAAAAAGGTGCAAGATAAGTTATGCTTTTGCCTTCATTTTCCCCAAATGAATATGATGACACTTCGTCAAACACCACATCACGGGAAACAATAACTTTCTTCGTTTCTGAGTCCATACATCTCTATCATTTCCTGTGAATGTCATAACCAACAAAAATACACTGCCTTGTCCTTGGGTCAAGTTTAGTCTGATTACTTTTCGAGACATGGATATAACAAATTCAGCCAAAAACTTGAAATAACTCACATTTGGTTTACGAAGGTATAACGCTTCAAATGAAGATGATTCTGTCCCTAGCCATGGAGGCAAGCGATTTATGACATGACAAACAGAATAGCTACTACCCACAACTCTCTCATAAGATTCCTTGCATGCAATCATGACAAACACATAGTTGTAAGATGTGCTAACTTGCGCTCAGCAACCCCATTTTGCTGTGGGGTTTCTGGACAAGTCATTTGACGCTAAATCCCGTATTCCTTGCAATATTCGAGGAATTGATCGAACATGTATTCTCCTCCATTATCTGTGTGCAAACACTTTATTTGTAGCCTAAGTTCTTTCTCCACATGCTCCATTATCTGTGCGCAAACACTTTATTTGTAGCCTAAGTTCTTTCTCCACATGCTGCTTGATCTGAATAAATTTAGAGAGAGCTTCACTTTTGTGTTCTAGAAAATATACCAACTGAATCGAGAAAAATCATCCACATAAACCAACACATAATAAAAACCAATATAGCTAGGTGTTCTTATTGGTCCCATGAGATCAGAATGGACCAACTGTAGTTGAATTCGAGAAAAGAAGACAATGAGATTTACCATATTGACAACCAGGACAAACCACATCGTGACGAATTTCTTTAAAAAGAGGAACGCCATCAAGGAGATTTTTTGTTGAAATTTTCTGCAACAATTAATAACCAACATGACCTAACCAAGCATGCCAAAGTGTTGCACTCGCATTATGGCATGTCTTTTCAACATATGCATCATTTGCAGACAACACATATAATAAATCTTTTCTTTTTCTAGTAAATAAAAGACCAGTTGTAATGTGCTTTACATTAGAAAGAATTTGTACAACATCTGGACTAAAGAGAACATACCTTTCAGAATCAGCTATTTGAGAAACTGAAGTAAAATTCTTCTTTAAGCCTAGAACATGATAAACATTTTTTAGGGAGACGCCTCCATCATTCAAGCTATTTTCCTTGACAATGAAAAATCATTCTTTCACTATAGGATGTAATGAATTATTAGCTGTCACAATGGTTCTTTTCCCACAATGCGGACGAACATCAGGATGTAAAGAAGCACTTCCCGTTGCATGATGAGAACAACCAGAGTCAACAATCCATTCCTTATTGTAGTCTATGGAACCATTAGCATCTGTTTGTGCTTTGGTCTGGTGCACAACAGAAGTAATATTAGCCGGTTGATCAATAGCTTCAATGGATAAGCACTGCTCCCCTTTTAGTTGTTCAGATTCACTAATCTCATGTACAACATTTGCTCCTGCTTTCGTGAGATTAACACGACAATTTGATTTAATATGGCCTAGTTTTCCGCATTGATTACACACAACCTTCACACAACAATCGCACTATAAGTGTCCCAGCTTTCCACACCTATAACAACCTTTCTAATTTTCTCTTGACTGGCCCTTAGTTTTGGACTGCTTGCTATCACCTGAATGCTTGGAGGAAAAATTCTTTTTTTTTTTGGTTCTTAGTGTAAAGAACATCATCCACTTAAGAGAGAGATTTGCTGTTGTTGGCCATTTGTTTCACCAATACTTCCTGATTTGAGAGCAAATTCTCCAAATCAATGACCGAAAGTTGATTTGTCCACCCTTGTACCAAAGAGACAAATGGCATAAACTCTTTTCGCAGACCACGAATACAATAATGGCACAACGTGCATCGCTCACGGGCTCCTACATATTCAATTTTAAAATTTCAGCACACAAGGTTTTAATTTTCAGAAAATATTATGAAATTGAAAGATTACCTTAAGTCATCCCAGCAAGTTCATTCTCCAAATACTGCAGTCGTATCGTATTATTTTGGGTGAACAACCTTTCAAGTGTCTCTCACACTTGCTTTGGCGACTTTATATCATGAACATGCTCTATATACTCTTTACTTATCGACGTTTGCAAAGCAAATAAAGCTTTGCTGCACTTGGTCTTCCACTTCCTCCACAACTCAACATTTTGAGAGGTGTTTGCTGAAATTACTGTTTCATCACTAGAGATAAGATCCCACAAATCCTACCCTTGTAGATAAGCTTCCAGTAACTATAATTGTTACCAATAAACTTATCTACAGAGGCATGAGAGATAACACTTCCACCATTTATTTTTCTTTGAGTAATAAAATAAAACACTTGGTAAGCAACCTGACTTTTATACCATATAACAAATTTAAAGAAAAAAAAAAAAACTAAAACAGATAGAACAATTTAGCAGAGAAAATTTTATTACTTAGAGAAAAACAAAAACAACTCAAAACAAAGCTAAAGTGTTATTCAATCTTGTTACAATTAAGCTTTATTTATACTAAAAAGTCTCCTAAATAATCTCGACTAATTTGACTGAAACACCAACGTGCTCCTAAAATTATTCAGCAAACAATTACCATAAACATTTAATTAACTGACTCCTAAATAAACTGAAAAATTGAAACAAACTTATAGACTTGTTCATTAATTCCTAAAAACTAGGATATGACAGCAATAAGTTTCATTAATTTGCAACATTCCCACTTGAGAAGAATAAGATTATTACAAGTTTCTGAAAGAGCATATTGTTATAAAAATGAATTTCCAGATTGGGAGCTTTGTATGTGAGCACATGTAAACAAAATGCTTAAGCCCTCAATTGAAAAGTCATTATATCTTTAAAAGACATGGGATCATACATTTCAAATTATTTAGAATCCTATTGGCTTTAGCTTTATCTATGGACCTCTGGAATGAAAATATCAGATGAATGTGATCATTCATGCATATTTCTAAATTGCTCCAACTTTATCATCCGTCCAAGGGATTTAGGAGCTAACCATGCTTCACGAGAAGAGAACCGAAACAAAATGTCCCAAGTTATAACATCTTTTATATGCTTCATCTATTCTTCACTCATAGATGAAAAACTATATCTCGAGTAAAGCCCCCTTACTTAAAGCCTTAACTCATAAGTCTTCAACTGTACATCTAATGGACGTTCCATTTATCAACAATTTGAGAATGATATACCTTTCACCTTTGTGCCTTAGAATAATCATGCGTGCAACTTACCAAGAACAAAATATAAAAAATGACCCATAATCTCCCATTCCATAAAAAGAGCAAATGAATCGGTAGCCAGTTGAAAGTTGAGGTCACCACTACATGAGCGAAGCAACTCTTTCTCTACACAGAACAGCTCCAAAAGCTCCGGCATGTTTGCAGAGACTGAGAACAATAATTGATACAATCCCCATGAAAAAAAAAAAAAAACCCACATATTGTTGTGGTTGATCTTGATAATAATATCATTGTGAAAACACACACACATATATATTGGTCAATTGCCTGCCTATAACTGAAAACACTATATCATCCATAATATGCTAATGTACCAATTGAGCAGGCCTCAAAAATGTTGCTCATCTGAACTCTTCTTTGTGAGAATATGTATAAACAATTTCTATAAGTTAAGCACAATTATGTCATTCACCTTTTTGTTCAGATACTTGAGTTGTGCACACCAACTGTTTCCTCAAATGTAATCGTTGGAGCAGTTACATATAGTAATTAGTAATCCAATTTCATTGACCCATTTATGTAAATTACCAATAGTCACGCTACCAGAACAGAATACAAAACCTTTTTTGACAAACACATTTTCAGCTTTTCACATATCAAATTTCTTTTTAGACAAGCATGGGCCATGTCAGACAAGATTCCATGCACGAGCATCATGTTGAATATAATGTTGTGCATTGACATGATTCTACTAACGAATGTCAGGTTTTTGAAGGACCCAGAATACACTCTTAAGGCAAGCAAACAGGGTATACTGAGAGTTGCTCACATGCATGGTTATGAATTTAAGACAAGGGCTTAGACATATGTGAATAGGTCAAAATTAAATTCTGATTAACTTTTTGTTGATTTTAACTTTAAAATTTTTAACTAATCAATTATTTAACCCAAAAAATGAAGGTAATTCCTAATTGCTATGATTTTGATTATATATAATCATGAACTGGTGTTGTTAAATTGTGCAACATGCATGCTTGTTGCATGAAATGTAGGTGAAATCCTGTTAAAATTTATATATGGACATGCATTTTTTATATTTTTATGAGATTTTTGTTTTTTCAGAAGGGAAAAGTAATATAAAAAAGAGTTACCTATGCAAGGAGAAATTATTAGGTAGTCCCGGGACCATTGATCCCAAGCCAATCACCACTTGACACACAAGCAAAAAGTCAACTCTTTTTCAGCTTTTTGCTTACTTATCAACTGGTGATTGGCCGGGACCAATGATCCCGCGACTACCTAATAATTCTCCTATGCAAGTTGCTGGGAAGGAAAGACTGAAAACAAACCTAACTTTTTATATTATTTATGCCTTATCAGCATGAGCTTCTACCATCACACCAAGCAAGGCTCATAAAAAGATTTAACAAAATATTTCAAATTTGTTATGGATCCAAGTAGCTGCATATCTGAACCTCCGTGGCAAAATCTAATCACCACTGGTGGCCTCTACAGACTTGCTGTAAGAATTAGTACCTGAAATGGGTTAAAAGTGCAGCACTGTTCTGCAGGCCCACAAACATTTCTGTTCAGATCAAGGCATGCACCAAAGTCCTGAAAGCTCACAATCGTTGACTGAAAATTAAAAGGATAGATATCCTTTATGAAGAAATGGAAACCATCAGCTTAATCATCAAATGAAAAATAATAGGCCAGATACCGCTTATATCACAGTTCGGCAGCCAGTTGTAAGTCATTAACTCCTGTGATGGAGTCAGTGAGCTGTTGCTTTGCATTACATCAAACAGCCCTGCCGGAAATGTCAAGAGTTGGACATAAACAGTAAGTCGCAAACATAATAGATCTCTTTCCATCTAAAAGGGAAATATCCCAAGCCAATGCATATTCATCAACTCCAACAACCAATTAAACAATGTAATGAAGGAAATCAGCAATGCTTCAAATTAAAAATATATATATTTGTAGAAACGTTTACATAAGAGAAATATATATTTTTTTGAGACTTCTGGGTAGCAAGGCAAGAAAAAAGAAACATAAAACTGGATAAATTTGTAAGTCAACATTAGCACCAACCAAGTAGATGAAATAGTTCAAGCATGTAGAAAAATACACAGCAACGATGTTGGTCTTACTTCAGTTTGTTTTTAGGAGACAAATAGCAGATAAATATGCAGATGTGTGAAAGTAACTTCCATTCTCAAATACTTCCTCACATTGTTTCCATATAAACAAATGAAAGGTAATGACTGCAAAAATTTAATACTAGAATCCTCTATTCTATTACATTGGCTCTCCTATTTCCTTTCACGTATCCGTGTCAACACGACACAACGTCGGAATGGAAATAAGATATGTGTCCGACACACGAACCAAATGGTACATCTGATCCTTCACACGGCATGATTGAAGAAGAGAAAGAAAAAGCTCAAATTTAATAGCAAACAGGAATTTCCTATCTATGAGATATAAAGAAATCCTTTTGAGTAAAAATAGAGTATATTCTTATAAAACAACAAGATTAAAGTTAGTGTATAATAGTAATAATATAATCTAACTTAATGCATGTGGGTGTTTTCCCATATTCAATTTCTGGACACATATCCCCATACCTAAGATTTGGAATTCAAGTAGGTCCCAACACATCTGCATCCAATACACTTGCCCGAGTAACATAGCTAGAATCACAATGAAAACATGAAAGACATTCTTCCAGATGGAGTATGTTCTGAAATAGGAGATAGAAATGCAAAGAATTCGAGGATGACATGCTCACGTTCTTATCAAGGAAAAAGGATTACAATGTCAGGCCAAATTTTAAAGAGTCAATATCATGCAGATTGAATATAGCAAGAAAAAGTAATTTGGGACTTTTCACACAAACCTTATTGCATAAAACATGACTCAACAAGGTCTGCAATCATTGTCATTTAAACACCTAGTTAAGTGAAAACAGAAAAGAAGGCTTTTGTTTTCATTTCTCCTTTATTAGTCTAAAGGACTGATTACGTAGTCAACTCTAAGCACTACATAAACCAGCCACCATTTCCCCCCAAAACAATAATACAATAACCATTAATTCCCTAATCCTTTCCCACCATTTCCCCCCACTTTTGGGAGGAGAGCAAAAACATTGTTCAAGTGGTTACAAGCTCCTCCTTTACTTCACCACCACATTTTTAAACAAAACATGAAATGATCTTTCCATCTTTTTCTTTTCACTTCCTTCCCTACTAACTCCCCCAATTCATGGTCCAAACACACTATACGATCAGTATTTAATCACCAAAAATAGTTATCCTCCAATACGGTATATATTGAGAGAAGAACACTGTTCGAACGTTCAAAACTTTTTATTTTCATTGTGTCTTTCTTTGCATGCTACTAGTTTTATTTTCTAAATTCTTTTGATATTGAAGGAGTACCTAGGTGAAACATTAAAAATTCAAACTGACAATTTGAAGATGAGGATTCAAGTGTCAGAACAACTATTTTGTGCAAAATAATAATAAAGGTTAGGTTTATCTTTAATCCTCCCCTTCAAACTGTTAAATCCTAGAGTCATTCTTTTAGAGTACTAAGACCCTATAATAATTTTTGTCCACAAAAGATATGTAATTGTTGTAAAAAAGTTTAAGGTAATTTACGTTGCTAAACTTATTTCAGGCCACTTTTACAAATTCTAATATGGTACACTTAAAACCAACATGTTAACTAAATTGATATCAGTTCATTAACTTTGCAATTCCATTTCATCTAGCATAGTATAGGCACCTAAACTATATGAGAATAAATATATAGAGAGTAGAACAACATGAGAATTACAGGTAAACAAGCTTAGTTGAATAGTTGAATAAACAGAAGGAATAAAATCACCATAACCCAAACTAAAAGCAGTTGGATAATTCATAACCAATACTGATGAGAATGAATAAGTACACATTTTAGCAAAAGGCAGTCTCAAACCATAGAAACAATACATTGATGCACATTTAGAAAAAAAATATAAAAATTGCTCACGAGATAAATCATAGATTCAATTCCCATTTAAAACCTAAATGAACATAACAGATTGCACCAATTGAAACAAAAGAACAAAAAAAAGGCTCTATACTTTACCAAAATTGCTGAACAAATCGGTTAAAATGATCAAAACACCAAAACTTTCTAAAAACAACAAATCCAACAATATAAAGCAGCTAGAAAATGACAAAATAACATTCAAACATGTACCCAGTGCATAACTCAAGCTCAAGAACCCTAAAATCTCTAAATCCAGAACAGAAACTAGGGTTAATAATTCAAAATGAAAAGAATTGAAAAAAGCCCTAAATCAAGCTAGGGAGCTGAGTTACTATTCAGTCTCCGGAATCTGAACGGTCGAATTTCCGATCATTTCCCTCGTTTCTTCCTCAGACTCGGAAGCGTGAAAATCCACTCATCGGCTGATATAATCCCCACATCATCAAATGAGAATCACAACCCTGACAAACGAGCCCATAAACACTGGCTCCGCTCGATTTTTTTTCCTTTTTCTTTTAGAAAGAAATTAAAGTAAGTTGAAAACATAGATATGTGTGTATAGGCCTCCATCTGCCAATCTACGATAAGCTTTTCCCAAATTTGTTATGGAACTGGTGCTGTGTTCATATAACCCTCTTGTCAAGATTGTAATTCTGGATTGATAAGACGTGAAAATAACATCAAACAATAAAATGAATATTTCAATGTTTCTGTGACTGAAAAAGAAAAAGAAAGAGATCGACTCTATTTTCACTTTTGAATGAGATTAACCTACTAAGATTTGCACTCTCGCTCAAAAGATTTGGACAGAATCACTTACAAGGATTGTGTGACATTAATTGCAAAATGAAAGGAAATGAAATAATTAGGAATGTCAGTTCAATTCATCCACCTTTATTAATTTAGTAATGCCATTAATGACAACAGTAGGATAGTGGGTTGTAGGTCCTGCAATATGGCCGTACGCCCCCAATATATCGAGAAACTATTGAATATTTCGAAGGTAACTTGAAAATAAGAATTTCACCGATGAACGAAATTTTATTATTATTATAAAAATTTAGTATTTATATTGAATGGAATTTTTTAATATATAATATTTTTGTGATATTAAATAATTTTTTCAATGTGTTGACTCGGTTAAAATTGATTAGGCTAAGTTTGGTTGGACTAAAGTAGCAAATACATAAATAAACCAAAAAAAATTAAAATTTTTAAGAGTGAATAACGTGAAACAAAATTGTTTTTAAAAATTTTGGTTTTCATAAAAGTTTTACTTTTATATTTTAGTTTTAATTATGCCCCTATTGTTTCCCATCTGTTAACCTCCTCCGGTGTACTAAACACATAAAATTTACCACTTTTAATGTGAGATTGGAAGAGGTTTGAGATAAGTTTTCTCAAAAAATTAGAAGTCTAGCACAGATGCATGATAGTGTATTTTGGTGTTTTTTTTTTCAATAAATCTTGTTGTGCAATATATATATATATATATATATAACCTTTTTTCAATTATAAACTATTTAAAAATGGATATAAACAATTATGTTGTTATTTTTAATAATCGATCATTTTATTTTTTTTATTGCTAAAAATATAATAAACATAAATAATGGGGTATAAAGATAATTGATCTAACACAAATTCGTTTATTTTTCTATTATTTAAAATCATAAGGTTAATTTTAACAAGTATAATCATTTTCTTTTCACTTTCTTGAGATCCAAACTAACAAAACAATATTTTCTCACAATTTTCTTCAAAAAAATTCATTCTAACCAAACAGACCATTGGTTCAGTTTCTTGTGAACAATTTTATGTTTTTTCTATTTTGTAAGAAATAAAAATAAAAAAACTATAAAAAAATAAAAATTGCTTGATTTAACGGTTTTAGAAAACTCAGTTAAAAAAAATTATTTTCAGAAAATTGCCTTTTATAATCTTCTGAAAATAATTTTTTACAAGGTTTGCAGTCACAACTACAGTAATGGACACAGTCACACGGAATCGGGCTTGTATTAGCGTAACGTAATAGAATCGATTATCGCAGTCATGAATTTTTTTCAAACTCAGATCTAAGGTCCAAAATGGACCGATGTGCAACTTTTTATAACATAATTCAATAAAAATAGATTTTTAGTGATTTTTTTTTAAAAATATATCATTTAACATAATTATTGACCTACTTATGAATTTTAAGTCGTTGTAATTACTAAAAAAACTTATTAATTAAATTTGTTACTAAATTAATAAATAAAACTAAATTTAACTATAAAATAAATGAAACTTAATACTATATATAACATGTGAGAATTAAAAAAACAAGAAGTAACAGAAAAATCTGAAAATTGTAAAAAATGAAAAAAAAATACAATATGAAGAAAATTATGAATTATACTATGTATAATATTTAATTCCAAAAAAATTACTATTTATAAGTAAAAATTAGAAAATAATATTTTGTGAAAGTGGGAGAACAATTCTTTGATGAATATATATAATTTATTTACATGATGTATTATATAAATTGGTTAGATATAATTTTACAGTGGATTATGTATAAACAGTATAATGATAAATACCGTTTGGATAAGAGAGTCAAAATCTAGTCCTATTGTTCTGAATATGTTTTACAAAATATATATTATCAATAAATATTTTAGTGGGTGATATTGGCACTCATGAACTTTCTCTTGAGCTCCAACTCTTTATTTTAATAACCAAAATGACTAAACTGTCATCTCATTTGGTAATTCAACCACAAAAGCGTCTTCGTTCTTTTGTGCTCGCTTCTCTCCTCCTCCTTCCTTTTCTTATTCTTTCACGAGATAACGTCACCGCTCTATTGAGTAATTCAAGAAGACCGGAACTCTTCTCCCATGAAGATGCAAAAATAATAATAATTTTATTAGAGCGCGAATAATATCTCTCATATTTTATTATTATATTTAATTTTCAAGTATAAAAAATAAATAAAATAAAAAAAGTCTTTCTCACAAGACAAGTTGGAATAAGAGTACTGTCCTTGTGGAAAAACCGTAATATTTTTATCCATATACACAACATGATGAAAGGTGCATCAGTTGATTTATACGAAATGATTTGGTATATATATTTTTTTTGGGAGTCTTCATTTTTATTAAGATCAAACCGAATTTGGTTTGCTCCAACTCCAAGTAATTCCAGAAATCATTGCCTGCAAAAATGAAAGGAAAAGACAAATGCATCACTATCTTCTTCTATTTAAAAATAGACTTATTTTTGACAAGTCAATGGTCTATACAGTTTTCCATCTAAATACTTACTTATTGCCATAAGAAATTATAAATGCTAATTTAAGGTAAATATTAAAATTTAAATTTTTTTAGAGTTTAGACATAATTGCAAATCCTACAAGTTAACAAAATAAAATAATAAAGAATAAAATTTAAAGTATCAACCCAGTCACATATGAAAGGCTCATTATCTCAGATTCTCAATAGTTTGAAAAAAATAGTCCAAAAACAAAACAATTAAAAAATCAAGATAATAGCTTGGTTCAAAATCTACCATATTTTTATTTTATTCTTTTATTTGCAATGCAAAATTTTCGGAAAATGATATTTTTTTCGGAAAGGGAATATTATCCACACAAAAAACTGAAATTAAAATGAATAATGATAAAATATACAAAAATCTATCAAATAACTAAAAAGGTTAACATACTATTCAATTTGGACTTCCAAGATGCGAATAAAAGGAAATCTTCATAACATGTGAGAAGCACCAAAAAGAAATAAAGATTAAATAACTCACAATCCAAATATTACTATAAGTAAGTACAATGGTACTTAAAGTAAAAAGTACATAGTTGAAGTCTTTGAACAAAAGTGGTGTGTGACTTTCTTGTCAAATGTAAAAAAAATAAAAAAATATCCTTAGCAACATGTCACTGACCTTTCTGAGATGTTATCACACAAATACCACATGGGCAATGGATGATGTCATGTGAATGATGGCATAGGGAATTTGCTTGGCACGCAGATTGTAGATATGTATAAAATTGTGCAACATTCTCGAAATTCTCTAAAGGCTAGATACGAGTATAAAATTTTGTAGATATGTTAGGCTTGTACAAATATTATTTTGTAGCATTCTAGAACTCATTTCTATAATACTCTCAACCATCATATAGTGTAATAATATCACTTTGACGTCTCGAACATCTAAGCTGAATCAATTACAATATCACTTTGACTTTGACGTGTGGGACATCAAGCATGAAAAATATTAAAACATTGGATAAACTTCAAACAGTCATATTCAGAAGAATGAACTACGACAACCACTCAAGAAAGAAATTTTTTTTAAACTAATCCAAACTTTTCACCCTCAAATTTGTTCAACGTGGATAGACATAAATGATTTAGAAAGCTAAGGGAGTAGATATCAATTACTTAGAAACTGGTTTACAAGAAACCAATGCATGTCAAAGCAGCTATTCATGCTATCATCATGATTTTTCTTTAACATTTGAACTTGTCTTGATTTCATCCTGTTACTAATTCATCATGGGAGTAAGAATGAGCCGGAACCATAAACCAATTAGATCAATATAGAGGCAGAAAGGAATCTCCATTTGCGAATGTAAAACAATTAGATCAATCATGTAAAATTAAAATCTTAATTTTTCTTAGTCATACAACATAATGGCAACAACGCTAACTGATATAAATTTGACACTTAGTCCTGAGATTCCAACAAAGATTTTCTATAACAAAACGACAAGAAAAGTAGAGGTAAACAAGCTTTCCCAAATAAACTGATGGAACAAAATCACCTTTAACCAAAACTAAAAGCAGTGGATAATGCTCAACCAATACTGATGACAATGAATACGCACAAATTATAGCAAAATGCATCGCAAACCATAGCAATCTCAAACATCTATTCACATTTAGAAAAGAAAAAAAAATTGCCAAACGAGTTAAATCATATGATTCAATTCCCATTTAAAACCTAAATCAACCTACCAGAATGCACCAATTGAATCAAAAGGGCCAGAAAAAGGGCTCCATACCTTGTCAATATTTTAGAACAAGTCGGTTAAAAGGATCAAAACACCAAAACTTTCTAAAAAACAACAAATCCAACAATATAAAGGAGCTGAAAAATGACAAAATAACATGCAAACATGTACCAGTGCACAACTCAAGCACAAGAACCCTAAAATCTCTAAATCCAGAACAGAAACTAGTGTTTACAATTCAAAACTAAAAGAATAAATAAAAAAACAACAAATCCAACAACATAAAGCAGCTGGAGAATGAGAAAATAACATGCAAACAAGTACCCAGTGCACAACTTAAGCTCAAGAACCCTCAAAACGCTATATCCAGAACAGAAACTAGGGTTTGTAATTCAAAACGAAAAAAAAACCCAAATCAAGCTAGGGCTTGTAGGAGCTGAGCTACTATTCAGTCAAGGAATCTGAAGGGTCGAATCTCCGATCATTTCCTTCGTTTCTTCCTCAGACACGGAAGCCGTGAAAATCCACTCATCGGCTGATATAATCTCCACATCATCAAATGAGAATCACAACCCAGACAAACGAGCCCATAAACACAGGCTCCGTTCGAATTTTTTTCTTTTAGAGAGAGAATTAAAGTAATTTGAAAACAGAGATATATGTTTCAATATACATACGAATGTATAGTACTGCTTCGGCCTTTCTATGATAAGCTGTTACAGAAGTGGTTCAAGAACCAGTGCTTTGTTTATGTAACTTGTCGATATTGTAATTCTCAACTAATAAGATTTGAAAATAGCACGTAGAAAATGAAGTGAATGTTTCACTGCTTTCGTGATTGAAAGAAAAAAGAAGAAAGAGATCATACTTGTGAATGCTTCAATATTGCAAACCGAATAACATATTTGCAAACCTTTATCATTGAGAAATGCTATGAGTGCCAACTTATAATAGTTTGATGTGGGTCTCACTTTCATGTGTCATAGGAAGTCCCGCATACAGGGGAGGTTGGAGATTTAAATTGATCTCCAACCTTCCCATGTATATAGGACTTTCTGTGACCCAGGATAACATTCTCTTTCCTCACCTCCCAGTCCCACACGATCACTACTACATGAGGGTAGAGATCACTCAGGCTCACAGATCCTCTTCAGTGCTACACGAGGGTAGAGATCACTCAAAAATAGAGTGAAGTTGAATTTATTTTTGGGATAATTATACTTACCTCCCTTCTAGTTTGGTTTTATAACACTTACCTCCCCTGTGTTTTGAAATATAACACTTACTCCCTCTAGTTTGCACATTGGTAACAAATACCCCCTTTTGTCAATCAAACTAACGGTTATTGTTAATATCATCAAAATTTAATCTTAAAAGGACAATTATACCCCACTATGAGCCACCATTTTGAGCAGACCCACTTCGGACCTTCAACCATAGCAACATCACCTCCAGAAGAGTCACCACCCACCACCTGCACCTAGGGGTGCACACGGTACGGTTCCTCACGGTTCTTGGCGGAACCGGAACCGGAACCGTTACCAACGGTTCCTGATTTTCGGAACCGGAACCGTTAAGGGTTGGAACCGTGAGGAACCGTACCGCGGTTCTCGGTACGGTTCCGGTTCCGAACCGCGGTTCCTTAGGATTTTTTTTTTTTTTTTTTAATGAAGCTTGAAAATAAAATATATATATATATATATATATATACATTAACTAAATGTGATACCTACAATCTAAAAATGGCACCCTATATATATATAATTATTATATTATATTATAGATATATATACATTACATATAATGTATATATATTATGTATAGTAATTATATTATAATATAATTATTATATATAATATATGATAATATAATTATTATACATAATATATATACATTATATATAATTATTATATGTAATGTATATATATATATATATTATATATAGTTATTATATTATATATATATATATACACATATTTAATATAAAACGGTTCCGGTTCCGGTTCCGGTTCCAAGGAACCGTTACCCCCAACGGTTCCGGTACGGTTCTACTGGTCCTGGAACCGGAACCGGAACCGTTGGTAACGGTTCCTAATTTTAGGAACCGGAACCGGAACCGTAGCCACGGTTCGGTACGGTTCCGGTACGGTTCCCCTCGGTTCCGGTTCCGGTTCCGGTTCCGACGGTTCTTTGTGCACCCCTACCTGCACCATCAACAATCATCATTGAAACCACTGCCGAGAAGACCCAGCTCTAGCCAAACCACTAGCCACTACCATCCCAATGCCATCCCATTGCTGAGAAGACCCAGCTCCGGCCAAACCACTAACCACTACTATCCCAATGTCGGAGCTGTCATTGAAATCGAGACCCGCTAACTTCAGTTGCAACATTTTTGAGGGTATAATTGTCCTTTTAAGATTAAATTTTGATAATATTAGCAATAACTGTTAGTTTGATTGACAAAATAGTGTATTTGTTACCAATGTGCAAACTAGAGGGGGATAAGTGTTATATTCCAAAACACAGGGGAGGTAAGTGTTATAAAACCAAACTAAAAGGGAGGTAAGTGTAATTATCCCTTTATTTTTAAACACTATAATCTTCGCCCCTTCATTTATACACAAAATGTTTTGTGCCACACGACATGATCTTCTCCTCACAAACTGATAGCCCCTTTATACAGAAGGAAATGGATAGAGCTGACAAATTTAATCATTTATGGCCAGTTTGAATTGATGGAAATAGAATAAAAAGGAAAAGATAGCCCTTTGTATAGAAGGAAATGGATAGAGCTGACAAATTTAATCATTTATGGTTAGTTTGAATTGATGGAAGTAGAAAAAAAAGGAAAAGAAGAGAAAGAGAGGATAATGCTTTTTATATTTATTAGTTTGTTACAAAAGAAAGATATGAAAGGATTAAGAATGATACTTTATTCTCTAAATATCTCATATATTATCTTTTTAAAGTTGTAAAATTTGAAGAGAAGTGACAACGTTTAAGTCAAAAAATTTTAATATCTAAATTAACTCTAATATTTTAAAAGACAAAAAATATGATCATAAATAAAAAAAAAAGACTCTAATATTTTAAAAGACAAAGGAGTATGATCATAAATAAAAAAAATATGACAGTAAATTGATTAAAATATTTTTTTTTATTTTCTCTCCTTGAGCTAAAATCAAGAATGTTATCATTTTTTTTTTCTTTCACAATTTACCCAAACATGACCGCAACTTAAGAAAGACCGAAGAGGATGAAAGGTCAAGTTAAAATTTAAAAGTCAATACAGTTCAGATTAACTACTTGAGAATTCATGCATGACATGCAACAATTCACTAATGAAGAACATGTAATGATTCACACACTTGAACCACACATGTTCCTAATATCTATTTTGAAAAAAAGATAAAGATATATTAAATTAGGATATACCGTGCTACTTAGACATATTTGCTAGGTAGAATTGCTAGACACGTTTACATGCATTGGATGTATGTGATAGATCCCACCACATGCATCCTATGGATGAGAAAGTGTAGGTCTCACAATTGTGCCTAACACTTCTGCCTAACTATTATTTTTTAATTAGGAATTTGATGTAATTAAGATTAATTTTTATTTATTTTTATTATTTTGTTAGTATGTTAATTTAGCAATATTTAAGTTTGAGAACTCTGTCATTTTGAGTCTCTTTAGCCTATCTTTTCAATCTAGTTTTTCACCACTTTCCTCTGTTATCTCATGTCCTTTCCTCTAATCTCATCTCATCTTATCATTCTAGTTGGCAGGGTCTAAGTAATTCCAAAAACCAAATAACCAGCATGTTTGAAAGGTAAAACCATTGTCTGTAGCAAGGAAAAAGAAAAGACAAATGCATCACTATCTTCTCCCGTTTGAAAAGAGAATTATTTTGTTCTACCCATAAAGGCGTCGGTAAGAAAAGAAAAATTAGTTTTTATAGAAGGCAAGAAACGAGAAAATTAGTTTTTATAGAAGGCAAGAGAAGAGGAGAACGACCAAAGATAATGTGAGATAAAATTTTTATAAATGAATTTAGAAAGTTATATATTAGGTGAAATGACAATTAATAGAAAATAATGCTGAAAGAGAAGTCATGTGCCGATCCCACCTTGTGAGAATAAAGAAGGGATGATGATGATGTTATCAAACCCAAGAGCTCCACCCAGGGCTCCAATATTTGCAATATTTACTAGAAAAGGCAAGTTTACAAAGGTTATTGGTTGAGACATTTTATCTAACATTTGGTAGACAAGAACAGCAGAAGGCCTTCTTACAAATTCAAATCACAACTATATTAAGCTTGGTTGGAATAAACCAAATAAGAAGAAAAAAAAAAAAAATTCGAGTTTAGTTAAACGAAGGACCACCATGAAACCGTATATTTCTAAGCCCAAGCTCGCTATTAGAATCGAAAACAGAGAAATATTATTGGTGGCCGTAGGCATAAATAGTAGCTAGCATTAGTCCATGGTCACAAGTTTCAAACGGTGTTCGTCAGCAAGAGAAATGACTCATTAACCTCCTTTCTCTGTAAGGTTGCTCAAGTAGGCAAAAAGACCCAACAGTAACACGTTGATTACATTTTCCAATTTTGACTTGCGAAAGTTAAATTGACAAATCATTTTTGGACTTATAAGTAAACATAAAAAAATGAGAAAGTATTTTTCAGAAATGGAGCCTTAAGACATGCTCGGTTCAGTTTTTTTAAAATAGTTCTCGAGAACTCATAAAACAAAAAATAAATATTTTTTTAACTGAGTTTTAGAAACTGTCAACCAAATAAATTTTTATCCAAGTTTCTCAAAATATTTAAAAATAGAATACAAAGTTCAAAATTAGTTTGATTCCTTATTTTTACTCAAAATTTTATTTGTTTGGTTGATAGTTTTCTAGATTTTGAAAATTAAGTTAAAAAAGATTAGGTTCAAAAAATATTTACTCCAACTAGTTAAAGTGCATGTGTGTTGGAATTGCCTTCTTTGTTCCACATCGGATCCAAATGAAAAAGAGAATGAGTATAAATGGACAGGTAGGCAACACTACCTAATAACTTTTGGTTCATTAGTAAGTGTCCGACCCGTTATAGTTGATATCATAGTCAAACCCAATTTTTGATCTGATGTCATACGAAGCACGCCCACCCTGTGGAGTCTAGGTCTGGCTTGTTACTGTGTCCTCCCGTTATTATTGATCCCCGTCCTCCCGTGAGTCCAGGTCTGGGTTCTCCCATGAGTCCAGGTTTGGATCGTTACTGTGTCCTCCTGTTTTTAGGGGGGGACAGGTCAACGTCCTCTTTGCTAGTTCAAGTGAGATAAATATATAAATTAATTCACCTCTTACAATTAAAAAATTAAAAATAAGTATAAATAGGGTTAAGTGCATTAAACCCCTCGAACTATCACCATATTACAAGAAACCCTTCCTGAATTATAAATTAGCTCCCTGAACTATTACTAGATTGCAAGAAATTCCACTAAACTATCACAGATTGCAAGAAACCTTATTGAATTACAAATTGACCCCTTGAATTATCACCAGATTACAAGAAACCCCCCAGAACTATAAGAAATACACACTTAAGAACAAATCGTTAACTAGCATTTAATGAAAAAATTAAATTACTTTTTTGTCCTTAGTTAATATGTATGATTGTTGGTGAAGTAGACTAAAACCCTGTTTGATAGCACTTCCAATTCTAGATTTCAGCTTTCAGTTTCATTTTTTTTTGAAGTTACAGTAGAAATCGCAATTGGTAACACAATTTTCATTTATGAAAAAATGAAAATGATGTCAAAATTTTGACAATCCTTAGACATAATTTGAAAGTTTCATAACGAATCTTTCAGTTTCAGATTTAATTTTTCAGTTCAAGTTTTCATTTATGATTTTTTTATAAAATACAATAAATAAAATTTTACTTGCTCAAAAATATAATATAATATAATACAATAAGTTAAAATTTTATAAAAAAAACAAGAATAAAAAAATTATAAAATACAATAAATACAAAATTGGTTACTCAAAAAATATAAATATAACAAAATAAAATACAATAAATAAAAAATATATATAAATATAAAGATATATGTGATAATAATAAATAATATATATATATATATAAGAAGAAAATACAATAAAATAAGATATATATATATAAATACAATTATATATAATATATAAATATAATATAATAAATACAAAATTATAATTCAATAAGAATAAATGTTTTTTATAAAATACAATAAAATAAATGTTTTTTATAGCTTCTTGGTTCAATGGTAACATGTCGATGACTTGATTTTTTTTGGATGAATTATTTCATCTCTTATATATACACACAAAAATAGACATTTCATTTTGGTTTGATTGGGAGGATGGTTGAAGAAGAGAGGAGTTGAAGGAAGGAAGATAGAAGAGAGGAGAGAAAAGAAACAAATGAGAAGAAGAACTTGATGAAAAAGAAATCAAAGTATGTTATATTTCCAATGTCAGGTTAAAAGAGAGGAGATTTGCAGACAAACGACTTTAAAGAGAAGAAATGTAAAGGATGGGCAAAGATGTCATTTCAAAAAACTGAAGGGAGAAGGATGGAGGAGAGGAAAATTGTGGATGGCGAATTAGAGCTCCTTTTTTTGAAATAAATAATACTATAAAAAATTAAAAATGATCAAGAACTACATTTAGATTAATAGACAGTAAGTACTATAGATAGATGGTGGATCGATCTATTTTTTAAAGTATTAAAAATAAATCACTCATAAATTTCTCTGACTTGTCATTGTGAATTTTGAGAAATTATTAGATACTTCATGACTATTTCAACCGATCACAAAGTGACACTTATGCAAATATATAGATTTTTGTATTCGCTTTTTCAACTTTTGGGAGTATCTAATAATTTTTAGTGCACTTTGGATAGGAGTAGGTTTCTGAACATATTTGTTTCCTAATTTAATAAGGGAGCTGATATTGACGTTCTAACATTCTCCTTTGGGCTCAAAATTTAACAAAATTACTACTGTGTTCTCTTATTTAGGAAATAAACCCTCTTTAACCCTAACTTGATATTAGAAATATTTGGATCAAGCCAAAAGATATGGAGTTGCAGGGTGATTGCTGCACAAAAGGCCGTGAGGGTGGAAAAATTAGAGGAAATTCTGGCACCAGTGAAGACACCAAATCAGTAATCCTTTTTTTACAACTCCATAGCTCTTCAAACATCAATCAATCTCTATAGTTTTTCGTCGTACCAAAACCACCAATATTGTTATTAATATTGTTATTGACTAGGGGTGCACAAAAAATTCGTGAATCCGATCTGATCCGGATGAATCCAATCTGATCTGTTAGCTAATGGATTGGTGGCGGATTAAAAAATTAAAATCCGTTAGCCACGGATCGAATTGTGGATTAGAGGGTTAGAAATCCGATCCGATCCGCAATCCGATCCGTAGCAATCCGTGGCAATATATTTATATATATAATTAATAATTATATCTATAATAATATAACATGCTACATATTTACATGGGTAAATCTAGAAACTCAATATATATTATATTTGTTTATTTAATAATTGTGTTCATTTAAAAAGTGTTGTGTTTGTTGGACAATTTTTTTTTTGAAAATTTTGAAGTAGGAAAAAAAAAATTCAAATAGGAGTAGTAGGCCAATCCGTCAATCCGATCCGATCCAATCCGTTCAATCACGGATCGGATCAGATCGGATTGGTGGATTGCCACGGATCGAGTCAAATTAAATTTTCGTCAATCCGTAATTCGCAGATCAAATTAGGATTATGCATAATCCGATCCGATCCGTGGTCACCCCTATTATTGACAACTCCATATTCTTTCAAACATCAATCATCGTCAGTCATGCCTAAACCCTCCAATATCACTGGAACTTACCAGATTTCTCTCTCCTCCCCAATCACCATGAAAAAAAGACATTTGTTGTCCTTGTTTCTCTCATTTGGGTTTCTTTATCCTCTCTACTTTGCCTATGCTGTCGCTGCTCAGAACACCCCTTTAAATGAAACAATATTTCTGATAAACAATATAAGTTGGTGTAATATTTCAAGTATTTTTTTGAGCTGTTATAATTTGTTTCGTCATTTTGGAGTTCATTGTAATGAGTTCTTGATGATGGTTTAATTTCATTTGTATGCAAGAGGACAATACAGTCTTTTCATTTTATTAATAAATGGACTTGGAGACCAATATCAGCTCTCATCCAATAATTTAAGTAAATTTTACTTGCACCGTGCACTAATTAATAAAATACCAAATCAAACATTAACCAAACAAACCTCAAGCCTAAAACAACCGCAAGCCAAATCCAGCCCTAAAATAAACAATGCAAATTCAAGCCCCACAATAATTCAATTAAGGAATATATTTTATTTGACCTACGTAGGTGAAAAAATACTACCATACTACGCCTTTACAAATTTGCATTCAAGGTCTACTATCAAGATTTATACCCAACGTCCAATTGAGATTTTACTCAATTGGTGTAAAGGGTTAAGAAGTGAAGGAGAAAGCTGAGAAAAGATGGATCGCACATTCTTACAGTCTCATATTGTTTTAATCTTTTGAAGAAGTAAATCAAACTCACCATTAAAAATGTTTTTTTAAATATTAATTCTCATAAAAAAAAAAAACACTTTTATCATATGCACAAAAATCTAATAGTGAATTATCTGATGAATCTTTCCCTTACGAGAGTTATCAGTATTTCTCAAATATGTTCCAGTCTAACAGAACGCTATTGTGCATATTTCAATATTAACTTCTGATTCAGCCTCCTTTCAACTGTAACTTGGCAAGAAAAGCTATAATTTAGATTTGCAATGATAGAAGTGTCCTACTACTGAAGACCGTAGCAGATAAGTATTTCTTTGCTACGGTACAAAATGAGTAATGTTTATTATATAAAATGTAATTTTAATTTATGAATTAATGCTATGAATGATGAGAGTTACGTCAATGAAATTTCAAGAAAGGTTGAGTGAATCTTTTCAAAAAGTTTAATTTGTAGTTATAAAGGCAAAACTAAGGGAAAGTCAGACTAATTTGTCCAGAAATAAATTGATAACAAAAAGAATAAAAGAAAAACCAAAAATTTCTATAAAAAAATAACAAATCCACACCCAGTGCACAACTCAAGCTCAGGAACCCTCAAAACGCTCTATCCAGAACATTAACTATGGTTTCTAATTCAAAATGAAAAGAATAAAAAAAAAAAAAATAATGCTACTCAGGTATTATTTGTAGGCAGAATGTTTTACATCCATTGGATGCATGTGGTGAGTGTATGTGGTGGGACCTACTATATGCATCTAATGGATATAAAACATTCTGTCTATGAATTCTGCCTAAGTGGCATTATCCAAAAAAAAATAACCCAAATCAAACTAGGGCATTTAGGAGCTGCTACTATTCAATCGCCGGAACAGTTGAATCTCCGTCGTTTCTTTCTTAGACTCGGAAGCGTGAAAATCCATTCATCTGCTTATATATAATCTCCACATCATCAAATGAGAATCACAAACGAGCCCATAAACACAGGCTGGAATTTTTTTCTTTTAGAGAGAGAACTAAAGTAAGTTGAAAACATAGATATATGTTTGTATACACATGTGTATAGGACTCCTTTGGCCTTTCTATGATAAACTGTTCTAGAAGTGGATCCAGAACCGGTGCTTTGTTTATGTAACTTGTGTAGATTGTAATTCTCAACTGAGATGTGAAAATAGTATCAAACAATGAAGAGAGTGTTCGAGACTGAGAAAGAAAACAAAGACATTATAGTTGTTGAATGTTTCACTGTTGCAAACCTTTATCGATTGAGAAATGCTATCAGTGTCAGTTATAATGGTTGGATGTGAGTCTCAATCTCATGTGTCATAGAAGGTTCTGTATACAGGAGAGGTTAGAGATTTAAATCTCATTTCAAATGGATTGATCTCTAACCTTCCCATGTGTACAGAAGTTTCTGTGACCCAGGATGAAATTCTCTTCCATGTGACTCACAAGATAGACCCTTTATATAGAGTGTATAGATAGAACTGACAAATTTAGTCATTTAATACCATTTTTCAAGTAAAGTTGCATGTTCTACCAAGTTTAGGCAGGCATATGAAGGATCTAGCGTCACACTATTTTGTATGTAATCTCCTAGATTTACAATAAATCAAGTATATTTACATCGGAGTGAATTTAGACTCGCGCACAATGAATTTCTCCATCCCGTGTTGAAATACTCAACATGTACTCTTCCTTCTTAGTAACACAGGCACTGAAACATTCACTCTTTGATTTGACGTAATGTTATCGTAGCAGACTAGTTTAAGATAGTAATATGTGGGTTCCACCACACATGGTGGGCCTCGCAATCCAATGTATCACAATTATCATAGGCCATATTGATTCAAGTTTCACTGCCCTTGTCTATTTGAATTTATGAAATAGAGATTTTTTTTTTTTTTTACTGATGAAATAGAGATACAGATACCCAAAACTTCTAAAAAATATTGAATATGATACAATGATAAAATAATAATAAATTATATTTTTATATATAAAAAATTAATTTTTGATTAGTTTTTCATTACATTATGAATGCAAATATAATTTCTAATATGTTTATAAATAAATAGGCAATTAGATGAAAGAAAAATCTTAACCTTACAACTTGAATAAATCAAATTAATACATTACTTGGTAGACACCGGATCTCTCTTCTTCTCTTGCTCCATTTTGTTAAAGAGTGTCAATTATGTTTTTTGGTATTTTTTTAGGGAGGCCATATCTGCACTCCACTTTTTCACGGTTGCACTCCACTATCATTTTTCTTTTAAATAAAATGACAAGAAGGTCCCTAAACTCATTAATTAATCATCCCTTATTTTATAATACCATAACTACCCTTTATACAATAAATTTTAATTCTTTTTATTTCGTTTAGTAATTTCTTTTGGGTTCCGACCAAAAAAGAACTTTTTTCTCGAGTCCTTTTTTTTTTATTCAGTCAAAAGTGATAATTTATTCAATAAAGATATCCAGTCAAAAGTGATAAAAGAAATAATGGGAACTCTAGTTTTTTGGTATTTTTTTGTTTTTGGATCCTGTCAAAATTAAGAAAATTTATTCAACATGAAGAACTTTTTTTTTTCTGTGTCCGTTTTTTTTTTTGTATCACATATATATTTTTTCAGTGATGTCTTATGAGATAATTTATTTAACATAGATAATTTTTTTTGGGTCTTTTTCTTTTTTACGTACCATACTTTTTTTTTCGGTCATATCAAATGAAATAGTTTATTCATCAGAGATAAAAAAAAACTTGGGTTTTTTTTTTTTTTTTTTGCGTAGTATATTCTTCTTTGGGGTCCTATAGAGAACTTTTTTTCAGTTCTTATCAAAATAAATACTTTATTCAATAAATATAACATTTTTCTCGTTCTTAGATAGTTTTTATTTTATTTTAGATCTGACAAAAGAAAAAGAGAGAACTCTTTTTTGAGTCTTTTTTTTGTAATTGTTTTTGAAATCTGTTAAAAGAGATTGAAAATATTAAATATTGGAGACAATGAGGGAATATCAGAAAGGCTAGTTGTGTAATTTTTTTTAAAAATAATCATTTACTTATGAAGTTAAGGTTAGAAATGTCATTTTCTTTAAAATAAGAGTGTAAATGTAGAAAAATGGAGTGCTAATATCAGCTCCCTTTTTTTATATATAAACAATAAACTTTTTTATTATTAAAATTAAACCGTCATTTTTATAATAAAAAAATTGATTTTGCCCTGCCATATCGCACAAGTATCATGTTCTATCCAAGAAGTATCCTATTATATCCATGAAATATCCTACCGTATACCAAAAATATATCTAATATTAAAAAATTATGAGAAGGGAAGTATTTGTACTTATGAGATTTGAACAAAATTTAGATGCTAGAATAAAAGAGTCAAAATCTACCAAGAATTGGAGTAGATATTGGGTGAACCGGGTATACCATGTCATTTGTATGTCAAGTCAATTAAAATACAACATTCAAGTTAGTTGAGAGTAGTTGTTATATGTAAGTGGGACCCAAGAATTGAACAAAGATGCTAGAATAACATAGTCAAAATCTACCAATAATTGAACAAAGATGCTAGAATAACAGAGTCAAAATCTACCTAGATTTGAACCAAGATCCTAGAATTCAAGCTATACAATAATTCAATTAAGGAATATATTATATCTATTGTAATATAATTTTCTTTACAATATATATATTGAGAAAAATGAAACCTAAATAAAAAGAGATGAAAAATTATACGTGAAAGAAAAAAAAATATATGGAGAGGAGGAATCAATAAGTTAATTACACGTAAAAAAGAGAAGTAATAAAGAAAAATATTGCTAAAAATTAATTTTTCTTCTGCAATCATTTTAATTTGACTACTTTGATTTCACTTTGAAAAATATATATCATTATTATATACTTTGACGGAAGATTAAGCAAAATATTGCAAGTTCAAACAAAACACAATTATTAAGAACAAAATAGAAAAGTATTTTTATAACTTATTCAAGGAGTAGCAACAGAATTTGTTATTTAACAAGTGAGAACTCTAATTATTAGCATATATGATACTAATGAAAGTTTGAGAGAAAAAATAGGTGTAACATTCATTGGTGAAAAAATTTGAGAGAGTATATTTAGATGGTTTGGGTATATATATCCGAGATCTAGTGACGGACCGACAAAACTAGCAAAACCAGTTGTAATAGAAGATAGAGATGGAGAGAGTGACCAAAAATAACATGGGATGAAATTTATTAAAAATGATTTTAACAAGTTAACTATAGTGGGTGAATTTGCACGTAATAGAAAAGCTTGGAGAGAGAGAGAGCTAGAATTCATGTAATTGACTCCATTTATATGGAATTAAAGCAAAGGATGATGATGGTGATGCTATTGTTGTTATTGGAAAATATAATTGAACTTCATATGTTTCTTTCTTAAAATGAGACATTTCTGGGCATTTAATTTGAATCTTAAAAGGTGACTGCACATTAATTATGTAGAAAAAGGGAGTGCTAATATCACCTCCCTTTTTTATATATAAACAATAAACTTTTTTATTATTAAAATTAAACCATCATTTTTATAATAAAAAAAATTGATTTTGCCCTGCCATATCCCACAAGTATCATGTTCTATCCAAGAAGTATCCTATTATATCCACAAAATATCCTACCGTATACCAAAAGTATATCTAATATTAAAAAATTATGAGAAGGGAAGTATTTGTGCTTATGAGATTTGAACAAAATTTAGATGCTAGAATAAAAGAGTCAAAATCTACCAAGAATTGAACAAAGATGCTAGCATAACAGAGTCAAAATCTACCTAGATTTGAACCAAGATCCTAGAATTCAAGCTATACAATAATTCAATTAAGGAATATATTATATCTATTAGTTAGATATATGTTGTGCTACATATAGAGTACATTTAATATAAAAACAAAACCAATTTAAAGAAAGTGTTATCTTTGTGAGAAGATATCACTAGACTTCACTCTTTTTATATATATATTTTTATAAATATTTTTTTTAGATTGAATTTTAAAATAATATTGCTAAGTCTAAGACTAATAAGATTTATACGGCGCTAGAAAGGATCATGTATGGATATTGCATTATCAAGTGAAATCCATGTATAATGGTCATCTCTCATTATTTGATTACGCAATTTTTATTTTTGACAGAGTACAGAATCCTTTTCAATGCTAGAAGATCCAAGTCCAATTTATAGGTGCCGTGAAATTGAGTTTTTTACTCCCTCGAGTGATAAAAGGTAAGATGTGTGAGAGAAAAGGCTTGATAATTTAGCATGGGAGAAAATGGTATACACATGTTGTGGTTCCAGATATCTTCGTGTTTTTGACTCTCTCATTTGACATCTGTCACGCATTTTTCAAAGAGTAACAGTATACACATTTTTATTAGTTTTGCCGTAACATTATGAATGTAAACATAATTGTCAATATGTTCATAAATAAAGAGATAATTATATGATAGAAAAATTCTAACCTTAGAACTTGAATATAACCAAAATGATACATTCCTTAGTAGAGACCGGATCTCCCCCCTCCTCTATCTTCCTCTTCTCCTTCTTCATTTTGTTGATTAATGTCAATTAGTATTGATTAGGCTTTTAGATCTCTTTTGTTTTAAATATTTTTTAAACAATGAACTTTTTTATTATTAAAATTAAACCCTTATTTTTATGATTTTGCCCTACCATGTCTAAAAGTATAATGTTGTATCCAAGAAGTTATCATCTTGCAGCACTATCCGATATTAAAATATCTGATGTTTTTGAAACCTAGCCGTATCGGTCGAACATATTTGCACCGGGAGAAATATCGTGCTTTCTAAATTTGAACAAACTTAAATACTAGAATAACAAAGTCAAAATCTACATAAATTTGAACAAAGTATAGGATTTAATATAATGACTTGAGAGAATATTGATCAAATGTATGTGATTAGGATAATAAAAGTTATTTAATTAGATTAAAATATATTTGAGTTAGAAGTAAAATTTAGTTTTACTTAAATATAAATTATGATGTATAATTCTTTAAGAAAGTTATGGAAAGTTTTTTTGATTTTAAAATAGAACTTTTAGAAATTAATAAATGAAAAGAGAAATATGTGACTCACTAGAATATTTTTTTTGAGTACTAACTTCAGCCTCACATCAAGGTGACAGGATTCGAACCTATGGCCCTCTGTATCCAAAACAGATGCGCTGACCAAATTGAGCTATACACGTGTAAAATAAATTATAATTTTGGTGAGTAAAAGACAATATATCGAATCGCCATGATTGTTATTTTATACAAAATATTGTTTACTTTATATTTGAACTAATGATTAATTTTTTAAAGTCATAATTTTTTAGTCCTCTCCTACAATTTATTAACACATTGCCCAATCAACTACATGCAACACTCTTATTTACTGAGTAACGTTTAACATTGTCTTCTTTAACAATAACTGTAGTACTGCCTTTGCATGCCTAGGAAAATGTGTTACCCCAGCAACCAAGGCAGTGCATGTCTTTGTATCATTTAAGTATTCTTTCTTTCGAAGTTTATCATTCATTGGAGTACATCTCATGTACATAGATCCAAGTAGCTATATCTCATCTCATGTACATAGATCCAAGTTGCTGAAATGGGTTACAACTGCAGCACCCTTCTCCAAAACCACACACATTTATTTCTCTTCAGTTCACGGGACGCACCAAAAGTTAATCTTGAAACTCACAACTTTTGACTGAAAATTAAAAAGTCCTTTATCAAAAACAGGGAAATCACCATCACAAATATCACAGTTTAAGGCATCAATTGTTCTGATGGAGTCAGTGAGCTGTAGCTTTGCATGAAATCACACGAAAATTTTTATATTTCAATGCATATTCATTATTTCCAACAACCTCTTTAAATTGAAAAAATAAAATAAAAAAGTAGGAACATTTACGTTTCTTAGGCGTAACTCTTCTACCGAAGAGTTGGGCAGCAACACATTGATTGATCAGTAGGGTGCATGTGTGATGTGTCTCTCCATATGCATCGGTATTCAGCCCCTCTCGGTCTCTCCGCATGCATTGGTATTTGGCCCAACTCTTCAACCGAAGACTGAGTTGGGCTTATAAATCATTATTTATAAATAAATAATAGATTGAAATTCCTAATGATATATATATATATATATATATATATATATATCTGTAATATGTGGATGGGTAGCAAGGCAAGAAGGAAAACAAAACTGGATGAATTTGTAAGACGTCAAAATTAGCACCAACCAGGTAAACGAAATAGTTTGTTTTTAGGAGATAACTAGCTTGTAGAAAAAAAAAATGCTGTTTGTGAAAAAACCTCCGTTCTCAAATACTTCCTCACATTATTTATTTTCATATACAAAAGAATGGTGATGGTTGCAAAATTTTAATATCAGATTTACAATAAATATATTCATGAATGACAGTCTGTCACATGGAGCATGTTACGAAATAGGATATTGAACTCTAAAGAATTCAAGGATCACATGCTCGCGTTCTTATCAAGGAAAGAGATCGAATGAAAGGTCTGGTTAAAATTTAAAGCATTCAATACCGTTCAGATTTATATAGAACAAAAAAGCACTTGAGAATTCAATTCAAACCCTTGTAGTATCAACAAATGAATTGACAATGGAAAAAAAAAAAAAAGAGAGAAAGGAAACAACCTTAGACTTTTCAGAAGTTTGACTTAATTATCCTCGAATTAAATTTTTATAAAATTATTCTTACACTCTTGTTAGACTAAAGATCCATTAAATAAAATTACATCTACTATACAATTACAAAAGTATTATCAAGTAATAATACTTTTGTACAAAAATAATATCAATTTTTAATCCTTTGACTGAGATTAAAGTTAACCAAACCTCAGGAGAGGTTGACCGCCATATTTTAAAAACTTTTAACCTAGTAGGCAAAACTTCAGGAAAAGTCAGAGTAATTTACTCATGTATTAATGGAGAACAAGTTATTATTCACATGCTTGAACCGCACATGTTTTGCCTCTACTTTTGAAGAAAGGGCAAACATAGATGAAATTATGATTAATTTTTATTATTTTGTTAATATTTTAATTTAGGGATATTTGAGTTTAAGAACTTTGTGTCCTTTTCCCTCTCTATTTAGCTCTTTTCAAGCCCTTGATCTTTTTATCCTATTTTATCAATTTGATTTCTCAACCCCTTCCTCTATTTTGTCACATCATTTTTCTAACTTCATCTCATTTTATCATGCTCATCCTTTACGCTCATTTTGGAATCAAAATACTATTTGTCCTACATCAACTTGGTTTCAGACAATCGTAGTTCACAAAGTGAAAACAGAAAAGAAGGCTTTTGTTTTGGGTTAAATACACTAACATCCCATGAAGTTTGGGCAAATCACACACGGATAGATCGTTCAACCTTTATTACTTTGATCTCTCATGAGTTTAGCATGTGTGCTCAACGATACCCCTTATTTTTTTCCCTGCAAAATAGGTAACAAAATGACCATTTTGCCCTTACTTTGTATGAAAAGACAATTATAATCATATGTATTAAATGAAATTACAAAAAAAAACCATTGCACACATGGACCAAAATACCCTTGACATGATTGACAACCTAATATCATTGTAGCTTGCACCTTCTCCTAACACCATCTTCTACTATCACCACCTTCTATCTTTATTGTCATTCATTGCCCTAAGAGATTTGTATGATCAATACCAAAAGAATAAAATATTGGATAATTGTAGAAGAAGACCCAAATCTCCTTGCTCTGTTCTTTTTCTCCTATCCACATTCAACTACGACATCTCAACCACTTCAGCTCGCCGATCTCCCAATGTTTCGGTAGCGAGATCTCATCAATTAGAAAGTTAAGAGCAAGAAGTCTTACTCCATTCCTTAATCTCATAACTCACCCATCTTGTATCTATAAGAGTGAGAAAAGAGAGAAGGAAAAGATAAACAAAATAAAACAATCCTTCCAAAAGACACAAATAATTGGTATTTGACGTATCATTAGGTTGTGCAAACTCAAATATGCTCCCTTTTCTTTCCATTACAGAAAGGAGAATCTTTCCCCACACTTTTAAAAAAACATAAATATGAAGTCCTAGAGGCTTCAGCTACTATGGATCTTTTGACTCCCAATCAGGTTACCTTCCCAGGTCTCACCGATGTTGCCTGTAGGTTGTGATATGCCTTGAGATGGTTGTCTCCTGTCCCATTTCCAGTGGGGAATATGCTCCTGGGTCGCCGGGTTCCAAACTTGGGTGGCATTATATAACTCAATCCATTATAGGGCTATTGGTGGATTATTTTTATAAAAAATGGTAAAACAACCGAGTCGGTACTAATACCGACTGATGTGTCAGTTATTCATTTAAACACTTTGGAGGAGAGAGACATTATCCTTATCTGTTATTTATTAAGAGTCCTTGTTAGACACAAATGATTGGAGTGCGAAAAAAATCGATCAGCAAGTGTAACACTACTCTATTTTTATTTTAGAATAAACTTTGAAATGGAGGAGACTTCAAGGAGATTTTGTTGAGATAAGGACTTGCAAAAGTCGAGTAGTCGTAGAAGTAAGGGCACAGACTCACAAAAAAGAAGTGAAATCGACCACTATGTGGGTCAGATTTATTTGGGCCCAATCTTCTTCTACTTCGGCAATGAAGACGACATCGACTATTTACACACACACACATACACGTATAATGCACTCTTGGTATATTTTTCTTTTTTCTTTCTTGGAAAGATTTGGGTCTTGTTTAAGGTATGTGTGTGTGTGTATAATTCATTTTCGGTATATGTATATGTATGTATTTATATATGTGTGTAAATGCAATTTGGGTATATATATGTATCCAATTTCAAATGCACAGTCAGCATATGAATATATACATACATACATACATACATATATATATATATATATATGAAATAAACTAAAAAAATCCATTGGTAAGGGCCACTCTACAAGTGGATATATGTGGCTATATGTGTTTGTATAGATTGCAACTTTTTAAATTTTGGGAGTTTTGATTCAATTCTTTTTTCTTTTTTTTTTGGCTTTTGATTCTAATAAGCGTTGATTAAGGCTTCTATATGATTCTAATATATTTGAATAGATATTTGTGCAAATTTCATGAACTTGATTGTGTGTATAGGCATGTATATATACATATATACATAGGTTGTTATGTCTTCGATTTGGGCATTTTATGGGTTAGATTTTTTAATTGTTTTGCATTTTATTTGCATTATTTGGAGTTGAATCATTATTTCAATTGATTTTGATATGAGTTTTTTGAATTTGATGATGTATGGTTGTGAGCATTGGCGTTTGAATACATGTGTATATGTACTTTTTGGGTCAAACAACTTTGGACATCTTGGCTTCATTTTTGTTTAATTTTGATTTACTGAGGTAGTGAGGTATATGTAGTGGTGGTGGGAGGGGGGTTGCAAGAGGTGAGAGAAAAAGTGTAAAACTAACACAAATAATAATTAGGGGCATTAAGGACTTTTCACTTTAAGACATGTTTGAAATATAATATGTTATTATAATTTAAGGGCAGTTGTCCCCCTTGGCCTATGTTGGCTCCATCCCTACATGTATAGAATCACTTGGAGAAGTGTGTGACCTACAAACTACTTAGACCCTTTATATACCATCACACGGTAATTCATTTTCTTTATCAACTCAAAACATGGTGAGGATCCCTTGCATCTTCACTTGCAAAATGTAATTAAGACTATGTTTAGTATAGTAAGAGCAAAAAGGAAAGAAAGGAAAATATTAATTATGAAAGAAAAAAAAAGAAAAGGAAAGGAAAGAAAAGAACAGCGTTAACCCCTCATCATGTTTAATTCATTAAAGAGAAAAATGAATGTCTTAATACTTTAATCATGTTTGGGGAAAGAAAAAAAAATGAAAACTATCTTAGTGAATTTATAACCATACCCTCTCATATTTAAAAGACAAATATATAGGTAAGGAGTGATATAACAAATATAAATTGTGATAAACATCCTTCAAGTCAAAGTGTTCATCTAAAGACAAAGAAGGGTTGAAGAGAATAAAAACATGCCCTAAGACTCATATGATATTTTGATTTTGTCTTTTGTAAAAGTAAGGGCAAAATTAGTATTAGAAAAGTTTCATTAAATTATATAACCATTTCCTTCCATTTTTAGGAGGACAGTATACCTACTCATTATGTCAATAGGTAAATTACTCTGACCTACTTTAAGATTTCTTCTTATTACATACGGATTAAAGTTTTTACAAAGTTGCTTTGACACCCTTGTCAAGCTAACGAACTGTTAGAAGACCTAATAGTTGTCGTGTATTTACTGAAATACCCTCAATTGTAGAATGACTAATTACTAAAATACCCATCTTTGTATTGCATGTAGTTGATGTTAACAATAACTTTTGAATGCCCCAAAATGTTCATCTCTTTTTCTCCCTTTATGTGTAGTGTATATTACATATATATGTGTGTGTATATATATGTGTGTGCTTGTAACAAACATGACCTCTTTGTCCATGGAAGCTTCAACAAGATCTCTTTATCTCCCCACATGTCACACCCCAATTTTCGATACCCAAATCGATATAAGAAATAGAGGTGATTTAATTTCTCCTAATCACTCGTCATCACTCCTTAATCTAATTCACACTCCAATGCCATGTTGTCACGCTTGTATTCCCATTACTGGGCCCCTCATAGGACAACCAAACAAGCCAACAGTCTAACCTAGCTCAAGCAGCACTTCAGGTGCTACGATTAATCAAAAGTGAAATTTCGATTAATTGCAGTTCTTGCGAAACTTCTATCAAAACACACGAATTTTTGACTCTTAAATATGACTAGGTCTTCAATTAAGCTAAATCCTAGTTTCGATTGATCGCAACCCCATCTACAGGAGTCCTCATTTCCATATCCTTGAAACTTCAAATACTCATTTAATGTCTCAAATCATTCTCACATCCTAACATACATCCATGCATACTCAAATGCACTTTTAACATGTATAAACATCAACTAACTCGTAAAACATTCATCAATTGAACAAAACACTATTTATATATCATTTTCTTGTCCAAACATTAACATTCAAGGCATAATCGCCTATATACAACATTAAGTGCACTATGTCCATATTCCAGACGTATATAACACCAAAACAACCAAAAAGAGAGTACTAATATCTCTATATCCTACTCATGGTTGATCACCATCGACAACCTCCTTGCCATGCCCTTAAATTGTTAATGTAGGAATGAACAAAGTTCAATGGGTTCAAGTTTATATGTTGTGCAATCCACCCAAGTTTACATTTCATATCAATGCATAAATCAATAAATACATAACATAGCCACGTGTCATGCTTCCTAGCATTCTAGTCAAATGTCACAATTTGCATTTTTGCATAGCATGTACGTCAATATACTTGACAACCACAAAAGCTCAATTCGATTCATGCTTCAATGCACAACCTTATCATATCTACAACATATAGCAAAATGAATTCGGACTTAAAGTCCAACATAAAGATAATGACATAACTCACATTGTTCACATTATCCTCATTTCTTTTATTGCTCTCGGAATTGTACTTTCACTCACACACAATCTAGATATGTGCCGAAGTCCCATACCTCACGTCCTTAGTTATTTTTGGGCTTCTAACCCACCGAAAACCAACCCTCTTGTACAAGTTTGAGATCTTTCAATCCCAGAGGATCTATTTTTCATATATTTTGTACATGAGTCATTTTCGAGATAACACCTCACACACACTAAACTTGTGACGTTTAGCATAGACATTCACAAGTCTCAATTCATTTGCACCCATTCATGTTGTACGTTCATTTCTAGTATGTCACACAAGAAATCATATTGACACATGCACACATTCAACCTTTTTAACAAAATTTTCATTGAAATTAGGGTTTCAATACATGTCGCAAAATCTCATATTTGAGTTTGAGAATAAGATCAAAACACGTGGACAAATATATCAAATATATTAATTTCAAGCAATATAGGTTACAAATCTCTGAAGATCTTTGCAAAAAAAAGACAAATTCCTCTAATTCGATCTCCTTGGTGATCCAGATGAAGGGCTCCCAGAGCTTAATATTAAATTAGATTGAAACTTTGGTGAAGAATGACACGTAGATGATGTGCTTGTTGTTCTTCTTCAGGGATTTAGATAATTTGGAGCTTTGGGATTTTGAGCAAAAAATTCTCTAGAGTTTCAGCGTTCTTTGAGAGTCTTCTTCTTCTTTCCCCTTTTTTCTTCACCTTGTACCTCTATTTATAAATTTCTTGGAAGGGCAAACTAGTAAATTCTTTTGCTCTTGATAATTATCTTTGATGATAATTATCCAATTATATATATATATATATATATATATATATACACATTTATATTTAATTATCTTCTCACCCATTTTCAAATGGACTTGGATTTTTTAGATAATTTGAATATATGCATGACCCATTTATTTATGGTGGTTCTGGACTTTAAATTATCTGACTCATTAGATCACAATCCAAAATAGGCTAAATTGAGAGTTAGCCCAAATTGTAATTTGGATTTACTCTACAACTTTTTAATGCCTACAGTCACATAAAGTATTTACTAAAAATTCATACATTCTAAGTCACATTTCAATCATTTTCTATCCAAAAAAACATAAATGTATCAATTTAAAACAAGAATCTCATCATAAAGTCTTATATATCCATATATAACATGAAAAATATAAATGTTATGCTCATAATATGAAAATTAAATTTATATTGAAAGACACAACACACCCCTACATCAAGAGATTAAATTTCAAGCTACACCTCAAATTCACCAACTCAAAAGTTGCCCAAACTTAACTTTGTCCGGTTCAAAATGACTCATTCGCCACGAAAAACGAACTTTCCTTCTTCGGCACCTTCCAAATCAATTCCTAAGGCCTCCGAAATCTAGAGAGAGCTAGAGAACTTAAAAGGGAAGAGAGAAGAGAGATATACAACTTTTTAGTGAGAGAAAAGTGGCTGAAATATCTGATATTTATAAGCCCTAGGACGTAAAATGACCAAAACACTCATAGTTCATTTAACGTACCTTTCCGACCTCAGTTTTTGAATCTGAAAGTGGTTATGACCTCGAAATCAATTCTATATCTCTTTTAACATTCTAATTGGTCTAAAATTAAAAATTAAATATTCTAAAAAAGTATCCGATTTTTCGAGCCCACCCAACTCTCGTTTCGGGTCCCGATGACCCAAAATTTCAAAATGAACCGAATGGTTCATAAAATTCTCCGAACCTCTAAACAAGTCTCCACATGTGCAAATCACATTTATAACATGTGCAAATATAGTTATAATCTTATTTCAAAAAAAAAATAATAATAATAATAAAAAAATCGGATCTCTACACCACACCCCAACCCAACCCAATCAACTTAATTTTTTTCTTATTTCCTTTAAAACTTTCTTTGACATCGACAAAAAAATTGGCATCATTTTCTCAACCTTCAACTATACACAGATTGCAATCATACACAGATATATGTGTATATACACACACCCAATTCTTCAACTTTCCTTTTCCCCTCCATTAATAAATCCATCCCTATTTTTTTTCTCTCTCTACAAGCACCCCAAATTGATCCATCTCCTTCACCGCACCTCTCTCTCTCTGTATAGTTTCTTTCTCTAATAATTGGGTATATCATGACCTTATCAGAACTCCCATACAAGAGTGCCTCAATAGACCCACGGTTGTGAACCCTAACTCGCACAAAATCAATCACACGAAAGTTAAATTGAGAGAGTGATGAAAGAGAAAAAATAATTTCTTAAAATTTCGATTGTGGGGTTTGATTTTGGGGTTGTTAAAGAGACATAGGAGGTGAAAGAGGTCAAAGCAGAGGATGTAAAGGAGGTTGGAGTAGAGGTGAGAGGGACAATGGTTCTTAGAAATTGACCGTTACCAACCAATACTGGTGACTATCGACTCTAATGAGAATGATTCAACTTAATGAGAGCTTCATAAGCACTAAATTTTTTCCTTTTTCTTTTTGCGGGCATTTATGTACTTCTAGACCTTTGCCATGAGACTCATTAAGTATCAATGATTGATAAGATTAATTTTGCAAATGTGCCATACATTAGGGTAGTTGGGGCATTTACATTTTTTGTTTGACTTGATTTTAACGAACCCAACAGTCATTTGATGGCATGCAAGGTGAGAATTAAGTCAATTAAATCTCAGGAGAGGTTTAAAAACTTTAATTTTTGGATAATAAAAGAAAATCTCAGAGGTGGTGGAGTAATAACCCCATGCCTAATTTGTATCCCTCGAAATCCCTCAATTTTATTTATGTTCCTTCAAAATTTTTATATCAAATACAATATACCATTTTCTTAATTTACTTATCTTTTTTATTTATTTGCAGCCAAACTGGGCCTAAATGATTAGGAATGTCAGTTTTATTCGTCCCCCTAGCTTATTCTTATCTTTTAGGACAAACTTCAATGTGTTGGGAATATGTCTCGATCAGTTCTGAAAAAAATATTATTCCTTTTATTACATTTAGTTTCAAACAATAAAAATTATCTTGAATTTATTTAGAAAATGGATTATTACAATAATGAACTGAGAACAATATAAGATGTATCTAGACATTCATAATATCATATGTACATCAATTATTCTTAGTTTAAAATTCCAATTGTATTTCTAACATATCATTCATATATTACTGCCCCAACCAGTCAATACAGTAAATTTCGTATCGTAGCTCATTGTTCTCAAGGGCAATTTGGTGAGATGTCTCCAATTTCATCCAACTTGACATTGTTGCATTGAGCTTTAGCTTTCTTACCTTTATCAACCTGTATGTTGACATCTTGCAACACAACCTCTTGACATGGACTGCTCTTACTGCAATCAAATTTTATAGCCACTTCTGAAGCACTTATCCCATTAATGTTCTGGTACATCACATTTTTCACTTGAACAGCTGATTCCTGGGATAAATCAAACAAATGTACGATTTTTTTTTTTTTGCATCAGTGACTCAAGAGTCGGTGTTGCTTTGATCATGGAGTTCTAATTAATTAGGGGGTTAAGAATAACCTGTTCTTCGCATGGATCTTCTTGGTCACAGTAGTTCTGGTCTATGATTATGGGGTTGTACACATTCTTCATTTCGATATTCTGAAATTTAATATTGCTTGCACTTCCAGATCCTCCCTGTGTGGTACATCTCGAAACAAATTAGTACTTCAACTTAGGCAACATGTTGTAGCCATTATCTTTTCCAACAATTACATCAATTTTAAAACTCATATGTGTATATATATATATATATATATATATATATGTAGGGTTTAATTTTTGTTCTTTCTTTCTGTTTTTTGTATTTTATCTTTAAATATACATGATTGATTGGTCATCTTCCCCTGCTTCCACCCTCCTTATATCTAAGAATCACTTTAATAGACTTTCCATGGAACAATGTTGAGTTAGAACTTAGGAGGAGGTATTTATTAGCTGACCAGGGAAGAAGAGAGGGTTGGATACTGAGTTTGGGATGAAAAATGAAACTATGTGAGTGGGCTTAAAAGGGTTGTTTAAGGGAAATGCTAAACGTCATGAAATTTTATCATGAATTGCCTTCATGAATGATGTGGCAGGTGATAATACCATTGAAATTCCGTGTATGGAAGGAATCCCACCGATACTAACTCATCATTTAATTCTCATATCATTCAAGATAAAAATTCATGAAATATTTTTATGACATGTAGCATTGCTCTTGTTTAATGTGGGCACCGAATCATAAGAGACAATGTCATTTTAATATTTTGTGATGCACATCTCGAAAATATTTAGACTTGTTTTTAAACTTACCATGGGCCTGTTGTTTGCCTTAAGTTGTTGGTTTGGGCTTATGTTAAACCCAATGTGTTTTGTCATGCTTTGGGCCTGGTTTCTCTCCTTATGTTTGAGAGTACTGAACAACTACTTTACAATTAAATTAAAATTAAAAAAAAAATTAGTTAAAAGTCACGATTTTAGAATTGAAGAAAATTCATTTAATTTCAAAGCATTGATTTGATAATTCCAAACACAACAATAATATATATACATTTATAAACATGATATGTGAATCATATGCAAGTATATTTCTCGATTCAATAGCTAAAAAGTGGAATGTGTGTGCACACTTAGAATTATAAAAGTAAATGTTTAACTTTAGGTTTTTAATATGTACACATGCATGTACACACACACATGCATACATGCAAGTATATGTGTATGTATATATTATCTATTAAATTGCAAAATTATCCCTGCACCTAGCCACCATATGTCAATTAATTAGTACACCCATTATATAAGCATGCATATGCATGTCATTGAATGACGTACTGCATCTTACCTGCCATGTCTTGATCCTGACTCCATTTGTAGTTCCAGAAAGCTTAGCTCCATTCACCGTGACATCTGAAACATGAGCTTCTGAATTTCCAGATCCCAAGCTTCCAATACTGCGCACACCATGTATTTGAAAGAAAATCAGAATAAAATAAAATGTACTCTAATTTATTCACAGTGTCAAAAGAACTTGAAACATTTCACACCAAATAATTACTTTCGTACAAAACTAGTTAGAGGTTCGAATGTAACCTGATCCCATGACCTGGTCCACAAGTTATGTCGGTGGCTTGCACATTCTTGGACCCACTCACAATTGAAATACAATCATCACCTTTAAACACATTAATTAATTAAAAACTTTATTAATTAGAAGCCCATACATATATATATATATATATATATATATATATATATAAATAATTTTTGAAAGTTACTACACTTAAATCATATCCAATGATTACTATGTTTGGTATGTAGAAAATTTTTACTTATATATATACATAGTAATGATCTCTTACTCAGAACTTAAAAAAAAGTGACTTTCAAAAATCACTGTAATTATATACAATAATTATCATACATAGTGTGAAAGAATTTATTGTTCACTGTATATATATCTTTCAATTATGTTTAAGTGTACCTGTTCCTATAACACAGCTTTTAATCTGGATGTTTTGGGTGTTAGTGACATGAATTCCATCAGTGTTGGGGCTTTTCTCTGGTGCTGTCACCGTGAGCTTAGAAGTTTGAACATTCACACATTTCTCGAAAGAAACATGCATTTGTTGTGCATCTTGGATCTTCAGGTTTTTCACTATCAAGTTCTTGCAGTTGTAAAAGGTTAAAGCCTGCCAAATGAAAATGATCAATTTCTTCCATATATATTTGTTGTGCTTATATATATATATATATATATAACATAAATTTCTAAGATAAAGACATTAACTTACCGTTGGTGCATGTTTGCATGGCTGCATATAAGTCAAATTAACAGAAGAGAATAATCAGCCAATGATTAGGACAGGGAAAAAAAATGAAAAAGATAAAAGAAATCCAAGCTAGAAATATTGTTTTAGGGGGTTTCATGGTTGGTAAGGCTTACAAGTTTTTTATTGATTTTGCAGGAGTTTTTCCACCATATATTCCCATTTCCATTGATAATCCCACCACCTTCAACCATTAGATTCTGAACACTGTCAAAAAGAAGCCAGTGTCTTCCATCTTTGTTATAGTCCGATCGATCATCAGATGCTTCAATGGTTCCATAGATCTGATCGATCGATTTTTCCAAAAATGTCAAAAAAAACTGCTTAGTACGTATGTGTTTCTAAACATATGTATATATATGATAATTTTCTTGAAGGGGTCCTCTCTTATATGTTTGATAGTAGTATGTAATAACCTGCATTGTGATATCAGATTTGCAAGGCCCTGAGAATGTAACTGGCTTGAGAAGATAATTTTTGTTCTTGGGCACCACAAAAACAGCTTCTGTACGTGAACAAGCTACCTTCCAAGCCTTCTTAAATGCCTGAAAGGGTATAGATGATTAGATGTCACTCAAATTAACTTAGCTAGGTACGATCAAATCACATTAAAAATTAAGACATTCTAACAAAATCTAAATGAACCAATTAAATGTATAACAAATGTCAGAAATTGCGGCAGTGACACCCTTTAGATTAATTCCTTAAATACTGTGCATGTTCAAACTGAAGCTTATCAAACCATAATTGATGTACATAATTACAATATATACCATAAAAAAAACGATTAGTGTTAATCAAATAAGTCAGCTCAACTTAGGCCTCTAAATCCATCATTAATTTGAACTAGGATTAGCTTGACTGAGGCAAAATAAGGGCTTCTCTCTATATCTTACATCAATATAAATAATATTAATTATTTTATTTTCCTCGTAATTTTTTTCTTTTCAAATTAATACCCTTTACATTACAACGTTGTACATACATAGTTTATAAAACTGATATACGTTAAAGAAAATCTGACCCTGATTTGAACTAAATAAATAAAGCACTTACATCTGTGTCGTCATGAGTTCCATCACCTTTAGCTCCAAAATCATTTACACTAACTGTGTTAACTGAATTAGCTGCCTTCTTCAACCCAGAGATTGTGCTTTCAAGGTTGATAGAGTTCCCGAACATGCTGTCATCAATAATGGTGTCGAAAAATGAAGGGTATGCCCGAAAATCATAGCCAGACTCTTGTTGAAGATGATTACAGTCTTCATGGGTTATATGTACATCATCCCCATGAAGACTGGTGTAACATGAAAGAGATGAGAGAACAATGATTATGACTATGAATGGGAGGAGATGTTTTCGAAGAGCCATTAATCTTAATATATGTTTCTTTTTGTAAGCAAGAGAAAAAGGTTACCAAACGGTATGGGAAATTAATACAATGATTTGAGGTATTGAAATGATGAAATTGGCATCATGATTTTGAATATTTATAGGAGAGACATCCATGACTTTTGAGGTATGGTTTAGAATAGGAGAAATTTAGACGAAAGGTTCTCTTGGGCGGTTGATGACTTTCGATCCATACAAGCATGCTTCAATAAATAAATTAATTAATAAATATTATAATAAATTCTTATTAGACATGCCTCGCCAATTTTTTTTTTATTTTTTTTACATTCCTAAATGGAGATCAAACTACTCAAAATTTAACACAGAAAAGTGTCAAATTTACAGTTATCTAAAAAATCACAATTTATCAAAAGATGATGATCAGATTACAATCAAGTACATAATGCGCACCACTTTTTGTATGCTAAAGCATCACTTTTAGATTTAGTAAGCAGATAAAAAAGTATACAAAGGCAGTTTGCTCATCATACAGTAATTTTTAACATAACCTGTAAATATTTATCTAACCAGCCATTTTTGTGCAATAATTGGACAGAGGATCCTTTGTTCGTACATCACTCTGATAGCCCCACGGTTATCATTGTTTCTCCAATGTTGTGCGGTGACAACTACAGTACGTGGTTCCGATCCATTTCGAGGGCACTTCGAGCTAAAAATAAAATCAATTTTGTAGATGGCTCAATCAAAATCCTTACTAATCTCAATGAAAAATTGATGTGGCCTAAATGTGATGATCTTGTTGCATCATGGATTCTCAATTCGGTTGCGCCAGAGATACGTGGGAGTATTCTTTATGCGGATTGTGCTCGTGATATTTGGAAGGACCTACAAGATCGATTCTCACATACTAATGCACCAAAGATCTACCAACTCAAACAATCAATATCCTCGCTCAAGCAAGACAACACTACAGTATCTGCCTATTTTACTTTACTTAAATCCCTATGGGATGAGTTAAACTCTTTATCTACTATTTTTGTTTGCACTTGTGGCCATGGTTCTGCCACTGCAACTCGACTTCAAGAAGACCGTGCAATAAAATTTTTACAAGGTCTTCATGATCGTTTTTCAACCATTCGTAGTCAAATTTTACTACTGGATCATTTTCCTAGCATTGCCAAAATTTACTCTCTCGTTAGGCAAGAAGAGAAGCAGAATGATATACATGCATTGTCCAATCCCGTTCCTAAAGTTGCGGCCTTGAGTGCTCGATTCAATGACAATAGAGCTAACAACTGGGCTTCTGGTAGAGAGCCAACTCAACACAATTTTCAACCACAAAACAATGGCAAATTCTTTAGAGACCAAAACAACAATTCACAGCAAGGACAGATTCAGCATGGTGGGAAACCGCGCCCATTTTGTGATCATTGTAACCGCATGGGACATTATAAGGCTAAATGTTACAAGCTTCATGGATATCCCAACAAAAACATCCAAGCTAATGCAGTATCAGCTGACACATCTCACTGTTCAACCACCCCTCATATTTTCTCAACCGAACAATATAACAAGATCTTAAGTATGCTTGAGTCAGGTAGCCCCACACCACAAGCAAATTTGACAAGTATATCTCTTTCGTGCTCATCTAAATCTATATGGATCCTTGATTCTGGCACTACTAATCATGTCAGTTCATTATTACATCTCTTTTCAACTTATACTATTTGTTCTAAGCATTCCACTCTTAAGCTTTCGGATTGAACAAATCATATAATTACTCACGTTGGTAGTGTCATTCTCTCACCATTACTACGTCTTGATAATGTCCTCTTTGTTCCCACTTTCAATTTAATTTGATTACTGTTAGTGAATTAGCCAAGTCCCAACCCATCTCTATCACATTCACTAATGATTCTTGTATTTTTCAGGACCGGTTATCGAAGAGGAAGATTGGATCGGGACGCCTACATGAGGGACTCTATTACCTTCAATTAGCCTCCATTTGCTCAGTTCAAAATTCCATTATCAATAATGGCATTGTCGATAAGGACATGTGTCTACCAGTCGTTTGAAAATGTTAGCTAAGCACTTCCCTTTTATTAGCTGTCCAAATAATACCACTTGCACTATATGTCTGCAAGCTAAGCAAACCCGTTTATGTTTTCCAAAAAGCTTAATCAAAACTAGTAGACCATTTCAAAATGATTCACTGCGATATTAAGGGTCCATTTTCTGTCCTATCCAATTCTAATGCTAGATTTTTTTTTAAACTATAGTTGATGACTATAGTTGTGCTACATGGATTTATTTAATAAACGTTAAATCTAAACTGTCATTTCATGCAGGAAAAGATTCAAAACAAATTATTGTCTCCCCAATACATCTCCTCGTCATCTCAAGTCGCTGATCTATTCACAAAGCCACTTGGAAAGGATGTTTTCCTACGACTCATTCGCAAGATGGGCATTTTCGACATCCACGCTCTATCTTGAGGAGGAGTATCACGATATCAACTCCAACATATTTTTCAATTCAAAATTATTGCTATTTAATTAATCAAATCAAGTAGTAAATCTTGAATATCTTAAGTTATTTATTTTCTTATCCGGAGGAACTAACTAAGAGTGTAAAACATAATTAATGGCTAATACTCTCTTGTAAAGTGTATATATTCTCTCTTGTAACACATTAAAAAGATACAAAAACATCTTCCAATGATAAATAACAGTGAGAGAGCAAAATTGGAGAACGTTTTTGTATCTTTTCAATGTGTTACAAAAGAGAATATATATATACCCTCAGTTAGTTCCTCCAGATAAGAAAATAAATAACAACTTAAGATATTCAAGATTTACTACTTGATTTGAGAAATTAAATAACAATAATTTTGAATTGAAAAGTATGTTGAAGTTGATATCATGATCGTTCTTCTTTCTAAATTTTATTTTTACAAATATTCTATACTTAAATATTGCTATTTTTGTAATGTTTCTGATGGACTTAGTCCGCCAAGTGGGAAATCTACTCAAATAAATTTACTAGCAACGGCTTAAAATTAAGTAACTGTAGTCCAATTTGGAAATGTAAAGACAAATGAGTTTCTATTATGTCTGTGGGGGGTCCAACCCATCATTACATTCTGATGCATTATATGCATTAGGCGCTGAAAACCCAATTTGAGAGACAAGGGTGGTATAAGAAGCAAGAGGTGTCATTGGTTGCGGGGCCGACGGTGAGAATGGGTATATATATATGTATATGTATATATATATGGTATGGTATGGTATGAATTGAGAGAAAACAACACAAGCAAAATAATAAGATTTACTCTCTCTCTCTTTTTGTTACTTCTCTTGCATTCTAATTTCATAGAGGATCCGGATCCATTGCACCTTCTGTTATAGTTGCACTTTCGGTTATATTTATAACAGTTTCTATTACCAAAATTTTGCTTAATATGGATGCCTACTTGCAACTTTATTGACTGCTCGTACATGCAACTATGCAAGCACTTGAGTTTCAAAATTTTAACTCAATGCATGCATGAAAACGAGAAAAGTTAAAGTAGAATGGTGATACTAGTACTCTGTCATTTTATTGGCCCGATATCACTAATAAATTAAATTTTAACATATGGTATCACACTTATATATATATATATATATATATATATATATATATATGCATTTGACTTAAATGTATTGCAACTAACTACTTATATTATTTTGTATTCTAATATACTTGTTGATGAGTGTACAAAACTTATTATTTTATATTCTAAAATAAGTTTTCAATTACTCTTTTATTTTTTTTAAATGTCTTTATCTTTGTATTTTATGTTTTACAGTGGTTGATTTTCAAATCAAAAAAAAAATGTAGCAAAAAAAAAAGGTTGAAAATGATATATATAGTCAAAATGATCATAAGAAGAATTATATGAGATATGATATTTTGTACAATTTACTTTACAAGAAATCTCAAGTTCTAAACTTCGTAAAATATTTTTTTACACAGGCACATCAGTAGTCCAGAATTCAAATAAAGATATGGAGATCAAATCTTAGTTATTTAAATTCAAATTTTATATTTTGAATTTTTGTTTTTACATTTTCTATTTTAAATTTTGTATTTTAAATTCTTTTTTTCCATCTAAATCATTCCGCTCTAACTCTATAAATAGAGGGTCTTAGGGGTTGGTGAATGAGTTAAAAAATTATAGAGAAATTGCATAAACAAATAGTGTATTCATTTTCTTTATTCAATGAAGAATAGTATTTTTATTTTTATATATTTCTTTTTTGTTGATATGTAAGCATAAGCATCCTTTTCAATGGAATGATGAAACTATCATAACTGAAATATAAGTAAGTTATTTTATCTTTTTGTCTATTTTTTCCTCCCAAAAGTATTTTTTTATTCTTTTATTCTAAATTTTATTTTCAAAAATTAGAGAAAGGATTCTTCGTGTTTGCCAAATAATAGTAATTCGAATAATGCCTACCTTTATTTACCTACCAAAGGTACATCAAATTAAGTAAAAAAATATTCTTTCATATATAATCAAGTTTTCTTTTTATATCATATCTTCCTTCATATTTTCAAGTTCTAATTGGATTGATGAGGTGTATTGATTATTGAAATAAAATTAGATAAAAATATTAAAAACTTTTATTGATTATTGTCATTACAAATTATATCTTCTCGATTAAATGGCTGCACCTCCACTTCCAAAACACCCATATGCTGCTAATCTCAATGTAGCCAATTTCGTATATCTAAAACTCACGTCTTCCAACTATCTGTTGTGGTAAACACAAGTCCTATCTTTGATTGAAAGTCAAGATCTTCTTAATTTTATCGTCGGAGACACACCACCACCTGAACGTGAGATTGAGAGAAGCTCTCAGGACTGTTGTCGGCCTTATCACTTCGTTCGATGTTTGGAAGGTTTTATCCAATACTTATTCACAAGATTCTCAGGCTCGTGAATTTGAATTACTTCTCAAACTTCAAGAGAAGAAAAATGAGTCTTCCTCCCTTAATGACTACATCAGAGAATTTAAATCAATTTGTGATCAACTCAACGCCATTGGCAAACCAGTATCCCATCAGAAAAAGGTATTTTGGCTTTTAAATGGTCTAGGACCACGGTATGAATCATTCTCCACAGCTATGCTTAAGCCTCCTATTCCTTCTTATAATGATTTAATTCCATTGCTGCATAGTCATAAATTACGAAACAAGTCTTAATTATCTGAACATGCCAATCCCACACTTGCATTTGTTGGACAACATTCTAATTCACGCTCCCAGCACAAACGTGGATCATTTACCTCACAAGGACGCGATTTCACTCAGGCTAGTTCTCAGCCTTCCCATGGCCACTGTGATTTTCAATCAAACATAACACCAAAATATTTTTCAAAGCCTGGATAGAACGCATCCACTTTTCTTCAAATGCCAGATTTGCAAAAAGAAAGGCCACAATGCTCTTAAATGTTGGCATCGCTTTGATCATAGTTATCAAGATGAGCCAGTTACTCAAGCCCTAGCTACACTTCATCTCAATACAACCAATGACAGTGAATGGCATCCAACACTGGTGCCCAATATAAAGAAGAATCTGATCTCTGCTCTCAACTTACAAGTGACTATCCATGTTATCTTGTATTTAATGATCATGATTTTCTTATTAAGGATCAAACGACACATCAAGTGTTGGCATCGGGGAGTAAGAAAGTTGGATTATATGTTCTGGAGAATGCCACAGTCAAAGCTCTCTTCTCAAACAAATTTCGTGTAGTAGATACAGATACTTGGCATGGACGGCTAGGACATTCCCAGACTAGAATTCTGACTTATTTGCAATACCATAAATTTATTTCAGTTAATAAAAAGACATTTGATTTATGTCAGAGTTATGCTTTAAGCAAAAGCTCTAAATTACCATTTTTTCCTTCCAATAAAAGGGCTTCTACACCCATTGTCAAGATACATTGCGACCTATGGGGTCTGACACCTATTTTATCTAATCAGGGCTTTCGTTACTATGATATTTTTGTTGATGACTTTTCTCGTTTTTCATGGATTTATCCTCTTAAACAGAAATCAGACTTTTACAAGGTATTTTTTATGTTTCAAGTTATGGTTGAGAAACAATTTCAAAGAGAAATACAAGTGTTTCAATTAGATAATGGTGGAGAATTTTTGAAGCAGGAATTCATTAATCATTTACTTCACAAGGGCATCATTCATCAGTTATCATGTCCAGGTACCCCAGAACAAAATAGTGTGGCAGAAAGGAAACATCGACATGTGGTTAAATTAGGGCTAACCATGATGCTACATGCATCTATGCCTAAAAAGTTTTGGGTGGAAGCCTTCCTTACCTCCACATTACTTATAAACCGATTACCCTCGCCTTCTCTTGCCATGAACACACCATACCATCTTCTTCATAACAAACAACCTTCCTATAACTTTCTACGAATCTTTGGTTGCCAATGTTACCCATACCTTCGCTCCTACACAATAGAGAAACTTGAACCAAGATCCCTCCCCTGTGTTTTCATGGGCTATAGTGATAAACACAAAGGATATCGTTGCCTCTATCTTCCAAAAGGCCGTGTCTATATATCTCGACATATTATTTTTTATGAACGCTTTTTTTCATTTCAACAACCTTCACAACCAATTCCTAACCCCATTGACAACACCACCCTTCCTGACTGGTTGTCCACCTCTATTCTACCAAATAATACAACCACAATTACCCACTTATCCCCAATCATCGATCCAAATCATGCATGACTTTTTAACCATCAACCTATAAATTCTTCTTTCTCTTCCTCACCTGAAACACCACTCTTCACTCCAATCCCAATTCTGCAACAAACTGAAACCAACTTACCTATTCCCACAATACCTACACAACAACCTCATACATCTCACCTACCAACTACTAATACCATACATTCCATGACTACCCATAGTCGAGCTGGTATTACCAAACCCAATCCTAAATATGTCCTTACATTAACCACACCAGTCATTCCACCTGAGTCAAAAATAATAAAAAGTGCTTTAAACCACCCAGGTTGGCATGCAGCCATGGCTGATAAAATGCAAGCCCTACATCAAAATCAGACTTGGGTTCTTGTCCCACGATTACCTCATATGAATGTAATTGGATGTCGATGGGTTTTAAAATAAAACTCAAATATAATGGGTCATTGGATAGGTTGAAAGTCCGACTTGTCGCAAAAGGATACAATTAACAAGAAGGTGTTGATTTCATTGAGACATTCAGCCCGGTTATCAAACCAAGAACTATTCGAACAATTCTCACTGTTACTATAGTAAAAGGATGGAGTCTTCGCCAACTTGATGTTAAAAATGCCTTTCTTCATAGGCATCTTGACACAACTATTTTTATGGACCAACCACCAGATTTTGAAAACACTCATATACCGAATCATGTTTGTCAATTAAATCGGTCATTATATGGCCTGAAACAAGCTCCACGGGCTGGTTTGATCATTTTAGCTCTTTTATTATTAACTATGATTTTCAATGTAGTCCGGCTGATTCATCTCTTTTTATGTTTAATAACGGCTGATTTATCTCTTTTTGTGTTTAATAACGGTGATCATATCATGATTTTACTGGTTTACATTGATGATATAGTTCTAACAGGAAGCCCATCTAATTTATTGGATGAATTTATCGTACAACTGGGCGCTGAGTTCTCCATAACAGACCTTGGTCAACTGAACTATTTTTTAGGAGTACAGGTTCAGTCATTTAATGGTGGAATTTTTCTATCTCAGTCTCAATATATGACTGATTTACTGCATAGCACACACATGGCAAACTGTAAACCCATTGTCACTCCGATGGCGTCAAAACAAGCGATTATTGCCAATGGAGATACTGCATATCCTGATGTCACAAAATACAGAAAAATTGTAGGTACTCTTCAATATCTAACTCTTACTCGGTCTGATCTATGTTATGCAGTTAATACTATTTGTCAACACATGCATACTCCTACAAATGCTCATTTTCAGATGGTAAAAAGAATTCTCAGATATATGAAAAGCACGCTTTCAATGGGTCTTCGCATTCTTAAGAGTAGCAGTTTAGACCTATATGTATTCTCCGATGCAGATTGGGCTGGTTGCCCGACTATGAGACGTTCCACCATTGGCTACTGTACTCTCTTGGGTTCTAATTGCATCTCTTGGAATGCTAAAAAGCAACCTACAGTCTCTCGATTAAGTGCTGAAGCAGAATATAGGGTTATGGCATAGACGACAGCTAAATTAACATGGCTTTCCTTTATTCTTCGTGACATTGGGATTTATTAACATAAGCCTCAGATTCTCTTCTGTGATAATCTATCAGCTATTCGCATGTCTGTAAATCCAGTGTTTCATGCCCGAACAAAACATATCGTCATTGATTATCACTTTGTACGTGAGAAAGTTTCTCTGGGCACCCTTACAACTAGATTTGTTCCTTCCTCTGAGCAGCTCACTGATATATTTACTAAACCTCTTCCCCGAACACTCTTTGATCGACTTAAAAGCAAACTTGGACTTTCGGTTAATCCCATGCCAAGTTTGAACGGAGTAATAGGATACGTATATCTAGAATACATATAAAGATTTGATAAAGTATTTAAATAATATATAGATATTTATTGTAACAAACTTCTGTTAATTTTTAGATATTGTGTAGATATTATCTCATAACAGTCGTTGAGATATTTGTTGTACGAACTCTTAATGATAATAATGAAAATGATCATTCAGTGTTTCACCATAAATATCATGTATTAAGTTCTTCTTTAGGAGCTTGCCAGAGGTGATAGAGCTTTGTGGCAAGGTTGTTGAAGCTAGAGACTTGTAAGTCATGAGCTTTGAGGTCACTGGAATTCACCGGAGGTGATGAGCTTTGAGGTTGCCGAAGTTTGTTTCGAGAGTAGAGAGAGAGTGAACGAAGGAACGAGATGAAAAGTCTTCAATAACCAGAGAAAATAGAGAGACCGTGATAGTGAAGTGTGAATGAGAAAGCCCTAGAAAGCTTCTTTACACGCTATGCTAGTCTACTTATAAATGCTAGTAAGTTGCATAAATTACACTAAGAAAAATATAATTTAAATTATCATATATATAGAAAAAAATTAAAAAGTTAAGTGGGTACGCGCGTCATATAGCTCTGCCCCTGCATTCAAGAGAGTTTTGCGTTATGTGGTAATACACAAAGCTACAAATGATTTTGATATGAAGCATTGAAGATATTTAAAGAGCATGCATGGGCCATTCTTTTTAGATTGCAGAATGTAAAACTTGATGAGAAGTGTGGAACATAATTATACTGTACACCTTGGCCCAACTTTTAGATCTAACTTTATACTCTACCTCTTGGCCTAACTTTGCATTTCCAAATGGGAGATTGATAATAAAAAAATTGGAGAAGGAGGATATTTTGATATTTTCACACTTGTTATGTAGTTCTAAGAGGTGGCTATATATACAGTTTGAACTCTCTATATAATTGTATATTGTTTTTCTCATCATAGTGAAAATCCTGCAATACCAAAGACATAATTTTAAATTTTGTGTGAAACTTGTAAATTTATGTATCTTTACTTGTGTGTTTTACCTATTTGTCATCTTGCTTATCACCAATAATTATGCATTTGATCAGCGCACCAGTGGCTTGAGGAGACCTCTGTTAATTTTTACAACAAAACTTGTCATCTTGCTTATCATCAATAATTACACTTTCTATTATAGTGCACCGGTGGCTTGAGGAAACCTTTTAAAGAGTGTCTAATTAAACTATTTTTTTATGGGGTTTTCTTATGAAATTCCTTCCAGAACTGTGGTTCAGAACCGGTCATTTACGGTTTGGTTTCATTCAAATTCTGATTTTTTAAGAATCGATGAGATTAATTCAATTCTGATTGAACCTAAAATTGTACAGAATTAAACTGGTGTGCACCCCTAATTTTAAGTGGGCCTAACTATAGGTTTCTATAATTTTTAATACAAATTCTCTGTAAGTGTGGGCATAAGTAGGTTTAATGTTAATTACATTAAATAATGTGAAAGATCAATGTTTATTTTTTCTCTCTTTATTTTTTTCTTCTCATCTCTCTCCGCCACTTATTTATTCTCCTCTCTTCTTCTTTTTTCTTCTCTCATGCCTCATCTCTCTCCGCCATTTATTTCTGTTCTCTTGACTTTTCATATTTATTTACTTTCTATTACTTCTCTAGTTCTCTTCTTTTATGCCAATATTTCTAGTTCTTTTTCATCTCTTCTGAATTGTTTATAACATCACTTTTGGGTGTGTTTATGGCCTCTTCTTCTCCACAAGAGATCATTAATGTATTTTAAATCATAATTATAAAGTTAGAAGAGCTCCAACAGACAGCAGTTTGCATTGCATTATAGGATGTACATATATGCACGCATGCATGCATCTTATCTTGAATTTCTCCACATGGGATTTGTAAAATATTATAATATAATATATAGTATTAGAGAAAAAGTTGATTCTAGATCATCAATATATATAGCCAGCCATATGGGTCACGTAATAATACTGGTAGCCCATATATTATTTTATAGTCAAGAAAAACATGTCGTACATCATGAGATGCCCAACTTTATGCTAGTGATGTCACAACAGAATGAATATGTTTCATCGTATAGATAAGAAATTTTAGAGCTCTTTTAGTTGTGATTTGATTGTAGGAGTTGGAAACAAGTAAAGATTAATTTTATGATAAGTGAACTGCATATATTTGTGTATGATTACAACACACACACACACACACACACACACACACACACACACATATATATATATATATATATATTACAAGCTATGACATCATGAATATTGTTATATAATATTGCGTATAAGGGTATACTAAAATAGGACATTTGGCACTTGTTGATTTGCTTATATACTTGTGGTTAGTTGATGCTTTTTAATTTAAAAGAGGTGCAATGATCAGTATATGGAAATTAAGGTCAAGAATGGCTTTGGAGTAGACACTTTGGTGATTTCAGTCTCTAATACTTTAAAGTCTCTACGCAGCTACGCTTGCCATAAAAGGTAACAATGTAATGCACCCTTAACTCTTCTTTCTCTCTATATATATATATATGTATGTATAGTTATAATATATTATTACTTGATTGTAGGATGAAACAGTGTATCAAGACATGAATATTCAATTATATGAGTAACACGACACCATTAATGTTACAACTTAAAACACAACCTACTCATTTAAAGTGAACAGAAAACGACCTGCTTAACATATTTAATTAATAAATCATTACAAATTACGACACGGTAAGAAATAACTAAAATTGTATAGTATTGAAATCATTTTCAACCCATTTATATATGCTCAATTTAATAGTCACATAACATCAAAGTGGGTGGTTTGAAAGAAGGATACGGAATTCTCGTGGTTCGTCAAATTTGGCTTCCCATTACCATAAAGTTCATAAACCATGTGTCTTACTTGTTAAAACATGCGTCAGTAGTCAACTTATGGGACCATATTTTTCTGGTAAACAACTTGTAATAAATTTAGAATAACACCTGCATGTGTCATGATATAATTGAATTATGTGTTTTTTTTTTTTTATAGGAGTAATATTAAAAATAAATAAATTAATTAAAAATAACATACTCTTCTAAGCAAGTCAAATTTATACCAAATCTATTAATATACTCCAATTATACTATGTGTACAGACAAAGTTTTTCTTTATAGGTAATGAAAAAAGTGTTGGTTATAAATTTATAGGTTTGATATTGAATTTATATATGTTGATATTTAATCAATCACAACCACACAACGCCACAGACTTGAGCTCATACAGTCATACGTACGCACATCGTTGAATCGATCGACTTTAATTAAATTAGTCATATCGAAAACAATTTCTAGTGACAACCATAAAAGTTTGCTATTTCTGAAATATGAGAATTTTCAACAATTTGGATGATCTAATTCTAAAATAAATTGTCAAGCAAATACCATTCATTACTTTGCCTATTAGGCCCAAGCACACTTTGCCAAATAGCCCAATTTTATTAGGGGCTTTTAGGCAAAAGTCAGTGGTATAACTTGAGCTCATGCTCATATAGTCTCATACTATAAAACTTCATTTGTGATCAGATCCAAGAACAAACTAAGTAATGTTTATTCTGGTCATGTTCCCTACAATTATGTGAGCAATTCTATAAAAATTAACTGGGTACAGCAAGTCCACAGAACAAACAAACTCTTAGTCAACAAATGAGACCAAACCAGTAGAGCTTTATTACAGAGAAATGGTGGCCAATACAGAACTCGACTCTTATTCCCAAGTGACAAGTCTCCAATCTCCATAATTCCCGTTAGCAGGAATGCACAGGGTCAGTGATCTGGTAGCAGTGTCATAGTTGAAGCCGGTCTTGGCCCTATCCAATGTGCATTTCAATTTCAAAAGTCCAACATTTTGGCCACATTCCCCCGACTTAAAGTGCAATTTTTGCCGTTGGGTTTTCACCAAGCCGGTCTTGTACCTCTGAAAGAAACTCTCCATCAAAAGGCTCAGGTTTCTTGTCAGAAGCCAAATGCACTACAAACTGCTCCACAGAACCACTGACGTTGAACATGTCGAACAAAACTGTTGGTGCAATGGAAATGTTCTCTGTGATTTCCCAAATAAAAAGGAATCAGCTTAATGAGAAAGGTATTGTCGATGAATAATAGAGCATATTGGTAGTAAAGAAATGTTACTCTTAGAAGAAACTCCCCTTCACAGTACAGAAATGGTGAAGTTCATACTCAAGAACTTTAAGTGTCGCATGCAGTAAGCCACCTTCTGGTAATCTAACTATTTCCCCTGAACTTTTAAGCAGATGACTTCAAAGCATTCAAGTAGTCACAAAATTTTGGGGGTTCCGGGTGATGTTTCAAACATTACATAAATTGCACATCCTCCAACTGATCGAGCAGCAGCATGATACTCTGCAGCAGGATGTACAATGTTTTCTTCATTAATTACTTTTATATATGAGATTGCTCAAAATTTCTTGCTTTAATGAAGTTCAACTTAATTGAAATCGAAAAACCTGTAAACATTACATCTAATATACTTACATGAAACATATACCAATCAGATTGCATTAATTCTACAAGGAACAGTGTGTTGTAAGCCACAGATGAGATATGGATAGTGTGAGTAGAACTAAGAAGGGTCATGATGGTAAAAATCATCAGAACCCTCACGATAGTATGAGTATGTGCACGCATAGGAAGATCCAAGTCTCCATGCCAGCCCATCCTACATCCCATGTTAAGTACTTGCAGTCACAATAGCAATCCAATGTCAGCCAACAACAAATACCAGAAAAAGATTTAAATCTTTGTCAAGAAAAAACAACATTATTATATTCTCTTCACATTCATGGTACAACATAAGGAAGGTCTTTCATATAGTCAGGTACATTTAATCATGTTCCCAGTAATGCTGAAGTAATGTCCGCAAAAGATAAATATATAAATATACAACACAAATCAAAAGACCTACTATGTGGTACATATCTCAAATAGTAGATCAAACCAAATGGTATCTTAACTTCTTATCCGGAAAATTAATTTCTCCTTTTCGAATCTCTAATCAGGAAAGCGTCCATGTAACTATCTTCTTAACAACAAAAGACATAATACCATATTAAACTTATTCAAGGAATAATTTCTCTCTAATTTTATTTATAGTTTTAAAACGTCTTTGTAATCATTTCTAAGCTTAGTTTTATGCAATTTGGCTTCTAAATCTTCACACATTTGGGTACCATATTGTTGCTCTACAATATTGCTTGATCTATGCAGAGTAAGAAAGAGAGAGGTGTCTTACTGTGCTCCTCCTTGTATAACGCAGTTTGTATCCTTGACTTCACACTACCGATCTCTTGCCAGCCATCAACTATGAATAGGAACCTGGGAGGATCCCTTCCCACCGACAAGCTGCAGTAAATATCACAGCACAATTTTAGTAATTTCAATCTTTAAACAGTTAATAAATTCATAGCACTTACTGCAATTTGGAGTTAAAATCTAGAAGGCATCCCATGTACACCCAGCCAAACCACTCAAGGAAAGAGGGCAACCACGCATCCACCACAAAGAATCACAAGATTCATTCAGAAAACCCATCTTTTTCCATCAAGAAAGTGAACCACTTTACACAAGAAAATAAGCTACACGACTTACCTTTCTCTTCTCTCAGTGAAGAAAAGTTTGCATGTGTTTTTCTACCGCTCTGTTTCACAAAAAAAGGCATTCGCTTTAGATGAACCATGAACCAGCAGGGTCAAGCAAAAGGTCCCTAACTATTTGTAATTTCAAGATAGTTGAGCTACAATTCCTCGAAACCAAGTCACACCACAAAAGAACATTTTATTTCTATGTAAAGAGAGAGGGGGCATACATAACAGCCTGGTTGATGACTTCAAAGGGATTAGTCCCAACATGCATGTAGACAAGGTAAAGCCCTTGGTTGGTTTCAAGGGTATGATCTCCTACAAAACCAAGTCACACCACAAAAAACAAAATCATTTCAGTTTCTTTGAAATCAGTCTTTTCTACTACTTTTTTTTTTCCTTCCCCAAATTCTGTGAACTTCATTATCTGGATTCATTGTATGACAGGGTGACCGATTGTTGTCTCCAGCTTGGCATTGTTCGCATTAAAGACAGCTCCAACCACAACATTGGTCTGTTAGTATCCTTTTGCTTGACGAATGGGATGGTGCTGGTTTAACCGAACATGCGGCCATATGTAAGAGTATATTTCCAGAGCAGGTTCATGTATCCTATACAAGATACTTTTTGATGGCCAAGATCTACGCACCACTTTCAAGGCAAATCTCAACTTCATTCTTCTCATTGCCTTGGAGAACAGCTCAGAACAGACCTTCAAGGAGAGGAAGGAAGACTGCGTAGATGGCTGGGGCTTCATCATGTTCCCCTTCAGAGCTGTCTATCCTCTCAATGAGCAAGAATTGGGTCGGAGTAGGTTTCTGAACCCATTTTTTCTATAATTCAATAATTTAAGCTAGTTTTACTTTCACCGAGCACACATTAATACAATACCAAATCAAACCTTAACCAAACATACCTCAAGCCTAAACTCACCCACCCAAAACCGGCCCTAAAATAAATATACGAATTCAAGCCACACAATAATTCAATTAAGGAATATATTATATTTATTAGTTAGATAGATTTTGTGCTACATATAATGTACTTTTAATATAAAAACAAAATAAAAATTAATAAAGTGTCACCCTTAACTTCTAATAGACCTACTTTGAAAGGTGAAAATATACCACTAGACTATGCCTTTTTGAAAAAAAAAATTGTGAAGTCCAACTGTTAGGAATTTGCATTCAAGGTCTACTGTTAAGATTTATACACAACATCGAACTGAGATTTTTACTCCCTAGGGTGGAAATGTGTATGAAGGGAGAAAATATTGACCACATAGGTAGCAACGGCCTCAGAAAAGTTGATACATTCTTGTTGTCCCATATTATTTAAATCTTTTGATGAAGGAAATGGTATTCACCATTAAAATGTTTTTTTTTTAATTAATTCTCTTTAGGAAAAAAAAATTCAACTTCATCTTTATCACAAGGACAAAAATCCCACCAAATTTAACATAATTTTATCCGACTACTAGATCTCTATGCATATTTCAATAGTAACTTCTGATTCGGGCGCATTTCAATTGTAACTTCATAAGAAAAGCTATAATTTAGAGTTGCAATGATAACCCACTACTGAGACCATAGTAGATAAGTATTCCTTCAATTCACAAAATTCATATGGATTAATAAGGTAGGATAAACCCAAAATAAAATTTTATGATGAATGTCATGAAGGGAAAAAAAATTCCTAGCAATACTCTTCTGAAAATGTGTGTGGCAGACTCAGCAACAACATCACCGCCTTTGTAGCATTCTTGCAAACTTTATTGGTCGTTATAGATCAAGGTAGCCGCATATCTGAACCTCCATGGCAAAAGTTAAAACCAATGTTCTACCACTACAAGTGACCTCTATAGATGATAAGAATAACTACCTGATATGGGTTACAAGTGCAGCAATGTTCTGCAGGACAACAAAAATTTCTGATGGGAAGCACCAAAAATTCTGGAAGCTCACAGCATAGGATTGATTATTAGAAGGAATGATATATCTATGAAAATTTGGAAACCACAAACTTAATCATTAAACGAATCATAATAGACAAGATAAAGCAAACATCACAGTTAAGCAAACATCATTCAAGTCATTAACAGTTCTGATGGAGTCGGAGAGTTGCTGCTTTGCTACATCACAGCCCGGCTGACAATGTCTTGGATATATGATGTAATTTGCAAATATAATAGATATCTTCCCCTGAAAATGAAAATGTTCAAATTTGAAACCATATTCACCAATTCCAGCAACCAATTGCTTGAATTATTTCATCTACTTAATTGGGGCTTATTTTGACCTCAGAAATTCATCCAGTTTTGTAATTTTCTTTCTTGCCTCACTACCCAGGACCCATGTATCCTTGGGAATCTCAATCTTTTTTTCCTTCCTCTTAAATTTTTCTACATTTTTTTTTAATTTGAAGCATGGTAGGTCTCCTTGATTACATTGTTTAATTGGTTGTTGGGAATTGGTGAAAATTTGAAAATTTTCATCCAACTACTAGATCTCTATGCATATTTCAATAGCAACTTCTGATTCAGGTGCATTTCAATTGTAACTTCATAAGTAGGAAAAGCTAGAATTTAGCCGGTGGCAAAAGTTAAAACCAAAGTGCTACTACTACCAGTGGCCTCTACAGATGATAAGAATAAGAACCTGAAATGGGTTACAACTTACAAGTGCAGCACTGTTCGGCAGGACCACAAACATTTCTGATGGGAAGCACCAAAAGTTCTGGAAGCTCACAACTTTGACTGAAAATTAGAAGGATGGATATATCTATGAAAAAATGGAAACCACCAGCTTAATCATTAAACAAAACATAACAGTTAAGCAGTTAAACCCAGCTGAAAATGTCCAAGAGTTGGATATATGAAGTAATTTGCAAATATAATAGATATTTTCCCCTCACAGTGAACATTTCAAATTTCAACCCATATTCACCAATTCAAACAAACAATTAAACAATGTAATCAAGGAAACCCACCATCCTTTAAACTGATAAAAAAAATGTTGAAACTTTTGGGGGGGAAGAACTGGAGTTCAAGCATATAGAAAGAATGCACAAGAAGAGTGTCGATCATAGTTCAGTTTGTTTTTAGGAGAGAACTAGTGAAAAATATGCAGTAATGACCACAAAAAATTAATATCACATTCACAGTACATTCATGAAAGACAGTCTGCCACATGGAGCATGTTACAAAATAGGAGATAGAACTCTAAAGAATTCAAGGACGACATGCTCACATTCTTATCAAGAAAAGAGGATGAAAGGTCAGGTTAAAATTTAAATCAGTCAATAAAGTTCAGATTAAATATAGTAAGAAAAAGCACTTGATAATTCATTTCAAACCCTTGTAGCAACAATGCATGACTTGACTAGGATAAAGAAAGAAAAGAAAAAAGGAAGAAAAAGAAAAGAAAAGAAAAAATGCATGGCCTGCAATCATTGTGGAATTTAAGCATGTAGTTCACAAAGACAAAACAAAAAAAGATGGCTTTTGTTTTCTGTCTTTTCTTAGTTTCCAAAGTACTAGTGCTTTAATTCGGTAGTTAAAGCACTGAATAAACCAGTCCTTAAACCTCACCCACAAAAAAATCACCAATGTGAAATACCCCTAACTCTCACATATCACCAATGAAGTATGTCACATCAAACTCACATCATCTATACAAATTTAAGGGAAGTAAAAGAAAGAAATTTTAACCTCTTCACCTTGTTTATGAAGTATAGTGGAGAGAAAAGAAAGAAAATAAATGCTTTTCTATGTTATTGAAAAGGACAAAACAATTTCGTACATAACACAATAATGCTTTTTCATGTTAATGCTCTTTATTTTTCCCTCCATTACCCAAGGGACGATAGCAAAGACAGTTGTCAAGGGGTTAAGAGCCCCTCCTCCTCCCTTACTTTCCCTCAGTCTAAACGCACTATAAGAGCAGTATTAGATAGAAATTATGATTCAAGTTTTGATAAATTTGTGGGTGTGGGTGTGGGTGGGGGTGGGGTGGGGGGGAAATCATATGATTCAGTTCCCATCTAAAACCTAAATGAACCTACAGAAAGAAAGAAAGAAAAAATGAGGGGAGAAAGAAAAAAAAAATGAGGGGGGCTCGATACGTAACCAAATTGCAGAACAATTTAAAAGGAGCTATACACCAAAACTTTCTAAAAAAATAATTAATCCAACAATATAAAGCTGCTACAAAAATAACAAAATAACATGCAAATAAGTACACACTGCATTACTCAAAACCTCCAAATCCAAAAAAAATCTCGGGTTTAGAATTCAAAATAAAAAGAAGAAAAAGAAAAAAAAGCCAAATAGAGATGGAGATTTTTTTAAGTCAAATAGAGCTAGGGCTTTTAGGAGCTAAAAGCTGAAAGAAGCCATTCCCGGACAAATCTCAGATCATTTCCTTCGTCTTTTTCTCAGAACTCGTGTGTGAAAATCCACTCGTCAACTGAAATAATTCTTCACACCATCAAAAGAGAATCACAACCCCAACTATAGTACTAGATTTTGACTCTTCTATCCAAACGTATCTTTATTGGTATAACACATCTATGTTTGTTCTAATAGATAAGGTGGATGGATAGATCTGCCATCCCTAATCGTTCATTACATTTGGCAAGTGAAGTTGCATGTCATACCAAGTTCTAGTATACAAGGGTCTAGTAGCTTATAGATCACACACCACTTGCTCAAGTGATCCAGCGCACTCTTTTAAGTTGAGCAAATAAATGAGTGCAAATCCTAGTGAGTGAAACTAAATTTAGACCATCTCTTTCTTTTTCCTTCTCAGCTGCCAAGAGTGAAACATTCAGTCCATCCTTTGATATTATTTTCACAACGTATCCGAATGAAAATTACAATACAATAATTTACTTTAGAACTCGAATTTTTAAAAATTAAGTACTTGAAATGGAGTCAGTCATGTAAAATTAATTTCATCATTTTTCATAGCAGTAGAACATAAAGGCGTAAATGTCACAACTCACAACGTTAACTGATAAAAATTTAACAGTTAGCCATGAGATTCCGACAGATTTATCAATCAATCACAAAACGACATGAAAATTACAGGTAACAAGCTTCATCAAATAAACCGATGGAACAAAATCACATTAACCCAAAACTAAAAGCAGCTGCATAATGCTTAACAAATACCGAAGACAATGATAAGCACAAATTATAGCAAAATGCAGTCTGAAACTATAGAAACAATACATCTATTCACATTCAGAAGAAGAAAAAAAAATTGCGAAACGAGATAAAATCATATGATTCAATTCCCATTTAAAACATAAATGAACCTAACAGAATGCACCAATGGAAACAAGAGGGCTCCATACGTTACCAAAATTGCAGAACGAGACAGTTAAAAAGATCAAAACAAAAAACCTTTCTGAAAAACAACAAATCCAACAATATAAAGCAGCTGAAAAATGATAAGATAACATGCAAACATGTACCCAGTGCACAACTCAGACTCAAGAACCCTAAAATCTCTAAATCCAGAACATAAACTAAAAAAAAAAAGCTCAAATCAAGCTAGGGCTTTTGGGAGCTGAGTTACTATTCAGTCGCCGGAATCTGAATGGTCGAATCTCCGTCATTTCCTTCGTTTCTTTCTCAGAATCAAAAGCGTGAAAAATTCACTCATCGGCTGATATAATCTCCACATTATCGGAAGAGAATCACAACCCTGACAAATAAGACCATAAACATAATCTGCCCTCAAAAAAATTTTCTCCTCGTTGAAAATATAGATAATTATGTATAAGCCTCTTAAACATTTTTACTATCCGTACTTGCTGTGCTTATATAACTAATTTGTCAAGATTCTAATTCTCTACCGATCAAATGTGAAAATATATGGAGTGAAAAAAAGCAAGAAATCGCACCGTCGAAAACGTACTTACCTTTATCTATTGAGGAATACTACGGTGAGAAACGCGATCGAGGCCGAGTCTGTCAAGTTTAATAATAGGTTGTGGGTCTCACTCATGGTGGGTCACGTGTGAGTTAGAAGCTACTAGATTCTTATATTAGAATTTGGTAGATTCTTCGAGAACTCACGAAATTTTTTTAATTTATTTAATATAGTGTTGACATGATATCACACACCAATTAAAATAGAATAATACTATACCTCTCGAATAAATATTACGAATTTTAATTCGAATCTATGTAACAGGTGATATAATCAATTATTTTAGGACATAAAATTAAATAATAATTTCTTATTGGTGAGATTTCCACCATACACGATATTTCAATGATATTATTACCTGTTTCGTGAAATAAAATTATAAAGTTTAACATTTTTCATTAAAATATTAGTACATACATATATTTTAATAAATTCTATCACAATGCACAAGTATTTAATTGGTGTGTGATATCGTGTCATCACTGCACTGGAAGTATTTAGGCTTTTCTCAACAAAATAGGGAGTGATTGTCTAAACGCCCCCACATGTTAGGATGTGATGAGATTTGAAATTTAAAATAAAATTTCTAGTATTTAAAATTAAAGGGATCAAAATGAAATTCGATTTCATGCAATTTAAATTTTGAAATATAGTATTCTCAAATCTCGTAAAAATGGTAGAATTTGTGAAATTTGTAACTTACCCAATTTGCATTATAATTCTAATTAATAAGAGTACAATTGTAAAAAAATAAAATCTTTTATAATTAAATTTCTAGTTATTCCAAACTCACAAATGATATTTCACTTCAAATCCGATCTCTTTTTTTTTTCTTTTTTCAATTTTAACTTCTTCAGGAATTTGGTTCCAAACAAAGCTTAGAAAAATTCAGATTAATTCTAGGTAATGATGTATGATGTCATGCTCAATATCAGCTATCATGATGATGGCCTCTTAAATAACGTCATCACCGAATAATTTTATAATACTCTAGAGATTTTTTAAATGTAAGAATTTCACCAGTGATAAAACTTTATTTTCTATTATTGTAAGAATCATAAAAGATAGAGTCTTATTAGTGGTGAAATTTTCCAATACACGAAATTTCCGTGGTATATAATAATTTCTCGTCATCACCATGCACGTAAAACAGTTGGATAGTCCGACCAAACTCTATATCACAACTCTATGACTAAATTATCTATTCCTAGTTTTTTTTTCTCTTAACTTTTTTTTTTTTGTTAAAATTCATCATTTTTCAATTTTTTATTATTATATCTTCTCACGTTTTCTTTTTCTCCCCCTATTCATTACAGATATTTTTTTTCTCTTATATTCAAAATTGTAAATAAAAATTATATTAAACATTAAAAAACCACATGATATCTTTCGTCTAAAGCTTAAGCTTAAAATTATATTGAGCCATAACAGAGTCAAAATATAGCCCTATTGTTTCCAGGAGTTGTAAAATATATATTATCAATAAATATTCTGTTATTATATTTAGTTTCCAACTCTAAAAATAAACTTTGATTTAATTTTAAAAATATAACATAGAGAAGAATGCAAACTGGAGATGTTCTTAAAAGCTTTTATTCACAAGACAAGTTGAAGTGATTTGGTTTAATTATTTTTAGGGGTTTTCATTTTTATAAAGATCAAACCGAATTTAATTCGATTCTGGTTGAGGGGGTCAAGTAATTCAAAAAAAATCAAATAACCAGTTGAGCAACGAAGAGGATAAGACAAATATGTAAAAAAAAGAAGAGCATAAGACAAATATTTAGTAAAAAAAAGAAGAGGACAAGACAAATATTGCATTCCTATCTTCTCCTATTTAAAAAGATAATTTATTGTGTTAATTTTGTTGTTCTTAAAATATTAAAAAATGAAATACAAGGTTCAAAATTAGTTTGAATGACAATTTTCTATTCAAAAATTGTTTGATTTGGTTAATATTTTTATAAAAACTATTTTACGAAATTAAATTAAAAAGGATTAAATTGAACATTTACTATAACATCTATAACTAGTAAAAAAAAAAATTAACAATATAACTAGTGTTTATATAACTAAACACTAGTTACTAACGGTGCATTTTTTAAATCACTTATGTAAAAAAATATATAATATAGTTAAATATCAGTAATGGATCATTTACAATATCACTTTGAGTAGTTGAGCATAAAGGGTAGAAAGTACCGAGTTGAGCATTAATTCTGGAAGAGCGAAAACAGTAAGACTTCATTGCAGCAAATTACATGTTTCGTGAAATATGAAAACATTAAGTTGTTTGCCCACCTCCTCCCTATCAGATATCCTGCATGCGAATAAAAAATATAAAATTAAAAAATATATATTCAAAATACTCCAAACAGAAAATATTTTGTACGTACATACCTAAACTACCACCATACATGATGCACAAACTAACAAATTTCATGAATTGGTATAGAAACAAATATGACAATCTCTTTTACGCGAGTACTCCAGACTTAAACCTCACATCTAACCCTCACACTTGACACACACAATTGTAAAAACCAAGTTGTTTTATAAGCTACTCCATACACCTTCAAACCAGTGATTCATTAGGGTTGCATGTCCATCATCTGGTTTGTAGTTCAAGTGTTGAATAATCCAATTGCCTTCACTTCTCGAGAATTTTATAGATAACCAATTGGGTTCACTTCCCGATCTTGAAATAATCCAATTGCCTTCACTTCTCGAGAGTTTTATAGATAACCAATTGGGTTCACTTCTCGAGTATTTATCGAGCGTTGACTCCTCGAGAATACTGTCAACATAATCGAGAGAAGTGATTGAAAGAATAAAACCACTTGAGTATTTAAAATTTTAATATATATATAACGGAAAATTCTTTGGATATCTTAGAGTATAAAACCTAATTAGTTTGAATACTGTGACAGAATGATAAATAAATATTAGTACAATACTAATTAAAATGAATAATTAGTTATAAATAAAATATTATAAAATTTTAAATATATATATATGAATCGAAAATATTAAGAGATAATTTTATTTAATAATTTGAGTAATATATCTCATGGTATGCATAAATGCAAGTGATAATAGAATGGTAATCTTCATATGGTTTGATTGCAAATATTAAATGATAGAAGAATAAAATAAATTTGAAATTGAATTATTTAAAATATTTTTTTCAGGTACAAATAAATTAAACTAACAAAATAAAATTCTTCTATAATATTATTTTTTTTAAGAAATGACTGGGTGACGTGCCCCTGAAATAAAATAAAATTTTTTTACTATTATATGCATATTTTTTGTAAATCTTAAAAATGCTCCCCTCAAATTTTTTTTTTTAACTCCAATATATTAGTGATGGTAAAGATCCGAGAGGAACTATTGGTGATTTGGTCTTGTAATATGTTAACAAGGTATGTCTTAACAAGGTAAAGGTAGTACTCAATTATAAAAATACAAAGACAATCAACTAACAACTGGTTTTCTTTGCATGTAATACAACATGTATATATGAATATCTGAATTTTTTTTATATTTCAATGATTCGTAACATTTTGGTCCTAAGTCAAAACATAGTAAAAGTAGTACTCATATGAAAGCTCTAGAAATTCTCTATTCAATGATTTTTGTTTTAGTAAAAAATATTATTTAAAGTGGGAGTTATAAGACTTGAAGTGAGATGAAAGAAGAAAAATATATATATATATATATATTCAATTGTGTGTTATAATACATTGAGAAGAGTGAAAAAAATGGGGTGTACGGTGTGTAATGCAAATATACATATTTTTGTATATATTTTTTCTTAAATTTGTTTTATATACCATTTTTAAACTTGAAAATTGATAACTAATTGACAAAACTTGAGTCTAAATTGAGTATTTCAAAATCGTCTTTTCAATGAAAATAATTTTCGAAACAAATTCTAAATGCACAGAGCATAGTTTTTTAAATGTTGAGAAAAATGAATTTCTTTTATTTGAAGGAGAAAAAAGAATTTGACCAAGTTTCAAGGGTGTTGACAGTTGAGTTTTGAATTTTAATTTAATTCTTTTTATCACACCGGGTTTAAAAATTTAGGACGCGACAACGTAGTATCAAAACGTAGTTATACCTTCTAATTTATAAAGGAAAAAAAAACCCTCCAAATTTAACAATAACTCATTCTTGTGATGTATATATTTGTAATTGGTAAATTTCTATGTCAAAACTTGTTGATCAAGTTGTAATTTTTATTCAATCTTGTGTCTCAGCCGTGGAAGTTGAACAACAAGTATCTTAATACCATGGATTTGATGAGAACACCACTTAGTATAGGTATGCGAGTGAGGACATTATGTTTTGAAATTTGGAGGGCTTAGGACTTAAAAGATATGCTTGGAAACTGAAAATAAGATATTTTTTTAAACTCCCACCGGTCTCCAATTTTTAGGACCGGTCCAACTTCTTTCGAGACTTTTGATTTTAAGCATGACCGAAAAATCCCATCGGTCCCCAATAATTAAGACCAGCTCGACTTTGCTGAAATTTATGTTTTGGTCCGAATTTGTTTCCTAATCAAATCAAAACTTCTCTAAAACGTTCCTAAGAGTTTTTAACTTATTTTTCAAGTAATATTAAGAGTCTCTCATCTATAAATACTACTATATGTTTTCTCTACAAGTGTGAAAAAAATATATTATTATTTTTAGAAATATAAAGCTTTTTTAGAATATTTTTAGGGCAGGAAATTTACCTTTAATTTTTTCTGTTTGTTTTTCTTTTGAGAGTACACACATATTCACCGAGTGATCTTAAGGTGGTTTCTCAATCTCATCGAGAGTATATAGACTACTACAGAGTTCTCTTATTCGGTCAGATATCAGAGCTTTTGATTTATTTTCAACAACTTGTTCGTGAGGAATGAGAAGAGAATCGCACTACGAATGTAACAGAATATTCGCGAAGTATTCGTGTTCTTCCAGTTACCCTTCTGCGAGGATCGTGATATTAGCCGAAAGTTTGCAACAATTGAATAAGGAGCAACAAGAGTAAACCTGAAGCGTTCCGAATCAAGTTATTGGTAGAGTAGAGTAAGTGTGAGCCTGAGACAAAGTCTGTTGTACTTTGCTTCGATGATAATGGATTTGGTTATTCGGGGCTACAGCCTCACCCATGCTTTTTTCGCGACTTGAATTTTTTCATATATATCTGGTGTCATCATTAGCACTGTATTTATTTACTTGCTTTATGTGTTTAGTTAATTTTAATTAGAGTTAAAATTGAATTAATCTAAAAAAATAAGCAAACAACCAAGTTGACATATTCACCCACTCTAGGTTCTTAATCAAATTTCCACAGCCACTTTCGCACCGCACTACTCACAATTTTCTCTTTATTCGTGACTTCACTTCAGCGACCTCTTCATGACTGCGCTCCAGCTTCCTCTCTGAGTTTACGAATGAGAGATAGAGAGAGTAAATCAACCTTCTATAATTTTGTTTCTCTATCACCAACTCACTGCAACCTTGATTATTCGTTTCTCTTTCATTAAAATACATTTATTTTTCATAGAATGTGAAATCCTAAATGGCTAGATGTAAATCTTTCTTTATATTTAAATTTTTTTTAAGTTTGATGCTCTAGCTCTCTAAGGATTCTATTTCTAATTTTCTCTCAACAACATCTAATTATGTTACATCTGTTCCATTGTTTTAGTTTTCCCTTTTTTCATTAATAATCATTATCTTTAACAAAGAAACAAGATCGACTAAATTTACCTTTTTAAGGTAAATTGAGAGTCAAGACAAACGATTTTTGCATCTTTTAGTTCATTAAGATTATTCTATATTGTGCAAATTTGTTAACCTGAAAAATGGCTTAGACATAATAATACTATACTATTAATTGAAAAAATAGTAATTTTGTTGTGTTTTTTCATTTTTTTATTTGTCTTTTGACGTGAAAATTTTATATTTGTCATGATAATTGTTTTTTTTTTCCACCAAAATACACTACGCCCCTCGAATTGAAATTTTGGCTCCGCCCCTGGAGGTGGTGGCGTTGGTGGGTGGTAGTGACGGAAGGCGGTAGTGGTGGTGGTGGAAGGTGACAATAGTGTTGGTGGAAGGCGATGATGGTGACAGTGGTAGTGGTGTAAATGGTGGTGGAAGGCGGTGGCGATAATGGAAGGCGGCGACAACAGTGATGGAAGGCGGCGACAACGGTAGTGGAAGGCTGTGACGGTAATGGAAGGCGACGACGACAGTGATGGAAGATAGCAACAACGTTAGTGGAAAGCAGTGGTGGTGTCGGTGACGGTAGCATTTTTGGACTTTGGAATGAGAGATTTTTTTGAAACATGATTTTTTTTTTTAGTTGGGAATGAAATGATGGTGGCAGTGGTTTTCGGTAGTTTGAGATGTGAAACAAATTTTCTTTATTTTTCATTTCAAGAAATAAATTTGAAATAGTCATTTTCATTTTAATTTTTCTATGAAACAAAAGAACGGTTGGAATACTCATTCGATTCCATTATTGCGCATCAAATTAACGTGGCATAAGTATAATACTTATAAATAAAATATGACCAAAAAAAAAATGTATAGAATAAGATACGCCAAGTGTTCTTTAAAAGTTTGGGAGAATTTGAAAAAAATGTGAAGTCCAATAAATAATATTACAATCTCGTGTATATATATATTTTTGGAATAAATAATATTACAATCTCGTGTATATATATATTTTTGGAATAAATAATATTATAAAAAAATTAAAAATGATCGAAACTCCATCTACATTTAGTAGCACATAGAATAGATAGATAGATTACCTAGAAACTATTTCCTGTTTTTAAAAATATTGAAAATAAACACGGCGTAAGTTGTTTGACTTGTCATTGTGGAATTTGGGTTGGAGTAGGTTTCTGAACCCATTTGTTCTCTGATTCAATAATTTAAATCTAGTGTTACTTTCATCATGCACTCAATACTATATCAAATATTAACCAAACAATGCCATGTCTAACCATTAAGAATTTGCATTCAATATACTTAGATTTATACGGGTAATGATCCTCTCCAACGCCAAAGATGATAATGTTATGCAAAGGTGGATATTGAATCATTAAGTGAAATTTACCTATAATGGTTCTCTCTCATTACTTGATGATGCAATCATTAACTATCTCTCGTACTGAATCGGATCCAGATCCAACTAATACATAGTGTAGAATTGAGATTTTTACTCCCTAGAGTGAAAAAGAGTAAAATGTAAGGAAAAAACTTAGACAATATATGTTGCAAAGGGTGAAAAAAAGTTGATCCATTTTTCCAACTTCATCATCTTATCACATGCACAAAAATCCCACCAAATTTCACATAATTTTATTCAAATACTTGATCGGCTGATCCTTCTAGTATGTATTTGGTTAGCATCAAATCTTTTCAAAAAAAATTATAAAAAATTAATATTTGAATAACCTAAACTTACATATTTCAATAGAAACTTGTGTTATATGCGAATTTCACTTGTAAGTTCCTAAGAAAAGCTAGAATTTAGATTTCTAATGGTAAAGGAGTCCCACTTGTGAGACCATATACAATGCATACAAATCCCTTCAATCCACAAAATATATGGAGTAATAAGGTAGAATAATGAACTCACAACAAAACAAAAATTGATGCCTAACCTGGAAAGCACGGACACTTCTTCGTATAGGGGTGTCGTGTCCGTGTCAGACACTCGGACACTTCTCGGATACTCGAACACTCCTCGAACACGTGTCGGACACTCTTTAGAAGTGTCCTGGAATTTTTTTTTTAGGACACGGCAAGGACACGCGGGGGACAAGGCGGAGTACATTTTGTAATTTTTAAAAGTGCAAAAAAAATCCCTGAATTTTTCCAAAGTTACAAAAAGACTCCTTTGAACTATTTTTTTTAGCATTTTAACCCCTTATCTTTTAAAAGTTGACATCTTGACCCCTTGACATAACTTTAATGACATATATACCATTTAATATGACTATTATGCCCTTTTCTATATAAATATAGTATTTTCTAAAATAAAAAAAATTTAAAAATAAAAAATAGTTAGATAAAATTCATAAATAATAAATTTAGAAACAAAAAAATAAAAAAGCCAATAGAACTTTATTTTACATGGTGGTATTTTGTATTTAAATTTATTTGTTTGTTATTAGAAAAATGAGTAATATGTAAGATTCTAGTAGTGGGTTTTAATATAATAAACATCCTTTTTGAAAATATATTAATTGCTTGATAATAAATTGAAGTATTGTGTGATTTATTATTTTTTTATTGTTAGATTTATGGTATTGTGGATATTGGTTAACTTGTTGAATATATATTAATATCAGGGCCGGCCCTGGGCCTAGGCGGCCCAGGCGGTCGCCTAGGGCCCCAAAAATTTTTAATTTTTTGAGGGCCCCCAACCCATTAGATGTTATTTAAAAAATATATATAGTAATTAATAGCCCAATACACTAGTCTGGCCAATAACAAAGTGGGTCTCATTTAAAAAAATGATAATGGTCCAATACGATGGTCTGGGCCTCATTTAAAAATAAAAAAAAATAAATTACTACTAACTATTTGTCTTAGGCATTTTTTTTTTTTAAAACTCCTTCCCAATACACTAGTTTGGGCAATAACAAAGTGGGTCTCATTTAAAAAATATTGATAATGGTCCAATACAATGGTCTGGGCCTCATTTTTAAAAATAAATAAATAAATTACTAATAAATATTTGTCTTAGACAATTTTTTTTTTTTTAGAACTCATTTTCTTTTATTCTTCTATTTTCACAACGGCAATGCAACGACTTTCCTTTGAGGATTGTGGAGCACTTTAATTGATAATTTTGCAGCTCAAAATGCAAGACGATCACATCACATTTACTTTGATATGAATTTCAATTTTAATTTTTGTGGCTAAAGTGTGTTGAATAGTTCTTTTAATTTTTTTATGTGAACTGGATCGTGCTATTTATAAAGCACCAAGACCAGGATTTTTTTTCCAACATGAATATATTTTATTTGCTTATTGTCTCATTTTAATAAAAATTTTGCACTCCTATGGAATTTATCCGCACGTGAAAATTTAAGTAGAAAGGGTCCCATTTGAAAGTTCGCCTAGGGCCTCTCAACATTTTTGGAATCTCAGGGCCGGCCCTGATTAATATATTATTTTATAGCCGTATCCTCACCGTGTCGTGTCCTATTTTTTTAAAATTTGTCGTGTCGCCGTATTCGTGTCATGTCGTACTCGTGTCTCGTGTCCGTGTCCATACTTCTTAGCGCCTAACATTACTGTTTGGAAAATGTGTGTGAAGTGTCCAAAAAAAAAGAAGATACCCCCGACAACCACAACACTGCCTTTGCATGCCTATATAGATCCAAGTAGCTGCATATAAATATATATATATATATATATATATATATATATCTGAACCTCTATGGCAAACGTTAAAATCAAAGTGCTGTCACTACCAGTGGCCTCCATAGACGTTAAGGACCTGAAATGGGTTACAGACTTGCAGTGCAGCAGCGCCGTTCTGCATGACCACAAACATTTCTCTTCAGATATCGGGACGCATCAAAAGTTCTCGAAACTCACAAGTTTGACTGAAAATTAAGCAGAGAGTTAATAGGGTGATGAATAAGTGAACAACACCAACATTTAAATCAAACCAAAGCACTGCATGCCTTTGTAGCTAGCATTTAAGTATTTACTATTCCTTGTTTCAAACTTTATCATTGATTGGAGTATTTATATAGATACAAGTAGCTAGCTGAAATGGGTTACAACTGCAGCACCGTTCTGCAAGACCACACACATTTCTCTTCAGTTCACGGGACGCACCAAAACTTAATCTTGGAACTCACAACTTTTGAGTGAAAATTAAATGATAAAATACACTAACCTTTCCTCATATTTAGTCTAATTACAACAGATGTACTATATTTGTAAAATAGTTACACTCACCTTCGTTTAATACGTTAAAATAATTATTATGTCCCTATTATTTGAAAATAATTATTTCTTACTATTTCAATAGATTAGAGGACATTTTAATCAATATTTAGATAAGGAGGAGGTGAGTGTAACTTTTTTACAAACATAACATATGTGTGTAATTTAGACAAATCACAAAGGATGTCAGTATATTTTACCTAAATTAAAAATATATATATATATCCTTTATGAAAAAGTGGTAAATCAACATAGAGGAGTGTTAGGATCATCACTCAAGCGACTTCCTTGCACAGTCGCTCCACTGATGGGTAGAAATCAATCACAAAAAAATATATTTTCCTGTAATAAATGTCCTACGCTTTCATCAATCAATATACTCTTCTAATTTTAAACTATTTATATTGGTGTCATCTACAGACAAATAAAACTATTTATAAAAGAAAAATATGATAAGAATATAAAAGAAAAATATGTTCTTTAATTCAATTAACCATAATTACAAAATTTTAAAATTTATATAGGAAATGATTATAATAAGTATATAGATTATTAAAAATATTTAAAAGCAAGAAAATATAAAATAATATTAATAAAAAATTATTTTAATACTTTAAAAATATGCTCTTTAATTCAATTAACCATAATTACAAAATTTTAAAGATTATATACGAAATGATTATAATACGTATATATATTATTAAAAATATTTAAAAGCAGGACAATATAAAAAATATTTTAATACTTTATGATTATAGTTTTATTTGTTTGTTGATGGCACCAATGTAAATAGTTTAAAGTTAGAAGGGTATATTGACTCATGAAAAATTAGAACATTTATTACAAGAAAATATTTAATTTTTGTCACTTAAGCGACTGTTTGTGATACTCCTCATCACCAAAGATGACAATTGAGTCATAAAATTTGAAAAATGATACAATTAACGACAATATTCACCCGACTCTATTACCGACTGACGTGGAAAGCAAACGTGTCAAGACACGTAATTCTCATACTTTAAGAGTAGTGCTACATCACCCCATTAAAAACTCTCTCGTCTCTGTTATGTTCCCTCTCGTACTTTAATCGTATCTAGTCGTTGACTTATCTTCCTCAGATCTCTCAAACTAATTTGGAGCCCTAACTCTCTTGTGTCTGTTCTATTGGTTTTGATTTTACGAAAATTTTTGAGAAAAATATGAGTTTGTAACTTTGTTTCTTTACCTTTGTTGTCTCTTGTTTCTGATTATTTTTGCTTTATTATAATATATGTAATATTTTTGAGATGGATAATGCTACTCAGGTAGAATTCGTAGGCAGAATTCATAGGCAGAAAATTTTACATCCATTGGATGCATGTGGTAAGTGCATGTGGTAAGTGTATGTGGTGGAGCCTATCACATGTATCCAATGGATATAAAACATTCTGCCTACAAATTCTGCCTGAGTAGCATTACCCTTTTGAGATTTCAGTTTATTCTTTTGAGATTTTTTTTCTTGAAGAATTGGTTCTTCAAAGCGTGCGGCAAATGAACTAAGAGAATAGTGATGAAAAGTTTTATTTTTTGGAAGGTTGGGAAGATGAATAGTTGCCAGAATTTGAAAATATATTTGTTTTAAAAATGAGTCCCACTTTATGTGACACATGTCCAACCACATAAACAAGTCGGTAGTAATCAATTTTTTTTAATCAGGTGATGTAGCACTACTCTTATCTTAATTACTACATTTAAAAAAAAAATAACTTTGCAATTCTCTCAAAAACAAAATAACTTCGGCCTTAAAAAAATACAATCGCAATGCTAGCAATCAACTCAGAAAGAAGATCACGTTTCAGATATCATGTTCGTATTTCAATGCATATTCATCATCAATTCCAATAACTAATTAAATAATCTAATTAAGGAAACTAGTGATCCTCAATTTCTGTCATAATAATAATAATAATAAGATAACATGTTGTATTCCGTGAAGTGTCACGCCTTGCGCAGAGTGAGAGAAGATCACGTTTCAAAACAAAAAGACAGTAATTTAAGCCTTCAAAATTTGTGTTTGAGTGAAATATGGAATTAGAATTGAAAAGAAAAAGATTTTAATATAACAAAATGTAATTAACGAATTAAACGGTCGTCTGTAAGATGTTTTACTAATCAAATAGTTTATATGCTTCCATTATAAAATACACATAATTTACTATATTTTTCAAGATTGAAATGAAACGGGAGTATTTTCTTAAAAATAGTACGCAAATTATTCGTGAATTTGCTAAATAGATTCAATTATTCTAAAGCATTCTTAATATAAAATTCCAATTGTATTTCTAACATAAACTTCATATATTACTGCCACAACTAGCAAATTAAGTAAATTTGCGTAAGTAAAACTAAGGAAAAATTATAAATACATGCACTTTTGGAGTCTAATTTACAAATAAATAGAGTCAAAGTCATGATTTTTTTTTAAAAAATGAATTCTCTTAAAAATGATGATGTTGACATGGAAGAACATTGTTCATTTTATTCAAGTGCCCAAATTACCCTTATTATTTCAACCATTGGTGTGAAAAAATAAACTAAATTTTGATTACCGATTGTCAAATAAGATGTATAAAAAAAAATATAGTATATGCGTGAACAACAAGTGATACCTACATAACATTTTTATGACATTGGAGTGTCATTCTTATTCTATAAATTACATAAAAATAGTTTGATATATATTTTTTATACATATATGAAAGTACTCTAAGGCCCTGTTTGGATTGATTTTTGAAAAGCGACTTTCGGCTTTTCAAGCTCAAAAGCCGTTTGGCGAGTGTTTGGATTAATAAAGCGGAAGAGCTTCAGAGTCCAAAAAGAACGTTTAAAAGAAACTAGTAGGTACCAGCTTCTTGATTTAGCTTTTACTTTTCTTTTTCTTCTGTGTAAAAGTCGAAATAAAAGTTCTATCAAATGGGATCTAAGTATTAAGCAATCTCTTAATATCCAACTATTCAAAACAAACACGACACAGTTGTTAGAACACAACCTACTTATTTAACAAGAACAGAAAATGCGACCTGCATAACTTATTTAATTAATAAATCATTACATATTAGGACACGGTAAGACACAAATAAACTAAAATTGCATACTATTAAAATCATTTCAAATCATTTATACGTGTTTAATTTAATACCCACACAACACAACTACACTATACATAACATAAATTTTTTGTTCAGTACAAATAATAAGAATTAAATGCCATTTTTTTTTTGTATGATTAACTAACTAATAAAGCATTATCAAGAGTACTGAAAGGTTGGTAAAGATTAGTCTGCCAAATTGGAAGCATTTATACAAGGAGTGGCTAGACAACACAAATTAGGGACGTAAGGAAGTCAACGCCAAGGCAGCATGACTTTGGCTCCGTCTGTTGCTTCTTGATATGAGGACTCCGGTTGATAACACTTTTATAAAAAGAATTTTTTAAAATTAATTTAGGAAAAAAATTGATTTGTTGGTCTATTTTTTAAATATATTTTAACTTTTAAATTATTTTTTTCTTAGATAATATTATTCCTTAACCGCTATTACAATTCTTAAAAAGTGAAAAATCAATAATGGAAGTGAAGATGGTAGTATTGAAAGGAAGCGATGCTAGTGGAGGTAGCGGTGTTGGGAGGAAGTGGTGGAGGTGGAAATGGAGGTAGTAATAATGGTGGTGGTGGCATTGGCGATGGCGATGGTGGTGGTGGAAAGCAGCGGTGGCAATGAAGGTAGTGGTAGAGGTGGTGGAAGGCGGCAACAATGGAGATGGAGGTGGTGGAAGGCGGCGGTAGTGGTGGCGATGGAGGAATGAGGGACCAAAAGATAATATAACACAATCTTGTTAATATATAAAAAGTACATGAACAAATTAATAAAATAACAAATTTATTTTTAAAAAAAATTTGACTTCTTAAAAAAAAGTTCTAAAAATAACATTTTTTTACTTCTCACAAATGACTTATTGACTACTACTTTATTTAAGAAGGTCTTTGCATATGTGTAATCAAACGTCACATTTTTCAAAAAAAGAACTTTTGATACCTCAGGAAGCTTCGAGGCATGGATCTCTTCATCGGGTGCCTTATATATAAATTTTTTTTTTTGGAAAATAAAATTTGTATAAAAACTGCAAAAACTATTTATATCACCATTTTTCTTCAGCTGGAGTACAAGAGGAACAATAAAAAATTGAATGATTCATGGCAGAGAAAGTGAAGTTGTCGTTGATGATGGTGCATGGCAGTGAGCCAGTGACCAGTGAGGGTTTGTCGTAATACGGAGGAGATGATAAAATGAGATTGTGAGAAACTGAGAATGATCTGGATATTTCAAAACATAGGGTTTGTTCTTTCTTGCAATTGACAAAATCCATAGGTTATTACATTTTACGAGTTTAAATAGGTAATAAAAGGTTGGTTCATATTTGTGTTTATCCTATACATTTAGTTAAATGGATCAAATTGAATTAAACTGTTGAAGATTTAGACATAACTACGATACAATTATTTAGTGTCAATTTAATTTTAACACGATTACAGTAGATCAAATTCACTTATTATACACTGTCCTATGTACTAACATGTGGTGTCAAAGTATTGTCATAAAAATACAGTGAGTAAAAAGCATGCTAAGCAGTTGGTAATATATTTTATAAATCACTTTTTATACTTAAAGTTATTTGATAATAGTGCTGCTTAAAACATTTTTATTACAAAATTAATATTACTATTTTATCCATACTATAATAAGATGTACATTAGTCTAAATGTGCAATTTGAGGATCAACTTAAACTAATTCAAGCTCAATCTAATTTGTCATGAGTTTTGACAATTATATTTAAAATTAGAATTGGACCTGAGTTGAAAAATCTCTCTGCACAAACTTATTTTTATATATCAGAAGCTTCAATTTTGAGCTTCATTAAAAAATGCTTTTTGAATTTAAACTCTACTTCCTAAACGCAATTCTTTTTATCACCAAACACGTATTTTTTTTTTGTTAAAAAATATTTTTTAACTGTTGAGAAGCAATTTCAAACGGACCCAAGAATAAGTAATGGAAGCGGGTGAATCATGACACATGGCTGGTTTGTCAAATTTGTCAAGTTTGAAGGGAGGACAAGGAAATCTGCTGGTTAGGAAATCTGAGAATTTTCTTTCATCAATTTGTTTGATTTAATTCTAGAATCCTAGAGGCCCAACCATACTTTGCCCAGTAGCCCATTTGGCCATGAGCCAGTGAAAATTTAATTCGGGGCTTTTAGGCAAAGTTAGTGGCGAGTATATACAAATCAAAACTCCCTTTTTGGAATGGACCTAGGAATTGAAGGTTTGACAATTGGGTGGGTGGGTTGAGAAATGGTTGGGGCAAACCGAATCAAAAATCAAGAGGACCCATATATACCAAGTGTTGGACGCAGATTTGCTATAACTGTATAAACCAACTGACCAGATCTAAGTTATCTAAGGCTCCGTTTGGATAGACAAGAGAGAAAAGAAAGGAGAGGATAACTTTAGTTATGAGAGAAAAGAAAAGAAAGGAAAAGATAGTAATAACCTCTATTTATGTTTGGATAAACATTAGAGAAAAGAAAAGAAAGGATAATATTTTTGTTTGGATAAGATAGGAAAGATAAAAGAAAAGAAAGGATAATAATCAAATTACTACCATACCCTTTTATGTTTAATGGGACATGTGTGGAATAACAATTTTCTCTTTCAGGGCAGTATTGGAATTATGAAAGTATTACTTAAGTCCCTATCTTTTCCCTTTCAATCTTCTCATTTTTGGGAGGATAGGATATGAAGGATTAGGAGGGATAACTATCCCTTCAAATCCCTCCCAATCCTCTCATTTCTCTTCATTTAAAATACCCAAACACAAAACACACTATCCTCTCCTCCTGTCTTTTCTCTCCTTATCCCTCCAAATTCTTCAATCCAAACGATGTCTAACTGGTTAAAGTGATTAAACTTAAACCCGATTCATTTACCCAAAATTTGTTTCTTAAAAATTTCTACGGAGTCCTTAAAGAAGTTGTTATCGATTGCAAATGTAACACAGTATTACAATTATGTGACCGATTCTATAACAATTACAACGAGCATTCATGGGTAAGTGACTTGGTACAGTAGATCCACAGAACAAAAGAAACTCATAGTGAACAAAAGAGACCAAACCAGGTAGAGCTTTATTACAGAGAAATGGTAGCCAATACAGAACTCGACTCTTATTCCCCAAAGACAAGTCTCCACTCTCCATCACTCCCCTCTCTGCAATACAAAAGAACCCTTCAAATCATAGTCACCCATCACTTTAGGCTATTTGACTCCTACATATTCTAAGCACCTTGACAATGGCGACAACATTTTGGTACTACTTTCATTTTTCTACTCTGCAAACTAATTAAACTTCAATTTCAACAGCCCATCTGTAAATCTCCTCTTCCGTTACAGGAATGCTCAGAGTCAGTAATCCAGTAGCAGTGTCGTAGTTGAAGTCAGTGTTGACGCTGTCCACTGTGCATTTCAGTGGGCGCTGGGAAGAGTAGGCGCCAAACCGGCCACATCCCCTGACTTTGAGTGCAATAGTTGCTGTTGGAGATCGGTTTTCACCAAGAGAAGTGGGTAGCTCTGAAAGAACCTCTCCATCAAAGGGCTCAGGTTTCTTGTCAGACGCAAAATGCACTTCAAACTGCTCCACAGCACCACTGGTGTTGAACATGTCGAGCAAACCTATTGGTGCAAAGGAAATGTTCTCCGTGATTTCCTGCATAAACAAGTATCAGATTAATGAGTTAGGAACAGTTGATGAATAATAGAGCATCTTGGTAATAAAGAAAAGTTACTCCTAGAAGAAACTCACTTTCAGGGGACAGAAATGGTAAAGTTCATACTCGAGAACTTTAAGTGACACGGGCAGTGAGGCACCTTTTGGTAATCTGACTACTTCCCCTGAAATTTAAACAGATGACTTCAAGTAAATTTTGCAAAGACATTCTTCATAATCTTAAATAGCAACAAATTCAAAGTCCCAAAATTTGTTTTTTATTTCTAAAATTTTCTTTCATACACAAGTTGGTTCAAGCAACCAAAAGAATTTCACTAGTACGGCTAAGTGCTGGACTAGTGATTTTTATTGGAAGTTGAATCCCTAAACATCTTTACTAATGTAACGTACACAATTTAATGAGTTAAAGCTACCTGATCTATGGCAATAAACTACTGTTTCACCATTCCAATCTGAGCCAGCAATCTGGGCCAGGGCATCAACGTCGGTGGCCCGCACAGAACCAGTGAGGGTGCTAGGAGATGCATCATGGATTCGAGTTTTCTTCTCAACCTTGCACCAACCAGCACCTTGACAGTTGAAAACACCAACCACACCAGTGCATTTATTCACATTCCATATTTTAAGCAAGCTGCAAGAATATATCATTTAAATTGAGTTTTGTTGATAAAATCAAAATGTTCCAATGACATAATGTTGGTTTTACAATAGAAAGAAGATATTAAGTCACAGACCTGGTCCCATCTCTTGCTGGATCAACGAAAAGACAATCCTGAGTTGGCCTGCCGGGTAATTGGGCACGGAGCACTGACCCATCAGGGAGGACCAGTTTCTTCAAAAGCTCAAAGTTGTGGTTGCCAGGCTTGTCACTATCCAGACATCAAACATAAAAGAACTATAATTAGATCACAATTACTTCAGGTTAAATTTAGAACTTTTAGTGTTTTGAGGAGCAGAGGGAATTGTTTCAAACATTACAATACCTGACATAAATTGCACATCCTCCAACTGATCGAGCGGCAGCATGATACTCTGCAGCAGGGTGTAGGCTCTACAATGCAAAGTTTTGTTCATCAATGTCTCTGTATGATATTGCTCACAATTTCTTTCTTTAATGAAGTTCGAACTTAATTGAAATCGATAAACATGTAAACATTACGTCTAAAATATACTTACATGAAACATATCCCAATCGGGTTGCATAAATTCTCCAAGGAACAGAGTGTTGTAAGCCACAGATGAGATGTGGATAGTGTGAGAAGCAGGGTCACGAGGGTAAAAATCATCAGAAGCCCTCACTACAGAAGTCTGCTTTGCACTATAGATCCCATCAGTATTGTGGCACATGCAAGCAATGCATCCATTGTCGGGGAAGTTCCGCGCAATGGAAGCTTCAAGGGCCTGATTGTAAGCGCGAGTGAGAGAAACTCTGCCACCGTGGCCAGCACCAAGGGTCTCAATAATGTTCTGCACGTCAACTTTGACTCCATCTACTCCACATGAAGCAAGGTAGGCATGAAGCTCGTTGTAGAAGTTGAATACCTTCTGTGGATGCACCAGACCCAGGCCATGAACAGCAAGACTGTCCATGACAATGTCTGGTTGGTTGCCCATTACACCAGGAGACTGAACTGGATATGCCAAAGCAGTGTCATAGTGTTCCATGCCAGCAGCTGCTGGTTTTACTCCACCCCAGTAACCTGCTAGAGCATGCCATACATACACATTCCTGTGCCAATTGCAAGAGAAACAAGGGAACTTATCAGTAAAGTTTGTGTAACGTTATATAGGAAATTTTTTACTCAAAGGATGTTAGCAAATGGCAACCAAACGTTATACTATCCCAACAATTCAAATCAGTTCCTCTAATCGGAGGAAAGAAACGATTGAGATTGCTTTATTAAAAAATTTAGGTCTAAATTGCAGTTAAAACATAAAAAATTGAACAGCATCCCACATTTGGTTGCATGTAACATGTGTGCCAACAGTAAGTTAAAAGAATATCGCGGTGTGGTAAATTTGGCAAGAGCATAAAAATGATAATGACATTTATTACATCATAATTTTAATCGAGGGTGGGCATCCAACAACTATTTAAAATCTTCGATATTCAAGCGATAGGAAAAAATGAAAGAAAGGTTGGTAGCTCTTCTTAGCTGTTTGTGAAATTCAATATGAAAAACAAACACGGACGAAGTAGCAAAAACAAAAGTTGGACCACTTACTTAACATTGTGGTGTTGTTTGGCTTCATCTACAACGTGCTTGAGGCCTGGTACCTGGTCATTGTTCTTGCCATTCTTTAGAAACTTTGTGTTCTCCTTTATTCCTGTCAGTCTGCTAGCAAATCTGCAAAGACCAATTTAAAAATAAATCAATAACTCGTTACTTAGATAAAAACAAAATAAAATAGGATGATTATGTGCATGCATAAGAAGATCATGTCTTCTTGCCAGCCCATCCTACATCCCATGTTAAGCACTTGCAGTCACAATACAATCCCAGACCAGCCAACAATAAATACCACAAAAGGATTTTAAATCTTTGCCGCATCCACCAAATTTAAGTTACAAGTATCTTATCACTCAAACATTTGCAATTAATTGTCAAGAAAAATCAACATTATTACGTTCTCTTCACATACATGATACAACTTAAGGAAGGTCCTTCACACAGTCATGTACATTTAATCATGTTCCCAGTAATGCTGAGTCATGTCAGCAAAAGATAAATATATACATATATTACACAAATTAAAAGACCTACTATCCAGTACATATCTCAAATAGTAGATCAAGCAAGCTGAAAGGTATCTTGACTTCTTATCCGGAAAATTAGATTTCTCCTTTTCCAGCCTCTAATCAGGAAAACGTCCATGTGACTATCTTCGTAACAATAAAGGACATAAAACCATATTAAACATTATCAAGAACTAATTTTCTCTCTATTTTTTTTTCTAGTTTTAAAATGTCTTTTGTAATCATTTCTATTCAATTTGGCTTCTAGATTTTTCATACATTTGGCAAATTGATGCTCTACAATATTGCATGATCTAAGCAGAGGAAGTAAGAGAAAGGTGTCTTACTGTGCTCCTTCTTGGACAACGCAACTTGTGTCCTTGACTTCGCTACCAATCTGTTGCCAGCCATCATCAATGATTAGGAACCGGGGAGGAGTCCCTCCCTCTGATAAGCTGCAGCAAATAGCATAGCACAATTTTATTGAGTTCAATCTTTAAACAGTTAATAGATTCTTAGAATTTTCTGCCATTTGTAGTTAGAATCTAGTTAATTTTTGTACTTTATTTTAAATTTACCTTTTAAGGCCTTGTTCAACACCCTCGGCTGTGACGTCGGTGTAGAATGCATCCCATGTACACCAGCCAAACCAGTCAAGGAAAGAGGGCAACTACACATCCACCAAAAAGAATCACAAGATTCATTCAGAAAACCCATCTTTTTCCATCAAGCAAGTCAACCATTTTACACAAGAAAATAAATTAAGGGACTTACCTTTTTCTTCTCTCGGTGAAGAAAAGTTTGCATGTGTTTTTCGACCTCTCTGTTCACAAAAAAGGCATTCTTTTAAGATGAACCACGAACCAACAGGGCATAGTTGAGCTATAATTCCTCATAGATTGAAAAGATGATAAACTGTTTTGGCTTCCCTCAAGAAAAAATGAATCAGACACTCTCTAGCATAAGAATATTTTCTATGTAAAGGGAGAGGACTTACTTAATAGCCTGGTTGATGACTTCGAAGGGATTGGTCCCAGCATGCATGTAGACAAGGTAAAGCCCTTGATTGGTTTCAACAGCATTATCTCCTACAAAACCAAGTCACACCACAAAAAACAAAGTCATTTCGGTTTCTTTGAACTCGGTCTTTTCTATTTTTTTTCCCTTCCCCAAATTCTATGAACTCCATTATCTGGATTCATTGTATGATAGGGTGACGAATTGTTGTCGCCAGTTTGGCAGTGTTCGCATTAACACAGCTCCAACCCACAATATTGGTCGGTTGGGATGGTGCTGGTTTAACTGAACAGGTTCATGTATCCTACACGAGATGCTTTTTGATGGCCATGATCTACTCACCACTCTCGAGGCAAATCTCAAGTTCATTGTTCTCGTTGCCTTGGAGAACAGCACGGAACTGGCCTTCAAGGATAGGGAGGAAGACTGTGTAGATGGGTGGGGCATCATCATGTTCGCCTTCAGAGTTGTCTTTGCTCTCAATGAGCATGAATTGGGTCTCCAGAGGAATATCTTTCCCACATGTCCCCATTCTTTGAGTCATCCACCATAGCTTGAAACGGAAACAACACATGAATCGGAGACCCCTGTAACAGAATGAGATAACAAAATTTATATTAACTTGATGTCACGCAAAGATCCAAGAGGTGAGAAAACAAATCATTTCGATACCATAAGGCCAAGACTCCCAAACACAAGTATGCAAGGTTAATTGAAATAAGTGTTACACATACACATGTGGTAAGGCACACTTAATTAGAAAGGTTAATTTAAATAACTGTTACACAAACAGGAGGTAAAGCACGCTTAGAAAGAGTTACAAAAAAAAAAAAATGCAAAATATATTAGAACAATAAGAAAGGCAAAAAAATGCTTACTCTAACACACCGACGGGGAAGACGTGAAGGCTTTTGCTATGTGAAGCCGTGGCACCGATAAATGTACCAGCAACAAGTCCAACACCCGATCCCGGAGTCAAAACAACGTTGTCAGGAACTCCTGTTAGTATGGTTTTCCCATGAACCACAAGGTTCCCGTCATTGATGGAGATCTGTGGTGTAACCGTCATCTTTGCACACCCTACTATTGGCTGCATCAACAAAGAGAACTATAAGCATTACATAAAAACTAAAGATCAGAGTCATCAGACCCACTAATTAACTATTAAATGTATTAAATTAAGAGTCTGCATTTGAATTTATTAACATAAAAATCCAAAAATAGAAGAACAAGCATCCACCAGGACATAATGTCGCTGAATTTTACCGTTGTAGTATAGATTGATTAAAGCTTGTAAAGTACCCGTACATACAAGTATTAATAAATGTATAGGTAATAGGTTTCTCTGTTCTGATCTTCCACTTCTGTTCTTTCCCCCAAAAATATTTGTCATCTATTGTCTAGTTTGGCAATAATTAAAACTTCAAGCGGTTTAAGAATTTTTTTAAAAGAGTATAAAATAAAAACAAAATTACACGTCAAAAGCAAGAAAACACTTTCAACTTTAATCAGGCACGAGTAGACTGCGGGACCAAAGTGGTCCCTTTAAACTTTATCAAAATCTTTGTCGAAAATCGAAAGAGTAAACGAAAACGAAACAAAAAGAGAGAAGAAAAAAAGAGAGAGAGAGAGAGAGCTTTGTGAAATCGATTTATCGGGAAAGGGATCGTTTTCGCTGAGAAACGCTGTGAAAAATGCAAAGAAAAAGGGGAGCAAAAAGTTCAAAAATGGCCAGTTTCATGAAAAAATTCACGTTTACGACAGCAAAAAAGACGATCAACTTGTGAATTAGAAATATAGAATCACATGAACATCAAGAGAGAAATTTAGAGAGAGAACGATGAATTTAAGCCTGAAAGCTGAATTCAATCTGATTTAATCATATGTCCTGTTTGTTTTGAATCGCCTAATAATCCTTAAGATCCAGATTACGTAAGAAGTGAGAAAGTTCTGGAGAGAGAGAGAGAGAGAGAGTCCGTTATGTGAGTCTCAAAGGAGCTAATAATTCCAGATTGAGTCGGCGAGGATAGTTGCTATCTGAGAGAAAAGCTGAGCACAACATAAATTCGAAAGCATCCAAGGGCATATTGGTGAAACAACCATATATAACTTCAAAATCGACCAAAACTCAACTATGAGAACTGAAATCAGAACTCTTGAATCACCTCTTGATCACTTCAAGTTCCTTTGAATAAACAAAACAGGAGCTGAAGATCTATAGGCATTAAAAAGAGAAGCTGCTCTTACGATCATGATAAAAAAAAATTAAAAAAAACCAGTAAAATTCACACACAATAGAGCGCAATCAACTCCAAATTTAAGGAAATTTCTCCCAAATTCTGCCTTCTCATAAATTAATATATATCCCTGTAAACACACCTCAAGTTCAACAAAAAACAGCTCGAAAAATGCCTGAATTTCAAAGCTCCGTATAGCTCGATCGCAACAAGAACAAACTCGAACAACTCAAGATTTCACCCCAAAAAATAAAAAAATCCAATGAAACTCACCTCTGTATATATCAAGTTGCCTCAGCGAAACCTCTCGTCCAAGAACCGATGAACCAAATCTCAGATATGTTTATATAAAGCTATATGTATAGAGAGCGAAAGAGCTAGAAATTACTCGGCAGAAGTGCATTCACAAAAGGAATGCAAACTTCTAAGAGAAATTAGAAACGCAACGAAGGCAATGACTGATTAAGAGCAATGATTATCAATGATCGAACACAACAATGGAGTGAGAAAAGAAATCACCTGGGTTTATATACCATGTTCGGCGTTAAAGGTCGAACGGTTTGGTAAAGAAATCTAATGAGATATTGACAAGTGGAAATTGTCTCCATCTTGCGTCCGTGGTTTTTCTTGACCATCTGAAGATAGATATTTTGATTAGTTGAATAAAATAAACATGTGCAGAGACTGTAGTCAAGTTGGGAACTCCCAAGTCCCAAGTAAATTCCAAAGACATTGGTTCGTTATATTTCTTTCTATGTAGTTCATCTAGTTTGAAGAAACATTAATCTGATGAGGTATTACAAATTTGGAAAGAATAAGAATACATGGAACCTAGATGTTCGTTGTTGTTGTTTTTTTTGAAGTTTCATAAAAAAAATTCTTATTTTCCTACCATATATTTTAAAATTGTATTGAAATTGCATTATTCTAAAAAAAATAATAATTACAAAATTATTTCATCGTGTTCGAAAATTGTTCCGAATTTATCTCATATATGGTACAACCATGCATTCAGGGCGGTTCTGGGCTAGGCGGCCCAGGTGGTCGCCTATGGCCCTTAATTTTGGAAGGCTCCCAAATTTTAATCAAACCCAATATTATTACTTGGCCTCATTTTAAATAAAAAATTATTTCATTTAAAAACAAAATTATTAACTATGGTCCATTTAACCAAACTCAATACTACTGGGTCTCATTTTAAAAAACAAAAAATTATTATCTATGGTTCATTTAACCAAACCCAATACTACCGAGCCTCATTTTAAAAAAAAAAAAATTTACTAACTAAATGTTCATTTCGTCTCTTTAGGTTTGCTTTGTGTTTTCTCTTTTTTTTCTTCTTCTTTCTTTATGGCTCGTTTTCTCTCATTTTCTTCTTTCTTCAGGGCCAAATAACAATAAGTAACGACTGTTTCTGTGAAGGTTGAGTCCACCAAAGTCCAATTCGTCTCCTGGGTAAGTTTCTCTCTTATTTCTAGTTCTATACTTCTAGTCTTTGATACATCATCTATTTCACTCTCACCTCAAAATTGGAAGTCTCTTGCTATATCATGCCTCATGGGCAAAAATTATTTTTTTGGGCAAAAATCATCTCTTCCACTTCATTGGTAATCGCAATTTTTTTAAAGGAAAAAAAAAAGATAAAACTATATTGTTTAGGCACAAGTGATTGGAAAATTAAAAATAAAATCAGTATGTTTGATTTTTCATAACTGTATATATCACCTTTTCTGAAAACTCTTCCTTCGGAACCATACTCTAGCAAATATTCATAATTTTAAAGAGTAAAATTAAAATTAATAATAATCTTGCATTCAAATTCATTTTTAAAAAGGAACTAATTAACGAAATATTGTAATTTTTCTACAAAAGTATATAAGTATTAAATATTATATTCATGAGCTTCTCATGTTGCCTTCATGATTCATCTTTTGTTCTAGCTAATACACAACTAAACATTATTTTTCTCGCCCTATACAATCTCAATCCTGCTCAACATTCAATGGTTGAACATAATTAATTATTGGGAAAACTTCATTGACAACCCCTAAGTTTTAAGGTATTATCAGACGGCTACAACTTTGTGCAATTTTGTCACCAATATCCCCGGTTAGAATTTTTAAATTTTTAATAAGTAAAATGTCCTAATTGCCCCTGATTATTTTCTTGAATTTCAATATAAAAATATTATAATTGTAAAATAACAAAATTGCCCTCATATGCCCACCATTTCTCTCTACCTTCTTCAACCACAAACCCTAACCAAAACACCAACCACCACTGCCACCAACACCAACAACCAACACCAATTAACCATAGCCACCACCCCTGCTCTTTTCCTCCAACCACCAGCGCAATCAACCATAACCACCACCACCAGTTAACCACAACCACCACCACCGCTTCTCTCTCTCGTATCTCCTCCTCCAACCACCACTGCCACCAACCACAATCACCAGCTAACCACAGCCACTACCATCGCCGCAAACCAAACCCCAAACCAGTAATCACCGTATACAAGCCAAACACACCGACAACACACCCACCGGCGCCAAAACCACTGTCGTTGCAAGCCAAACACAAAACCCACAACCCAAACTTGCAACCACTGCACAAAATCCGCCACCAATCACAACCACCATCACCACAAATTGTGTGTGTGTGTGATGTATATACATATAAAGAGAGAAAGAAAACCCTAGCTCGTTGCACAAAACTGCCACTACTGCAAGCCAAACCCAAAACCAACAACCCAAATCCTAAACTAGCAACCACTGTACACAACCCCTCCGATCAAACGAAACCACCGCAAGCCACCACAAACCCCAATTGAAACCCACTGTACATAACCAACACAAGCCCCAATCGATATGTGTGTGTTTGTGTGTGTATATACGTTTGTGTGTGTATACAGTGGTGGTGGTGGTGGTGGTTTTGTTGCCTGTGGTGATGGTGGTTGGTAGCAGTGGTGGTTGTGGTTGTGATTGGTGGGGGTGGAAATTGGAGGAGGAGATGAGAAAGAGAGAAGCGGTGGTTGTGGCTGTGGTTAACTGGTGGTGGTGGTTATGGTTGATGGTAGTGGTGGTGCTCCGCATATGTGTATGTGTATATATATATATATATATATAATGTAATAACTGTGGGTATGTAATAATAGGGCATAGTTGGGAGCATTTTGGTCCATTAGGCAGGGTTAAATAGGTAATTTTAGTATTCAAAATGGTTAGATCAAGAGTCAAAGTGTAGCATGATTTTTTCACCATAAAAAAGTGGTCTAACGTGACCTACTTTTGGCAGAAGAGGGTGTATGTGATATACGGCACAAATCTCAGGGGCTGTTGGTGACAAAATTACACAAAGTTATAGCCTAGTGACAATACCTCAAAGCTCAAGGGATGTCAATGAAGTTTACCCTTAATTATTTAAATGTTGTCATCAAATCTTTGGCATTTATTCTTTTTTTATTTTGTTTCTCTTATTAGGCTTATAGTTGTTTATATATTGCTAGTGAGATGAGATGCTTAATTAGAATTATTTGATCCCAGTTATGGACTACCTTGGTCAGTCGGCTTGTGCATTCATGGGTTAGTAATTGAAAGGATGACTATTTAAAGGAAAATGCTAAACGTCATGAAATTTTATCATGAATTGCCTTCATGAATGATGTGGCAGGTGATAATACCATTGAGATTCCATGTATGGGGGGAATCCCACCAATACTAACTCACCATTTAATAGCCACATCATTCAAGATAAAAATTCATGAAATATTTTCATGACGTGTAGCATTGCTCTTATTTAAATGTGTGTTTTTGGTTCTTTGTTGTTTCTTATATAGCCTATGTGCTTTTCTTTTTTTGGCCTTTAATATTTTTAATTTGTTATTATACTGAAATTCCTTTATAAAATATTATATAGGTGTATATTTACTCTCTTAGCATACTTGTTCTCAGGGCCGGCTGGAGCCTTAAGCGACTTAGGCAGAATGTTATTGAAAACTGGTAAAACTTTCCATCTACTCCTAGATTTTCTCTATTAAACTCCTATTTTTAATTTTTAATTGTTATCTCTTACGTTTTCCTTGCTCTTATCCTTGTTAGAGACATTTTTTTTTCTCCTCTTCTCATTTGAGCCAATAGGAGTGTACTAATATTAATACAGTTTCTCCATGAACCTATCTATCTCACTATGTTTCCTTACCAACAAGAAAGTATTGATTTTTTATTTGGATTCAATAACTTGATGGAGAGTTACAAAATAGTAGAAAAAGTGAAGAATTTATTGGAGCATTGGATAAGATTTTTATATCATCAAGTTTTATTATTCTTTAACTTAATTTATTTTATACTTTTATTATTTATTTTTATCATAGAAATTGTATATTTAGTTTGTGGCCATTTTTATTTATATTATTAATTATGTCTAATAGAGAATATGAATCACGATATTAAAAAACTTTAAAAAAGAGTAAAATAGATAAAATAATTCAATCTATAAAAAGTGCTAAATTTGTTATAACTAATAATCAAAATGTAACAAAAAAATATTAGGTAAAAATTTAACAATAAACAATCAAGTCATCTGATTAGTAACTTTGCATTATTAACTATTATTTGATATTAATATTTTAAATATAAGGCCACTTTTCTATTTTTTGCCTAAGGCCTCAAATTTTATTGAGCCTCCCTTGCTTGTCTTAGTTGTGAAAAGAAAATTTGAATTATGTCTACTAGAAATATGAATCCGGACATGAAAAAAAGAAAAAAAAATGAATTTCAACATAAATATATTTTATATGTTTATCGTCTCATTTTAATAAAAAAAATTGCGCTATTATAAAATTTATGAGCTTATGAAACCTTATGTAATTTCATGACTTTAAAATAGGACCCAAAAAAATGCATAAATTGATAATTTTGATAATAAAAAAAAATGGAGTTAACCGATAAAAATGGAAAATTATATACTGGACAAAGTCGCCAGTTTGTATCCTAGGATGCAATGAGGGTTGCATCCAACGGATGCAAGCAAATGTTGATGCTGGACACTTTGTCAAGTAGACCATGTATAACAAATTGTAGGGCCCACTATAATGGAATGTATCCCTGTAACAGCTCAACATTGTTTAAAGTGCATGTCAGACATTACCGAGAGAATATCGTCTCGTGCACATCCCTGACACGTAAGCTGCGTATCAGTTCAACTGGCTTGTCAAGCTCGTGGGCCCCACTCAGCCATTATGTATAATCAAGACATGTAGGCCCATCCACGTCAGATTATTAACTAAAGAAGATTTATGGCATAGTCGCTTCCACATGAAATCTGCCAAAACTGCCAATCTCATCTTATCGCCTCTTACGTACTACTACTGTACTGTTCAACAAACTATACATACATACTTCGACCATATGCGTATACGCATGTTTGTATGTGAAGAGATGATCTTGATCAGCACTGTCAATGTTTCAATCATACTAGAATTATTTGAGTGATCACCCATTAAATTAATGTATTTATATGTATATAAATACTTTTTGAATCCTTGTATTACACATTTTCTTATTTACAATAAAAAGACAGACCTTCCATAAACATTATGTCTATTCTAGAAAGACATAATTCTTCCAGTGAAATTGTTTCTTTCTAGAAACACATTTTTTTTAAGAAAAAGGTTCGTGTCTTTGGGATATTTGTTAAGAATTTTTTTTTACTTTCGATAATTTTTTTAAAAAGTTGTTTCTGCTTACAACTTGACATCTTTACAAAATTAAATATCAATCACCCGTATACGTATTGCAAAAGGAATATATGTTGAAAAATATATGCGTATATAATACTATTTAAGACATAAAACAATTGTAAAATACATAAATAATAAACAACCTGTAGATCGAGGCTAGAGTTAGACTTTATGTCTTTAAGACAATTATCGTCCCGCAATGGTGTTGAACGGACTATTAGCCACTGTCTCCCAACCACCTGTGTTAATACTCTCTTAGACTTGACTTTCCTAAATTGTTGGTTCAGACCAGAATAATAAGACTCACCGACTACACTTGGTTAGGGCTAGGTTTTGTAGGGAAGGAAACTTCAGACGTAGAGAGAAGAAGTCTAAATTATTATATTCAGACATGAGAATTGAGGGAACTATTTATAGGCATAGTGGTACCTTTTCAAAAGTATCCGAATAGACATGGGACATGTCCTTTTGTGCAAAAGGTTACAACTCGTACGGTTAACTTTAAACAATATTTTAATTGTATCTATCCGATACTAACATACACTTTTGGTGTCTATTCAGCGTGAATGGTGTTTATTTGTTACGAATTAATATTTATGTGTATGTTAAGTAATATCCTAGCCATAATATTCAATTTTCATTCAATTTTTCTAACAATATAACCTTTCAACAATTAATTTGAAAATATTATATATATTTTCAATCCAATATACTACATCAAGCATGCAATACTCATGCGATACATTTATTTTAAAAATATAACCTAGTGAGAAACTTAATTTTTGTGTTGGCAAATTTTGGTATCGAAACAAGTTAATAGAGTTGTAATTTTATATTTAACTTGAATTTCAAAAGTTGAACGACAATACTTATTTATCGAATTTGAACATCATTTAGAGGAAGTAAATGAATGTGTGAGTACACGTGTTCTTACAAAAAAAAATTGAATCTTTTTAAGAGTTAAATGTGTGTTTTGAAAACTTTGGAACAAGACTTGGGTGAGTCTTTAAACAATAACAACATGGTTGCGATGTTCAACTAAATTTTAACCTGACCGTAGTATTTTGACTATATCTCACTCAATACTTGGAGGTTCATGATAATTTTTATATGGTCAGAAATTAGACTCGATAAGCTTTCAAACAATATATTATCTGCTTAATTTTGAGTTCATTTGACTCCTCGACAAAGATCAGAAAGTTCCATCACCTATCTAAGTAGTTTCGGTAGTTTGGTCATGTAGAGTCCAACCATTGGGCCTTAAAACATTGATTAGTTTGATCTTGTAATCAAAAATAGCTTTTTTTCCTCAGATAAATTTTTTTTTTAGCATGAGTAGTCTTAAGTGACTATTTCTTATTATCAAGTATATTAGTAATTATTCATATTATATCTATTTTTTTATCAAGTCAGTTGATTCTCTTTAATTTTGTCTGTACTTGATAATTCTAACATTTTTATCATTGTATCAAACCAAAGCCTTTTATAATTTTTTTTTCTTTTCATTTTCTCTCTTTTAGTTTTACTTTTTAATTAAAATAATATAATCTCCATTTTAGATAAAAAAAAAAAAAAAAAATTTTTAATAAACATAAAAACTAAAACACCAAAATAACAGTGTTGTTTTAAAAGTGCCTTGACAATTTATAAACAAAACAAAAATTATCAAATATGTTTATTCTACAAATTTATTTTTATAAATAATAAACACTAAGCATAAACAGTCACTTATATTTTAGTCATGGTGGTTTCATCACTACCTTGACAAGGATGCTTACACTTGCATATCAACAAAAAAGAAGCATATAAAAATAATACTACTATTCTTCATTGAATAAATAAAATGAATACATTATTTTTTCTACAATTTTTCTCTACAATTTTTGAACTCCCCTTTCAACCCCCAAGGGCTATTTATAGAGTTAGAGGGGAAAGATTTAGAAGGGAAAAGAAAATTTAAAATACAAAATATAAAATATAAAATTTGAAATACAAAATAAGATAATCCCAAATCTTCCATTTGAATAATCTTTCCAATTTGAATTATGGATTGTTGACACTCGGTGCAGTATTCATCGGGCGTATTTTTGTCATGCGTGTACAACACGCACGACCCAGATTCACCAGATGTATTTACATCGGATGTATCGTAAATCTTCTCCTAAAAGAGATGAATCGAATTGAAGGCCCCCATACTTATAATTATATTGTTAACAACTCTTACATAACCATGAATTATTTACTACTACTATAGTTTTACAACTCTTTTAGGCCCAATTTGGTTGGAAAGAAATGAAAGGAATAGAAAGAGAAAAAAAAAAAAAAAAGGTAATGGAGGGATATTTTTTTTTTGTATTTGGTATAAAATTTTGGATGGAAAATAAAGAGAATGAATGGATTTAGAGGAATGGCCTAAAGCCTAAAGTATGAGGAACAAGTTTTGTTATCCTCCAAAAAATAGAAGGAAATGAAAAAAAAAGACTAGCATTTTTGAATGAAACTTTGTTAATATTAATTTTGTCATTATTTTGATAAAAGACAAAATATAAAAAGGTATAATGTAAAATTCTTTAAAATAATTTCCTTTCTTTTATTTTCCCAAAATGTTAATTATCATTTTTTATTTATTAATAAATTAAAGAGGATTCTTTTTTTTAAAATTATCAGTCAATTAAACAGGATGAGTATTAAAACTATCATTTTGTTTTCTTTTGTAACTAAAGTTATACTTTCTTTTCTTTTTCATCCAAACATAGTCTTAGTTCGCTCATTGATAACGGGTCATTTTCGACATTTACTCGTATTAGGTGAATGAAAGCCCACATGAGAAACAAAAATGGACGTGAGAGGTTCGTCCACGTCACTGCCATCCGAGTCAGCATCTAACAAGGTTATCCTCTCATAGTTTAACACGCGTCAAGGTGTCCCTGTAATGGGCTACTGGTAGGATTGCTTTTATAAGGGACCACTGAGGAGCTGAGCTGTTCATTATTGCATGAAAATTGGGTGGTCGTCAAAAAGAGAAATCATGGGCTCCACCACTATCTCTATCTGCTATATTGACAATTTGACACCTCGATCTGATATAACCATTTACAAAAGGGAGCTGATATTGGCACTCCACTAATATCCTTTGGCACTCTATTTCTATTTTTTTGTAAAGTACAATTACAAAGGTATCCCTCTACTATACAATATTGATTCTTATATTTTTAATACCCTAATTGTCCTTATTTGATAATGTTAGAATTCTTAACTCCAAATTACAACTTTTCTCTCACGTTCTTTTTTGGTGTGAAAATATTTATTCGTTGATTTTAAAAATATTATTTTTTCATGTTGAATCAATTTATCAATATTTATTTTAGAAGTAAAAAAGTTTAGGATTCAATATAATGATTTAGAGAGTATCAATCAAATGTATTTGATTCAGATAATAAAAGTTACATGATTAGATAAGTTGGGAAGAAATTGTTAATAATAGATTACCTAGAGAAATATTAAAAATGTATTTGAGTTGGAAACAAACATTATATCAATGAATAAAACCTATTTGAAAAAAAATTAATTATATTTAAAATCAAAAGAAAGTTTAATTTCACTTGAATAAAAATTATGATATACAGTTCTTAAAGAAAACTAAGGAAATCTTTTTTATTTTAATAGAGAACTTTTAGAAATTAAAAGATGAAAAGAGAAAAACATGACTCTATAAAATATTTTTTCAATTGTAGTTGTCTTAATTTAATTAAGGAGCCTTTGCACCAAAATTTCAAAAGATAAAAATAAAAAAATTAGTATGATATTTTTCTTCGTTTGCTTTTTATTTTCTTCTCCTTCCTTTCTATTTTGTTTGTTCACAAATTGATGGTATGTTTCAAAATTTTAATTTATGTTATTTTATAAATAACACACATGGAAAATAAATTACATGTTTGGTGAGTAAAAATAAAATATTTTAAATTTTGGATTCTTTGAGTTATATAGGATAAGGACACGAACAATAAGTTTCAATTGAAAAATGTCTAAATTATAGTATTTGGATGGTAATAAGTGGATTGTTATATTGTAAACCTAAAGTAAAAAAATTGAAAAAACTTTTGTTTAAGAAAAATAAAATAAAATTAAAATTGAGTCTTGAATTAGAAGGGCAATTAGGGTACTAAAAATATAAGAACCTAAAATGGTATAACATATGACCACTTTTGTAATTTTACTTTACAAAAATATAGGAGTGGAGTGCCAGAGGATATTGGTGGAGTGCCAATATCAGCTCCCTTTACAAAAATACTATAACAAACAACAACAGTCGATTAACAACAAAACGGCTCATCCATTGGCTGCGAGTAGTAGTCGAGTAACAACAAAAAGTTTATTTCAACCGTTACGAGTGATTAAAAAAAATTAATCCTTCGATTTAAAATATATTTTATTACCTGTTTAGATTTAAAATATCTTTTATATAATAATCAAGATTGCATATATGCAATAGTGCCTTAAAAACGGACAATATACTAGTATGGATATGTTTTGCTATGTTTAATTTGAATTACTCTTTTTTAATATTGGTTCAACAAATACAAGTAGAAAAAATAGGTCAATTTCAATTAAAAGAAAACCAGGGTACTTTAATCCATTACATTCACATTTTTTAAAATATTGAAATAGATAAATTCATCCGTTACATTCATATCTAAATTCATATACACATTCACCTTTTTTTTTTTCATTTTTGAATATTGCTTCAACATTGAGCAACTCTCAACAAGTAAAAAAAAATTGGCCAAGTAAAAGAAAATGGAAGTACTTTAATCCACTGCATTCATATTGTTAAAAATGTAAAAATAGATAAATTAACTTAATACATTCACACTCAAATTTACGTACACGTCTATCTATTATCACATTCTTAAAACAAAAATAAAAAAAAACTTCTATCATTAGACAGGTAGACCCACTCTATCAATTATGTTATCCTGATTAGACGATTGTACCTGTGTAGATTGATCATAAAATGACGAAAGATTAATCAAGCTTCTAGTCGATGGATCAAACCGTCACTGTCTGTTAACGTGGCCAATTTTGTTACATTTAAGGTGGGACCCAATTGAATGTGAGTAGCTGTAGCAGCAACTCCATGCGTATGGTTTTAGCATTCTATAAATTGACACTCAAACTCAAACCTACGAAGGACTTTGTATTGTAAGTGTCACACATAGGACGATGTTGATTTTTATTATACACTATAATGCTGCATCAATGTCTTATCCCCATTTTATTTATTCTTCAATTTGTTGGGTAACTTGATTGACGGTTCTGATTTGTCAATATTCATTCAAAGCTTTAGACAAATATGAGAAAAGAGGAAGGGAAATGAGATAGTTTGATAAAACCATTGAATGCTACAAATTGAAGAGTTTACCAATATTTTTAGTAGTAAAATTTTGGTTTCATTAAGCAACACGTGCGTACCTTGCTGGATAAAAAAATTAGTTTTAGGTTGCAACTTGTGGGCACAAATTAAGCTATTTAAGTGTCTTGTTCAAAGATTTTCTCTTCTTAAATTTTTTTTTTTTTTAAATTGACAAATTTTATCTAGAGTTCAGATTTAATTACATTATCATTTTATTTCATTTTATTATTTACAAATTCAATTTTAATAGCAATTTTAACATTAAATTTAATAAAATAATGACTAGACTAAATTTAAACCACTTGAGATTAAAGTTGAAAAGTGAGACATGACAGAGAGGATCTATTTCTCTCTTTTAAACCACTAAGCATGATTTGACAGAGATGTTTTTAGTATTTTAATGGCTATCAGGCTAATCTCTGTCCCATTATGTGATTATCTAATATTGACTTCCATTATTGCGATTCTCTCTCTCCCTGCCAGGTCACTAATCAATTATTGGTGTGTCCAAATCATTGACCTAGCTGTCAAGATGATTACTGGCTAGGATGATTTCTTTTGTGTTAAAATAATCTCCATCATTGTTTCATGAGATAAACATTGTTTATTGGGTACATGATATGTTTTCTTGTGATTCATGCCACCTCAACGTTAGAAAATAGGACAAAATTCACCCATACTTTACAAAAGTTTGTCATAATTATTCTTAAATTTATAATTTAACAAAACTTACACTCACATCTAAAATTTAATATATAATTACACTTAACTCAAACATTATATGTATTATCTAATTTATTCTTTCATTGACTAAAAGTATTTTCTTAATCTCATTTTTTACGTTTAAAAGACTACATTCCTCTCAACTTTTCTTTCATTACTTTCTCTTTAACCTTAACCCACATACACACATATATATTTTTGCAACACTAGAAATATATTACAAATTTTATTAAATATATTTTTAATATATGTTATATTACATATTTTAGTATAAAATAAATTTAAATTTAAAATTACAAATTATACATACTTGTAATTCTTTCAAGCTTTATGAATCTTAATGTGATGACGATAAAGCTTCGTACATATATATATAATCATCATCACAATAAGATTCATAAAGCTTGAAAAAATTATAAGTTTGTATTATTTTTAATTTATATTTAAATTTAATTTTTTAGTAAAATACGTAATATAACATATATTAAAAATATATTTCTAGTGCTACAAAAATATATGTGTGTGTGTGACTTAAGGTTAAAAGAGAAAGTAATGAAAGGAAAGTTGGGGCAATGTAGTCTTTTAAACATGAAAAATGATTTCAAAAATATATTTGCAGTCAATGGAGGGGTAAAACAGACAATACATATAGTGTTGGGGCTGAGTGTAATCATGCATCAAACCTTATAGGGTGTGAGTGTAGGTTTTGCCAAATTATAAATATGAGTGTAGTTAAGACAAACCTTGGGGGTGTGGGTGTATTTTGCCCTAATATATATATAGGAATAATGATTAATGAATCCATATTGCAAAAATGTTCATGTTGAGATAGATTAGCGTGAAATTAGGAAAGAGATGGAATTAATAATAATCAGTGTAATAGAGAAAAAATAACATTAAATGAAATAATAAATGAAATCTTTAAGTAATTAGATACAGTATAGTAAGAAAAATATGATTTACACTAACAAAGATTGAAAGAAGAAAAATCATAGATGGACTCAATTTGATTTGAATGGATCATCAACAAAGACAAGTTGACCACATCTACTTATAATTATCATGCCATAAATGTATGTATATACCATAACCCAACACATCAACATTTTATTTATCCCGATTACAAAAGATTGTACCTATATACTTATTTTTTATGATAAAACCATGAAAAGATTGATTTAGAATATAGTCTATACAGTTAGGAGTTGTGGCTCATATTTCTATTATAATTGAGTTTCTATTTTAGAATTTCAATTGAATTGGTAACTTCTTGTTAGACAAGGTGTGAGAATCTTTGTTCAATAAGAAAATAGTTTTGGAGACTCTATAAAATAAAGGTAGGGTTAAAGGGAAAAAAAAAAGAGGAAAAATATAATTACAAATACATCAATATATACTATTTTGGTCCAAAATGCCCCCAACACCTTTTTATGAGATTACATAATTGCCCAATTGCATTTTTCTCTCTTTAAACCCTTACAACCACCACCATCACAGTGTCCACCCCTACATGCACCACCACTACAGTCCCCACCACCACCACAGTCCTCACCCACCCTTACAGCCACCACCACAATCCTCACCCCCTCAACTGCCACTACCATCTCACCAACAGTCATTCCCTCATCAGCCATCCTTTTTTCATTCCCACCACCGTTGCCACCACCACCTCCCCCATGATCCAAACCAGTTTTTGATGCCCTCCTCCACTACGCTGCCAAACCCAATTCCTCCACCACCTCCAAAATGTCAGCCATCGAACTCCACTCTGTCGCCACCGTCCTCCGCTGCTGCCCCCACCCCTTGTAATTTCCTCATTTTTGACCTCACCCACAAAACCCCCCTTTGGAATTCACTCAACCACAACGGCCGAACATCGTCAACGAAAATCATACTTGGTCAGCAAAATCGAAGAGAAACACTCAAAAATCGAAGCCTACGACGTTCAATTCACCACCAAAGTGAGAGAATTTTACGACCTTCTTGAACATGCGAGAAAGCAAATTGAAAAGTTTTGATTCATTAGTTTGCATATTTTCAACTCTACAAGATGGTGGTCGCTTGTGATAGTGCTTGCCGGATATAGTGGCTTCCCAAAGAGCCATTGATAATAGAGAAGAGCGGTGCTGCGACGATGGTGATGAGATGATCGATTTGGATTCGCTGTAAACAATCTGTATCCACAGTGAGGATACGCCATGCACCAACGTGATTCAGGCCAGTTATTGAAGCTTTAGAGGTCGTATCAATAGTGAAAAAGTCGGGCCTCTCGAATTGGGTTTTGACAGCTAGATCTTCTTCGGCTTTAACCTTGAAGTGAAACATGAATTTTAAGCCCTAATTTTAAGTTGCTGACAGAAAGTGCAATGTAATGAACTTACTTGACGATAGAGGGCTTTAAGATTTTCTTTGCAGGTGTTCTCCAGTAGGCCGATGAAGATACATGACGGCCCCGGGAGAGGGACAACGACAGCGACGGTGGCTCACGTTCGTAGCAAGTGGACACACCACCGTTCCTCGTGGATAACCAAACTGAGAATGGAATGCCAGTTTGGCTGCTTCTGCAGACTTTAATGGCGGTTGAACCAATCACGTGACGGTGGCGCTCGTGCCGGTCGCCATGAGTGGTTGGTCAAAATCTGTTCTGGTGGTGGTGGTGGTGGTGTTGGAGTGAAGCTGAGTAAAACATGCAGTTGAAATGAAGTGGGAAGGTTTGACTCATGACTGTGGTGGTAGTTGTAGGGTTGTGCACTGTGCTAGTGGTGGTTATAGGGGTTTAGAGAGAGAATTAGGCAATTATGTAATCTCATAAAAAGGTGTTGGGGGCATTTTGGACCAAAATAATACATATTGATGTATTTGTAATTACTTTTGTTAAGTTGACAAATGTTACAATACTTTTGTATTTGATATATTTGTAGTATTGGCTCCAAAACTAGACAAAAATTAAAATTTCCAAAGATGTAAGGGTTGGTGAGTGTGGTGAAGAGATAAAAGGGTATATACAATTCTGCTGGGAAGATGTCAAAATAAAGTGAAAGAATGTGTGTGGTAGACATGCTTTTCGCGTGTTATATATATTTTTTCTCAATATAGTGAAATCTCTCCCCATGGACGTAGTCATAGAGTTAGGTAAACCATGTAAAATATTGTGTTGTGCGTAAATGTGTTTAATTATTATCTCCATATATGTTTGTGTGATTGTTGATGGGATGATATGCTTCCATTGTGCCGAACGAAAGGGAAATCAATTCCCAACAACTGGTATCAGAGCCAAAGGTGGGTCAAAGCCTGTGGTTGGTCCGGATCATGAAAATTGCTGTTGTGTTAAAGTAGAAAGGTGATCGTAAAGAGTTATGGAGATATAATCAAAGTTAATGAAGACACGAGGATGATGATAGCATGAAGCTCATGAGGAACAAGTTTTGGAACAAGCCAGAGGATGCTTGTTTTCAAGATAGGGCAAGATGACGGTATGAAGAAGGTAGGTTTGTTGTTTTAGACCTAGAAAAGCAGAAAGGAGTTTTCCTGGCAATTTAGCCCAAAAATAAGTAACCAGAGAAGAAAAAAGAATGGAACAATGAGTGAGAAAAGAAGAGAGTGTGGGAGTAAAGATGATGAGAATGACAAGTGATGATGATGATTGATTGGTGGGTTACCATGCATGAGAAATTGAACACCAATGAAAATGATGTGATGGAGTTTGATTCAAGGTGGAAGAATCCTCAGTCGAGATGGAGTTATGGAGGGGTGTGTTGATGGAATTTGAGCTAAGGTAGAGATTTTAGGAATTGTGACTTATATTCCTATTATAATTAGGTTTCTATTTTAGAGTTCCAATTGAATTGGTAACTTCTTGTTAGATAAAGTATGAGAATATTGTTAACAAGGAATTAGTTTTGGAGACTTTATAAATAGAGGTAGGGTTAAAGAAAAAGAGAGAGAAAATATATAAGGGATTGTTGAGTGTTGTGAGGAGACGAGAATGTATATGTAATTTCAGGGAAAGATGTTAAAAGAGAATGAAAGAGTGTGTGTGTGGTACGCATGCTTTCCGCGTGTTGTATATTTTATTTTCAATATAGTGAAATATTTATCTTCATAGACATAGCCCTAGAGTTAGGTGAACCATATAAAATATTGTGTTGTGCGTAAATGTATTTGATTATTATCTCTATATATGTTTATGTGATTGTTGATGTAATGATATGTTTCCGTTGTGTCGAATGAAGGTGATTAATTTTTCAACACATACTTCCAAACAGTCATTGCCAAGCTAGGAAGCACGGATTCTCCGAAAAATCTCCCGTGGTCGTATCAGACACGTATCCGATACGGATATGGCTAGGTATGGCCGGATACGTATCCGATACTCCGAAAAAGTATCCCATTTTTTTAAATTATTTTTTGAATATCAGATACGGCTGAGATACACGGGGGATACGACTCGGATATATGGGATACACCAGGATATGTTTAGGATACTTTTCGGAGCAAATTTGTAATTTTTTGTTCTATAAAATGGGGTTGAGATTGTAATATTAAAAACTTTATAGGTTAGAAAATAAGGGGCATTTTATAATGAACAAAAATATTTTTAAAACCCTCAAGCAAGTGAGTTATTGTAAAGAATATTAAAAAGATAAAAAATTTCTAAATTTTAACTTCTTATATTTTGTATAATTACTTTAAGTATATTTATTGTATGATTGAAGAATAAAACTTAATATTTTATGTATAATATTATATTTTTATTTATTTGATATATCATTGCCATGTCCATATTTTATTTTTTTGAGATTTTTTGTTTTTGTATTGTGTCGTACTCGTATTTTATATTCATGCCCGTGCTTTTTTCTTGGAAAGCAATGTGACCAATTTTGTTGCATTTAAGGTGGGACCAGTTGAAACATACCTAGATTGCACTCCATCATGTGCATGGTCGTACCATTCGATTAGATTAATCATGTGATGTTACACTTATGGGAGATGACTCAGTGATGTTGTAGCATGTTTAGATTGTTAACTTTCTTTCGGTAGTCTTGTCTTTGTGCGAAGGAGCCATCGTCGTGTTGAATTCAAACAACCATTTTTAGCAGCACTCATTTGGATTTTATCATCAATGGAATTAATTCACAATTACTATATAGGAGGTTTTCAGCCCAGTCGAAAATGAGTTGGGTTGCTTTTGACCTATCAGCACATATGCAAGAATTGGAAGTAATTCAGATATGTTTTGAAAAGTTAGAGAATTTTATTTATTTAATATCATAAAGTCCTTTTGCACATGCTGGATAAATTTGTAACAGATGTAACAGCCCTTTCCCAACAAGCGGGTCCTTAGCTCAGTGGTAGAGCATTTGACTGCAGATCAAGAGGTCACCGGTTCGAACCCGGTAGGGCCCTTCTATGTCTTTACTTTCCTTTTTGCTCTGTTTCACAATCTGGTATCAAAACCTAATTTGACACGAGTCTTGCTACGGACTGTCCAACCTACTCACACATCCATTTGGCATTGCTAGTAAATGCTGCTAAAACATAAATATTTCCCACGAATAACATTGCTACTAGTTTTGGAGTCATCAATATGAAATATACCAATAACATCTTCGATAACTTTATGGACACAAGTACGGGTGCAATTTTGGTTAGTCAATTTGAGTCCAATTCGATTTTGTATGAATTTGAACAATCATTATTATAATTAAGGTTAGATTCAGGTTGAAAAATATCAATACAAACTTAATTAGAGTTGAATTTGGATTGAGGTGTCAGTAACCCGAACTCAAATTCTAATTTTAGAGTTATATTATTTTTAATATATTATATATAATATTTAAATTATGATCATCTTTTTCCTTTTAACTTCATTTGTCTAAATCTTTTTTTTTTTTTTTTTGTTAACACTTTTGAGAATTAATTTTCTAAGAATTTGTTTAAAATTTTTTAGGAATTTGCATCAAGATTTTTAATTTTTTTTTTTACGTTTAGGAGTAACCTAATATAAAAGTAACTCAAGATTTCCAAATTTTATGTGTGGAGATTAGCCATATAGTCAACCTAAATTAACCCAATTTTCTAACTCAAAATCTCAGCCCGAGTTGTAAACTCGAATTTAAAAATTAAAGAATAAGTTGGGCTTGAGATGAACAATTAGGATTAAAGGTTGGATTGAATTGGATTATGGTTAAACATTTTATATCTCAGATTGAGCCCGAATTGCAACTCGAGTCTGCCCAAGTTGTAGCCCTAACAACAAAGTTGTAGCCTATTGGTACCTCTCAAAGTGAAGCGAATGGGCGTGAGTTTATTGCCAAAAAAAAATATACCTTTGATAGAGATGCCTTGTATACATTCCATATATAATGAAGTATGTTGATAAGAGTCAACTTACAAAAGCCATACATGAATCTATATGCTTACATATTTACACACCCACAATACAAATAACCGCCTATCCAAACAAATGAAATGAACATACATAAATTTAAAAGGACATATATTTTACACCCACGCCCAAACCTAATTTCACAAAAGGGGGGTCTAATAAAGATGGGGAAAATAAAATAAAATAAAAGGCCATGAAAAAAGAGAACTTTTTAAATTTTATTTTCAGTTATCAACAAGCAATTTTCTTTCCTCGGGTCAACTAGTCTCGCTGTTTAACTGCAATGATCCATCCTTCATCAAATCGGAGCTGAGACTATTGTACCGTTCTCGTGAATACTGTCTTGAAGCCTTTCTCCAATCTGTGCCAGCCTTCATCATTGCAGCAAACTCCTCATAACTAATACATCCATCCTGCAAGTGTATGAAACAACTCAACACGGCTTCGAAGCACAAGTATATTATAATTGCTAACTGATATAGCCAACTATATGCTACACCATTCCCATTTTCCTCTCAATATTTTTAACAACGAAGTTGAGACTTTTAAACCCACTCTTCGATATTGTATAACCACAAGGTCGATTCATTTTCATAGTCAGCACACAGTCACACCCCGCGTCCAGTTTCAATTATACTTGAATAAACCAAAAAATTCTAAAGTCATTGAAGAAGAACAGAAACAAATATATAAAGAAAAAATTTATAACTGACCTTGTCTGTGTCCACATCTTGAATAATGGCATTGATGACTTCATCGTTGCTGGTGTCAACTTCATCAGCTAAGGCATCCCTTAGCTCTTCGATCTCTATATACCCACTTTGATTGTGATCGAAGAATTCAAATGCTTTGCGAAGGTGATCGTCACTGCCCATCTTTCTTAGGTGAACAGAAACTGCAACAAACTCTCCACAGTCTAGATATCCATCGTTATTTAGATCACCCTGTAAAAACAACCTCTAATGACCTTCCAAACAAATACATGAAAAAAAAACATAAATTTGACTACTAAAGATGTTAGGTATAATGTTGTTAAGTTGGCAAGATTCCATGATAGAACATGTAATAGTCTAAGAACAGGCTGTTGTTGATACATTGGAAGACTAGAAGACCAGGTGAAGGACATAAGACAGAGCAGTGAAGTGACTTAACTGAAGAGTGTGCAAGGAGCTTCATGAAAAGAATTCACAGGAAGCTGAAAACAAAGTTGTTATTGCACTTAAGGCTCAGCTAAGTGTGTTATAGACCAGGTTCTTTTCGAAAAACACTCCAAGAACTTTTTTGTTTAACTCGTTTAAGAAAAAAAGTGTATTACTTAACAACTAGAATACCATCGGCAAACAAAGTGGGGGCCAACCCCTTTTGTTGGAAAGAGAGCACATTTGTACAAATGTGTACCAAAAATGGTCAATGTGAAAACAAACATAACTGCCGGTATATTATGCGTATATATATTTAAGGCAAACTGATTATACTGTCTACTGCATTCACAGTGTAAGGTGCATTATATAATGCACTGACGAAACACTATATTAAACCAAAGAATATATTTATCAGAGGGCATATTTCCAAACCTAAATCAAGTTTTTTAAGATCATGTTTTCAAGCCTCTAAACGAGGACAAGGCTAAAAAGGACAATGTTTAAAGTAGAGGATAGTGCTCACAGCTTCCATAAGAATCTGAATATCTGCGTCAGGTATCTGATGGCCAAGCTTGTGCAACCCTACTCTTAGCTCATCGAAATTTATTTTCCCCTTGTTGCCGGTATCCATCAATTGGAATCCCTCCTTTATGCCAGCCACTTCCTCCGCCGACAAATGCTCAGCAATCACCTGTTGATTCAAAAAACATTTTAGTAATCTGTTGTATGCGTATAAAACTGTACATGACAAGATCCAACAAAGATCAACCAGCCTGACAAAATCTTCTCGAGCAGAAAAGAAAACAACATTAATGTATTTGTTTATTTAATAAAGCTTTGAGACATTACCCTTAGAGCTCTTTTCTTGAGCTTGTTCATTACTGAGAATTGTTTGAGCCTTGCTCTCACAGTTTCACCTAAAGAAGTATTCGGAGCTGACTTGGCATTTTGCAACCAAGGATGATCTGCAATTAATGGGTAAAAAACATTCATGGTTTAGCTTTTTTTCATATTTCCTTTCTAGGATTTTGATGGTCGTCACCAAATTTTCTGAGTGAAAGAAATAGTATGAACTCTATTACACTGAAAAAGAGAGGAAAATGGATTGGATCTAATAGTTATAAGAGTTTAAAAAGAAAATTTGTATCTGTAATTAGAAAAAGGGGATAGGATAACAATAATAAACTTTATATTTGGAGAATATGTAATTAATAAAATTAACACATGCCACCCGCATAGGATTACACAAACATTAAAATACAATTTTATTAACACAAGAATGAAGTTTATATAAAACCCAAAGGAGAGAAATTTATATATAGGTGGAGATACGAATGATACTGGGGTGGTAATCCTAAACTTTGCAGTGGGCCAGTGACATATAATCTTATGACAGTGAATACACTTTTTAAAAAGAAATATGAAAAATACCTTTAAAGAACCAAGCACGAATCAAATTGATTGTCTTTTAACTAAAAGAGTTCATTGTCTAACATACAAAGATTTTAAGTATATTCCAGAAGAGAGCTTGACATTACAATATAGGTTAAAGTTTTATATTTATATAGATCACAAACTTAAAAACTAGGTGGTGGAACTAAAAAGGGAAGAAAGTGCCATTATTGAAAAATAAGATGCTAAAAGAAGTAACATTGAAATGAAACTAATGTAATGTGAAATAGGAAATCCAACTATATATCAAAATAACATCAAAAAAATTCTAAGAACCCTTTAAAAAAAAAAAAGAAATTCTAAGAAGATTAGAAGGGGAAAAAGACCATAATTTAATGGAACTTAATGATAGATGAGGGTGCTCAACAAGAAATAAGGGAATTAAATTTGACAGAACACTAAAAATGTAAAAATATTTAAAAGATACAAATTAGTTAAAAAAAGGAAGTCAAAAAAGTAGTAAGAGACATTAAGCATTGAGCATATGACCATGTTTATTCTACATTAGTTTCACAGAGATGGAGAAGAATGTGTGAACACTTGTTAAGACAGAGGAAAACTGGAGATTTTTAATCAAATTAAGTGCATCAAGAGTGAGGATCTAAGGGTCTTGGTTAAAGATAATGAAAATAGAGATGTAAGAAGTTACTTTTAGAAGTTAAGAGAGACTCATATACGAAGCTCAGCCTTAGAAGAAGATGAAAACCTTCGGAACATAAGATAAAACAAACTTTTTATAATATCAAGGTGTCTGAGATTAAAAAATACAATAAGATAGATGTGAACAGAAAGATTTTAGGACATATGGCAGTATTATCGAGTCTTAGAAGTGTTTAGGGTAATGCTAGGGGAAGGGGAAAGCCAAAGTTAACGTGGGTAGAGTTAGTAAGGAAGGATATGATAAAATGTGGTTTGATTGAGGTTATGGCCTTTAGATAGAGTGGAATGGAAAAATATGATTCATGTAGCCGAATAAGAGAATCGTTGACTATGTGTAGCAAAAAACTGTATAGAAAGATATGACGACATGTTGTTTAATTGAAACTATAACCTTAAATAAAGCAAAATAACAATACATGATTCACAAAGCTGACCTCAAATATTTTGAAGAGACTTTGTTGAATTGTGTTCACCAAATTTTCTGAGCAACGAATAATTCATAATTACAAAATATTGCCTTTTTAACTGAACTATATACATTACCAAGTACTTCCTGAGCAGTAAGTCGTTGCTTTGAGTCAGGGTTGAGCATCTTCTTTACAAGGTCTTTTGCATTCTCGGAAACTATGGGCCAAGGATCTCTATTAAAGTCTACAACAGACCGAATGATTGCTCGGGCAACTCCTTGTTCAGTTTCTGCATAGCAATAAAACAAAAATTGAGTATGGAAACTCATAATCAAAATTGACATGGCAAATACATGATTCTAGTAATGCAAGTTCTGAAAAGGAAAAACTCCAATGGACAATCATTCCAATTTGTTTAACTCATAATCAATGATAAAGAATGGTTTAAATATATAACCTTATTTGTTTGTCTAATAGGCTCATAATTATGCTATTACATAATTCTACTTTCTCATCCTAGCTTATTGAAGTATATTTTAGATATGTCCTCAATACTTGGACTGAGAATCCCCTTTAGTTTGTTTTAAGGGAACAAACAGAAACAAACAAATATTATGGAAAATGTATATTCCTCTTCTCTATATCAGTCACTTAGTTAGAACAATCCTGCACCTTCCCCCCCTGGCCAAACAAAAAATCCTGCACCTGTGCGTCACCCCAACCCCGACCTAAAAGAAAATACCCTTTGTGCTGAGTGGTATTTCCTCGCATCACAGGTAGCTCCAAGCACAAAATATAACTTACAGTGTCATCCTGCATCTATAAGCAATGAAATTTCTCTCTCTCTCTCTCTCTCTCTCTCTCTCACACACACACACACACACACACAAACACACATTTAAAGTTTCCTTTTGTTCTCTCTACCCTCCCCATCTTACTTCTCCCAATGGACAGTGTTTTACAACCATCCACAAACCCAAAAATATATATAGAATGTTCTCATTACTCCAAACTACAAGAGCATTTCTGTAATTATGTCCCACAAATGTACACACACTAGCACATGTTACTCTTATTTGCACCACAAAAAAACTATATTGCTTAGTTCCCACATTTATTACACAGAAACTGACCTGCCCAAAATGGGGGGGCACCACAAAGTAAGATGTAGACGATTACTCCAGCGCTCCAGATATCTATTTCTGGACCATAGTTTCGTTTTAGCACCTCAGGAGCCATGTAGTAAGGACTTCCTACAATCTCATTAAATCTCTCACCTGCAAAATTGTAAAAACTTTAGCCAATGTAAACAAAGGGATCACTAAATGATGATGCCCGAAAAGCAATTCATTCAAATACAATAGCTATCAGAAGGCATTACCAGGTTTAAAGAACACCGACAACCCAAAATCAATTGCTTTCAAGGGTGCCGTTTCCTTTTTGTTTGCAAACAAAAAGTTCTCGGGCTTGAGATCCCGATGCATAACCCCATGCTTGTGACACATCTGCAACACAGCAAAGGATAGTAACTTTATAGCCCATAGCATGTTGAAAAGTTATTTTTTTCAACTAAAAATTGCAGACCAATGCCACTGAATTTGAGAATAGACAGTGATTACCAGGACACAACCTTCAAAGTGACCCAAAAATACAGTTATCATGTTAAAGTTGAATAAGATTAAAAGTTTCACAACAATGGCACATAAAACAGACTTCTCAACAAGCTACCATGAAAGAAAGCGATCTAGAATCTTGGAACAGAACCAAGGTACACTATATTTCAGAAACGAAAAGTATTGGCTGAAAAATGTTTTACAAGGGAAAGGAAAACAATAAGGGAATCAGGATTTGCCTTCAACAGGACTTAAATTCCCTCAACTCCAACAACCAAGCCACAAAAATTAGCTAATAAAATATATCATGTATTACCCATAAAACATTCAAATATCGATTGAATCAACACCGCTTCAACTCCACAAGTAAAATGATTCCCAGAAAAACTAGCAATATAAGGTTCCATTTAGTAGTCAAAATCAACTAGCATAGGTTGCTGATAGAAGTATAGTTCTAAGTAATTAGCTAATTAAATTTGTTGTCCCTTGTACTCTTAGGCTCCATTTGGATGGAAGAACTTGAAATGAATGGAATTTTATTCAATCATTCTAAGGATTTTAGCATAAATCTAGAGTTAGCAATTTAGGTTTAAGTTTTAACAATGATTTGAGAGCCTTTTATGTATGGAGATCAAAATAACAAAGTGGAAGGAGTTATTTGACATCTATGTCGGATTCTAACTACACAGATTGCAATACAATATCCCTTCTTACCTCTAACCTAATATCCACTTAAGTTTTGGTATCCAACTTTCATAAACAATCTTTATTTAAACTCAAATACATTCATTTATCCAAATGGAACCTTAACACCCTGGGGGTTTCTTGACGTTAGAACTTTGTAAAGTTCTCCTTTTCTGCACAGTTACAGAATTATATACACATTATAGTTATGCTACTGTTAATAGTATCAAAAGAAATTCTACTACTCTACAATCAACATATAAAAGAAAAATCAAAATCTAATATATAGCCACTAAACTTAAAATTGGAAACAAGAAAACCAAATGCAAATCGAAGCACGAATTTAACATCATAATCAAAGAAAGACAATCTTCACCTGAATAACTTCGACAATTGTTCTAGTCACCGCCGCAGCTGCGCGCTCCGTGTAATGCCCCCTTGCAACAATCCGATCAAACAATTCACCACCTTCACACAACTCCATCACCAAGTGGACCGCATTTTCATCCTCATAAGTGTCCTTCAAGCTCACAATATTGGGATGCTTAGGCAAACGCTTCATGATCTCAACCTCCCTCCTCACATCCTCTATATCCACTTGAGTCCTTAGCTTCTTCTTTGATATTGATTTACAAGCAAACACTTCCCCTGAAGATTTATCAGTACACAAATATGTAACCCCGAATTCGCCACGACCGAGCTCACGACCCAGTACGTACGTCTGCTCAATTTCATGACCAGTTGGGCTGTCCAATACATAGGACTTGTATCCACCATTCCCAGATGTATGGTTCGCACCAAACTCAGTAGCAAATGGGTTTGTTTTGTGCTTTCCCTTTTTCTTCTCAGAATGAACAGATGGTGTAACACAACAATTTCCCATAAAATCAAATATTCAATTCTCCACCTTTTTGATCAAATGGTTTGCAAGACTTAACCAAAATATTGGTCAAGATCAATCAAAATTTGAACTTTGTGAGCAAAAACACAAAAGCAGAGAGAAATAACAAAGCTTCGATTCTTACGTGTCTAAGCTTCAATTCTCGGGCTTTTTCGATCTTTAGACGAAATGGGTCTCCAAATTTGAGCAAAATATCAAACAAAATATGATCTTTTTTATTCAAAGAAGAGAACAAAACTTGGGTTTTCTACAATTGAAGAACTTGATGACCAACCTAGGACTCTCGTATTTCAGAAGAAAAAAGAGAGAGAAGCCTATGCAAGCTATAGATTTTTCCCAATGAAAAACAAAATTCCTAGAGAAATACCAAAAATGAATTGGTATGATGGAAATATAAGAAAAAAAGTGACTTCAGAGGAAATTGGTTATACGCAGAATTGTTGGAGGATGGATAGGTGATTTAAAGAAAGAAGATAAGGGATTGGGAAGGAATAGAGGAAGAGAACAAGAATTTAGCGTGTGAACACCATCATTGACGACAGATGAGAGAAGATCGAAAAGCACTTTCATAGAGGCTTCCCTCCTACCCATCTTTTTTTTTTCGGTAAATATCCATCTCTGCAATTTATTTTTTTTCTTTTTGGTTCCCAAACTATCCAAAACCAAACTCAAAAGTTGATAAATATTTAAAAGGAAAGTAATGTCAGGATTAAGTGCCCTCCATCTTTAAATAAAAAATTTATTATGACATTTGGACTTGTTTACCAATGTACCCTCTCCCCGCATTGATAAAAAAGAAGCTTCATTGATTCGCTATTCTTGAGGGGGGGAATGTAAATAAAAATAAATAAAATTAGAATCATCTTTATTGATCACTAATTCTTACTGTACTCGTGAGCATGATCTCACGTAGGCTCATATACATTTATGAATATAAACTCATATAAGGTCACCTGTACTTTCATAAATATTTGTTTGTATAAGTTCATAAATGAAAACTCATAAATATATTTATGAATTTAGGTTTGTGTAAAGTTTATGAATAAGTTAAAACAATCTTGAACACGAGTTTAAATTGAATTAGAACAATTTTTATTATTAATTGAGTCGAGCCCGAACTCACATTGAGACCATTATTAGGTCATTTGTTGCTAATTTTAATGATATTTGAAGATATCTCAAGCACTAAAAGATAATAAATTATTTGAATGTGCCAACTAATTGTGTAAGTCTTTAATAATTGTTAAAGTGAACGGCAAATTATTGAGTAACTCGAAAGTTTCAACAATGTAAATATTATTCATATTTACTAATGAGTGATTATTTTTTATTACTAAGATAAATGGTAAATATTTATTTAAGGAGAGTACCACATTGTAAGGGTGCAATTTGAGTTGGGCAACCCGAATCCAATTTGAGCCCAACTCGATTTTTTTTCAAGATTGGACAACTATTTTTACAATTAAAGTTGAATTTGGATTGAAAAACTTCAATCCGAACTTAATTAAGGTTAGACTTGGGTTGAGGTGTCAACCATCCGAACCCGAATTGTAATATTATTTTTATACATATTTTTCATTTTAAATATATTATATATAATATTCAAATTATGATAACCTTTTTTCTTTTCAACTTCTTTTATTTAAATCTTAATTTATTGTATGTTAACACTTTGAATAATTAATTTCCTAAAAAATTGTTTGTAATTTTTAAAAATTTGCATTAAGTTATTAATTTTGTATGTGTTTAGGAGTAATCTAATGTGAAACTTATTAAAGATTACTTTAAAATTTTAACATAGAGATTGGTGATATAGATAACTCGACTTTTTAATTCAAATTCTCAATCCGAGTTACAAACTCCAGTTTAAAATTTTAAGGATGGATTGATCTAGAGTTGAGTAGTTAAGGTTAAAATTAGGGTTACAGTTAAATTAGAATTGAACATTTTATATGTAGAGTTGAGTCTAAATTATATCTCTAACCCGCTCGAGTTGTAGCCCAACCACATTGTTGGTACTCTTGTTGATGACCATGGGTATCTATCTGTGTATACTCCCGTTTGTTTGACCCACGGCCATTTGAAACCGAAAAAAGGAAGAAGCAAAAAGAGTGAGGGGATTTTGGTAATTGAAGCCCACTATATTGGTTTATCCACAATAACAAAAAGAAAATAATAAACTAGGTCAGCATCGTAATTATAAATTCCAGTAAGGGTCGAGATTAGAGCCTATTGTAAAAGTGGCAAAGTCATATAGTCACCTTCTAGAAGCCAACTAGAGGACTTTTGGTGAGATCTGTCATTTACATAAAAACCCCCCGAAGGTACGACATTAATACAGGCCAGTCAATTGACAACTCTAAGAGAGGTTTATTTTGTCATTTATTGAAGTTTATAGCAGTAGACTTTTGAAAAACAGACTAATTATTTAACTATAAAATTTATCAAATGACTAAAATGTAGTAATTACTTTTAAAAAACTCTAAATAGTTAAAATAATAATAATAACAAAAATGCATATTGAGTTTTGAATAAAGATTATATCTATATTTAATTTGGTAAGGCTTTATAAGTAGAATAAGGAGTGATTTAGAACTTATATTGAAAAATGTTTTAAAAGTGAAACTTGAAAATATTTAGAAAAAAAAAAAGGAGGAGGAATTTTTAGTAAATTTTTAATTGAGATAGTGCTTCTTTCTCAATTTTACCATTTTCAATTCACAAAATTTAGCATTCAGTTTAAACAACAAAAGTCTTAAAATCTTTCAATCAATAAATGAGAATTAAATAAATTAAGAACTTTTTTTCTTCTTCTTCTTCTTGTCAACGACAAAGTAATTACTCAATAATATAACTTTCCTTTAAGTTATTCCAATTTGTTAAACAAAACCAATATGTGATTTTTTGCTTAAATATTATCTGATATGTAAATAATTTGAATTATACATTTTAAAAATAATTTGAACATATCTTGATCTTAATATTGCCTTGACATTTTAACATTATTATTGGTTACTTATTGAAGGGTTTTTATGTCAAAAAAGGCAAAGAGTAACCGTATAAAAACAAAAGCTGTGTCTTGTCTTCTACGGACATACATCTTGTATATTATTATTATTATTATTATTATTATCTTGTCTTCTACGGACTTACATCTGTATATTATTATTATTATTATTATTATATCTAAGTCCTTAAAAGTAATTTCGTCTTTTCTGTTCGAAAAGCAGATCTTTACTTTCAGCTGGCCAGTCAAACTTGACAATTTGAACGAATCGAATATAAAAACCCACTAGTTGGCTACATTGTTCTAATAATATGCACCAACAATATTATCACGTGGAACTGCAAGTTTCTTCCAGCAAATTCCTTGTTGCTTGCGAACAAGAGAGTATATATATATATCTATATATATATATATATAAAAGAATAAAACATTAGTAATAAGAGAAAAAAAAAATAACATGTACTTTTACTTGAATAAATTATGAAAGAAAAGAAATAAAATAATATTATTTTTGTTTAAAAAATATAAATGAGAGAAAATAAAAGAAATTATTTTAATCAATTTATTATCATGTTATTTTGTGTTTATATTATAAGATAGATTCAAATATCTTTTAAATTTTATTCTTTAAAATGTTAGGATTATTTTTAGTATTATTAAAGATCTACTTATTTTTATCTTTTAATTTCAAATCTTTCTACTTTTAGGATGATAATATAGATAAGTTATCCCTCCAATCACTCATATCCTTTCTTTTATCTTACTAATAGCAATTCAAAAATAAAAAATACTATTCTTTTTTTTTTTTTTCTTTTTTCTTTTTCTCTCAATTCCATCAATCCAAACTAGCCTAAGGGATGGAAACAATTAAACCATCAAGTATTACTTAGTTTAAATGATATCTTCTTTATTTTACAGAGAAAGTTCAACTTAATTAGAGTCTCAGTTGACCATTCAAATTTTAAATTCATCCTCTAATTGATTTTGTATTGTGTAAATGTGTAATGCACTTATTTCATGAGGGCCATCATTGCTTTGATTCCATTGATTTTGCATGGGTAAATTAGTTTGACCTTCCATTAGATTTTTTTTTGAAAGGGAAAATTAGATTTTAGTGATCAAAATTGAAAAAATATTACATTTTAGTAACTTTACATCTATAACAGGTGAATAGTGACCAAACTTAAAAATTAATTATGAATGAGTGAACATTTAATCTTGATATCCAAAATACCCTTCATTCTCTTCATAAATTCTTATTATTTTTTTGTTTTTGACAACCCCAATTATCATAAATTTCAAAAATTTCGATAACTTGTATGCAACATATGAACATGTATACATTCTAAAGAAAATATGATAATATATATAAATTTATTCCTAAAAAAAAGGATTGAAAATTTCTAGATAAAAAGGGAGAGCATTTTAGATCTTAAAGTTAAATGGTCATTTGTTGACAATTATTTTTTAAGATTGGTTACTATTTACCTTTTATTGAAATTATGTAAAATAAATATTTTTTAATTTTGGTCACCAAAATCTAATTTTTCCTTTTTGAAATTACAACATGTTTCTATGATTTTAAAAATGAATCTGACATTCTGTCAAATACTTCGGTTAGATAGGATTAACGGAATTTGTCATTTTATTATTTGAATAATTTTTACAAAAAATATTAAAATTAGAATTATGAAATTTTAAATTACTGATGTCATGCAAAATTGTGTTGATTAGTATTGACCTTTTTCATCACACAAATATTAATTGATAGGAAATGTGATTTTTCAAATAAGATAGTCCGTATAATTATGACAAACAATTGGAGATGTGATTATTATAATTCCACTCATTTTCTTTTTGGGTGTTACAAAGTGCTTCTAGAATGTTTTTATTCCTTTAATGGGTATTGAACTTTCTTAAGGTATTGAATTAAGACTTGAAGTGTAAATATATATATTTTGGACTAGTCTTGAAGTAGCATTTTGGTGAAAATGATGTAGGTACCTTCATTTCCATATATTTCTAGCCATTATTATTATTATTTGACAACTTTAAGTATTTAGCGTTTTAAATTCGATTTATCTTTTTAAGTGACATACCAACACTATAATGATTTTTGACTACCTTTGTAAGATCCAACTCTCCAATTGTTAGAAATATGTAATTAATTTACCAAAAAAAAAGGTCCACAGTTGCAATTAATTTACCAAAAAGGAACGAGTCAGTCAATGGTGTTTCTAGTAGGTGTTAAATGAAATTATTTCTTTAAGACAGACGAATTAGTCGATTGAAATTGAAATTGTCAAGTCATCCATAATTGTTTATTCATCATTATACCAATCTCCAGTATTTAATATAGATAATGTCAACATACATTCGTACCTTGAATGGTTGCTTCAATGTTTTTTTATTAATATAAAATTGAAATTGTCGAGTCATCCATGTTTTGGGTCCAAATCCAGTGGCTTGGGCTCTCGATTAGGTTGGGCTCTTATTTTGTCTTGCGGGCTGTTTGGCTATGTTTTTCTTTTTTGTCCTTTTCCTGATGTGAAGACAATTGTTTCTTTTGTTCTTTTTCTTCTAGAGATCGAACCCACTTGATTCAGAACCTACAAGCTTGTGATTGAGGAATGAGGACTAATCTAGTTGTATTTTTCTTTTTCTTCTTCTTTTTCTTTTTGGAGAAAGCTTGAAAAATACATATTTAGAAAATGCTTTTTTCAATTAATTAGATTAAATAATTAAAAATAAAAAAGCAAAATTTTAATAGAAAATTGATAATCGCACTTGATAAAAATACTTTCACACTATAATTGTTTTTTTCAAAAAAAAAAATGAATATAAAATATATGTCAATCAAAAATATTCTTACAACTTTTTGAAGAATATTTATGTCATTTCATTTATGAAAAAATAAAATAGATTAAGCATAAATATCACATCTCTTCAAAAGGAATAAAAATTTATAAGGACAATTTTATAATCATTGCAGTATATGTATGTAAAATTAAATTAGTAGTTCGTCTAATTTAGATAATTTGTGAACTCTAAATGCTCGCAATCATCTGTAATAAGCAAAATGAAAATACGAAGTCTATGTCACCTACTCACAAAATAAGAAAGAAAATTAAATGAAACCTAACTCAAGAATATAATATTTCTATACAATACCTTGAATTAATGCAGGCACCGCAAAGCTTCCAGTGTCACTCGCGCTATGCCCTTCCAAAGGGGTCATTCATTACAAAGTAAAAAAAAAAAACCCATAATTAGCATATGATACATATAAACACACCTATGTATATGAAACAACTCACTGATTGGTAATGCTGTATACCCATCACCAACTACAATTATAAATCTATCTATTGCGACGTCATTTTCATTTATACCTAAGTTCCCATACAATTGCAACCATCTGTATCTATACTAGTTAGTTATATTTGTGGACGCATCACATTCCACCTGCACACTTCCATTACATCTAAAAATATATAAATATATACATATAGATAGATATACAGATAGAGATAGAGAGAGAAAGTCAGTGAGAGAGGGAGGGGGAAACAAGTGTACCCTTTGGGTAGGGTGAGCTAGAACTTTGATTTTTCTTAGATGTCATGATAAAAAGATAATAGTAGATTACCAGGCGGGTTTATATTAATTAACACGTGAGACGTGGGCATCTTGAAAAGCTAATACCATTATCTACATGACCGTGCACGTGTCCTCAATCAACGGGTATTGCGTCAGCTATTGCATGGACGGATCGACGTTGGTAAACTGATGCGGGTCCAAAATGAATGATCTTTCGCCACGTTTTGTTTCTACAGGATCTTGATAGTCAGTGTGACGCGTTTGGACTGTGTGATTGGTCCACACACATACCTAATTTTGGTGGGCTCCTCTCAATTCTCTAAAAATGTTTTGGCCGACACTCAAAAGATGAAAGTTGAATGGGGTTTTGCAAAAGAGGTCCTTCCCAATTAACTTAATATGTCAATGGTCCTTTAATTTTACGTTTCTGCAATTCACCCACTTAATACCCAACTCTTTTACAAACACTTCCCTTGCTAAAATTTTCACTAATTTCAATAATTTATTGCTCATTCAACCCCTAAACTTCATTCTTTATTTTTATGCTGTGTTTGGTACACAAAAATGAAATGAAATGTATCTGAAAATACCTCACCTAGTGAGAAATAAATTAAACTAACAAAAGTGTGGTGGTCGTGATGTGGAGGTAGTGGCGATGGTGTGGTGGTGGAGGTGATGGGGTGGCAGTGGTGTGGTGGAGGTGGAGGTGGTGGTGTGGTAATGAAAGAAGGTCACAATGTGAAGGTGGTGACAGAGGAAGGTAGCAATGTGGAGGTGATGGTGTGGTGACCGATGGAGGAAGGTAACGATGTGAAGACGGCGATGACGGAAGTGGTGGTGATGCGATCCGTTGACAACAGCTAAATTCCTTTAATTGACAAAAGTATGCATTAAACCATTGTGTTTGTGAATTAAATGCTTTTACTAGTGATTTTTCTCTTAAATTAAAGTGTTTAGAGCAATTAAATTTAAATAATAGTACTTAATTACTAACAATACTATGTTCTACTAATAGTACTTAATTTTTCCAATAATAGTGATCGTTGTTGTTATTAATTTCTCCTCGTTACAAGCCAAAAAAATGATTAATAACAACAATTAATTAACAAATTAAGAATAGGCAGTAGCATGCATGGTGGGGAAGGGTATGAATGAAAAGACTTCATATCCAATGGGGGTAGGAATAAGAAACATAGAAATATAAGTAGTCAATTAGATTTTATAAAATTAAAATGAAAACTTAAAATCATAAGCTACTTTCATTGTCACATTAATGCAAATCAACATCTATGTTTTGAACCATACCCATCACTTGAAATCTCCTAATTACTACAAGCATGCATGTGTGGTGCATATTGTTTTACCCCTCAATCATACACCACTAACTAAATGCTTGTTATATTCTCTGCTCTTTCTTCTTGTCCTTCTTCTTCTTCTTCTTCTTCTTCTTCTTCTTCTTCTTTTGCTGGCCTCTTCAGTACCATCTTGTTATAGTGTTAATTACTTATGATGTTGAATGATCAAAGGGCTATCACAAGTAGAGAAGATCATGATCGTGATCATGATGATGATGTACAGATCAGAGATATCCATGCCTTAACCCCACCTCATCAACCGGTCAATATTGGTGGGCGTGGAAGAGAAAGTACTTGGGATAGATCATCATCTTTGTCGATGGGTAGTGAAGCGGCTTCAAGTGAGAATTTTACAAGCATGAGTAGAGAATTCAATGCCCTGGTGGTGGCAGGATCAACCACAGGTAACAACAACAACAACGTGGACATTCATAATGAGGGGATGATGAGCAACTTGGGTAGGATTGGAGAGGATGAATTAATTCCAGAGGAAACCAACCCCTTGGCTATTGTACAGGATAACAACCCTTTGGACCCTGTCCGATCACCTAGACGTGCCACTTCAGGTGGCTTTTCCACCATGATCACTGCTTATGGTACTACTGATCATGGCATGGAGGTTTCCGCCCATAGAGTGAAGAAAGAGGAGGTGGAGTCAAAGATATCAGCATGGCAGAATGCTAAGATCGCCAAGATTAACAACCGCTTCAAGCGCGAGGACGCCATAATCAATGGTTGGGAGAGTGAGCAGGTTCAAAAGTCCACTTCATGGATGAAGAAAGTTGAGGTACGTACATATATATATATATATATATGATCCAAATATATTAATTTCAACTCCATGCATATATATATATGCTTAATTAATATTGTTTTCATGTGCTATCTAGCTTTTTACAAATTATACATATATGTGTCTCTAAAATTATATATGTTCTATCTATACTCGCTCATACATATATTTATATATAAATATTTATATCACCCGTAGATTGATGGTACAGATTGATGATCGAGAGTTGATGGGCTGCATGTATATATGATCGATAAAAGATATTTCAATCACTAATTATGTCCATCTTCATTTCAACTTGCTCAAGTCAAATAGTATAGCAAAGTTAATTATCAAATTGGCAATTATTGAACCTTTATGACTCACTTCCCCAACAGTTAGCTGTCTCAACACAATGAATTAAGTATTGTTTTTTTCTGAATAAATTAACTATATATATTGACGATTTCAATAGTATTCCTAGTCCTATTTATTTACCCGAACGTCTGATATGACCAAAATTCCCATGGCATACAGGCTGCATACCAACAATGGAATGTATATATCATTATGGGGAAAAGAGTAATTAAGGACAAAGGACAGTTTAGTACTTCAAATTTTCTGCCTTTTATTGTTAATTCTGTTCATTGGTATGTTATGTTAGCGAATAAAATTAAAGAATAAAAAACAAAATAGTACTTTAACATGGAGATGGATTATATAATTTTTGTGCATATATATGTGTGTGTGTGTGTAGAGGAAGCTGGAGGAGAAAAGAGCAAGAGCGTTGGAAAAGATGCAGAATGAGGTAGCAAAAGCACACAGGAAAGCAGAGGAAAGGAGGGCATCATCAGAGGCCAAGAGGGGAACAAAAGTGGCTAGGGTTCTTGAAATAGCAAACTTGATGAGAGCTGTTGGAAGGCCTCCTGTCAAGAGGTCCTTCTTTTAATTAATAATCTCCTACGTACTATAGATATATATATATATATATATATATATATATATACTCTATTCTAGTTTCAAAAACATTTAACAATTAAGAATATATATATATATATATTTGATAGTATATATTTGGGCATATATATAATTAAGCAGCCAACAATTAATAGTATATATTTTAGGGCGGTGGTCCCTTCACCCTTTTCAACTGTAGGGTACCCGCGGCCTATATGATAAGAGTCTGGGGAAATGCTGAGTACGTTACCCCAAAAAATGTATAAATCTATGAAGTATATATCAGCTGATCGATCGAGTGTTTTAATTACTATTTACTACTATGAGTTGAGTGCTTCAAGTGTGTAAGAATTTTTTACAAGGTTTGTAGGTGATGGTTTTGGAACAATTTTCTTGCTTTGTACAGTTTTTTGTTATTGCTTATGTAATAAAATATCATGCATGTTCAGAATCCTATGACAAATATATTTGGATATATATTTTTATAATTATGAGCCAGGAAAAAGTGATAGCTAGACAGTGGCTAATTAATAACAGTGGTGAAGCAATAAATATATATATATATATATACACACACACACACACACGGTAACATGCATGTTATAAAATGGAATCAAATTAAATTTACCTCTATATCATGTATTTTAATTAATTACCATGATTTAATATCAATCATGCTTGAATTGACTGTCACAAGTATGTTATTGCTCTTTTATGTCCAGTAAGGTGAGGTAAAGGTATATTAAAAGGAAAAAGATAATTACAGAAAGAGCCCAAAGGCAGCAAGCACATAGAAACGGCAAACAAAAAAAAGGCCCAAACACAAGGCTAGCAAACAGAGTAGAAAGTTAGAAACAAGAATAACAAACACAACATATATAAATAAATAAAAATAATAACTAAACAGAATTATTAGACTTAAACTTTTGTATGATATGAAATTCACATCATACTTATCGAATAGCCGTTAAACTTTTTACTTGAGAGAATTTTCTTCATGCTATGTTGGGAGCAACAAATTGGCGGACTTGAATTTGGAATTGGAAGAATTATAGTTGAAAGTTTTAACTAAGAATAATTAATGATTTAGAAGCTCATTAGACTCTAGTTCGATTATCACCATGTAGTGAAAGCTCACCGCTTCTCTTGCATAAAATTATTTTTATACTTGTCCAATTTAGAGTATCTGTATTACTCTTTAAGTAAATTTATTATTTTCGTACTTGTCTTAATCTGAATCGTGTTCTCCTACTTTTGACCAATCAATTTTTATGTGATATAATATTTAACAAGGTGCTTTATCAGTGTTTTGATAACAAAACAATCTATTAAATTAACTTCCGAAAAAAAAAAGAATTTAATAAATTCTCTTCAAAACCTTTTAATTAATTGACTTGATCACTGCACCATGAAGTGATAGTACTACTATATAATCATGTTTATCTCTGTAGTGCCATAAAAATTCCACACACTTGGACAGTAAAATGCCTATTTAAAATACTGAGTTTTGAATATTCCAAAACATTAGAATGTAGTTTTTTTTCAATGAATTCAGAAAGTTGTTGAGGCTAAAACTCTGAAAATAAAGGTTCCATTCTTATGAGTTCAGTGACCGAGCCACGTTATGCGCAGTGGAGCCAATTTTTGTAATGCCTGTTTTTTATACAAATAATAATAATAATAATAATTATAAAGATACCCCCACTGAACCCAAAGAAAATCACAAAAACCTTAAAAAAAAACTTCCAAAAATAAAAAAAGACCTTTCATTTTGGCTCCACATAATTTTCAAAATTAAAAAAAAAAAATCATGTCTTTCTCTTCCACCAAGTCTGAAAAAAAAAATTTAAGAATCAAAATTCAAAAAAAAAAAAAACTCCTCTTTTGGGAGCAGGAAAGATATTAATTATTATTATTATTATTATTTTTTTTTATAGGTATGAGCTTTTTCTCAGTAGTGGGATTTAGAACCAAGAAATACAGTATATAATTTGTGTACTGCTGCTTCAATGCAAAAGGTATGACTGTATGAGTGCTAAAAGATTCTCTTAGATTGAAATAAAGATTATAAAAAATTCTAAATATATATTTAAAGGTTGAGTAACCATTTGGATAATCTATCAACATGAATTTTATATGTACATCAATCAATTCTGTCTCTCTCTGAAATGAAAGGAAAGAAAAAAAAAAGAGAGAGAGAGAGAGAGAAAAGAACAAAAAAAAAAAAAGGAAAGTTAGAAGCACCATCACCAACAGTGACAACTCTGGCCACCAATTATGTGATAGTGGTGAGTACGCGTTTAAACATCACCATTCTTAATTTTATTTTAAATTACTACAACTTTAAAGATATTGAAATTTTAAATATAAGATGTTAAAAAAAATATATATATATACATATATATAAGGGTTACAAAGCAATATGTTTCATAGTCAGTCAGTGGCTTGCTAATATATGCTGATGTACCAATTCTCCCTTTTCCTGGTGTGTTGGGTCAGTTAAGACTCCAACATACTAAGATGGTGTTTGATATTCAAGTGTGTTTGAAGGAAAATTTGAGTATCACCTAAAAAAATAGTTAAAATAAGCTAAAATTTAATCCGTGAGAGAGGTCATTTATCACTAAACACTTAAAATTTAATCAGATAATATCAATTTACTATTAACACTCACTTTTCAATCTTATAAAAAAAAAATCTACAAATACGATAACATGATAAATAATAGACTATTCAATTTTAGTATACTATATTTTATTATTTAGACTAATATGACAAGACAGTAATTGAATTTTCTCACAAGATATTGTCTTGTTTGATTTTGGCGAGACAAATATTTTTCTTCATACATATCTTTTATCTGATTTCAAATTTGTTACTTGAACTCGTCCAATTTTCTAGATAAAGTAGTTTTCATAAGATTAAAAAATAAATTATTCTAAGAAATTGAATCTTTTTTTTTTTATAAACTATTTTTCACGAAAAAGATTGTTCACCAAACGAAATTTGAATTGTCTTCCTCTATTTCATCCCACAAGATATATAGACAGTAATATGATATTTCAAAATTTCATAGTTCAAAGGTCTTTTTGCCTGTCCAAGCACTTCATGATTCCCAAACATTGTCAATTTTTTACATTTCCAATAGAGGTTTCACCCAGTAAATTATTGTTATTTGGCAAGTTCATGTACTTAATTGCCTTCCTTGCCCCCACATTGCACCTCTATATATGTGTGCGCATATATATGTGTGTGTGTGTGTCCATTGCAAGCACTTTGTATATATAATCATTTTAATTACAAGCAAACCAAAAGCCAAATAAAGAAAGATCAAAATTGATCTCTCCCATTTTTGTCATACACTAAAATTAATTAAAAAATTGAAGAAAGGTAAAATCTTGATCTCCGTGAGTTAAGTAACGGTATATGCTAGATTTGGGTTGATATTATGTAGAAAGAGAAAAATGAGAAAGAAAAACTTAATTTATTCCAAAAGTATAAAGGCCAAAGCCCGGCTAGCAGTCTGATTGGTTTTCAGGTGGACTGGTTTGCGTTTCTGACCCAGTCAAAATGAGCGGATATAGGTTCGTAAACAATATATATTTATACTATTATTAAAAGTACCAGAGAATTTTTTTTAGTTTTAGGAGACTATTTTTTATTTTAAAATTTAAAAAATAGAGTTATAAATTATACAAAATCCTTTTAAATGTCACTATATTATTTATTTATTTTTAAATAAAAAATAGAGTTATAACATAAACCAAACCTTAAAATCCATAAAATCATAAGCACAAACACAGCTCTCATCAATAACTTATTCTTCTAATTCGATTTCGATTTTCTCTCGACTCACATCAATTTTCGTGTGAGTTTTTTTTTCTTTTTTATTATTATTTATTTTCTTTAATTTTTTCCCCAAGTATGATTTTTTCATGTATTTTTGTTCATGTGATTAGATGCTCTGTGATATTTATTATCCATGGATTTAACCCTAAAATTCCTAAAATCATAAACATAAACACGGCTCTCATCAACATGTGGTTCTTCCTCTCAGCTCTCATCAACAGACATTCTAATTCGACTTCGATTTCCTCTAGACTCACATCAACTCTCATGTGAGTTTCTTTTCTTTTTTCCTTTTTTTTTTTATCATTTGTTTTCTTTAATTTTTTCCCCAAGTATGATTTTTTCTTGTATGTTTGTTCATGTGATTAGATGCTTTATGTTATTTATTATCTATGGATTTAACCCTAAAACTCCTAAAATCATAAACACAAATACGGCTCTCATCAACAGGTGGTTCTTCCTCTCGACTCTCATCAACAAATATTCTAATTCGATTTCGATTTCCTTTTGACTCACATCAACTCTCATGTGAATTTCTTTTCTTTTTTCCTTTTTTTAATTTTTATTTTCTTTAATTTTTTTCCTGTAATTTTTTCTTGTATGTTTGTTCATGTGATTAGATGTTCTATGCTATTTATTATCTATAGATTTTTGTCTTTTCTTGCTATTTAATTATTGCAAATCTTTTATTTTTTTATTTTTTTCTTTAATTTTTCCCCCAAGTAGTCTTTTTATTGTATATTTGTTCATGTGATTAGATGTATAAATGAAGAGAAAAAAATAATTTGAAAGAAAAAATATAGTTATAACTTATACAAAACCCTTTTTTCATGTCACTATATTATTTATTTATTTTTAAATAGAAAAATAGAGTTATAACAAAAACCAAATCCTAAAACCCCTAAAATCATAAACACAAACACGACTCTCATCAACAGCTGATTCTTCCTCTTGGCTCTCATCAACAGACATTCCAATTTGATTTTCTCTCGACTCACATCAACTCTCATGTGAGTTTTTTTTCTTTTTTCTTTTTTATTATTATTTATTTTCTTTAATTTTTTTCCAAGTAGGATTTATTCTTGTATGTTTGTTCATGTGATTAGATGTTCTATGCTATTTATTATCCATGAATTTTTGTCTTTTCTTGCTATTTAATTATTGCAAATTAATCTTTTCTTTTTCTCTTTTCTTTATTATTTGTTTTCTTTAATTTTTTCAAAAAATATGCTTTTTATCGTATATTTGTTCATGTGATTAGATGTATAAACAAAGAGAAAAAAATAATTTGAAAGAAAAAAAATTTGAGAGAGATGGAATATATCCCAATAATTTCTCAAATTAGGTCGATTACCTGATTCCACTTTGATAGGAGTTCAAAGAAGAGATGCGAGATGTTGATGAACTTGCATAAACCATGTAGGTAGAAAACAACCAAAATTTAATATTTTAGTATTATTAGAATTATTATAAAACTAAATGATCAAAATTTAATATATATTTTTTTTCAAAAAATCAAGTTGATTGTATAAATGTATAGGTAACTATGTAATCATTTTTTTCTCCTTTAATCAGTAATTTGGTTGAAGACTTGTTTTCAATTTAGAATTAGGGTTTTTCAATTAGGGTTGTTTGTTTATAAACATATATATGATCAGAAATTTAAAACATAATTTTCATGCATGTAATTTAGGAGTTTTGGGTTTTCAATAGGGTTTTTCAAAGTGGATTGTTTGGTTATATATATATGATCTTAAATTTGGGTAATGATTAAAATAAAATCAGATTGGTAAAAGAAAAAAAAAAGAGTTTAATAGATATATAAAAAAACGTAATAAAAAAATTACCAAACAATTAAATTCTATATCTATCTATTCTATACTACTATTAAAAGTACAAAGAGTTTTTTAAGTTTTAGTACACTTTTTTTTATTATTAAAAAAATACACATAAATTATATAAGCATACGTTTTTTTTTTGTCTTCTCATTTTTTTTTTAAATTTGCACTATTACTTCAAAGTTAAAATCTGTAACTACACGTAGCAATGATTGTTAAGCATACATTATATCCTAATATGTAATAAGGGATTTATGTCACCACAAACAGAGACTAAATTAAGTGTTGATTGATGTTAAATTGATATATTTAGGTAGTAAATATATCCATTTAAGCTATATTTTATTTATTGGTGCAAACATAAATTTAAGCTTTATATTTAAATTTATTTATTTTATTGATTTGATAGCCCTTAACATTGTAATGCTATATGTATTTATTTCTTAGTGTTTTATTCATAACTTGATCATTTTTAATCAATTACATCTCATGTTTGCCTTTTGTTTCAATTTAATTTTTTTCTTTTGATATTTTATTTTCACTATTGAGAACAATGTGTAGAAAATTTGGCTTTTAATTAATAAAAATAAATTAACAATGGAGACACTTCACACACTTTAGTTTAAGAAAAATCACTTTATAATTGTTTTTCTTTTTCAATTCAAATGGGTAAATATTTATTTTAACCGTGTTGATGATGTTTGACTCATTAGATTTTTCATTTTATTCATGTGAGAATAATTTTTTCATCAAAAATTTATTTTAGTCCTTGATATGATACTCTAAAATTATTATAAACATGCAAAGAAAATTTAATTAAAGTTTCAAGTTGACGTTTAACCACGCGCATGGCACATGCCTTTTTACTAGTGTGTGTGTGTGCGCGCTTGTACTAGTCATTACTAGGCATATATACTATAATAACATGATTGATATACCAAGAGTATAATACTGATATACTTTTTTTTTAAGCACATAATATTGATCAGAAATGATCTCTCGCTCATTGGTGAGCTATAAATTCTTTCACACTATGTATGGTAACAATTGGATATGATTGCGATGATTTTTAGAAGTTACTTTTTTTATACTTAGATCATATCTCAGAGTTACTGTGCTTGGTGTCTGAAAAATTTCTTGTTCACCGATGAACAAGAGATCATTTCTACTAATACTAATATACACAGTATAAATATAAGGTGTATTAGAATATCATAATGATATCAATACATAAAGTATATGAAAATTCGAATATGTAAAGATTGAAGTTTGTGGTTTAATAATATTTTCTCTCATTTCAAAGTGAAGGGTGATCGAGACCTTTGATTCAAGTCTACTCAAATACATTGTGGAAGTTAATCTTGTCAGAATCATAACTTAACAAAGAGACGTATCACTATCATCCTTGCACTAATTTCATATGAATAAATAAGCCACGTGAATTATATCTTTTCTATTATATGTCATTTCATCTACTATATTTAGCTTCTTAAAGTCATTTTTAATAACTTCATCCTATATTATTTTTTGTTGATCTCTCTATTTATTGCCTTCTATTATAACTAGACCTGTTAACGGATCGAATTTTGATCCGAATCTGGGCCAATAATTAGGATATGATTGGACATTCAATCCGATAATCTGTTAGAGATCCAAATTCGATAATTCGTTAGCTAAAAAAATCGGATATGGATTATGGTCAATCCGATTCAAAATAATATAATATATAATTTATTATAAATCTATTATCTAATGTTATAACATATAATATTCACATGCTATTAAAATATTTTTTATCATTATTTCCTTCTTTTTATCTCTCTCTCTTTTGTCTTTCTTTATAGTTTTTTCTTTAATAAAAAGTCAAATACTTATTTTTCTACTTTTTTCTTTATATTTTATTTTTCATTTCTATTTTTTTTCCTAGTCATTATTTGCTAATCTCTTTTGAAATTATTATTATTTTTTTAAAATTATATTCTTTTTCGGATCGAGTTATTGGATCGGATATCCGATTAATAACAAATCAGATATTGATTTAATTATATATAATCCGTTGGGTTATCAGATCGGATCGACTATAGCTCTTATCGAGTTTGGATGGATCAAGCATAATCCGGTCCGAATTCGATCCGTTTACTAGTCTAATTATAACTAGCTTTTTTCTTTTGACTGGCGTGTCTCTAGGTTTCCAATATATGTGTTCAAATTATCTAATACTACTCTCTAATTTTCTCATGGGTACTATACCTCATTTTTCTCTCACACTTTCATTAGTGACTCTATCATTTCTAGACACTTTACTAATCCATCTTATATCTATATTACATTTAAGTATTGTGTTTAAATTTTCCTATAAAAAAAAATCACGATTTAGCGTAAAAAAATGCTTAAAAAATTAATCTTACGGTTCAAAATATCTCTGTCTGTTTACGGTCTAAAATAACTCTCTCTATTTACGATCAAACGATCACGGTTCATCCATTACATTCATACCTAAATTCATATACACATTCACCTACTTTCACACCTAAAATAACATTATATTTTTTTATAGTGTCATAGGCATATACAATACATTAGTATAATTATAAAACATATGACCCATCTGGTCAAGAGAGGGAGAGAGGGAGTTGTTTCATGGGCATTTATTGCACATATATCATACATGAGTGAAAGAGGAATAAATTTTAAAAAGAAAAAAAAAAGAAGTAGATAAAAAGAAAAAAAAATGAGATAATTTTGAGAGAAAAAAAAGGTTTAATTGAAGAAGAGGAATGTAAATTTTTTTTTGAAAGGAATAAAAAAAAATTGAAGAAAGAAAGATTTATAGAGCCTTTTTGAAAGAAAAATTTTCATTTTCTAAAATTTCAAAATATTAATACATGCATTATTGCAATCATCTGTTTGTTTTCATTATTTCAATTAATCAGAGTGGACTTAATCGGGCCACTATGGAGCTACTTTCGGCCTATTGGGCTAGATTTTCAGGCCTGATCAGACTTCAGGAGGTAGCCTAGTCCACTATATTAACAATCCAACGCGAGCTGGGTTTGACCAGATGGAGTTTGGCAGCCCAGTCAGGTTATGTATGACTTAGGCCTGGTTGGAAAGAAATGAAAAGAAAAGAAAGAGAAGGAAATGGAAGAATATGTTTTTTTGTGTTTGGCATAAATTTTTTAATGGAAAGAAAAGAAAATAAAAGAATTTAGATTGATAAATTAAAGATGAATAGTAGTTTTTGTTATTCTTTTAAGAATGGGAGCAAATGAAAGGAAAGAGAAGGAAATATTATTATTTTCTAATGAAAATTTGTTAATATCAATTTTGCAATTATTCTGATAAAAAGTAAAATTTATCTTTTAAATATAAAAAATGTAAAATAATGATAGGTGCAGTGAAAGTTATTACTAAATTGAAAAAAATAAATCACTCCCATCCATTAGATTGTAAAATTGTGAATTTCACTTGCAGTAATCTAAGAATGACAGTGATTCACTTTCTTAATTCGGTGATAACTTTCACTATATTTATCATTACTCAAAAATGTATAATAGTAAACTTTTTACAATATTTTCATTTCTTTTATTTTCCATAACTATCATTTTTTTTATTTATTAATCAACCAAACACAATAAAAATTTAGCATTATTATTTCTTTTTCTTTATTTCTTTTCTCTTGTTACTAATATTATCCTTTATTCTTTTTTCATCGTACCAAACATAGCCTTAAGCAAACTTCCTGCTTTATACTTCGCCTAAATCATAAAGATGGTGTTATATAACGACATCTTACCACTTTGTCACAACAACATCATAAGCTTCCACAATATGCAAGAAAGCATTAAAGAGTGACTTCTACTTTCTTCCCTTGCGTTGTCATTTCACTTCAAAGATAGACAGACATTCAAGTGTGACGAAACAGTTTTTTTTTCATGTCTTGTCATTATTTATGTGGATAGTGAAATTTAAGTCACTGCAATTTTGTTTAATTTTATTACAAAATATATATTTAAAAATTAATTAGCTATTCCTCAAAGCTTCAATTATTCGATGACTATAATTAGATGAGGATATAGAATGTCAATTTAATATATGGATACTTCATTATATTTAACATTGATGATTCACCAAATTATCCTATAAAAATGTAAATGCTATGCATATATTTATAAATTAAATGTGTATTCAATCTTAATGGAACTGAATCATAGATTCATAAGATAAAACATTTTAATGACAGTATAATACCTTAGTTCGCGCAAAACCCAACCCCCAAAAAATCCATCACATCTCAACTTACGTCATACTATACAGGTTTTATGAATATTTTGAGTTTCTTGAATCGTTTCAAATTTTAATAACTTATTAATTAATAGATAAATATTACAAAAAAAGTAAATGTTAAACAATATAATTTATATACACAAGAGATGAAATAAAATCACTCATATCATGTGACAAAAATCAACCAAACTATGTGTAATACGATCTTATGACAATAATTTATAATTTATGATAAAAAAATATATCACCTATTCAATGTTTGAAGACTAATAATATGTTTTAAAAAGTTCACTTAAAATTTTAAGTTTATTTTATATAAACAACGTATAACTTTAAATATATGAAAATTATTATCTTTTCTTATATTTCGAATTGCTCGAATTAGTAAAACATTTATCCAAAATTTGTCCAAAATAAATTTGAGTGATAAAATTTAAACTCAATCCCAAGCTCATAGTCACAAGTTGCTTGTTTTCGGGTGAAATTCGGATTGCTTGGGTTAGGCCCACCCCTAAATTTTAACTCCATTTTTCAGTTAAAATAATAAATAGCCATTAAACAGCAAATAAGGTAAATGTAACACTCTCTGCAAATGTAATTTTCAAAGTGTTTTGTTTTAAGTTTCACCCAAAAACATATCATTCATCAAAAGTGTCCTCGTTGTATGTGCCTCTTTCACGGAAAAAATCTATAATATATTTGGTATATTTAAATTGGATAAATCTAGATTGTGCGTATTGTACACGCACAATAAATTTTAATGCGCATGTTATATACGTACAATTCGTATACATCTGGTTCTCCTAGTGTATTCTAAATCTTCTTCTCTTTTATGCTAAAATAGAATTTAAATTATGTATCTTTGCTCTTTTATATATGGGTAAAATCCTCAAACACTCCCTCAAGTTTGGATTTATTGCCCACAAATTAAATTTGTGTCAAAAAAAGCTCTAACACCCCCTCAGGTTTGATTAAATTAGCCTTAACACCCCTTGTTGCCAAAAATACCCTCAAATTATTTCTCTATAAACTATCTAGCTTAAATAATAATTTATTATTAAATATAAACTATGTATTATAAATAATAATTTATTTAATAATAAACTATGTAGCATAAATAACAAATTATTTAACAAATATATAATTAATAATAAACTATATAGCATAAATAATAATATATGTAACAAATTATGTAAATAATAATAAACCTTATTACATAAATAGTAATTTGTTTAACAAACTGTGTAACTAAAAATAAACTATGTAGCATAAATAACAATTTTTTTAACAAATATCTAATTAACAATAAACTATGTTGCATAAGTAATAATTTGTTTTGATTACAAAATATGTAACATAAATAATAATTAATTTAACAAACTATGTAATTAAAAATTAATTTAACTAATAATGAACTATGTAGCATAAATAATAATTTATTAAACAAATATCTAATTAAGAGAGAGAATTTGAGGGTATTTTTGGCAATAAGGGGTGTTGGGCTAGTTTAACCAAACCTGAGGGGGTGTTAGAGTCGTTTTTGACACAAGTTTAATATGTGAGTAATAAATTCAAATATGAGGGGATGTTAGAGCATTTTACCCTTTATATATTTATATTTATATATATACATACATACATACACGTATAGGATTAAGGCAATGATATGTAAATATAAATTACCCATAAAGAAACCCTAAATTGGATTTGAAGGCTTTCGAGGGTGACTCTTATTACGTCCAAAAAGGAAGGTGGCTTTTGTTTGAAGGACCACCCAAAAAGGAAGCTTCACAAATCACAAGCACCAAATAACAATAAAAAAAGTAAAAGAATACATGAAAAATACTAAGCTGGTCGTCTGGCTTTGTTGAATTGAATGCGACCAAAAAAAATTCGTCTTCCCCCCCTCTCTCTCTAAAATCTCTCTTTTAACCTACAGATATGGGAGTGCTTCTCAATTTTCCCTGCAACTTCTTCTTCTTAGACCCATATGAAATTTTCCATCATAAGTTTGTTCTGCTCCAGGAATCAGAGATCTGACGCTGAAGAAAGAAAGAACTCTGGTATTTGATTTGATCCTTTATTTGCTTTTCACCAGCCAGAGAGCAGAAAATAGTTTCTGACAGATATATTGCTGTATATCTGGTAATTTCCGTCTTTCTAGCACAAATCAATTGTTTGATCCGTTGATTTCAACATATCAAGGTACCCTTTTCTTTTACTCTCTATTCTATTTAGAGTTTCTTAGCTCTATATATGTATATATAGACATTCACAATTACACGTGTGCGTGTGCATATATATCTCTGGGTTAATGGCATGTGGTTTTGGGTTTTTCTGTCGATATTGAATGTTTTGCAATCAATGTGTTGGTACTCTTTTATTGGATTACGATTTCCATTGTAAAGAATGCCCTTTATACGTTAAAGTTAAAGCCTTTTATGCAATGCAATGCAAGATCCAGAAATTGGGTTTTCATGCTCTGATCTCTTCCCTCACTGTGTGTATTGATCAGGTTGAACCTTGAATTCAAGAAATATTCACTTCTATGGTGAGTTCATTTGATGATTTTTTATATTGGAATGAGATAGAAAATTTAAATTTTGATGAAATTCAATTTGAAAGAGATGTACTAAATGTGGACCAAACTGGTTGATTTTTTTGTGATTCAGTCTGTTTTGGATTGTGATTTTCAGGGAGAAGCTCCAGCTCTCTTTGTGGATAATCTGCAAAGGGATTTTTCAGATGGGTTTCATTTAAAATCCAAAGGCTTACAGACGGCCACAGTTTTCGGTGATAAAATAGTATGATTGTCGGACATGCTGATTTAATATTGTGCTGCAATTCATTTTGATTCTTAGTGATTAACCAAGAAATTGTGCATCCCATTGAAAGTTTAGTGTGTGCTTATGCGTGTGTCTTGAATCAGTATGTGATTGGTGGTACTAACAATGAATCAACACCCACAATTGGCATCCGAATTTTCAACAAATCGACGGGTGAATGGTGAGTTTTTACCATAGCTACAACATGAGCGGCAATTGGGTTTCAATTTAGAACAGAGACTTATTGATTACTCTGTGAATTTGCAGGGTCATTCATACGGTGTTGGGAACAAGACCAAAGCTTTCTAAGGGCCACTCAGCTGTGCTTTTAAATGAAGACAGAATATTGATTCTTCGAGGGGATTCCACCCCTGATGATTCTGTTTGGTTTCTTGAGGTTTGTATTTTCATCAAAGATGGTTTTAAAGATTATTTTGTGTTATATCATCATTATAGTGACATCAATTTTTATTTGTTTATGTATTTTGAGTAGCATTTTAAGTGGTAGACCACATATTTAGCGTATAACTTTGTGTTATATCATCATTATAGTGACATCATTTTTTGTTTGTTTATGTATTTTTGGTTGCATTTTAAGTGGTGGATTACACATTTAACATATAATCAGGTTAAGGAGTCATTACAAAAATAATTATTAAATATAGAAACAATATCAATTCTTTGTAGAGACTCATTTCAAATGGGTCAGGAACAACTTGAACTTATTAAAACTGGAATAATAAAATGAGTTCCATATGGTATTTGAGTGGCTCTAGATCCTGCAGTTCTAATTTGAATTCAGTTGCCTATACACATTTTTGATGAAGATTTGTTTTTCAATGTCTAGGTGGACACTAAATTTGTTAGAGAGAAGAGAGCGGAATTTGGAACTGAGGTGGTTGCTTGGAGTAGGGGAGTTAATGGCGATGCTGAGAAGCCCATTGTTATCAGTGGTCCTTCTGGAGTGGGCAAGGGTACATTAATTTCCAAACTTATGGAGGAATTTCCATCAATGTTTGGATTCTCTGTGAGCCACACAACACGTGCACCAAGGGAGAAGGAGAAGGATGGGGTCCATTACCATTTCACTCAGCGTACTGTTATGGAGAAAGAGATTAAAGATGGGAAGTTCCTGGAGTTTGCTTCTGTTCATGGAAATCTTTATGGAACCAGCTTTGAGGCTGTTGAGTTGGTTGCAGATGCAGGAAAGGTATGTATCTTGCATTTTGTCTATGTTCTTTGTGTTTTAAATTGGATAGTAAAATAGATCTCTGGTAATTATTAAAAACTTGACAAATGATGCCATGCTCAGCTTTTCACACAATCCAAGTCGATCTCCCATTTGATGAATCCAACTACAAATTCCTGAAGTTCAGTAATCAATCCAATAAATTTAACAAGAAGTGTCTTTTGAAAAGTGCAAAATCTCAAAACTGAAGAAGGACTAGAATCAGTTGATAGTTTCAGGGATGGGCCAACTGGTGTTTGGACCTATCTAGTACCACCTCACCAATACCACACACTCCCAGGAAAAAAAAGTGACTTAATAAATATAGAGGACATCTGGATTATTGATTGCTTTTGGATTTTGGTGTAATGGCGAGTGTGTTTCTTTGCATAAAGGAACAAGGCTAAATAGACGGGGGTATTATTTGAAACCCACAACAGTTGAGGGAATCAAAATTAGCATGTAATCATGGGCTTTCTAATAAGAGTTTGCAGTATCAAAAATTAAAAGGGCTAATTTGAAATTGTTGCTATATAGGTTTTGGCCTATTAGAATTGGTTTCTTTTGGATTGGATGGAGTATCACATTCTGGACAATAAAAGTGTTCTCAATATAAGTAGATATATTTTTATTTCTGCATACTTGAAATGATTTATTTTATTTTGATGTAGAGATGCATCCTTGACATTGATGTTCAAGGTGCGAGGTCTGTGAGGGCTAGTCCTCTAGAAGCCATTTTCATCTTCATCTGCCCACCATCATTTGAGGAGCTTGAGAAGCGCCTTCGTGCAAGGTTAACTAAATCTTGACATGTTAAACCATCTCAATCTTTCATTCCCTTCCAATTGATAAGTTCTTCAATTTTGTGAACAGGGGAACTGAGACAGAGGAACAAGTCCAAAAACGACTTCGAAATGCTAAGACAGAGCTTGAACAAGGACAATCTCCAGGCCTCTTTGATCATATTCTAGTGAATGATGACCTCGAGTCCTGTTACAAGAGTCTTAAGGTGGTTCTTGCTTCTTCACAAAGCATCCGCTATTATGATCATCTTAAATTCTTTCATGTTCCTTGCAGTCACAATTCAACCTGTCAATGCTTACTTATCTCATGACATTTCCCATACGATGTAGGAACTTTTGGGTCTTGATGAAAGCATCAACATCACCCCTAAATCATGTAAGCAGTTTCCTGATTAGACTATCTTGCTTTGCTGCTATGTTTATTATGCTTTGTTGAAATGACAAGTAACTAAAGTTTCAAAATGTCAAATTTAGTGCCAGAAATGTTCATCCTGCCTTTGGACCATTCAATATCAAAATTTGATCACAAAATCTTTATAAACTGTGGAACAGCAGCAATGGAGAAAGCATCAAAAAGCATGTGAGTTTCTTACAGATTCATTTGGTAACAGACACTAAATGTGTACAATTTTTTATTCTCAAGTCATTCCTTTCAATCAAACAGATTTGTGCTGGATGTGTCTTCACTCAAAGGAGGTGCACCTGGTCGGACACGGGGACTATACATGTATGCTGTAGGCCCAATTGCAGATGTCTCAAATGGTATCGAACACCTAAGCTGAGAGTGATGTCTCCTCATCCTCCTTGCTACAGAGTACAGACTTGATTAACATTTTTTCAATCTCTCTTTCTTAAGTGGTCCTTCAAAAGCATTGCGTTTTAGTTATACATTCTTTATTTGGAGATATAGCATTTAAACAATTGCTTCCCATTACACAAGAAATGAGAGTGAATTTATGTTTTTTGCGGCAAGTATAGATATTTAGATTGAACTCAATGTATGTTACACTTACCCATATTTCCTAAAGAAACAAAGGAACCTGGTAGATTAGCTGGATTGTGTAATGTTCAACTTGTTAAGTACTGATACTGTGGTGGCATGTAGGTGAGTTTGAGTCTATATCTAGTCTATCCCTCTTAGCACATCTGTGGTATTTGCATTGAAGATTTCAGTTTTGTTGACAAAGCTTCTCAAAATGGCTGGTTCTTATGATTGAAACCAGTTGATGATTTCACTGCGGCATAAAACTTGATGATGGTAATGATGAATTTATTCAAGAGCCTCGTTTTCTATTTAGAAATGCATCTTAAAAAGAATTACTAGATTTTTCATTCTTCTGCTTAGCGAAATATTTTGTTTGTAAAAAACTATACAGAGAAAAGGAAATATATATTTAGGGTAAATTATAGGGGTAAAGTGCATAAAAAACCCCCCTCTAGTTTAAAAAATGTGTAAAAAACATCCTTCATGTTCACTTTGCACCCTTGTAATTTCAAAAATGTGCAAAACAATCCTTCTGGGCTAAAAACACTTTTTAAGTTCTAATTTTACCTTTATGCCTAATTTCTTAATATTTCAAACAATAACAATTTTATTCTTTTTATATACTTTTTTTAAAATATTAATTTAATTATAAATAAAATTTTCTTGTTTTATTATCATTTCGTGGCCGAGCAAAAAAAAATCTTCATTGTTTTTATTTGTTTATTTATTTTTGGCGAAATAAAAAAAATCTTCAATGTTAGGAAAAAAACATTAGGCATTGTTTAAAAAAAATGGCATTTTTTTGCTTGTCCACGAAATGATAATAAAACAAGAATATTTTATATATAATTAAATTAATATTTTAAAAAAAGTATATAAAAAGAATAAAATTGTTATTGTTGGAAATATTAAGAAATTAGGTAGAAGGGTAAAATTAGAAGTTAAAAAGTGTTTTTAGCTCAGAAGGATTGTTTTGCACATTTTTGAAACTACATGGGTGCAAAGTGAACATAAAGGAATTTTTTTTGCACATTTTTGAAATTAGAGGAGGGTTTTATGCACTTTACCGGTAAATTATAGTGAAGTGACCTCCTGTGATTTGGATTTATTTGATATGAATATGTTCTTTGCTTATAATTATCGTATATACTTCAATTGATATTTTTCCTCTATAATTTAATAAAAAAATCAATGTTGTCAAAAGACAACTTTGCCCCTAATAATAGGTGCTATCAGCGCCCCCCACCCTCCCTTTACTCTCTTTCTCTCTCTCCCCTTTCTTTTCATGGCTACCCCCGTTACTGGACGATGACTCGGCAATGGAGCTCCTCGGTTGGTGATGAGGAATCAGAAGTGGGTCTCTTTATAGATCTTCCCGGTGGCTTGCCATGGAGGACTGTGAAGTGGGTCTCTTCGGGTCTTCACATGGTTAGCTTGGGTAGTAAACAAAGATTGATGACTTGGCAGCAATGTTGATGACAGGTCTGGCATGATTTTCTCGCTGTTGTGGTGTACAATGGAAGATAGGGGTGGCAAAATTCAACACGACCTGACAACACGACTCGAAATCGACACGAAGTTAGCGGGTTTGGGTTTGGGTTAAACGGGTTCGGGTCATAAACGGGTCGACACGATTAAGACACGAAAAAAACTTGTCGGGTTCGGGTTCAACCCGCTTAACCCGTTTAATTTGACGGGTTGGGTCGGGTCGGGTCAATGCGGGTTGAATCTACCCGTTTAACCCGTTTAGCGTTAATATTTATTAATTTATTTTAAAATGTAAAAAATATAAAACTTAATATTGTAAATTTATTTTAGAATGTTAAAAAAATGTAAACATATATTTTCACACACACACACATATATATATATATATATATATATATATATTATCTTTTAATATGTTATATTATATAGTATAAATGTTCATTTATTTCATTCTTAAATCTATTAGTATTTATTGATTCATTTAGTAATAAAACAACTACTAACTTTTTTAATAAAGAAATGGACATAGAATTTATAAATGAATAATTACTTATACTAAATGGTCTCCAAGAAATCAATAAAATTCACTAAATTAATTAAAATTTACTAAAACTCATTTTTATCAAATTCATACTATAATCAATTTTATTTATGTTATACCGATGTGGGCTTGATTGTGTCATACTTGACCATGAAAGTGATGATTAGTAAAGAGAATAATATATTTTCTTTTCTTCCTTATTATTTAATTTTGAGAAGGAGATGTGGATGTATATATATCAGATTATTGGGGTGCAGGTAATATATGGTGGATATATATATATAATTATATATATGGAGGATATATATATAATTATATTTAGCTGGAGATATAAATATATAATTATATATATATGGTGGATATATATATAATTATATATGAATGATGGTCATAATCGTTCTTTAGTGTCCCGAGATATATAGTATAAAATATAGTAGTTGTAAGTAATATAAGTTAAACCATTTTCTTATATTTTCTCAAATTTTGATTAATTAATTAAATGTTTAAAAAGTCAATTTGATGAGTTTAAACCATTTAATATGAATATCTAATTTTATGAAATTAAGTTTCTTTATTGTTCCGAGATATATAGTATAACATATAATAGTTAAAATAATATAAGTTAAACCATGCCTTTTATTTTTTTGTCAATAATACTTCAACATTAATATATATTAAAAATATATGTTAATTCAATGAGATATATACTTAATGTTTGTTCTAAATGCTCTATTATTTGAGTGGTATTAATATTTTTATTTGATTTAAAGATCGTAAAAATTGTATTTTTGATTTAATTACTTAGTTAATATAATTAATAATGTTTGTTTGTTATATTCAAAATGAGAGGAAAATATTATTGCAATTTAATTAATGAATCAAACTTTCATTATTGTAGATTAAATATTATTGTTGTGGCATATGTAAACAAAATCATTGGTGGACTAGTGGCTGAAGTAAATAACTTAGAAGTTGCAATAGGGCTTAAGTTCAATTCCTTACAACAATATTCTTTTTAATAAAAGACCCACAACAGGTTACACGGGTCGTGTCCGTGTCGTGTCACCCGTTTAATAAACGGGTCATGTCGTGTTCAAGCTACACAACCCACCTATAAACGGGTTAAACGGGTCGTGTCGTGTCACCACTTTAATAAGTGGATGTGACACGATTACTAATTGTCGTGTTCGAGTTGACCCATTTATCAGAATACCCCTGTCTCGACACGACCTAAACACGATCCGCCAACCCGAATTGCCACCCCTAATGGATGATGAGTTTAAGAGACCCATTTCGCCCGGCAGTCACTTCGAATAAAGTAATATTTTTTGATATTTTTTTCTTTTTTATTGTGAAGAGATTCGCTCACTTTTTTTTTTTTGACATTTTCTACCCGTGAAGGGGTATTTTTCTTCCCGTCATGAGATTTTCATTAGATGGTTAGGCTTCTTTTATCAGAAAAAAAAAAAAAAAAAATTTGTGTTTTTTTGCAAATTGCCCTATATAATATTTTATTGATATATTAAGTTAACTGATCTAAAGCCAAAGTTAAGTTAAGATTAATTTAATTCATGATCATTTTTATAATATATAGTCAAAAAATAATTATATATTTGAAAATTTTCACTGTTATTCAATTCACATGACCATATTACTCTCCAACATATGAGTTTTTCCAATTACCTTTAATAAGTGAAATTACTAAAATGTCCATACCTTTTAAGACTATTACCCAATTGCCATTGTGTATATGTATATACTAATCATTTGTCTTGGTGAAACAACAGAAGTCGGAGGATTGGGGACAATAGCAGCAACAACAAGCGAACCAAATGGTTCAGAACAGAGCAAGGAACTATAGTGGTCGTCCTCTTGTATTATCTCTATCAGCTTGGCCTACTATCAAATTACCAAGATTAAAATTAAAAAAAGAAGGACAAAATTAAGAACATAGTTCACCCAAATACGTCAATCAGCCATCAATAAACAATTTGCCCCTAATTCAACCTCTAATATTATTTCATAATTTGATACATGATAGTATTCTTTTGCCCCAAAAGTCAGCTTACCCAAAAATAAGTCATCAACAAAAAGTTTGCCCCAAATTGAACCTCCTTTAATTTTCAATTTTAGGGTTTTTATTCTAATACACCAATATGTACCCATTTAGACCACTTTTTTTCCTCTAATTGTACACTCACATCATCGTCATCATCATCTTCTCTGATCTACTATTCTTCTAAAACAACACAAACCCTAAAATTCAAAGTCCTAAATTAAGAAATGACGAAAGAGGTCGTAGATCAGAGAAGGTGAAAAAAATCTTCCAACAATTTGACGTCAGCCAACAGAGACAGAATGGCTGCCCTAGTTGTTGTCATAAACCCTAGGGTCAGTTTTTTATGTTTTATAGGAATTGATTTCAGAATGAGAAGAAAATAATAAAAATAGCAAATAAGGAAAAAATTATGGCAAAAAAATGAAAGTTATATTTGTTAATATCCAAAGATGAACTTAGAAAATGTGGTAGGAGAGATGATAATCTATGAAAACTACTCCACAAGAGAGATGTCTTAAGTTCAAAACTTTGTAAAACATTTTTTTCAATTGTATTGATATGGAGATCAAATCTTGTAAATTCGAAATTTGTATTCTAAATTCTCTTTTTTCACCTAAATTATTCCCCTCTAACTCTATAAATAGGGGGAGGGGGGGTCTACAATTGTATTGATATGGAAATCAAATTTTGAAAATTCAAATTTTGTATTCTAAATTCTATTTTTCACCTAAATTATTCCCCCTCAGTCTATAAATAGGGGGTCTTAGGGGTTGAAAAGTGAGAAAAATTGCAGAGCTATCGCATAGTCATTTTCTTTGTTTTCTTATATTCATTTTATTTTCTTATAAACACCCCTCTCAAGAGAGTGATGAAGCCACTATAGTAAAAAATAAGTAAGTTCTTTTACTTTCTTGAATAATTTTTTTCTCTCAAGAGCATTATTTTATTTCGAATTTTTATTTTCAAAAGAAAATTAGAGAGAGAATTCTTTGTGTTTACCAAATAATGGTAATTCGAAGAATGTCTACATCTGTTTACCTAGCAAAGGTACAACAGATTAAATAAAAAAAATAGTCTCTCATATATAATCAAGTTTATTTTTTATATCATATTTTCCTTCGTCTTTTCAAGTTATAATTGGATTGATGAAGTGTATTGTTTATTGGAAAAAAAATCATATAAGAATAATAGAAAATTTATTTTTGTAGATCTGTTGTAGTGAATTCCCTTCCCTTGAGATTTATTTTATTATTGTTGATTTTATTTATTTCATTGTTAAAAAAAAATAAAAATAAAAATATACGTTTTAAAATATTCATTTCCATTCGAAAAATTAGTGTATGAATTCGAACTCATTCAGAATTTCACTTGAGAGTAGTTCGACCCTTCTTACTACTATACATTTTGTAAAGTATTTGCACGTGTTATTTTTGTAAGAAATGTAGAAATAAACAACCACAGACATGGATTATTAAACACTCGTCAAACTTTTGGGCCTTTTTTGGGGCTCATTCGAGTGCAAGTAACGTCCTAAAATTGTTCCAAGGGAGTAGGAATTGTAAGGCACCCACCCTTGTAGTGTAGTATCTACCAAAGAGAGAAGGACAAATATAAAATTTATGCTCTTGAACTTGGACTTCAGATCCTTTCTTGTACATACTTTAACTTTCGTGGTTAACCCAGTGCTATACACATGCAATGCAACACAACTAAATTAATGGTGCAATATGATTAGTCGAGAATGCAATATTATTAATTAATTGAGGATACAATACGACTAATCGAGATTGAAACACTATTAAATCAATCCTTAGATTAATTGTGTTACACTTCAATTTAGTTGTAGTACATTATCGATTTAATTGTGTTGTACATGTATATAGCACAAAAAACGTACAATAGGAAATACAAACTTCTTAAACTAGATACTGCATTTGCAAAAATAAAATAAAAAACTAGATACAGCATTTTTTTTTTTTTTTGTATCTATCTACTCAAACGTTCATACATGTCCCAAATAATTATTATCATTATTTTGATGAGGGTAAATGAGCTTTAAGAAGTAAGAAGTAAGCTTTTGCTAAAGAATTCCCTCCCATGTGAATAGCTTGAGTTCCATTTGATATGGACTCGATTTGTGTTCGTCTGTTTAGTAACAAACAGAATTCAAACAAAATTAATAGACTCGTTTATTAAACGAGCCAAACTCAAACACTTTCATGTCATCGTGTCCTTCAAGTCGCACGTTGCTTTCTACCACATCGTTTCAAACGAAATTTTACCATAACATTCCTCTAAGTTGAAACTGGTATGAAAATGATTCAATTCTGGAATCATGAATAGTCATTGGTTCAGTCGGTACATAGTAATCTATATTTTTTCTATTCTATATAAATGGATAGATATTTTTTTGAAGAAATCTCAACAAGAATTCAACTTAACTCCATATTTTATTATATGAATACACAAACACTTTTTTATAAATAAATAAAAAAACATAAAATAAATAAGACGAATAAATAAATTTTTTTATTTGCCTCTTGTGAACATATTCGTGAACAAGCTAGTTTAAATACTCTTTTTGAGCTCGTAATTTATATATATATACCCACACTAGTAAAAAGTAGATGCATCGGGAGAAGTCTTTATACATTTGTAATAATAAAAAATATATATATAACCAAAAACAAAAATATAAGAATAATTTTATTTTTCTGCATAATTATTTTTTGGGTAAACTTCATTGACACCCCCTGAGGTTTGAGGTATTATCACGTGGCTACAATTTTGTGCAACTTTGTGTAATTTTGTCACCAACACCTCCTGTGAGAATTTTTAATTTTTTAATAATTGTCTTGACTGCACCTGATTATTTAAATATATTTTAATATAAAAATATCAAAATACGTAAACGACTACAATGCTCTTTATTCACCAACACACACAAAACATCAACCACCATCTCTCTTATCTCCTCCTCCAACCAGCACCGCCACCAACCACAACCACCAACATCACTGCCACCAACCACCATCACTACAGGCGGCAAAACCACCACCACCACCACTGTCGAACTCCAATCACAACCTAACCCAAGCCAACTGCCACCAACCACAACCACAACCACAATTTTTTATTATTTTAATACTATTGATAATATTATTTTTTATAACATTAAAATATATCTCATTTAACTTTAATTAGGACTCTTAAAGTAAACAAACTCAATATTATATAAGAGACAATTTTAACTTTAATTAGAACTCTTAAACGCAAAGAAATTTAATATTATGAGAGTTAACATTTTCTAGTCACATTTTATATGAAATCTTAAATTATATAGCCTTCTAAATTCCTAAACAAACTAAATATAGTTTTTTCTATTTTAATTTTTTACCTTAACAAAAATAAATATATACAACTTACATTAGCATATATATATACAATTTATATGCACAAAAAGAACTACTAATACACTCCTAAGAATGTATAAAACCTATATGAACTAAAAAAATATATACAATTTACACATATAGATATATACAATTCATTTACACAAAAAGAACTACTAACACCCCCCCTAAGAATGTGCTAATTCTATAAATATATATACAATTTACACATACGTATAGATATATACAATTCACTTACACAAAAAGAACTACAAACACACTCCTAAGAATGTGCTAATTCTATAAATATATAGAAAATATTTACACAAAACAACTACTAATACACTCGCTAATTCTAATTCTTCTCCCTCTGACGTCATTCCTCACCCAAACTCCTAAAATATAATACTCCTAAAATATAAATTTCAATAAGTAGTAATAGACTCCTAACCAATGTACTACAAGTTCCACCAGGATTGGAATTCAATTTATATTATGAACAAGGTTATAGCACTTCTGTGGTTACAAGAGTGCAAATAGCAAATAAGTTGGCAAATTACTCATTTCCCCTGAATATGGCATAATAAGCATCTATGAGTCCTTTAATAGCAGAGATTCAAAGCCAACATGGACCAAAAGAACCATAAAAATCATGTTCAAAGGAGCATGACAGAGGGAGGAACTATAGAGTATAGGCCTCATACAAATTGTTAGCACAACTGAGTTTTGTCTTGACTCTTGATGCATGGTGAGTCAACTTTTGTCTTGTTGAATCCATGACTTTACAACCAACAACAGTTGTAAGTGTTGGAACAGCGAAAGTGCAAAAACAAATTATAACCAATCTCACACAAAACACAAGATATACGTGATTCGACACAATCTGACCTACGTCCACAGATGAGAAGAGATTCCATTACAACTCCACAGATCTATTACAAGTATCAATCCATGAGACTCCCTCTTGCCCTCAATGTTTCACTCTACCAAGCCTATAATTCTCTCTACCCATCAACTCCCTTATGAGGTTACATTACTCTCAATTCATAAGTTTCAACCATACCCTAGACATCTATTTATAGAGCCCTAAACTCAATTCTTTGTTGGACAAGTATTACAATTCCTTGAACCCCAAAACTTTCCTAACAAGAAATTACCTAATAAAATACAACTCTAAAATAGAAAATTTTATTAGACTAGAATTAGAGGCATAATACATATCAGTAGGTTTAAACAAAGAGCTAGTATTCGTCTTCCCAAAAAAAGAGAATTTTAGTTTGGGCTTTTCAGATCTTCTTATAAAAGTTCAAATCTGGTACACAAAAATAAAAAAAAATTAAAACCCATTTATTTATACGATAGTGGTTGCACTTGCAGTAACATCATGTCAATACTTCATTCATATATATATATATATATATATATATAATATTATATAGCTTTTATAACTCTAGGACATCCAGAAAGGAGATCTAAAATTCAAGTGAAAAAAAGGGTCCAGACAGCCACCTCCAAAAGAGTTGTGCATGATTTGGAGGTATTGTGTCGAAATTATCCTACTTTCATTGGCCATCCTTGGGCTTTGACAGTTCTTTTGGGCTGGTATTAGGATAAAGACCGCCCATTTAGGATTTGGCTCAGCCGGTTCAGTCCAATATCAGGATCGGATCACTCCACTCTACTGACTAACGGGCTTAGGCTTTGAGCTTTTTAGCATCCCTACCTCAAAAGGACTTGTGCAGTATGTTTCATTGTGAGTCCAATATTTCGTGACTATGTAGAAAAAGGTCATTCATTATTCATTGTGGTCTTCTAGTACCCTATTAAATGAGGTTGTCCAGAGGAATACACAGAGAAACCAAACTTCTTGTGGTTACGATAATCCCTCCATATAATTTTCATATCATAAAATATAATCTACTAGAAGATGAAGTGCACAATTATAAACAGATGAAATGAAACACAATTGCCAGCATACCCGGATAGACTTGATAAATCGCCAGCACTCGGGAGAGTGTTTGCAGAAGAAACAAAATATTAATGCCTACTGACTTCCTTTGTACATGGAAGAAGGTTATGAATCAAAGTGCCGCCGGCAAACTAATAAATCGAAGCAATCGACAAGTCTATCTCCCCTCCCTTTTTTGCTCCCAACTGAAATCAAAGGAAAAAGAAAATAAAGCCAAGAATGAATTGCCTGAGGAATAAAACACCATTCTGAATTGGGCAGGGTCAATAACCCAGCATTGCCTCCCACAATTGCCAGGTGAAGTGGTTGCCTGAGTAGCAGGCACACAAAGGGAACACCATAAAGGAAACATAGACTGGCTAGTCCTATTACAATGAGGAAATAGGCCTTTAAAGAAAATCCAGAGAGAATATTTTGTTTCAAGACTAATCCACATTAAGTCAAACGAACCTGGATATTATCTACAACACACAATTTATTTGATGGTCAGGGTCTCCTGTTACAGGTCACATTCATAACAATTCTTTCATGCTGCTGGTGCCCAGAGCAGTCTCCTCCATCAACCCTTTCATCCAAGCGCGGACAGAATGTTGACATGTGGAAGCCCTGATTGTGTGAATAGCAACTATTGACATTGCAGTTGGATGAGTGTACTCTTTGCATGTTTTGTACTGATAGTTCATCCACTTCTTCCTGAGCAGTGGAAGAACCAGCATTTGTGATGTTACCAGAAGCACTGTCGAGCTCATTTGTTTTGAGGAAACGCCCCCCAGAACCTCTGGCTCTTCTAAGGGCATGCAGGTGCCGGGATTCATGATGATAGGGCTATTAAACATAACAACAAAGACCACAGAAAGGGGGTAAATAAAGATGGCATTCAAAAACAAAGAACAAACTTGTACAAGGATGCCCAGAGTTACTGAAATATATAAGCAATCTTTAAAAAGACCAATATTTGTCCGAGAAGAGACACAAAATCTCGACCTTTGGATAGCATTTAGAAGTCACAGTTGCTTTTGGAGCAGAAGTTGCTTTGACTTCCACTCCCAATTAAGGTAAGTACTTCCACAAGGCAAAATAAAGATGGGTGGCTCCCAATTAACGTAAGTACTTCCACTCCCAGAAGATGTTATTTCTACAGAATGTTATATGAACAAATGCATCTGGCAGCAAATGCCTAACTTCAAAAAAGTGTGTTGATATTATATTTTATTTTTGTCAAATTGGGGTGTATAGTGCGTTGGCTCTAGCTTCTAACTTCTTATTGCACAATGAACCAGAGAGGTTTATGAAGCTGAAATGTGCCCTCTGCCACATAGATAGTTATTTTACCTCTAAATTCACAATTATAGTCAAGAACCATACACACCAAAAAATGCTAAAAGTAACAATTGCTAAACAAAGATACTGAGGAGTCCTATCAGACACTTCCCCGACATAGGAGAGAATTAATAACCCCAGTGGTGGTATTATGACTAGGGTTAAGTGGATAGCTGACACAGTGAGATGCTATTTCAAGAATGCAACTCATTCAAACAAGGCAATAAAAAAGAAGAACAGGTTCCAAATTCCCCTAACATGGTGCAAAGTGGACCAATCAACATCACAACCACACCTCAAGAGAGAAAATTAAGTACCATTCATAACTGCCTCAATGATGCATTCAAATAAAGCAGAAGTTCCGAAATGTTAGGAAATAGCAAATTCTTGTATCATGATGAAACTCCAATTATTTTAACATTGGCCATAACCAAGTTTATATGTCTATAAAACGCACTTGAAAGGTTGACAACCTAACAATTTTAAATACACTTTCTTTTAAATCCAAACTCCTTGGAAAAGGGATTACCACCTAAAATTTTAAAATCCACTGCATCTTTCACCACCTTTATTGAATTCAAAACTGTATTAACAGCACATGTTTCACTTTGCTGTGACTTGTGTAGTTATACACTTCCCAGAGTTTATGGCTCATCAATAGACAGTTCTTTCAATTGAACAAAGAATCTCCCAAAACCCATATAATTCAAATAGGTTACCAAACACAGTTCCTATCAGGCATTTAAAAGACATGTTATATATTCATTCTAATCCCTCCTACCACACGACACGAGAAATGCAACAAAATCCATTCCTTTATGGTATATTGTTGCAGCTAGTGTGCTTAAACTATACATGCTTCCATTCTGCTAACAGCTAAATAAGAGATGATTGCCTTTCATCAGGTATCAACGACAGCAACTACTAACTAAACACATTTCCAAGTACTTTCAGTTTCTAACAAGCATTCTAGACTTTGTTTACTCCAGATAGAGACAATTTGTATCCTACATCACACTGTGTCACCAAAAAACACACTCTAAGCAGCTATATAGAAAATCCCATGTTCATATCAATGATAAATTGAAACATGCCATTCTGCTTTCTGCATTAATTTCTTCAAATTCTTTTAAAATTATGTTCATATAACAAAAATGGCATAACATTTCTAGGGTACTACGTTTCTATTATATGTGTAATCAAGCATCTAATCATTCATTTCTACAACATTATTTTCATGATATTGATCACTTTTTTTTTCCGAGTTGATATTGATCACTTAGATAATGCATGATTTTTAATTTTTATTATTATCTTTTTTTACCTTGGCAAGGAAACTCACACACCCCCTTTGCCCCTTTGGGGACTTGAACCCTTGATCTTCTACTTAGATAATGAATGATTCATCCACTTGAAAATACTCAAAGCAACAGGATAAAAAATGATTAGCACATGAAGAGACACACACAAACCCACACATACATGCACGTTTTAATAATATTTCTGATTTATTTCCAATTTTAAGGGTAAACTGAATCATAATGAATGTCATCACTAAGATTTTAGCTTCACAAATATTTCTACAAAAATAGTTAATAAAGAAAAAACTGCGACAAACACATAGGAATAAGTAAGTCATTGAGTGTCATGGAAACATAAACCAAGAGATACCAGCACGCGAACACATATGCATGCAAACACACACAATTAACCTTTCGAACATTAACCAGTTTCTGTTCCAACTCAGCCTAGGCACGTGATTGTCTACGCCTCAGAATTCCATGGTACTGTTTGGCATTTACATACACAGTTTCCTCCATCAAGTCAATGGGCAAAGCCAATCTAGAATGATGCACTCCAATTAGATGAGAAGGTACCTAACACAACATTCAACCAGTGTTAGACAACTCAAGTGATTTCCTAATACATTCTTCTAGTAAATATAGCTAATGAGGAATTCAAGATTCCCTAAAGCCCATCCTGCACGAAACACATTTAAAGCCACCGACAAACTGAAACCTGAACAGTTTTTTTTTTTCTTTTCTTTTTTGGAGAAGTAGAAACCTTAACAGTTTATTACCATTCACGTAATAGTTATTTTTATTTACAGTGAAGCACGTTTCCACTTAAAAAATGAAAACAGAAAAAGAAATTACAACTCAATATTCATATAATACTAATACGCATTAGTAGTACCAGCAATATACTATTTTTATTTCTAAATGAGATATATTATTTCCTAGTCAACTCTAGATGATTTCAGTTTGTAAATTACTTTCAGTAAGATTCTCAGCAAAAAGATCCTTATTTCTTCTTCATTTGGTAAGATGACATTACCAAGGGCTGTAGCCTAATGGCATTTTCTCTACCTCCCAAAGTATCCATGGTTGAGGTTTCAAGTCACCGTAGAGGCAAAATGGGGGTTTGAGTCACACAAAAAAGAAAAAGAAAAAAGGTAGCATCTCAATTTGTCAAGAGCTAATCAGTTACTTTAACACTCCTGTTCTTAGCTCTCTACAAGAGGTAAGTAGAAATAAAAAAGTAATTTCATTGTAAGTTGCACTTGTATTTCCACAATATATGTATGAATCGCTAATTCAACTCATATATGCAAAATAGAATAGTGATAGCATACCAAAGCCTGAGGACCAAAAGCAAATGCTCCCACAAATCTGGATCTGAAAATAGATGTGATCTGCAAACCTGTGATCTAATTAACCACTTCAAATGCTTCCTTATTTCGACAAGGACAAGAAAATCCAAAATATAAACTAGAACAATAACTTTAATTTCAAAATTTTGAAAAGACCGGATCTTCACATATACAGCAACAACACTAGTAGATTCGGAGGAGACTATGCTTTGTGTGTGTCTTTACGGTGTTTTGACTGCATGAGGGTATATATTGTTTAGAGAGAAAGAGAGAGAGAACTTACAGTGGAGTGGCCAACAAGTTCCATTTGTGTAAGGGGGTGTGAGATGCTCGCATATTGTCGGAGGCATTATGGCTACGACATGCTGCTTTTCCTGCCCACAATATCCATCTGACCATGAAGAGAATATCTTCCTCGGTATCAGTATGTACAACACAAATCTTTACATGTAGGGGGGAGAATGCAATTAAACATTTTTCATTTTTGCTGGGGAAACTAGTTAAAATAATCAAAGCACATAGATAGTGATTTCCAACTTATGTTTTCATAAAAATTCATCAATATGATATATTGGGACAATAGGTACATGACATAAAACAGGAAAGAGAGAGAGGGAGGGAACAAATAATGAAGTCCCTTGACACTGGAAAATTACCCAATAGGATCTCACCATGTGGCTCGAGCATTTTCCATCATGATTAACAATAAAAACATGACAGGTTCAAGCAAACAAGAGATAGATCATGAATTGAAAGAGAAGCATGATAGGAAGTGTGGAGCCTGATTATAGTACACCTTAGTCCAACTTTGCGGATCCATTTGTTATGTAGCCCGAATTTTTTAGAGAGATATTTTGGTATTTTCACACTTATTATGTAGCCCTAGGAGGTGCCTATATATATATAGTCTAAACTCTCTCTAATGGGATCCCGTTTTTCTCATCATAGTGAAAACCTGCAACACCAAGGATGTAGCCCTAGATTTTGGGTGAACCTTGTAAATCTATGTGTCTTTGCTTGCGCGTTTGATCTTTTTTTCTGTTAATTTTAGCAACAAAACAGACATAGTAATGTAATCTATAAGCATACAAGAGTTACAATAGAGTTGTATTGCTACTTCAACCTCTTACAATGCAATGTAGAAATAGGGACATGGTGACCCAATTTTAACTTCTCAGCTCTTTGCAATAATTATCACAAGGTTTCAAACATATCTATATCTACACCTTGTTAGCCAACATGTTCTCTTTAGCACCTTCAAATCATGTAAAAATTACACCACAAAGAGATGAATTTCAGAAATATGCAATATTGTTCATGTGATCATAAGTGATAAGCAATAATTTATAATCTAATTATATATATTCTTATTAAAAATGGGAGTAGGGGTGGATCGATTAAGGCATATATGCATCAAGAAGTTAGTATCCTTGTCATTAAGGTATGGATTATGAGGACTTGCAATCTAGACTTGTCCCAAGATAACAAGAGAGTAGAGACGTCATCTAAGGCAGATTTTAGCACATTGTTATTATTACTAAAGGCTTAGGTTAGGATAAATATAAATATAAGTCCATAACCATAGTCAAATCATTGAAACTCGACTCAATTAGAACTTAACATATATCAGTTGTTTCTAAACCCTATTTTCCTACAAGAAGCATGATAAGATTAAGATTGTCACAAAGTTAGTGGATCCAAGAATCCACCTTCTATGGGGCTATCATGTATAGGGGGAAAGAAACAATAATACGGACATAAATAGAAAGAAGTAAAGTAACATGTATTCTGTTCTTAAAATCTTATGACGTTGCCGGTCCTAGAAAGCATTTCTGCAGTACAAGTTTTATATAATTGAGGTACCTGAATTCGGCAATATAGTAGTAGTTTGCATCTCTCTATTTGTGTCACGTCTCTCTTCCTTTACACCATTATCTTGTAATTTGCAAGTTGGATTCTGTTGACAACCATTTGGGTGCTTTGGAGAAGATAAATATGAAGTGCCTTCCCCTAAAACATCTGTTGAGATAGCATCGTGTCTAATACCAAACCACCAAGCTCGAGAACCGGTTGTGTATTGTTGACTGTTCTTTGTATTGGAGTCTAATTGATTTGTGCTTTCTGATTTGTGGCGCATCTTCCCAACTTTCTTCAACATATAGGATTAAAGCTCTGCTTCCTAGCTATTCAAAGAAAGATGTTCCAAGTCAGTTTATGCAATATGAGCAGAACCACACATATAAAACACATACCAGAAATTACATGATCTGACATCAACACATAAATGGGTTAACTAACACACACATGCATGGATAAATACAAGAGTTAAATGTACACACTCTCGTGATAGAGTTGTGATTTAGTATAATACGGCTATCAAGAACTGACCGTGATTTACAATAGAAACAAAAGGCATTCCTTTACTAAAATCTGTTTTAGAAACCAATTAGGATGAATTCATCCTTTTTTTCCGTCAGTCTTTTCTTATCTAAGAGATCTATTTTATTTTTTGGTAACCAAAAATATTGGCACTCCACCTTCAGCAGCTTGCACTTTACATCAAGTACACAAATTATAGAAGTGAAGAATGGGAAGCTGAAGGTGGAGTGCCATTAAGGCTACCCTTAATTTGAGTATAAAACGTAGGGCCTGTTGAGGCATCCCTTTAATCTTGAATGGTCTTATCAACATTCTACATAGCATTTCAGTGCAAAATAAATCGCCTTGAATGGAACAATTCAAAGAAATGGCAGCCATCTCAAAATCATGTAAAAGAAATTTTGAATTTCATCTTCTCAAGAATTAAAAATAATTATATGATAAGTTATGGTGAAGATCCTTATTTTCCATAATCAACTCATTCTAAATGATGAATTTTAATTTCAAATGTCATTAAAAATGCAACCAAACCATTCAAATTAAATATGAAATCGAAACACACTCTTACCTATTCTCTCAATAATATTATATATACTATAATGTTGTGTTTGGCAGCATGAAATCCATACTTTGGAATTGTGGACATGTTAATTCAAATTTTAAGTTAATTGTGCACCAGTTTGAATTCCGAAGCATGGTTTCCATGTTGCCAAACACATCAGTATAAAATATTTTCAATCTACGTAATCATACCAAGAAAGTTCTAAGTTAGAAAAATCAAAGCAATATATATATATATATATATATATATATATATATATATATCTTTAAACCATCGATTTTGAATAATAATTACCATTTGCTATGCAAAGAAGACATATAATTCTAATCACTACGAATGATCACATGATTATTCATTACCATAATTACACTAGGAGGAAAATTTCTTAAACGTCAACCTACAACGATCTTAATTTGATGTTGATTCACAGGAAAATTTAGTCACAAGAGAGAGTTCAACTGACCGTTTGGTTGCCAAGAAAGTAAAGGAAAGAAATTTTTTTTAGAAAGTTTGCTTAGTTTTTCTTTCCAACAAACTTGAGTCAACAAGTCAATTGGTAATATTAAGCTCAGTAGAGCAGAGTCTTATTATTATTATTTTCAAAAGCTCAAATTTCTCTTCATCTACTGCGTATTCCAATCAACCAAAACAAACATAAAATGATAAGAGAAGGAAAATTTCAGGAATTTAACAAACTATCACTAATATAATTTTCAAACGAAAAAAAAAAAAAAAATTAGTGAAATTTAATCGAAAATTAAATTGAGTTTTAACAGTGAAGATAACTTACTTTAGTTGCAGTTGAGAATCAACAGACTGGGAGGAACATAAAATTGTCTGAGATAGTATGAGAGTGTGCGTGTGAAGAGTAGAAAAACGGAAAGAAAATTAATCAAATTTGTGTAATAGTGTCTGTGTCTGTGTCTGTGTGTGTATATATATATAATATATGTGTGTGTATTCTCTGAATCCATATAACAAACGTTTCCCTCCTTACAATGACGATGTTGTCCCTCATAATTCCAAAATGACGGAACAAGAGGCACATGTAAATAGGCAGATCATTTGTTAATTTAACCGATTATCACATTCGGATCGAATATTTTAATTCTTATCTTAAACTGATTGGAATCGTTTAACTAACATTCACGTCAAAAACACACATAATTTTAAAATTTAGGCGTCTATTCAGTGCACTAAGAAAGTGTGTATTTAACTTTTTATTTAAAAAATAATAATAAATAGAAACAAAATGGCTAGAGGGAAAAGGAAGATGAAGAAAAAAATAATGGTAAAAATATTTTAGTAATATGTAAATTTTATATATTAAGCATTAGATAATATATTTATAGTATATTATATATTATATTATATGAGATCAGATTATTATAAGATCGAATCGATAATATTTTGTATCTGATTTGTTTAGTTAACTGATTATTAAATTTGGATCACTAACATTTTAATTATTAACTCAAATTTGATTCAAAATTCGATCCATTGACATATCTACAAATAAGTAGTAGTAATAAAGAGCATTGTATGTAGAGCAATAAAGAGCATTGTATTGAGAGGGTCATATTGCGGTTTATGTTTTGATTTATCAGATTGTGTGACAAGTAGCAGTAATAAAGAGCAATGTATGTAGTAGTAATAAAGAGTATTGTATTGAGAGGGTCTTATTGCGGTTCATGTTCTTGTTTATTGGATTGTGTGACGTTATTTATCACTCAATTCAACATGAGAGTGCTATCATTATAACATTTTTTTTAACATCTGACATCTAACATTCTAACAAAATAAGAAAGATATATGCTATAAGAATTTTTTTTTTCTACCAGGGTTCAAATTAATAGTTTAAAAATAAATTTTATAAATTTATATTGTAATATTTCATTTTTTGTTTTCAATAGAGTTTGTTTTTGTATAAATAAGTAAATATTTTTTTACAATAGAAATTTAGTTCCAAGAACATTACGTAGAGTACTTTATAAATCACCGAAGTTCATTATAGAGATGTGGGTTTTTTTTATGGAAATTTTGAACTTTTCTTTAAGATTTGGACTTCCAAAAATAAAAGACTCAATTTGACATTCTTTATAGATATTGGGACACCACACGATAAATATTGTTAGTACTTTAAAATTCACTATCAATAGGAACGTATATTTTTATATGAAGTAATAAACCATTGTTCTACTTCATATAAAAATGAAACACAAAAAATAAAGTTTCCAAACCTACATGACATGAAAAATATATGTTAATAGAAATGAATGCAAATTCAAATCCTATCTAAATATTAGGCTTTCAAAATTGACTTGGTCCATTGCAGGTGTCAAAGCTAACCAAAAAAAAAACCTAACCTAACGGAGGAGGGGGTAAATTTGTCCAAAGAAATTATTTAATTAAATTTGCATGTGCTGAGAGTCCATAAAACAACAACGTGTCCATCCCAGAAGGATAATTATGGGCCCCACAGTTGATCCAGCTACAACGTGGCCGTCAATGTTACACGTGTCCCGAGCTGCGTTTTTAGTCAAATGAGCCGCCACGAGGGCCAGTTAGATTTCCCCACGTAGACGTGGGAAAGCAAAGATAACACTCATCTTCGATGGGAAAAAAATATTGAGCACTGCTCGTGCTGACAATGTATTACTCAGTTAATGGTAAGTTTTTTTTCTTTCTTTATTATCAAAGGAAATATTGGCATTTGTTAGACTCGATTGAAAAGAGTTGTTATCAATTCAGAAAATTATTTTAAAAACTGACTTTTTTTTTTTATTTTTTTATAATTGAATTTAAAGAAAAGTGAATCAAGCTAAGTTTTCTATTTTTCATTTTTTAAAAGAAAACAGTTTTCTAAATGATAAATCAAGAAAATCCTATATAATTTTTATTTTTGCGAAATCCGGTGTCTTTTTAGTCTTGATTTGTTACGTGCATTTAAATTATTAATGTAACAACTTTAAATAAACAATACAATAATTATATAAAAGTATTAAATTAATAATTTAATAATGGTATAGAGTTGCAACACAATATATAATACGTTACATGAGTTACATTCTATGTATATATAATGCACATGTCATTCGAAAAATATCACTTCAGTATACACCCCCTTCCTGTACATTGATGAGCACGTTTAACATTGTTATTTTGAGAATGAAAGCTAGAAGTATTATTACATTGAAAATTTACAACTCATTATTAGAACTATAGTTCTTTTTGCTTTGAGAATGCAACTCCTATTATTTACTGTCACGTTTACGAAGTAAATGGAATGTGTTGTTATAAAGATGACGTTTTGGTGCATAGCAAAATACTAAAAAGGAGTGTAAAATACAAATATTCACTTCTTCTCATCTTCCACTCGCCTTTATTTTATATAAATGAGCTTGAGTTCTATTTATTCTCTATTTATAAAAAAAAATTGAAGTAATTTTTCATTTATGTTATTTTTGTCGATCTTTTACTCATCTTCCACTCGCCTTTGTTTTGTATAAATGAGCTTGAGTTCTATTTATTCTCCATTTATAAAAAAAATAGAAGTAATTTTTCATTCATGTTATTTTTGTCGATCTTCTTTCTCACTTTATATATAAACTAACCTCTTTCTCTTTGTGCATTCAACGGATGTATGTTGAATATGTCCATATCATTTAAGTTGGTTTACTTTTATATTATCACTAATAGGTGTCACTTATAATTTTTCTTTTACTGGTTGATTGGAAATATATCATTCTTAGCATTCTTATTTCAGTCCTATAAATATATACGTGTTTTTTTTTCCAAACACAATTAATTACTCTCCTTGAGAAAAAGAGGAGCAACACTCCTTAATTAAGAGTTTAACGCATGTAATTGTATTTTTTAACAACTTTGAGTCAATTTTCTTGGGTTAGTTATTTATAGTAATTACTATTATGTCCTACTATTTTAAAGAAAAAAACCATTACCAATGTTTTTTCTCTCTCTAACCACCTCACTTATTCTCTCTCTAAAATTTTCTTTATTGAAGAAGAGTTTCTCTTGGCATAATTTTTTTATAATTTCTTCATAACTATCCAAAACGTATACCTAACTGTTAAGATTCAGAGATGGTTTTTCAAACAAACAAAAACTAGTTTGATGAAATACATAACTTAGTTTTAGATATGAAAAAAAAAAAAAAAGGCAATTTTATGTATGAGTTGGGAACAAATTAATACGTGTAAATAACAACAAAAAGAGAGAACTCTAAAAAAAAAACAACCAAAATTGAATCCTATCAAAAGTTTACCTCATCTAATACAAAATCTTTCTAATAGAAGGGCAACTTGTAATAAATTTTAAAAGAGAGTCCTACCAATATATATATATATCTGGTAAAAAAAAGGGTTCTTCAGTATTTGCTCCTTCCTATTTTGAAGCTAGATTTTTTAAAACAAAAATACTTAACTATTTAATGGATCAAACAATTTCTTTGTATTTTTTTTCTTCTTTGTAGAAGGTGTCTTTTTTTTATTAGGTCCTGAATATTCTTTCATTTTTATAATATTAAAATAAATAAAAAAAAATCCTATTTCTTACCAAAAAAAAAAAAAATTAGACCGAGAAAATGTGATGTTTTTAGAGAGAAGAAAGGTTCCTAATAGATCTTTTTTCTTTAAAATAGTACCACACATAATAATAGTAAATGTGAGACCCAAAAAACTTTAATGCAAGTTGTTGAAAAAAATCATTACACGTGTCAAACTCTCAACTAGCGAGTGTCAAACAACACTCGCCCAACAACTACGGCAAGCACTCCTCTAAGAAAAATTAGTCCTATGACTGTCTATATGAAATAGGTGCTCCATACATTTAAGTCGGAGGAAGAATATGATCCTTCAAAATGCTATCCATCCATTGCAATTCCGGAGCCATGCCTCCACCAATTTTTTGAAAATTTTGCTTATATAGGTTCTTTTCAGTAATTATTAACTGTGGAATTGAAACAAAATTACATTGGCCCCCAATCTTTTGAAAAATCTTGTTTATAGGTTATTTAAAAATTATTAATGATGAGTTTTAAAAACTTACATGTGACCCCTAAAAAATATTAACACCTTTTTATTCTAACTTTAAAAAATTCAAATCTACTAAAAGAAAAAACAATTCTATTGCAGTGATAGTTCTTATTACAAAATATCAATGCTACATTCAAATATTTATGTAATACCTATTATCTATCTATATTAACTCAGGAGATGAAAAAGAATGTTCAAGACTTGACAATCTCATTAATGGCTGTAAACATGTTTTCTCTTTTTTTTTTGTCTTTTCGCATTAGTTTCTTTCCTTTTTTTTTTTTAAATAAGTTGTCTTATCTTAATTTTTTAGGTTATAAGGTGATACTAAGAATATAAAAAAGTTATTATGCGTGTGCTCTTACTAAACTTGTGCACTTTGATCATTGAGTTGCAAGGCGGTAAATTTCAATTTAGGAAAATGCTAATTAAACTTCATGATTCTAATTCACGAATTTTAACTCAAATATATATTGACGTGGCTGATTAGGTGTTAGACCATGTGGTAGATGTGGTAGCCCATATGTTTTACCAGATGGATTTGGTCTCTCTTCTTCTTTTACCCTAAATTCGGAAGCGATTTCTGCAATTCTATGTGAAGAATAGTTATTGACACTAGCACATAAAAATGAAGATCAAAGGAATTTTTCGCTAACCTCGGAAGCGATTTCTGCAAGTCTATTGCGCTTCTTATATGTTTCTAGAGAAATATTTTACATGGGAGAAAGGAGAGGAGTCGTATAAATCTCAGCAATGCCGATCTACGAATAGGTGAGGAGATGTAGAAATCTCAGCTTTTTTGGTTTTGCTTACTATTTTAATTGATGTTGCATGAGTAAATCAAATATATAGTAAAATATATGTAGGGGTTTTTTTTTTATGTGAAGGGATTAGGGCAAAGGTAAACCGTATTGATTTTTGTGGGAAGGGTTTTATATTTGATAAAATAAGATTACCTGATTTGATCAATACCGTTTTGCAAGATTTTCCTTCTCAACCTTGTTTTTTAAAGAATTATCATATACCTCCACAAACTGTTTCAAAGTAGTTTTTGAGTTAACATAACCATCAAAGAAGGAATTCATACTTTCAGTACGCTGAGTTATCGACATTCCTGCCCAAAAAGTGTCCTTCACGAAGGTTGGAACCCAACAAAATTGATCAACATACAAAGAATTCAACAATTCATTATCATGAAGGTTGTAATTTTCAATCATATTGACCCAACTTTTTTCAAAATCTGTGTTGGTCATGGAATCATAAACAGTACATACTCATCATGGTATTACTTATTTTCTTATACTCTACAAATCCACTTAACTTGGATAGAATCTTTTTCATTATATGCCATAGCTCATAAGCAAAGTCGATGGCGAGCTTCTAGGAACACTGTTTTAACTGCTCCTTGAATGGCTAAACATTGATCAGTGATAATAGCATTTGGTGAACGCTCTCTCATACATTCTAACCACGATCTAAATTGCCATACATATGTCTCTGTATTCTCATTAGATAACAAATCACAACCAAACAACATTGATTGTCCATGATGATATACTCCAACAAAATGAGCAAAAAGGCATGTCATGTTTTTTTTAAGGTATGTAGTGTCAAATGTGACAAAGTCTCCGAATGACTCATATGTTGTCCTAGATCTTGCATCAGCCAAAATACATTTTTTGTACGATTTTCATCATCAAATTCTATTTTGTAGGAAAAATATGAATTTTTGTTTTACATTCGAACAAATATACATGAACAACTTTAGCATCTTCAACCCCTAGTCTTAACTGTCTTACTTTTGCAATATAGTTTCTTACATTCTTTCTCACCAAAATTTAAATTTTTACAAAATCTAGCTTTGACAACAAAAGAATTATAGGTCTTACTCAATGAAATGCCAACTTGGTCATGAAACTTAAGTCTTCTTTTAGCATGACGACTTAGTTCCTTGTTCTATCTCAAAAATCGCAATTTTGTTGGGCTTAGTCCATGATTATGGTCAATCTTGACATAGCCCACAGTGTATCAACCATTATCATCAACGGTTATATTGATTTTGGCTTTACAAATAGTTTTTGTTGATGGCTTTGATTTGATATAATTACTTGTAGTGTATTTTACCTTCCAGATTTAGCACATGAAAATGTTACATACTCTAACCTTTTATTTTCATCAAACTTTTTACTTTCCCTTATCACACCAAAGCCCTCACTCCTATCATAGTTCTTGTAATAATCAAAAGCTTTATTATCTGTATTAAAAACCATATCGGTTTTAGAAGCTTGAACTTCTCGATACCCATTTGATGTTCCTTCAAGGCCATATTCATTCATGTTCTCAGCACTAACATTTTGTATATCTGATCTCATATTTATCTCCATAAAATCTTCTATTTCCTAAAAAAAAATAAAATTATTATCAATATAAAAAAAAAACATTTTTAGTAAAAAATTAATGAAAAAAAAGTTACTATGCATTGCGTTGAAGTATTTGATTTTTAGTAAACTGAATTACAAATACGTTTCAATAAAATTTAAAACTAGATACAGGCAATGCATCAAGTAAAACTGAGGGATCAACAACTCAGGCCAAAAATCAGATCTAGACAAAAGGAAATACGGACAATAAAAATTAATAGAGAAAAACAGAGGAAAGGCCCAGCCAAAAGCACAACAAAAAAAAACATAACAGACATATGAAGGCAAAAATAAAATAAATAAATAATAATAATAATAATAATATAAAACTAGATACAAGCAATGCATCAAGTAAAACTAAGGGATCAACAACTCAGACCAAAAATCAGATCTAGACAAAAGGAGATACGGACAATAAAAATTAACAGAGAAAAACAGAGGAAAGGCCCAGCCAAAAGCACAACAAAAAAAAAAAAGCATAACAGACATATGAAGGCAAAAATAATAATAATAATAATAATAATAATAAACCTTCAGGAAACATGTTAAAGAGTATAGTAATAGCATCATTACACCAAATTAATAAAATGTACATGAGCCAACTCATACTGACATAAGATCAATGGAAGTGCAAATATCAATGCAATTAGAGCTATTGCTGAACAAGTTATTAAAATTCTCAAGACTTTGGGGTGTATCGTTTCGATCAACACATGATGCCTATATATATGTATCTATATATCTATGGTTAAGTTGTAATAGACATATGTGGGATGTATCGTTTTGATCAACATATGATGTCTATATATATGTAACTATATATATATTGCATGTAAACATACTTGATCATTGTCGTTCTCTTGTGTGAAAGAAAAATGGTTATCCCAAACTATCTATGATTGTAGAGAACAACTGTGATCGTGCTAGCATGTAGTAGCAGGGAAGAAGGAATCGTAACCAAACATAAGACGGAGGGCTCTCTAACATGAAATATCAATTAGGGTTTTAAGATTTTAAATACTGACGTATATTAAGTGTCATGTCAGATACCGCATATCATATCTCGAAATTTATAAGTAGTAGCGCTATTTTCAATATAATAGTTAGAGAAATGCTAAACGTCATGAAATTATTTCATGAATTTTATCATGAATGATGTGGCAGGTAACGTGGAGAGTTAGTATAGGTGGGATTCGATGATAATATCATAAGACTTTGTGTATGGGGGGAATCCCACCAATACTAACTCTCCACGTTACTTGCCACATCATTCATGATACAAATTCATGAAATAATTTCATGATGTGTAGCATTACTCAATTAGTTATATGGATTGGATTAAATCTAGTGAAAAAGCTTTCGGAATAAACATGTTCGTAATAATTTATATTGATATCTAGGGTTTTTTTAAAAGAAAAAAACAAATATACCATAAATATTTTATAATTTTTTAAATTTTAATTATATAATGCTACTTTGGCCCAGCCCGAAAATTTCTGACTTGACTGTGATTCCAAGCTCATAACATACTTATTGTCCAATAAGAATATCACCCCTCAGAGAACAATACAATTCAACTACTGGTGGTTAATAAATCAAACTTATAACCTTTCTGGTAGGTATTTTTATTTATTTCGTGTGGCTTGCCTTGTTGACCCAAATCCATAAACTAAGTTTTTAGCTGCAAAGCCTGATCAGATACAGTTATATAACAATGATAAACATGCAGTTTAATTAGATGATGAATGAAAGATATATATATATATACATATATATATAGTTGATGAACGCGATCATTTAGTCGGCAAGAATTGGGCCACAGGAATATTGCAGATGAGGCTTGGGGGGTGGCTTGTAGGAATGTAACATTCAAAGCGATCATTTAGTCGGCAAGAATTGGGCCACAGGAATATTACAGATGAGGCTTGGGGGTTGGCTTGAAGGAATGTAACATTCAAAAAGTAGGACGGAGTTGCAATGAATGCCACTTTGTGTCATACATATATATATATATATATATATATATATATGTATATATCCCTCATCTTCATTATTTATTACTCAAAGCTCCACGTGATGGTACATTCACAAGTCATAATTAGGGTTCTTTACATTAGATAAGATCCTCTGTCACACCATTCACCACCAAATAAATAAATAAGAAAAATAAAAAGGTTAGATATGGGCCCCTCTTGGTTGCAAGCCTTCAGGCCCAATTAATAAAATAATGCCTAATTATAGAAGCATACTATATATATATATATATATATATATATATATATATAGACAACAATTATAATATTTATATGAAGTTTTAAAAATGATACAAAAATACTAAGCAGAGAGAATCATACTTAGAACTGTTATCTTCTTAGCTGAGGTTGAGTTTAGGTGGAGTTGGGGTGTGTGAATTCTTGAAATAAATTGTTGCATTGTTGTACAAGTGTTGCATCATCAAATTTAATATTAGGATGGTGTTGTATGAATGGTTGTATTTTCAATATAATTGCATTGCATTATATTATATTTTTGCTGACTTTATTTTGTACAGACAATGATGAAAATGATAATATTGTATTATATTGTTTTTTTTTTATTTATTTAAAACGCGTAGGAATCTCTTCACCGGCTGACATCAAATAACATTGCTTTTATCGGAATAAAGAATTCACGAGAACTGTACGGAGATTCCTTACCTACCTCCCCTCCCTGTATAATATTAATACAATCACCGGCCACCCGCACGAGCTCTTAATTTCATTGGATTCTCTTTTCTCTGCTGCTAATTTTCTGACAAACCCAACAGCCATAACTGACACCATGATGATGATATTGCCCACAACATTCAAAATACATATTATAAAACAGTTTTTTTTTTTTTTATGCAATGCATGTATGTTTTATTTGTACTACTTAGACAACTCTAACCGGCCAGAACGTACCCAAAAATAAGCAGAATCTGGGAAAGTTCTTTGTTGCAATCGTAGCACTAGCTGATTCATGCATATATATATATATATATATATATATATATATATATGTGTGCGCGCGCGCGTGCGCACCAAATTTCTCTAACACGCTATTATTGTTCATGTATATATAGAATAGAACACACGTACATACAAAATTAATATATAATACAGTGAAGGATTGTGAGGGGTCGAGAAATTGAGAAAAATAGAGATTGATTTATTACATATATATTATTAATTACAATATCATTTGTATTGAATTCATAATTTTAGAAGTGTCAATATCATGTTAGCACTAAATTAGGAATCTTTTAAGAATTAGACTAAATTATTCCACGATTAAAGTGTGAATGGGAATGTTTTAAGAAAAACAAAAAAGATTTCATTACATAAAATCGGAGACAACTTTATTTGATAAAGGTCGATTAATTAATGGAAAAAACTAATAAATAAACTCTTATTTACTCATGACTAATAATAACCTTGATATACGAGTCGTCAAAAGTGGTTACCATGGCATATCGATGACAATATTAACTAGTTGAAATAATGTTATCTCGATAAAATAATAGGACAAAATCAGACAACTTTTAGGTTGACAAATTAAAACAAAATATACTGGAGTAATAAATTATATATACATATATATATGGATGGCCCATGCATGAACTCTTATTTACTCAAAAGTGGTTACAAGGACGAGGATGTTAGCTGGTACTCGATCTATATGATTTAACCAGTTTCACTGGTAGTTCTCGATCATGATATACTTGCAATGCAATTAATAGTATCCCACCTTCCGAGAAAAAATAATAGTATCCCATGCATACAAATCAAACAATATATATGATATACATAAATTCTTATGCATGCATGCTATATAACATGGATGTATCATCATATTTGTTTTTAATCTCATATATAATTTTTTCTCTCCAATCTTTTCTATTACATATCATATCACGACATACACAAATCAAGATCTTCTCCATTACAGGAAGACGTTTTGTACTTAATTTTAAGTACATCAAAATTACGTTATTTTGATGCCATATTCAACACCTTACATCGAGATACAATATTCATTACACCAAAATGCAACACGTACCTACTAAGCAACACTATTACATCAGTAAAACAAAATTATTATATCGAGAATCTTACATGTGTTGCATTCTTGATATAATAATAAATGTTGAGTCTACTGTACTATTGGTTGGGTCTGTTGAATTTGGAATGGGAAAGTGTTTCGTGTAATGTATGTATCTCGGTGTTAATTATATGCATGTGTATTACAATGACACAGTGTTTTGATGCCCCTTAAAAGTATTGGACTACCTCTCCTTGCTATATCATACGATTCATACGCATCTATATGTTTCAAGACTTCATGTCACATGCATCCTTAATATTTTAAATCCCAGAATTATTGTGATTGTAATTAAATTCCTTTTTTTATAGGGTGTAATTCAACTACTATTAGGGCCTTGTTAATTTATACTTGACTCTTACTTACCCAAGAAAAATAAAAATTCAACTACTATTTATCTATTAAATATAAATACAAAAAACTAAAATGTGTTAGATACACAAATTTCAAGGTTGAACAATTTGCATATATAACTACATGACAATAATCGAATATCTTACACAAATTTCACAATCAAAATTTTTTTTCATTTGAAATTGATTTCAAAAATCATATTATTGTAATCATGGATGAGACTCGAATATGTAAGAATGGAAGAAACTAATTCAATCCATAATCTAGAAATGAAGAGAGAGCAAGAGTGAGGAGTTGGAAAAGGTTATACATAGGAAGATTGAAGCTGTGAAGTCTTTTAGGACACAATGAAGGGCACGCACCAGAAAAGAACTTTTTTGATTGAATTTGAGAGAGTAATAAACAAGGGAATAAAGGGAGTTCAAACTTCAAAACATTGGGAGCGGCCGCCCACCCCACTTACCCTTCAATGGGTGTATATATATATATATATATATATATAGAAACAACAATTAATTAAAAAAGAAAAAAACAGATATAACTACAACCATGATTCTAAAATCTATACATGGTGATTAAAAAATTATATTGGCCCTAACAAATTACAAATTCATCAAGAAAGGTTAAGAACAAGATATATAGTAAAAAATAATAATGGGAAAAGTAAAAGAAACAATGGATCACTTAGGCTGTTATGAGGAAACATGATTAAATTAAAAAAAGCATAATGTCATATATGAAGAACACGTACCAATCCACTATGAATACGAAGAAGTACAAACATCAGAATCATGAAGTTGGCAAGAATATATATCTCTAATACCAACATGATTCTAAAAATAAAAAAGGTTACCCCGAAAGGATATATATATATATATATATTGAAGCTAGCTCGATCATACATTTTGAAGTGCAAATAAGAAGAAAAGGTCTATATCCGGAGGAGCAAAGAAGGCAATAGGAGATGTTTGCAGTGAGAGGTTTGAAGCAGCCACTCTTGGCTTCTTCGGGGCGGGTGGACACGTTAAGTTCTTGGGTATTCTGAATCTTTGGGCCTTAGGTGTAGAACAGCAGTCAGATATATCCACACCATTATCTTCTTTAATTACCTCAATATTGTTGTCAATCTTAAATGGCTTCTTGGAGCTGCAAACACAATTAGATAAGTACTCCATTGAAGGCTCTTCAATTAATATTTCTTCCCCATCAGTACGATGCCGTTTCCCTAGTGTTCTTCTTCTTGTAGCATATGGTGCCATTTGAGATCGACCTACCCGGCCAATTCAAGAAATAGTTGAAATGTTGCTTCTTAAAAGAGATACTAGCTTGTGCAAGCACCGACACTAAAATGAATTACTTTTCAAGTAAAACATTCCAAGACTCCCGTTTGAATGCATGTTTGAGAGTTGGAAAAAGTATGTTCCATATATATATATATATATATATATATATATATATATATATATATATATATATATATATATATATATATTAGATCCAACAAAAGCACGTACAGTGGTGACAACCACTACACTAAAAGATAAAACTCTTTTTCAAGACGCTACCAAATCCTGATAAGATCAAAACCCTTTTTCGACAGGTATCTAAGAAAGCTTTAGATTACTAAAATGTTAAAAATAAAAGGAGCAACTTGAGAGAGAGAGAGAGAGAGAGTTATGACTTTGGCTCCTTTAGATTTTTATAATTTTAGAAATAAAGCTTTACTTAAAAAAAATTCTTTATAAAAAAACTTATTTAGGGAGGAATTCCATCATTATATTAATGTGACATGTGTCTTCGTAAAATTCAAAAATAAGTTAAAAAATAAAAAACAGATAATCATTTTAATTTAGATCAAACTGATTCTAAATAGGTTGATCCAATTGAACATTCGTTGCTTTTTTAAGGCTCGATTCGGTGCTCACAGCATAGCATATAAGAGCATCTCCAATCGATATGTCAAATTATATGTGATATTTGAAACAATTACTTTTAACATCAACAATTCCTTCAACCGATATCTCAAATTCTTAGTTGGCAGTTGGCATATTAAAAAGTGATATGCCAAAATTTTATTATTTTAATTTATGAGTTTCTATTATTGTGATTTAATTTATGAATTTCTATTATTGTGATATAATATGTCAATTTGATAATCATTCCTCAAATTTATTTTATGCATGAAATTTGAAGAATCGGTTGGTTGGAGATGTCTGAGTAAGACAACTCGTGCAATATTGCTCTTTAGTATCATCATTGTGAACCTAGGCTCTGTTGATCAACCAATCCACAGCACACCCAAGTCCAAAAGAAAACAATTTGGATCATGGAAGTTAAGTGGCCAACCCAGCCCACCAAGAAATCAAGTACGAGAATCCAGAAATTTTAGAGTTTTGGGCTGAGTCAGCACTAATCTTTAAAATGTACGCATTAATTGCAATTAAAGTCCCAACTAGAGATAGATCTATGTTCGGATTGGACTTCCATTATGTCATTCAGTGCCTAACCCAAATGGAGGTGATTCACTTTGTAATCATATTCGGCTATATATATATATATATATACAATACACACACACAGACATAAATAATTCATTATCTTCATGATCTGTAAGATAATGGTTGTATTGTATCCTTGATGTTTCTAGCAATAAGCATAATGAAATCCATACATGGATGGGATCAAGTATGGCACAGAATGTAGCCCAAGTTTGTCTCAATTTCGTATGCTATTACATATTTTTTGAAAACGTTTTAACTTGCTTTTTAGCATAGGTAAAAGAAAACTGTTAAATGTTGCAGTGGCATGGACAGTCCTTTGAATACCATTAAGGATTTAAAGGCTCGTAATGAGAATGACCCACAAGGCACATGGATTACTAGTTGGGCCAGAATGGACCCAAATATGATGATATCTACAGTATTAATTTGAATCATACAATAACTCTTTTATTTATTTATTCATTTAATTTTTTCTGACAAATAATCCACTTTGCCCCACTTGAGTTCTCAAATCTCAACCATCCAATTTGAGAGGTAGAAAATATCTGACTGGGAAAAGGTTTTTGACTTGGTGATCCACCGTTTAGCCCATGGCCCAGCCTCATTTTTGGTTAAGCAATATGGATTTTAAAGTCTAATTAGGCCCTTCCCTTCTTGCACATCATATACAAGCAGGCCTGAAGTATCTCTATCAATTATATATAAGGAAACCAACAAAATAAATTGTAATATATACTATTGTGATAAGAAATATACATGTGTGTATATATTTTCAATAGGTAAACCACAATAAGATCTACAATACACTCACTTTATATACACCGAGTAAATCTTGACCTTGCGTGTTTGTATATTTACGGTATGACTCATCTTACGTATTATACACGCATGATTCAAATTTACCGAATATATTATAGATCTTCTCGTAAATCACAAAGTGCAAACAACCATTTGTCTCGTTGCCTTCCACTATCAATCTTTCATTTGGAAGGAGGAAGAGATATGGCTTGAATTAAACTGGTTTGTTGTGAAATATATATATATATATATATATATATATATATATATATATATATATAATGACATTTAAGCTAATCTCATTTTAATCTCACGAATATCAAGTTCCAAATAACTAAAATATCAATCAAAGAACAAACCATTTTAGTAACGAATTTATAAAGTATAAAGTCACATGGTGAGTAAATAGAAAAAGTACTTGCAGTAGGTGATGATATAATTTCCATAATAATGACATATATATATATATGGTAAAGTGGATTAAACCCCCTCATAGTATGAAAAATGTGCAAAAAATATCCCTTATGTTCACTTTCCACCCTTATAGTTTGTATTAAAAATATCTCTCATGTTCACTTTCCACCCTTATAGTTTGTATTAGGTGCAAAAAAAAACCCCTTTTGGCCTATAAAATTACCTTTATCCCTTCTTTTTTTTTTCTCATTTTCTCTCTCCTCTCTCATTCTCTCTTCAATTTCTCTCTCTCTCTCTCTCTCTCTCTCTCTCTCACATACACACACATATATATATATATTATTTTCTTTTTCTCTCTCACCCGATCGAGACACCATCTCTCTCTCTCTCTTCAATGTCACACACATACACACACACACACATATATAAATACATATATATATATATTATTTTCTTTTCATTTTTTTTTCTTTTTCTTCCACTTTCTCTCTCTTCTTTTCTTTTTCTCATTTTCTCTCACCGTCTCTTCAATCTCTCTGTCTCTCTCTCTCTCTCTCACACACACACACATATATATATATATCTTTTCTTCCACTTTCTCTCTCTTGAAGAGACGGTGAGAGAGGAGAGAGAAAATGAGAAAAAGAAAAGAAGAGAGAGAAAGTGGAAGAAAATGAAAAGAAAATAATATATATATATATATATGTATATATGTGTGTGTGTGTGTCTGTGTGTGAGATTGAAGAGAGAGAGAGGGTGTCTCAGGTGAGAGAGAGAAAAGAAAATTAATATATATATATATATGTGTGTGTGTGTGTATGTGTGTGTGTGTGTGTGTGAGAGAGAGAGAGAGAGATTGAATAGACAATGAGAGAGGAGAGAGAAAATGAGAAAAAGAAAAGAAAATAAATGGGCATAAAGGTAATTTTATAGGCCAAAAGGGATTTTTTGCACCTAATACAAACTATAAGGGTGGAAAGTAAACATGAGGGGTGTTTTTTGCACATTTTTCATACTATGAGGGGGTTTAATGCACTTTATCCCTATATATATATATAGGGACAGTAAGTGTTTCTGTGGCATTATTGATTGGTTTAAAAACTTATACTTACACAATAATTATTGCATGTTTCCCATTTTAATGCGACACTAAAATTATAATTTTTTAAGACACAATTGCCCTTTTTAACGCTTTCTTTTCTCTCTTTCTTTAACTTTGAAAGCGTATTCACACAATAATTAATGCATGGTTTCTATTTTAATTTGATTTCTATGCTTTTCATTTTTCATCTGTATATATATAGAGTAGATATATATGAGTATATATTATAAACAAATACTTTCTTTTCAATTCTTCCAATTATTTTTTTAGCTATATATAGATATATAAACACTACACGTAGAGGGAGAAAAAAATTTAAAAAAAGAGAAAAATAAAGTAGTTGTTTATATATATACACTATACATACGCATATGAATTAGGTGAGAAAGGAAAAGAAAAAAAAAACCGAAAAGAAAAAAGTATTGAAAGAAAAAAAGGAAAGGAAAGATAATTGAAAAAAGAAAAAGAAAAATAAAGTAGTTGTTGATATATATACACTGCACATACGCATATGTATCAAGTGAGAAGAAAAAAAAAACAAACAAAAGAGAGGAAGGAAAATAGCTTTTATATATATGTATACATGTTGTACTAAGTAGAGGAGAGAAATAGTTAAAAGGATAATTCTGTCTTAAAAATTTATACTTTTAGTGTCCTATTATAATAAGAAACATGCATCAATTATTGTATAATTATAAAATTTTAAATCAATAATGCGACTGTGCATGGACACTTGCTCAAGCAATTGCCCCTAACACTCCTCTATATATATATATATATATATATTCAATTTGACTTGAAAAGATCTAAGGTATAAGAAAAATATTCCAAATGAAATGAGTGCAAAGAATAAGTAAATGCCAAATTGAAATGGGATGAAGTCATACATATCTAAAAGGACCAACAGTTTTGTAGCACGTGTGTTGTTATTTTTTCAAAAAATGTAAAAAGTTATCCAAATTAGAATTTTATATATATATATATATATATATATATATATTATAAATATTCAATTTGACTTGGAAAGATCTAAGGTATAAGAAAAATATTGCAAATGAAATGAGTGCAAAGAATAAGTAAATGCCAAATTGAAATGGGATGAAGTCATACATATCTAAAAGGACCAACAGTTTTGTAGCATGTGTATTGTTATTCTTTCAAAAAATGTAAAAAGTTAAACAAATTAGAATTATATATATACACAGAGAGAGAGAGAGAGAGAGAGAGAATAAATATTCAAATTGATTTGGAAAGATCTAAGGTATAAGAAAAGTATTTCAAATGAAATGAGTGCAAAGAATAAGTAAATGCCAAATTGAAATTGGTGAAGTCATACATATCTAAAAGGACCAACAGTTTTGTAGCATGTGTATTGTGATTCTTTCAAAAAATGTAAAAGTTATACAAATTAGAATTATATATAGAGAGAGAGAGAGTATAAATATTCAATTTGACTTGGAAAGATCTAAGGCATAAGAAAAATATTTCAAATGAAATGAGTGCAAAAAATAAGGGTCCGTTTTTAACTATTCATGTTTACTGTTTATTATTTATAAAAACAAATTTTTAGGATAAACATATTTGATAATTTTTGTTTGTTTATAAATTGTCAAAACACTTTTAAAACAACACTATAGCTAAGCGTTGAAATCCTAAACACCAAAATGATATTTTAGTGTTTATGATTATTAAAAAGAAAAAACTTTGTTTTTTCTTTTTTTTTTAATCTAAAATGGTGATTATATTATTTTAATTAAAAATTGAAACTAAAAGTGAGAAAACGAAAAGAAAAAAAATTTATAAAAGATTATTACTTGATACAATGATAAAATATTAGAATTATTATGTGTAGACAGAATTAAAGAGCATCAATTGCCTTGAGAAAAAAATATTGGGTACAATATGAATAATTATTAATATACTTGATAATAAGAAATAGTTACTTAGGGGTACCCATGCTAAAAAAAAAACCTTATTTGAGGAAAAAAAACGAAGAAGTCATAACCATCTCCTTGTCAAATAAACAAGAATGGTACTTTGTACTCATATCATTCATTCATTTTTAGTGTTGAAAGGAAAATAGAAATAAAAAAAATGAAAAAAAAAGTTGTAGCATAAGAAGTTCAAGAGTAAGAGTATGCTCTTCAAATTTCTCTTCTTACTCTATACAAATTGAAAAACTTTCAACTTTTTCATAGTACTTATATATATTTTGTTTTGATGGTAGGGGTGCACAAAAAATCGGTGGAATCATAAAGAACTGTAATTGAATCGAACTGAACCGTTTACTATGGTTCGGTTCCAGCTTCAAATTTTAAGAACCATTCACTATGATTCCGGTTCCAAGCCTTGGAACCGGAATTGAAACCGTTGAATATATATATATAAAATCATTGTAATAGTTATAATAACATTTTGTTATGTAAAAAATTTTAAACAATGGAGTTATTATAACTATTATAAGGTTAAATACAATTCCTATAATAACCGAACTCAACAATTTCGGTTTCAAAATTAAGGAACCATTAGAAACGGTTCTGGTTCCGATTCTCACAATAATTGTAAGGAACCGAACCGTGTGCACCATTATTTGTTGGAGCCTTCTGGGTTGTGGGTCATTCTAGTTTTACAGTATAATTTACAGTTTGTAGATATATATATGTAACCTAATATTATTTATTTCTTTTTTATTTATATTTCTTGTTCCGTTATTGTTGTATAGATTTGTTGTAGCATGAATTTGACTTTTTTATGTAGTTTATTGTGTTGATTTTAAAATAATAAAAAAATAGTTTAAGGTTAACAAATATGTTTTTATGATTTTTAAAATAACCCAAACATTTTTTTATTATCAAATAATACTCATGTTTATGGATAAACAAAATTGTAATATAAACATTACTTATATAAGCACTTAAATAATAAACAATAAACATAATCTGTTACCAAATAAGCACTAAATAAATGCCAAATTGAAATGGAATGAAGTCATACATATCTAAAAGGACCAACAGTTTTGTAGCATGTGTATTGTTATTCTTTCACAAAATGTAAAAAGTTATACAAATTAGAATTATATATATATATATATATATATATATATATATAGAGAGAGAGAGAGAGAGAGAGAGAGAGTATGACTTGAAAAGATATAAGGTATAAGAAAATTATTTCAAATGAAATGAGTGCAAAGAATAAGTAAATGCCAAATTGAAATGGGATGAAGTCATACATATCTAAAAGACCAAAAGTTTTGTAGCATGTGTTGTTATTCTTTCAAAAAAAAAAGTAAAAAGTTATACAAATTAGAATTAATTTTTGGGCTTTTAAGACCTAACAATAATAAATAGTTTAATTTTACCTAATTAATTAGCCATTTTCTAAAATTTCATCTCTCTATTTCCTCCTCAATTGATGTCAAAAGACTCGAAGACTCTATATTATTAATTTTTTGATTTTTTTGTGAAACATTTTTTCTTTGTACGAGTTCGTCTACAATATATTCCGTGTAAATTTATCGAGTGAATTTAAATAGTATATATACGACACGTAAGGTGAATGACATCGTAGGTATATAATTCACAAGATTTATATTTATCGGGTGTATTTGCACCAAATATATAAGTGTAGGGTAGATGTTTTGACTTTGTACATCCATGCATCCTGAAAAGAAACCATGTTGAATGGACGGCTCAGATTATTCCACCTGGTTTAGTCCTGACCTCGTACCTGAGTTGGTATGGGACACATGCACACGATGTACCTGATCTGGTGTGCCTCACTTTCAATGCACATAGAGGCAGCTTTCTTCATACACCACACCAATGGACCAAATCTAGTACTACTGATTTTCTTTCTTTTCTAGAGGGAGACTCCAATCCATCCAACACTAACATGAAACCGATTGAAGCCACCCAATCAATGAGCTTCTGCCAAGTGTCCCTTGATGGGATAGAAGGACCCATCTTTTGTACCCTTGAAAGAGAGCCAATTGAAGTGGACGTAAATGTCAAATTCACAAAAGAATGAGATAAAAAAAAAAGTCCACATTAGCACCAAAGAACAGAGCTTTTTTTCTTCTTTTTTTTTTTTAAATAACTCAATTCAGTGAAATAAGTTATAAATTAAAATAGAGTTTTTGGTGCACAGTGGTCTTTCTTTGATTATCAGCTCTAGTGGTCGACCACATTAGCACAATGATGTGATACAAATATATACATAATAAAATATTATGAGAGACGAAAGTATGGTGATTTTGAAGTGTTCATCTGGGTTTTTTGCAAATCTCTGATCCTACTGTTGCTGATTTAATGGAGGTTGAAAAGGGTTCAATCCAAGAGCCGTACATGTCCAAATGTCCAAATCGATTTACAATTTTCGACAGTATAGCACCTGTATTGTACTGTAAAGTTAGGCAGGTTCGTCCAAATATGTGACGAAGATCTTACTATTTATCTTCATTTGCAATGCATGAAAATTATGCAATGCAAGTGGATCTAGTATTTTTCAAACAGAAGTTATGCACTCGTTAAAAAAAAAGAAAACAACGGAACTTATGCTCCTTTCACATCCAGAGACTTGAAAATGAAAGCTATGTGCATGTCTCTATAACACACACACACACACACACACACACACACATATATATATATATATATATATGTGTGTGTGTGTGTGAGAGAGAGAGAGAAATATGACTTAAAGTTGAAAAAGTTACATATTACTGTACTAAATTAGTAATACTATGTTCGATGTCCACAATCACAAAATTAAAAAAGTCTTGGCATGGCTATTATATATAGTTGTTAGTTACTGTTATCTTGGCAGTTACATACTGTTAAAATGGTTAGAAAATTTCAATATTTTAAAGATTTTATTATATGATTATCAGAGTACAACATCTAAACGTTTTCGTTGAAAGAACTAATTTAATAATAAAACATTATTATTATTTTTAATAATATATATATATATATATATACACCCAAGGAAAGACTTGATTAATAAATAATGCTATTATAGTACTAGTAGTTGTTAGCGTCAATGACAAATCACTATTTTTATATGTAGTTTTTTCATCCTCTATGAGCTCCTTTATTATGGCTTATGCCAACTATATATGAGATATACTATATAGTATATATATGGAAAATAGGTAGGTATGTTTATTTCCCAGGACATAAAAAATAAATTGTTCCTTCCAATTATTAATCCATTGTCATACCAAATACAAATGCAAATGCATATGCCATATGAATTAAAAATGATACAATTTGTAGCAAAAAAGACTTCCTCATTTAAAATAATTATGACGTAAGCATGGACACATAGTTAATATCACAATAATAAAATATCAGGCAATATCCATTCTCCACTCAATCATAATGTCCTCAACTAGTTAGTGGACTCACTTGTAAAATTCAGCTAATCATCTAGATATTTATTTACACGAAAAATCTAGATATTTATTTTATAAAGTTATGCATGTTACTAAATTATGAATCTAAATTCCTTGTATATACACCAAGTAAATCCCAAAACAAAATCATCTAGAAAAATGTTGAACTGAAATTGAAAGCAGACCAAGCATTGCCAAAGAAAAAAAAAAGATTATTTATTGAGGGTCACAATAATATCATCGATCTCAATAAATTTCTATTTGTCACTTCTGCCTAGATTTAATTAAAATATATTATATACAAATCATATATATATGTACATTTGCAGCAATGGTTGTTAGCATATATTTTTAAGATATATATATAAACATGGAAAAATGGAATATATCTCTAGTTAAACCAGTAGAAGCATCACACCACCTGCGTGCCTTACTTTTCTCCAAGCACAAAGAGTTACCACATTGGATGCATATTTTTAACAATAAGGTGTTCCATCTTGCTTTATTTAATTTAATTTTAATATATATTCCATTAAAAATAGGCCAATAACTCAAATATAATTTGCATATTTAATCATATAATTTGTTAGTAATCTGAATTCAATAACTTCGTTAAATTAACAAATTGAATAAGAATTAGAATAAATCCAATAGGATAATAATTCTATATGATTAAATATAATATAAGAGTATAATATATTATCATATACTATCTATGGTTTAATTTATGTAAATTTAATGTATAAATAAATTAATCAAAATGTGTGTGTGGACGCTTTCGAGTTGTGTTAACACTTAGCGAACACTGACGTGTTAGGTAGGTGTTTATTGTCTTAAGTATGGAATAAATTAACTCTTTTTAAAAAAAATAAAATAAAATTTCAAGGACATTTTATTTAGAGATCGTTAGCAATGTATAATTTCTAACAGTTGCATTTGGAAGAATGAAAGTTAAAGGACATTAATTTTTGTATTTCAAAATATAAAAAATACATGTTAAAAATAAATTAATTATTCATATACAGTAAATTTTAATAAATTTTTGGAGTCAAAAGAATTTTCGAGTCTTCTGCTTGAATGTCTGTTACTTGATTAGAATTAACTTACTGGAATATGCATCTTTCTTTCTTAGTAAGTCAAATTGTCAATGTGGAATATAAATCCATTCCATGTCCTATATTCGTTTCCCACCTCATCAGATTGTATATGCTTTCTGATAACATCACTGCAGTGGATTCTTGACTTCCAAAATTTAACATTAATTCATGTAGAGTGAATGTGGGCGAATTTCCATTCAATTTCACTTGGAGCGAGTGGTTATGTACCAAATTACCCTGTGCTTCTTTTTCGAACTTCCCTCATTTGAAGGTAATTTCTTTTATTATTATTATTATTATTATTATTGTTTTATAAAAATTAGTCTCAAATTATTTTTTAAGATGTGACCTTTGCCTACAATTTTGTACTATAATGATGTACTTAATTTTTTAATAAATAAAATGACAAATCTAATTCTTAAAACAGTGTGCCCGAGTATTATCATATATTCACTTTTGTCTACTTCAAGTGAGTTAATCAGGATAACATTCAGTACATTTAATGTAGATATATTTTAAATCGGATAAATTTAAATTATGTGTGCACAACACGCAGGATGAGTCTTACTGTATGTATACAATACATAATGTCAAGATTCACTCGATATATATTTACACCAAATATATTGTAGACGTACATGTTAATCATATAATTTTCTTTGTTTTACTTTTTGATTATAAGACATTTCTCTATCATATTATATTTTTAGTAATAATATTGACACTCCATTTTTTTTTTCACTTGAATTCTACTTCAATATTATTATTTCTTTTTTATATATAAAAAGATGACAGAATTATCCCTCAAGATGGGTTGGGATAGTAATAATTGTGCAATATAAATATAGTATAATAATGTCATTTTATTTTCTTTAAAACAAAAATAAATAAAAAATGTTATTTTTCTTTAAAAATAGAAGTTTACCGGAGGAGCAGAAAAGTGGAGTCAATTAATCACTGTAGTGATTGTACTAATTCTTTTAGGTATATATCAAGTATCAACCAATGAAGTCAGTATTTACTATTTAGTGAGTGTCTTGTTGTAAATTAGGAGTGTTGTAGGAACCACTCAGGTAATTTACAAATTCAACTTTGTATGAACTGACAGAAGTACCCTTCTTTCTCTCACGCTCACGGAGGCTCGCAGCACAACTTTATTTGCGATTGTAGAGAAACCCGAAGTACAAGGCACTGCATAATTTAAAGCCAAACTCCAAAATTACATTTTCAGCCTTCTTTTTTAAAAAAAATGAATTTCGAATCCCGTTATTGGATAGGCGATTTTTCCAACAAAATAATATAAAAAATAAAAAATTTATTTTTTATACAAATTCCGTTGAGAGAGAGTGAGCATAGGAAATGGCGATGGAAGAAGAAGAAGCTCTCTCCTTCCTCAGCTCACAACTTTCTCGTTCCATCCCATTCATAACTCTCTCTCTCTCTCTCTCTCTAGATCTGTGAAACCCGAAACTCGGTAAGATTCTCTTCCATGTAAAGCAAAAATTACTACTTCCATTTATTTGATTTTTTCTCAATTTTCTTCTTTTAAAAACATTCTGCACTAATTTTATGTACTCTTTTAACTTTGTTTTTATTTCCTTTTTCCCTTTCTTTCATACTTTAAGTTGATTATTTTCTCTCTACACTCTCTGGAGTTTAATCCTGTTAATTACTGTATTGTTCTTAGCTAAGAATCTTTAAATTTTGCTTTCGATCATCTCTGTTTATCAAGCTACATATATTTATAAATTTATATTCTGATCACGGTCTCCTGATTATGTACCCTGATTTTGATTAATGGGTTTCTCTTCATTTTCTAATCTATGTGTGTGTGTGTGTGTGTATATATATATATATATATATATATATATATTTCATTTAACAACTTCAATCTGTGTGACTATTTGATTTTATTTTGTTGCCCGTGTAGGTTATTGTTTACTCTGTTGTGTTGATTTGATTTTTTCTTCATATTTATGTTAATTTGATTTTCTCTTAAAAGTCTAAAACTTCCATATTATGTTTTTTTTTCTTCTTCGTCTTCTTCTTCTTCTTCTTCTTCTTCTTCTGTATGATAAAAATGAAGCTTTTGACTTTCCTTTCATCCACAAAGCTTTGATCCTCATTCATTCTTCAGAGCTGATTTTTCTTTCCACTTCATTTGGTTCCCAAGAAAGCTAAAGGAAAAAAAATAGAGAAGAAAATTTTCAATCTTTAAGTTTGCCGTTGTTTTGTTTGCAAAAATGATAAAAACTTTTCTAAAACTAAGCTCAGCGAAGTAGTTGCGTTAGGTACAGTTTATTTCTGCTTCTTTGTTTTATATGGTCCCAAATACTTATAGCAAAAACAAATAAATAAAAATAGAAAATGAAAATAAAATTTTGATTTTATACCCTTGTGACTCTCACCTGCTATTTTTAATTTCTTGCAATTAAAAAATTGAGATGATAAACCTCATCCTATATTTTCTCCTATTATTTATGCGTATTAATATATCTGATTATCCAGATATTGGACTTCAAGATGGTTATTTTTTGTTGTCCAAATTAGGTACTGTCTTAACATAACCAAATATATGTAACAAAATTAATTCTTTCCATATACTATACTCTCCCCTTCTATTCTCTATTAATGCCCCCAAAAATTTCCAACAATTTCAATACACAAACCTAGCATATAAACAAGATACTTTTTTTCTTCCTTTTATTTATTGTTGGTATTGCTGGTTTTTTTTGTTAGACTAGTTCTATATAGTTCTTCTACCTCCTGGCGATCTTGGTTATTTTGGATATGGATATATTAATATATGTTATATGCATCTTTGGGGGGATTTCATATATGGAGATTGATATTGTCTTTTAGTTGGTATCTTAATTGATATATTTTATTCTGCTATATGAGATAATAGGTTTGTATGAAGTTTGATTCTAATGGTGGATTTTCTTTTTCCATTTTTTATTTTATTTTGGTTTCAGTTGGATTTCTAGCAAATGAAAGCATGTGTTGTGTACCGGAACAATTAGAACCCAGATTGTCTCCAACTTCACTATCCTCCTTTACCTTTGACAGAGTAGAACTAGTAAGATAGACATGAATATCGAGACTGAAGATGCTTTTGTGAGTTTGCTTGAACTCGCTGCTAACAATGACATTGAAGGCTTCAAACAATTGGTTGAGCGTGATCCATCTTGTATTGATGAGATCGGATTATGGTATGGTCGCCAGAAAGGCTCAAAGCAGATGGTCCTTGAGCATAGAACCCCTTTGATGGTTGCGGCTACATATGGTAGTACAGATGTTTTGAAACATATTATCTCTCTATCCGATGCTGATGTGAATCGGTCATGTGGGCTTGATAAAAGCACTGCCCTGCATTGTGCAGCATCTGGTGGTTCAGTGAATGCGGTCAATGTTGTGAAACTGCTTTTAGCAGTTGGTGCTGATCCAAATTTGGTAGATGCCAATGGTCATAGGCCTGTTGACATTATTGCTGTCTCTCCGAAGTTCAAAGATTTGAAGCACGCCCTTGAAGAACTTCTCGCTACAAATGGTTCCAACACAGAGTGCAATCCGAGGGTGTCCATGGTCACTTTGAATTCAAATTCTCCACCACTTTCACCATCTCCAGAATATAGATCCTCATCATCTGCTACAGATTCAAATTCTTCACCAAAGAGTTTGAAGGTCAATGACCTCCCACTTTCTTCAGCTTCAGATAAGAAAGAGTATCCCATTGACCCATCATTGCCTGATATCAAGAACAGCATCTATTCAACAGATGAATTCCGGATGTTTTCCTTCAAGGTCCGGCCTTGTTCTCGTGCATATTCCCATGATTGGACTGAGTGCCCTTTTGTTCATCCTGGAGAAAATGCTCGAAGAAGGGATCCAAGGAAGTACCATTACAGTTGTGTTCCTTGCCCTGATTTCCGAAAGGGAGCTTGTAGACGTGGAGATATGTGTGAATATGCACATGGTGTTTTTGAGTGCTGGCTCCACCCAGCTCAATACAGAACCAGAATTTGCAAGGATGGTACAAATTGCAATAGAAGAGTATGCTTCTTTGCCCACACACCTGATGAACTACGACCTTTGTATGTCTCTACTGGTTCTGCTGTTCCCTCCCCTCGCTCAAGTTCATCTGCTATGAATGCTGTGGATTTTGCTGCAGCCATGAGTCTATTGCCCAGCTCTCCTTCATCAGTTTCTATAATGTCCCCTTCACCATTCACTCCACCCATGTCTCCATCAGCCAACAACATTTCCAACATGGGTTGGCAGCAACCAAACGTGCCAACATTGCATCTCCCGGGAAGCAATCTTCAGTCCAGTCGCTTGAGATCATCTCTTAATGCAAGAGATGTTCCAGCAGATGAGGTAACTTTGTTGCCGGATTTTGATGTGAAACAACATCAGCTTCTGAATGAACTATCCCGCCTTACTCAACCAAGCATCAGTACTAATTCCTTGAACCGCTCTGCCTGTTCAAAAACGGTAACCCCTTCAAACCTAGAGGATCTTTTTTCTGCAGAGAGCTCTTCTCCATGGTATTCTGATCAAGCCTTATCTTCAGCTGTTTTCTCCCCAACGCCCAAATCAGCAGTTCTCAGTCAGCTTCAGCAGCAGCAAGGCATGTTATCTCCAATCAACACAAATTTCTCACCAAAAAGCGTTGAGCACCCTCTACGACAGACCTCTTATGGGGTTCCATCTTCAGGGAGGATGTCTCCCCGAAATGTTGAACCTATCTCACCAATGAGCTCCCGGGTCTCCATGTTTGCTCAACGCGAAAAGCAACAGTTCCGCAGCCTTAGCTCACGCGATCTTGGCTCCAATTCTGCTGCCAATATTGGCTCCTCTGTTGATCCTTGGTCAAAGTGGGGTTCCTCCAATGGGAAGCCAGACTGGGCCAATAATGCTGAAGAATTTGGTAGGCTTCGTAGATCATCATCATTTGAGCTTGGGAACAATGGAGAGGAGCCTGATCTATCGTGGGTGCAATCGCTTGTCAAGGAATCTCCACAAGAGATAAAGGAAAATTTGGCAATGCCTGTCTCAGTTGCAGTGGCTGCTGCATCTTCCGGCGAGGGCTCAAATTTGAATTCCCGGATTGATCCAGTTGATCAATCAGTTTTGGGTGCATGGCTTGAGCAAATGCAGCTTGACCAGCTCATGGCTCAGTAAAACTATAATCATTTTTTTTTAACCGAGCCCTGTGGTCGAGAAAAATAGCGGTTTTGGTAAATAACACATGTTCTTTTATTTTTGGATTTGTTGGTGGTTGATGAGGAAGAAGGTAACAGTAACATGGGAATTGGGAGGAAAGCAAGGAAGAAAAAGGAGGTCAAATATTCGGAAGAAAAATCATTTTTTGTTGTTTATTATTACAGCTGAAGTTAGAAAGAAGGGTGTGAGAAAATCTATGGGTTTCTTAAACAAACAAACAAAAAAAGTTGCCCAATTTCTCCCGATATTTATCAGATTTTAGGTCTCTTTAGTAGTCATTTTTCTCATTCTTCAATGAGGTAAATGTACCGTTCAAATATTGAAACTGATTATTATCGTTAAGAAGTAGTCATCAAGTTCTTGTACTGAATGACATTTTTTCATTTTCTTAATGTTCTGGTTTGGTCCATTTGTGATTTTTGGGGAAGAATGGAAGAAGTTACTTGTGATGTTGGAATATGTTATATGGGGTTAATAACAGTGGGTGGCAGAAAGTAGAAGGAAAAAGATGGAAATGTCATGATCATTGATATAACACTGAAGTTAGTGGATGTTTGCCTTTGAGCTCTCTCTCTCTCTCTCTCTATATATATATATATACAGTGTGTGTGTGTGTGTGAAATTGTGAATTCTACACTACACAGTTAATCTTCATATTTTCTTTCTTCCCTTTCTTGGTGTTTTTCTATATATTCTACAAAGTTAGGCTTTCTATTCAAAGAGAAGGTATGGGAAGCTGTGCTGTGGTGGATTCCATATCCCAAAAGGTGGATTTGGGATTGTGGGGAATGTGGATTTGGGATGTGGATGTGGGAAAAGGCGATTTATTTAAATTCTAAGCCATCAACAAGGAGATCAGATGCTAGTTGAAAATTTTTATTGCACAAGGAATTGTGAACCTCACTCTTGAGATGATGACAAATTTCCTAATGCTAGTGTAATTATGATATCCTTGATTTTATGTTGTCACATTCATTAGACAGATCGGTTTCAAATTCAATATTTTTATCTCCAGTTTTCCTATTAATTTCTAATTTTTATATTATAAAATTTTTACCATCTTCCTCTTCGAACAACCTATGCGGACGGAACATGCACTGTTGGAAAATTCTAGAATCAAATATGACTAATCATCAGAAAAGAAGAGAGAGTCGGCAGAAATTTTGGAAAAAATTTACTTTTCAGCAGCAGCAGTACTAGTTTACTTTTCTTTTTCTCTTAAATATATAAATATATATATATATATATAAAGGAAGAGAAAGATGGAGGAATTAGCATCACCTCCATCTCACCTTTCGGTGCCTCAATTGATAGGGATTTTTTTGTCCCTTCTTAATATTTTAATACCTAACCAGACACAAGAAAAAGAACTTAGTAGAGAAGGGAAGAAGAAAACCATGGCAAGAATGACTCCAATTACTTAAAGTGATGGTAGCACTTTTAGATTAAAAAGGCAAAAGTAACCTATCCATGAGGATTGTATGCCAACCAACTTAGGTTTTGATGTTGATTTTTATTTTTATTATCTTTTTGGTGGTGTCATTTTATTCTTTCTTCGAAAGAGTCTATATAATTTAATTTAATTTAATTCTCTGGGAGAAAAAAAAAAAAAACGAAGAAGATATTTTGGTGAAACATTTATTTTAGGGGTATCTACTATACTATCTAGAGCCACTTTGGTTATTCCACCCTCTTATTTTTATTTTTCTAATTTTAACTCTCTCCCCCTCTCTCTCTCTCTCTCTCTACTTTTACCTAATTCTACAGTTTTGGGTTTTAGTTTTACCATTTACATCTTCATTCATTCACCTATAGAGAGAGAGAGAGAGAGAGATTCTTTTTTTCCAATAAATTGGGTTTGTTTGATGCTGAGGAGGGGGATGTGTCATGTGTGTGGCTGTGCTAGCCTCATGAATTAAAATGATAGGTTGTTGTTAGGTGGGTTTAGATTAGTGGGCCAAATATTGGGTCTGATGTGTAGATTAATAATTCACAGAGTGAGTCAGAAGATTGTCAAATTGGGTAGGTTTTTAAATCTCTTAAACCATATGGGGCCCATGGCTTGTCAAGAGAATGAAGAGGTGTTTTATTTGTGGATGTGAGAACTCAAGTAAGTTAAAATCTACTTCTTAACTTCCTTTCACAATAGTTCAAATTGCCATATCAAGGAGTTGTGCTTTAAAAGAAGAGTTCAATTATGGAGCTAAAACTTTCCTGCTTTTTGTCATTTTTTGCTGTTTTAAGGGATGTAGATACCCATGATATGTTAATATTATATCTTTCAAACTGGCTCATACTATTTTGACAACTATCCCCAATAATTAAGAGGTCTTACAAATGATACCAAACTATGAGCATTGTTTAAAGTTTAAACTACCACTGTACTAACTAAATGATGTTTAATAAACAAAATTTTCTGTAAATAAACCAGAATTTTTAACCATATGGTATTGGAGGTTGTTGTGGTGGTTAGCCATGACCAAATTAAACAAGCATTGAGTTAGACTCATCTAGTAGGTTCGGAGTTCAGATAATATATACTTAGTAGATTGATTAGTTCTGACAAACATGAATTTCTTAAAGGGTCTGCTGACTTTATTATAATAAACACACTATTTTTTGTGACTGGGAGACCCCATCCTCAATTTACTCAAATAGTACTATCTCAAGTGTTTACAAATCTGCATTTTTTCTATAATAGAAATTAAGTTTTGTAAGGCTACATGAGAACTTTACAACTTGGAACCAAGACTAATTACCATTTAGTGTAAATACATATTATAATAGAAATTAAGTTTTGTTTTGTATAAAATTGAGGACTGCCAAATCAAAGCTGGGGAGAGGGGGCTTCCCTGTAATGTAACTGGTGGTTTCCAAATCATGAGCTTTCAAGGGTAAGAAGGTGTATTAGTTGTAAAGTCATGCCAATGAGTCATAGGTCATTAACTTTTGGTGCTCAGCCTTCATCATCACATTTTTTGCTATACCCAACATATTTTCTCAATTTATACAAATAGTAGTATTGTGGTTTCAATGTACCTCTTTTTTTACTATAATGCTTGCTTTGTGTGTTTCAGGCAAAAAAAGCATTGTGGTTTCAATGTACCTTTCTTTACAATAATGCTTGCATTGTGTTTTTCAGGCAAACAAAGTACATTTATAAGAGAACCATGGGTCATGCTCTCTGCCAAACATAGAAAAGAATCAAACTCTATTCTTTATACATATTATTAGGGCATCTTTGGAGGTCCTTTGTAAATGAACAATTCAATCTGTTTCCATTGCATTTTATGCCATAAAAGCTGTCATTTAGAATGAAGTCAATGAAGAAAGTGGTGTCATAAGCATGAAACTTGGGGAAAAGAAGTCCTTTTTGAGCAAATAGGATGGATACTACACCTCAAAACATCAATAACAAATTCACATCAAATGCTACCATAATGAAATGAATGCATCTTTTCTCCTTTCAGATTTCAAATGGAGAGAGAGAGAGAGAGCATCCAATTCTCAGTTCTAAGTTGGATCCATGTGGATGGATATACTGAAAATTGGAAATATTATTATTCTAAAAAACAAAATAATGTTTCAATGTTCATCATTCACATACAAGAACAGTTTGACCGGTACCGGTCATTAATATGGCACAGAAGAAGTATTGAACATGAACTTAAAAATTGAAAAGGTTGATCATTTGACTAATATAACATACAATGTAAAAAATTTGTAAGAGTATGCAACCTGTTTAATTTATGAGAGATCCTCCAATGGATTAGAGAATAAGAGTTGGCATGCCATATTCATGAATCATGGTTTATGAGAGAGAATCAAACCCTCCTTCCTCCTACTGACACACATATATGCTATTAGATATTACATTTTTTAATGCATAAAATAAGGAAGACACTAATCCAGGCACTGGAAACATTTTCACAACCCTTGCCACCATGCATCCAACAATTTCAAACGGGAATAGTTGATGTCTCCTAAGAATAAAGTCAACAAAATGCAAAACATTCCATATCACAGTTCATGAAGATAGGAAAATAGCAACCACTATCTCTGGGTCAGCTAAAAGTCAACTGCCCAAAAATGACACGTATAAAATGATAGCAAAGAGGGGCTGAAACAAATATTCTTTTCAAAATATTTCTTCTATATATTTATCATATAAAATTTGGTCAAACCAATGAATTTGTAACAATTCAATCACCAATATCTCATTGCAAATTCCTCTTCTAATTTACCTGTTAAACAAAAATTCATCAAGGTGAATGTATTTCTTACAATTCGATCACCAATAGTCACCGCATGAGCATTTCCCGTCTTCGAATCTATGAAACCGATTATTATCCCTCACAATGATTATTCTTCCAGAGCATTTAGACATGAACTTAATTGCAGTATGGCAATCACCACAAACACGCAAGTTCTTCATAACCCTGATTGGCCTTTCGGGTGGAAGAGTAATGAGTCCAAATGCAATGGCTAGTCTTTCACTGTGATACCTAATTGCCTGATTCTTCTCTTCGCCATCCACTTTTCGCAGCACAAAACTGGTGTCTGCAACATAACCGGCTCGTTCCATTTCATCCCCTAATTCCTCTAATTTCTGGTAAATCTCAGTGGATTTTGAGTGAGACCTATCCCCTGCAGCAAAGGTATGAACCTTATTTCCCACCTCAACCCAACTCAAACCTGTTTCCTTTTTCACTCCCTGGTCCCTCAGCATTTTCCTGGCTTTAGCTGCCTCCTCATATCTTCCAGCAGCTGCATAGGCATTAGATAATAGCACATGCAGCCCTGAGCTCACAGGACCCAACTCAAAAACCCTATCAGCTGCATAAGCTGCCAATTCTGTGTCCCCATGAATTCGACATCCAGTTAATAAAGCTCCCCATACAGATTCTGTCGGTTGTATTGGCATTTCCTTGACAATTGAAACTGCATCCTGCAATTTCCCAGCACGGCCAAGCAAGTCCACCATCGAAGCATAATGCTGCTCTCCGGGCTCAATTCCATACTGCTTCATCAACTCAAAGTAATGCTTACCCTCTTCAACAAGCCCAGCATGGCTACAAGCATATAGCACACACAAAAAGGTGATGAAATTTGGTCTCATCCCATCGCTTTCCATCTGTTTAAACAAATCAAATGCTTTGTTCGTTTGTGCATGCTGAGCACAAGCAATCAGCATGGCGTTCCACATGCCTAGATTCCTAATGGATATTTCATCAAATATCTGATAAGCTCCTTCAATTACTCCACACTTGGAATACAAAGAAATCAAAGAGCTGCCTACAAAGCTCGACGAATCATAACTCATTTTCAAACACAGACCGTGTATTTGCTTCCCCAATTCGAGATGGGTAGAACTACCACAAACCCGAATAACACTGGAAAAAGTAAAATCATTAACATCCAAACCCTCTTGCAAAGCTTGCTTAAACAACCTCAAAGCCTCCTCGTCCTCACCCATTTGAGCATACCCATATATCATTCCACTCCAAGAAACCACATTTCTGTCCGGCATTCCATCAAACGCCTTCCGGGCATCTCTGATCTCGGCGCATTTGGCATACATATCAACCACTGAACTCCCCACAAACACATCGACGTCAAACCCAGTTTTCACAGCAAGACAATGCATCGATTGTCCAATATCACACCTCGAAAGAATCCCACACGCTTTCGTCGCACTCGGGAATGTGTGATCATCAGGTCGAACCCCGGCATCGAGCATTCGGCGAAAGAAGTCCAGAGCAAGCCAGGGGAGCTCATTCTGGGCAAAAGAAGAGATGATTGAGCTCCAAGTGGTGGATGACTTGGTTGGGGCTTCATCGAAGATTTGGCGGGAATGAAGTGGCCGTTGGGATTTTGAATAGAAGTTGATGAGGTTGTGGGAGATGAGTGGGATTATTTGGATTCCTGATTTGATGATGTGGGCATGGAGTTGGAGGCCTTTGGATAGAGACCTTGAGTGGGTTAGAGAGAGGAGGAGGTTACATGTGTTTCTGTAGTTTTGCTCAAAGCTGAATTGGTGGTGGTGGTGGTGGTTCAGTGGGGCTCTTATGGAGGCGAGAGATGGAGGGTGATTTGAGAGTGAGAGTTGGGTTTGTTCTTGGAGGGGTGGTTCTTTGGGAAGATAGTGAAGCATTAGAGCTTTTAGCTCTCAGGTTTAAAATTGTTGTGTTTGAAACAAAATATAGGTCAAATGTATGCACACACAAAATGAATATCACCATAAGAACAAAATCTCCAACTCAAAAAAATATGTTTCAATCAATTTGAATTGATATGATGGTTTATACCTCAACTTGGGCTCGACTTAATTTCTTTGCACATATATCATTCCATAATTTAATTAAAGATTGTGCAAGGCCCATCAAAAATGAGGCCCAAATTAAGTTTTTAGCTCCTGTCTAACTTCTTGTTGGCTCCATCACTTTTGTTATTACGAGGTCAGGCTTTTTCAATAATATAAATAATATGGAATTATTCACTGATAATCTTTTGTTATTATTCTAATAATATAAATAATAATAAATACAAGAAAATTTTAAAATGCTGGAACTTCAACAAAAACAAAATAATGTTATACAAGAAAATATAATTTAAATAGTTATAAAATAATTAAATAACAGAGGATGTGGTGTACCAATGCCTCTCATGATCATTAGGCAACTTTTCCCTTTTTTTTTTTTTTTTTTTCTCCTTTTCCCTAATCATCTAGAAAGCCTCTCTAATTTTTTTTATAAAAATTAGAAGAAAAAAAATTATATTACTATGATGATGATAATGATGATGGGATCTTGATTTGAAGGTTAAGTCTATCTAGCTTCCGTGTTGATCTTTTACAGATTCATACACTTTTATCTTTCATTCTCTTTTTGTTTTGCATCCTGCAAACTCCAAAAAAAGAAGAGGAGATGATAGTGATGGTAGGTCATTGAAGAGATAAAACATTATTAGGACCACGCCACTTATGTGAAAAAGATTTTTGGTAAATTGGTCTTTTTTTTTATGACTTGAAAAAGATCCAAATGGCTATGTTAATTTTTTTTAAAAGATTTAAATATGTGTTTAGCTTTAATTGATCCACATCAATTGTTTAATAGAAACTCATACTTTATATGGTCTAAAACAAGTATTCTTCTTAAGAAATATATGTCTACTCTAATCATTTCTTAACTCTCTCAATCAATTTATGTATTCAAAAAAGCAGTGATTCAAACTCCAAATTTAAAAAAAATCAAATAAAATTATATAAATGAATAATGATCATTATCATCATCGTAATCATATCGTGATGAGTCTATGTCACGTGGTATAATTAGATTCAAAATTATTGGAGAATGATATATCACTTTCCTTCGCAATATGTCCAAACTTTCTTTTTACAGAAGGGTTTCTCCAGTCATGTCAACTTTGTTAGAAAATTTGAATGAAAATTAAATGTGAAACAGTGCGATTCACACTGAATAGACATCAAAAGTGTCTGTTAGTATCGAATAGACACAATTAGTAGTGTTTAAAGTTGAAACATTACGAGTTGCAACCTTTTGCACCAAAGGACGTGTCCCATGCCTATTCGGGTACTTTTGAAAGGGTACTGTATGCTTATAAATAGGCCATTTACTTTCATTTGTAAAATATGTTTTTCTGATTTCTTCTTCTTCTCTCTGAGCATCAAGTCTCTCTTACTATATGTCTTTTAAGACTACTTCTTCTCTCTACGTTTGAGGTCTCCCTCTCTATCAAACCTCTATAGCCTAACCAAGTTGTAGTCCAGTGAATCTTTGTGGTCTGGTCTTCACCAACGGATTAGGAGAATCAAGTCCAAGAGAGTACAAACACACAGGTGGTTCGCAGAAGCTCAGTTGGTTTGTAGTGTTGCTACTGATTGAGATGAAGATCGTTGTATCCTGGGAGACAGTCGCCAAGAGTCCGTTCAACACCATTGCGGGGCGATAATTGTCTTAAGGACATAGAGTCTAACTCTAGCCTCGATCTACAGGTTCTTCAGTATTTATATATATTTTAAGTTCTGTTATATTTTTATGGTTTATATAACATATGATATATGTACTGTACATGAGTTCAGTAGTCTAGATTATTACATGTGTTATAATCTTACTTGATATAGAAACTTATAGAAGGTTTTATTTATTGTGAAATGGTAAGAGATTTTTCATTATGTTTATGTGATTTAACGTGTTAGTATAATTGCTTTATATCTTAAACAGTAACATATACGCATATATTTTTCCAACAAACTTAACATCACATGGCATGAATTGTTTTGTAGTGCTATGATGTGTCCTGTTAGGCTTGATGATTTACAGCCTTGTAAAGCTTATGAAACAAATCAACAACTATTAAAACTCTCGTGAAAGTTATTTAATTTTGATCCAACAAATTGTGGACAGCTGACACATTTCTGAAGTTGCTTTAGAAATATAATTTTAATTTTGTCAAAAACAAATCTTTATTTTCTTTCCCTTTTTCCTTTTGTTTGACTAAACAAAAATAATAATAATAATAATAATATTTATAACTTCCATCATTTCTACCTTAATTTTTCTAAAAAAATAATTGCTCATTCCAAAAGGAATATAGAAAGAAATAAAAAAATTTCATTATATTCAACCATTATATTGGACTTTTTGTCATATTTGAATTTGGTTCCATTGACCATAATAATCTAATCTTCTTTGTACCAATAAAATCTTTAAATTTCACGGATACAATGTTCAATTCCATAACTTCATTACCAAAATACTGAAATTCTATATCATGTAGATTGGATTCTTTGGACAATGCTGCTCTGTTTATTATTTTATTGCAATAAAACCATAATAGCTTCCACAATTCCCATTTTGATTAAAATAAAAAATAAAAAATTATACTAGCTTTAGTTCAAAACTAAGGGCCCGAAACATTATGCATTTGACCCAAGATCCAAAAGTCTATTTTCACTAGGTTTGGACAATTTGATTTTATACAAAATTAATCATGAAATCAAGTTAATTTAAATATAGATGTGGACAAAATGGATGGAGTTTGACTCGAAATCCTTATCCAAATTGAGTTCATTTTTCTATGAATTAGATAATGAATTTATATGGGACGAATGTAATTATATCCATTTGATATAAAATTAAAATATGGATGTCAACCTTATCTAGCTCCATTTTATTTTATATTATATTATTTATACGTGTACACACACACACGACTATACGAGCATTTAAGTAGGAGCCGCACTCTCTCTCAGTCTCAGTTTCAGACGTTAATTAGTGAAGCGGGAAGCGTGGGTCTCATAACATTTTAAGGACAATACATTTGAAGGCTGTGAATGAGAGTTGGTTGTTTTAGCGGGTGTGTCTATCACCGCTCATATAGATATATGCGTGTGACACTGTGTGTGTGTGTACAAGGACTTTGTAATAAATTACATCATCCAATCCAATCCAAACTCATCTTACCAGATAAATTAGGCGCCCCCCTCTTTTTCTCTCTCTAGAACAAAAACACTTCTATCTCTCTCTCTCTCTCTAAAATCGTGGGCGACCAAATGCTGCAACTTTTCTTCGCCGTAGCCTTCTCGGCGGTGCCTCTCACTCTCTATGTCCCGCCGATCCGAAGCCTCAACCTCTTCCTCGAGACCGTCGAACGATTCCTCCGCCAGACCGCCATCTACACCCTCAGAGCCTTCCCTCGCTTCCGACTCGCCTTCTCCAGAATCTTCGCCTCTTTCATTCGCGTCCCAAGGTAGATTCAACACATCACATCAATCCAACCCTAGATTAATTTCTCAAATAATTTGTATAATTTTCTTCTTCTTCTTCCTTTCTAATTTTTGGTTGTGTATGATTTGTATGTGTTTGTTGTTGATTGTGGGATTATAATGTACATCAGCTGTATTTTTCAAAGAAATGAAAAGATGACCTGAGCATGAGAATTAGTTTTTATTGATTTTGGTTTGTTCAAATGATTAAATTTAGGCTTTCCACAATTTCTAGGGATTTTCATTTCTTCACCAATATTTATATATATACATACAGAGTATATGTAAGTGTGTGTATTAAATGAGTGTTTTTTTTTTTTTAAATAAATAAATGGGTTTATTTTGCTGTGAAGAAAACTTTTGTTTATTTATTTTTGTATTCTTTTGTTTTTTTAGTTTATTTTTTTCTTTAATCTCTCATTTTTATTTATTCACTAATTAATTATTCTCAAGTGTGTCATGATGAATTATACAATTCGGTAGTTTCAACTCTAACTAACACGTTGTTTTTAATTTGTTTGATATTCCCTTTTATGCTTGAAACGGAAATATTATGAGATAGTTTGGTTGATTATGGCCATATTTATATAATTAAAATATGGATGATAGCCTCATCATACTTGAAAAAAAAAATTGGTGACGGAATGAATGGTAGTTATTTGCATCAAGAGTTGGTTGGTGCCCGTCTAATCACAACTACCTGTGATCACTCCAGCATTGCATTGCTCCACTTAATTAAATTGGTGGGTGGGGGCTACATTCAAGCCTAATCTACTAGAACACTCTCACTCTCTCTCATTCCACATCAATTCAAGCCTAATCAATCTACTAGAACACACACACACACACACTCTCTCTCTCTCTCTCTCTCTCTCTCCGCGTCAAACTCGAACTCAATCAAATACGAGTGTTTGAGCTCGACTTGTTTGACTCGTTTATTCAATTTCAATCTATGAGTGTCACCTTGTGATTAGAATAGACGAGTATAAAAAATTGATTATAAATTTAAACAAACACCAATAAAGGAGTCATATTTATCAGCCTCAACACGGGGCTAGTCCAACACAAGCTAAACTAGATTGTTTGACCTATCTCTTCTATTAAACCATAGTTAACATGCTTATTTGGTTCCTTTTCAAGGAATAATTATATTCTAACCGATTTTTCAAGTTGAATTTTTTTTTTTATTCATTACATGAAATGAATGAAATCAACCATAAACTCTATTCATTTTATCAATGGATAAAAATTTCTTTGATGATTACGTTCCTCGACTTAAAAAAAAATATAGATCTAAATAGCATTATTTATTTTCAAATCTCTTTTCTCAAGAGTTGAAAATCGATGAACAACATGCTGACACCAAATAGAAGTCCATGATTCCATGAATGTATTGTTAAGGTTCTATTTGGTAACATTTTTTATTTTTGATTTTAACTTTTATTTTTATTTTTTTTAAAGTCACAGGTAAATTAGTTTTCATTTTTGAAAAAAATGAAAATAATGTCAAAATTTTGACAATCCTTAACTATAATTTGAAAGCTTCATAATGAAACTTTTCAGTTTTAAATTTCATTTTTAAGTTAAGTTATTATTTTTTTTATATTATAAAATACAATAAAAAAATATATATATATAAATATAAAGATAAATATAATAATAATAAATATATACATATATAAAGATATATATAATAAGAAAATATATGATAATTTGAATTTATGACAATTACCAAAAATATGCAAATGTAAAAAAATAAAATTTTAATTAAAATAAACTAAAATAAAGTCCTAACAAATATAATTTAAGAGGAAATAATATACATAAAATATGTAATATATATATATATCAGGCAAAGGGAGCGTATGGAAGAGGAAAAAGATTCAAACAAGTTAACAATGGAGCGTATGGGCCATTCTGTTCGATTTTGGCGCTTTCTCTACCACATGATTAACAAAGTAGATAATGACCCAACATTTAGTATTGGTTGACCGTGCTACAGTCTACATGCAAGTGAAGTGATAAGATATGTTACCCGAATCAATGAATAAAAAATTCAAAAATTTGTTGCCACAAAAAAAGATGAACAATGTTATATAATGACTTAATTCAGCAAAGATTTTATACGGGTTCAGATAGGTATGAATTTTGTCCAACAAATTACAAAAATATTATTTTTTGGAGATTAAATTTTATTTCAACCTAAGACAACGATTTTGGTTGTCTTATAGTGGGTTTATTATTTTCTAGAGATTAAAACGTCAGGTTGCTTTTTAGATGTTGGATTTGGAACTACTCCGGTAAATTTTTTTTTTTTAGATGTCTGTTTGTTTTGACATAAAATATTTTAAAAAGTTTTTAGTGTTTGATTACATATTTTAAAAGAAAAAATATTATATCATAAAATATTTTTACATCAAAATGTTTGAATTGATGCAACAAATTTATAAAATATTGAATAATTAATTTGTTCGATACTGCTAAACATTAAAAAATTTCAAAAATATTTTACATCGAAACAATCGAAGCTAAATATTACCAAATTACATCCAACAATATTAATAAAAATAATAAAAATATATATTAAAAGAATAATATATGGACTATAAATTCTCTGTCTACTAGAAAATCCAAAGTTTAAAGAAAAATAATCTACTAAATACGTGTAAGAATGTTTTTTACTACTACTTTCTTGGAATCGAATCTTATGTAAACTAAACAACAACAAAAAAGGGCATATTTTACAAAATTGCCATTGGGTAATGATATACGCATTTCACTTGCATACTTACACTTCACCTGCAAACCACCCCCTCCTTTTTTTTAAAAAAAAAGGACACAATTTCGATAACAATGGACAAAAAATTAAATATTGAATTAAATTTTCTCTAATTATAATTAAAAAATGTGAAGATTCCGTACTTCCAAACACATAAATGAATTTTGTATCTCTTATTCTCTTTTCCTTAATCAATTGTCTACCATTTTTTTTCGCTGACTCTTTTTCTTTACCTGTCTACCTCTTTCTTTTTTCCTTTTATCTTACTTTTTCGCAACTCTACGTTGAAAAATTGTGAAATGTAAAATAGAGAGTACAATTGAAAAGTGATAAATTATATATACACTAAGCTTTTGTAAGAAAAATAATATTATTTTTTAACTTTATAAATAATGGAATCATATGGCTCTCTTAAACAATTAATTAATGAGTAATACTGCTCACGCCGACTAAATAATGTGAAACAAAATAACTAATAAATAAACATATTCATATGAATCCACTTATTATGTTATTATTTTTTTAACATTTTTCATTGTTTAAGATCAAGCCGACTTGAAACCAACCCAAGTCGATCGTAATTTTTTCGTGAGTTTGGCCAACATTTTTTACATTTAAAATTGGATTTTAGTTAAAATCTCAACTTGAATTTTATTAGGATCCAGCATGAGTTGAGGTGTTACTAATTTGAGCTTAACTTCAACTAGAATTATAACTCTACTTTTACACATTTATAATTTAATTTAATATTATATATATATATATATATATATATTAAAATCATGATAAACTTTTTCTTTTCGACTTATTTACTTTAAATTTTAACTTATTATATATTAATTATTTGAAGAATTAATACCCTTAAAAGAAATTATAATTTTTCAAAATGTACATTTAGTTTTAAACTTTTTTTGTATGCATGGGAATAATTCAACCCAAAGTAGAACTTGATTTTTGGCCCGGGTCTGATTTAATTGAGCTTTTATGAATTTTATTATAAGAAGTACGAATACTTTGAAAAACCTCTGGTTGTTATATCAGACACATATCCGATATAGATACGTGTTCGATATTCTGAAAAAGTATTTCATTTTTTAAAATTATTTTTTGAATATTGGATACGGCTGGAATAAGCGAGGGATACAGCTGGGAGCCTGGGATACGCCATGATACGCTTAGGATATATCTGTAATATGTTTAGAATACTTTTTGAGACAAATTTGTAATTTTTTGTTCTATAAAATGAGGTTGAGATTGTAATATTAAAAACTTTATAGGTTAGAAAATAAGGATCATTTTATAATAAAACAAAAATATTTTTAAAACCCTTAAGCAAGTGAGTCATTCTAAATAATATTAAAAAAGATAACAAAATTATAGATTTTAACTTCTTATATTTTGTGTAATTGTTATAAGTATATTTATTGTATGGTTGAAGAATAAACTTAATATTTGTGTATACTATTATATATTTATTTGTTTGACGTATTTTTGCTGTGTTTGTATTTTATTTTTTTAATATTTTTTGTATTATTGTATTCGTATCGTACCCATATTTCGTATCATGCTTCAATTAGTCCCTCAATCGTCTTCCATAATTAATATAAGGTATTTTGTATCCGTGCTTCAATCAGTCCCTCAATCTTCTTCCATAATTAATATAAGTATTTTGTTTTTTTATTTATAAATTAAGATGGCTTCAAAAAAAGAATATTCTATAAAGGGTGGATGGATGGACTCGCTGGACGTCGTAGCGTTGGCTTATTGTTATGTTACGCGCTCTCTCAGCCTTTGCGCTCTCTCTCTCTCTCTCTACTCTGTCTCAACTCAAGGCACGACAATCGCTCTCCTCTCCATCTCAGAAACCCTCTCCGGTACCTCTCTCTCTGTCATTTCTGTACGCTCTCTCACCCCCTCCCGGGTTTCTATACAAAAGCTTTAACCCTAATTTTTGTGTGTATGAATGTAATTTGGATTGTCAACTTGACGAAGTTTGAATTAAGAAATGAGTGGTAATTTTTATTTTTTTTAAGGCCCAGCATTCTAATTCTGTCTAATATATATTTTTTTAACTTATTTGATATTCCTTTGTCATATCAAATGTGGAATTAGATGACTACATATATTAAAAGAGTAGCAAAAGAAGTTTTAGGTGAATCCGAAGGAAATGGAGCCATGGTGGAATGAACTAGTCGTAAAAACAAAACCGGGAATGCTATAAAGTTTGATAAAAAGCTAAAAATAGAGAAATCTTTGATTTTTTTTTTTTGAAATCGTTGAAAAATATAAAAAGATAAATAAAGAAATTAAGAAGGCAGCAAGTGAAGCAAAACATAAACCATATGATGATCTTTATTCTGAATTAGGCACAAACTAGAACATATATAAACTTGCTAAACTAGGAAGAAGAAAACTAGTGAATTTAGCCCTACTAAATGCATTAAGAAAGAGGATTCACGGGTTTTAGTAAAAGACGATGACATTAAAGAAAGATTGAAAAGCTATTTTGAGAAATTGCTATATGAAAACTATATAGGAAGAGATAACATTTGTTTTAAGGGTCAAGGAGTGGGAGGTTAGAAAAGCCTTAAGGAAGATGAAACAGAGAAGGGTTTTGGACCCGATGGTGTTCATATCGAGGTTTGGAAGTGCCAAGGAGAAGTTGGCTTGTCTTGGTTAACAAAATTGTTTAATAAGATAATAATAACTAAAAGAATGTCTGATGAGTGACGCAAAAACATTCCAATGCCTATATATAAAAATAAAGGGAACACACAAAGTTGTAGCCTATGAGAGGGTACCTAGATATATAATATGGAGAGTTTTAGAAAAGAAATGAGTCACAAAGGGATACATTGACACAATAAAAGACATGTATGATGGTTGTGTGACTATAGTTAGAACACCTGTAGGGAAAATAAATGAATTCCCAATTACTGAGACTTACATCAAGAGTTAACATTAACCCCATAACTTTTTTTTCCTTGGTTATAGATGAGCTAACAAGACACATCCAATATGAAATTCAATGGTGTGTGTTATTTGTTGATGATATTGTTTGTCAATGAGACTAGAGAAGGAGTGAAGGCCAAATTGGCGGTTTGGAGAGAAGTTTTAAAATTAAAAGGGTTTAGGATAAGTAGAAATAAAATTGATTACATGGAGTGTAACTTTAGTAAATCTAAAAATACAAATGAGAATGCAGTGATGATTGAAAATCAAGAGGTAAAAAAAAATGAACATTTTCATTATTTAGGCTTAATTATTCATTAGTCATAATGAAGAAAAATTTGGAGATGATGTTAATTACAAAATCAAGGCAGGATGGGTTAAATGGAAGAGTGCATCTAGTATATTGTTAGACGTATTCCCTTACGATTAAAAGGAAAGTTCTATTGAACAACTATTAGACTAGTTATATTTTATGGCACAAAATGTTGGGCAGTTAAAAAACAACATATGGATAAAGTGAGTGTGACGGTAATGCAAATGTTGAGATGGATTTGCGGTAAGACTAGAAATGATTTATTCGGGAGATGGTTGGAGTAGCACAAATTAGAGATAAAATGGATTAAGATGGTTTGGACATGTGCAAATAAGACCTTTAAGTGCGCCACTTAGGTAGAGTGACATAGTCCACATTGAGGGTAATACTAGGGAAAGAGGAAAACCAAAATTAACGTGAGTAGAGTTAGTAAGGAAGAATATGATAGCATGTGGAAACATATGATTCATGTAACCGACTCCAATTAATTGGAAAAAAGGCTTAGTTGTTGTTGTTGTCGTCGTCGTTGTCATCGTCTTCTTCTTCTCTTTTCTTTTCAAATTGTCATCATGGTCATTGTTGTATAATATTGTTTATGTTTTTTTTTCCTTTTTGTTCTTTGAATGTGCAATATTGTTTGGAGCTTTAATTATATTATGGTGTACGCATATATGTGTACGCATGTGTACTATGTGAACACAAGTCCATGAGTTTGATGGGTTTTTCAATTATGTCACAAAATAATCATTAGTTCACATAGTTAAAGTTTACACTCAATGAACCATTTTTTGGAAATATTTTGAAACTGTAGTATTTAATCATTACTTTGTAATTATTGATGTTAATCATGTACACACACAGTGTTGTTGTTGTTTATGAATGCTTGTTTTGCACAAAAGGTTTAGAGGATGCGAGGTGAGTGCAGGACATTACTAAAACCTATATAAATTTAAATTTCATAAGCTGAACGTCACTGGTTGTTAGCTTGAGTGGTATCTCTTGCCACTTCCAAAAGGGGAGGTGCAAGGTCTTATCAGTTATCAAATAGAAATTGAGAAGCCTCACAAGCTAAGAAGCATGGATACAGACACCGAGACACAAGGCATGATACAAGACGACACAGATATGTTGACACGTCAAATTCTGAAAAAGTAGGACACGAACATGGCGTGAACTTGACTTATATAAATATAAGTTTTCATTTATATATTTATTGACTAAGACAATTTTAGAACTATAATTAGTTTATAATTTCCATACTAAATTTACATAAGTTTAGAAGATGAAGCTATTCGAATATAAAAAAGAATATATTATATTATATATGATATTCATTATAGTTATGCTTTTGTTCATTACATATTGTGACATATGTTTAATGTCAATTTTTAAAGAAAAAGAAGTTGGAAACTTTGATATATGTTCATAATGTGGCATGTTTTTGTTTTATATATAGACAAAGTGTAAGATGTGTTGATCAAGTATTCGAAATGTGTCGGCCAAGTGTCCGAAATAATAATAAACAATTTAAATTATGGACCCGGCCATGAAATGTCGTACACGTGTCCAGGAGTGTCCATGAAGTGTCTGTATCTTACACGGACATGGCACCTTCGTAGAAGTGTCGGTGCTTCTTAGCTCACAAGGGTTGAATATTATGTTTAGAATTTATGGGGACTTTGATGTTGGTCAGTTAAGAAACTTGAATTGTTGAAATGCGTGTGTTGGGATTAGTGATGGAAAAAGAAGAAATTTTAGGACTAGAATTGAATACGTTTATAAGAAAATGGGATTAACACTGAGTGCAAGATTAGAGAGCAACGATTAAAATGGTGTAGCCATCTGCATTGAAACTGGTGACTATCAGTAAGTGACATGGTCCAATTGAAGCTATTGCATGGAATAGGGGAAGAACAAAAACGATTTTTGGTTATGCAGATATAAAATGCATGTTGGCATGTGATTATTTTCAAGGCTCTATGTGGAGTGAAACGGCAAAACAGGATTCATATAGTTAACTTCAAGTAGTTGGACAGGTCTTACTGAGTTGAAATAAGGAGAATCTTCTATTACCTTCTTCTTCTTCTTTCATAATCCCTTTCAAGTGTTGTAAAATACTTTTCTAATCTACAGATAAAAGGGGAAATGATCAAGCAATTTGTTGGAACAACGATCAAAATGGTGTAGTCAAGCCATGTGCATTGATACTGATGACTATCAGTGAGGAGTGACATGGTCCAATTAAAGCTGTTGTATGGAATAGGGGAAGAATAAAAAGGATTCTGGGTGAAACAAAGGTAAAACATGTTGGCTTGTGATTTATTTGCAAGGCTCTATATAGAGTGAAATCGTAAAACAGGATTCATGCAGTTAACTTCAAGCAGTTGGACATAGGTTTTATTGAGTTGAAATAAGGAGAGTCTTCTATTACTTTTTTAAAATCCCATCCAAAGTGATGTAGAGCAAATGTATAGATAAGGAAAAATGATCAAGCAGTTTGTTGGAACTCAAATAACAGAAGGATAGTAGATAGTATCGGAATTTCCTGTTAGAAACCGACAGCTAAGCTTGAATAAAGATCGAAAGTGATATGTATGGTTCAATAAGATCAGGAGATTCCAACTGCAATTGCACAGGAAACTCATTACAGTTTATGTTCTGATTACTATTTATGTTGATTTTATAGTAACCATCTGATGCGGGACAGGTAGGGGCGCTTCGATATCAAAATATATTGAGAAGAAGAGAGAGAATGAGAGAGGAGAATAAGAGAGAAGAAGAATAAGATTAGGGGGGGGGGGGGGGGGAAGAAGAAGTAGGAGGAAGTATGTAAACTCAATAATATTCAATATTCAATCATCAAAAAGTACCTTTCACAATACATGAACCAATATATAAATAGGCAGCAAGGAAAACCCTAATCAAATCTTACTACTAAAAATAAAATCCTAAAATATTAAATTACGAGAATATCCCTAAAATAAAAATATTACTAATATAATAATAATATAAAATAAAAATTATCTCTAATTATCTATCTTTGCCCTTCTCCAAAAATAGAGGTAAAGTGCAACTCATGCATGCGAATCATAGCAGTCCAACATCACCATCCTGTTCATGTTGAATGTCCACATATTGGCATTAAGTTTAATTTCAGTACAGTTGCACAAGCACCAGAGTGTGCTGGCTCTTATTACTAGAAGCCTAGTAGGAGGGGTTATAGTTTGCATTTTTTCACTCGTTGTAATTTCAGGTAGACAGAGCCTTTCTTTTGTCAATATAGTCAATCAAAGCCCAGAAAAATGGAAAACCAGGACAGATGGATCGGCAGATCTTTGGATTTTGAAGCTTCTAAAAGAGTGGTTTCTGGCACTGTCAAGCCTTCTGCTTCAGCCCTTCCATGGATTTGGCTCATTGAAACCCTAGCAAGCTTTAAGCAAGTAGATGCATCAGTTTTAATCGGTATGTGTGAAATCTTTACTGAAGGACATTTACTTCAGTTTATTATTTTGATATTTTCTCTGCTATCGTGAGTTGGGGTTTCATTTCTATGGTTTCCATGTCTCAGATTTGATTAGAAGGACTCCTGAAATCTGTAATGATTTTGGGAAAAATGCAAGGGAAATGGTCTCTTTGAGAATTTTGGAGAGTTTCCTTGCTCAAAGAAATAGAGTGACAAGTGATGTTTCTTCTTCCTCGGACGCCACAATTGGGTTTGATCCATCAGACAACTGTGAAGATGTCCTTCAGCGCATACTTTGCGAGGTAGTATACTTCGTTTTATGAATTAGTTGGTTGAATTTTTTAAAGAAATGCAATGTGAATCAACCCAATATCTCATGAATCCCATTTAGTCTCAGATGTGAATGTGTGATTTGTGCTGAACTATGTTTACATATACAACTCTCAGATATCTCCATCAAATTCGAAAATAATTGGGCCAGAGCTGTTGAAATGGGATATCCAGCCCTTTATTATGCATAAAAGAGCTTGCTTACCTAAATGTGCTTTACAACAGGTAAAAGGAAGAGAAGTTTTTGAAGCCTAAACGCTGCTTTAGTTTTGTTTCTGTTTTTGTTTTTTTTCTTTTCTTTTTTTCCATTTCTTGTTTGTAGTTTTGTCTTTGTTGTTTCTTGATAACAGCTGAAGGATGCAATTATCAAGGGGAGCCATCCAATTCTTGCATCCTTGAAGGAGAGGAGTGGTTTGGCGGTTAGAAATCAATCTGAAAATAGAATGCCTGTGGATGATGCTAATCTCAATGCTGTTGCATGGAGACTTGAGGGGAGTGGCACCAGTGGCCAAATTCTGTCGCCACAAGGGAACTTAATTTCCTCAACCCTTGAAAATCAGAATGACCTCTTGCAAGAAGATTCGACTGAAAAAAATTTGCTACCCTCTGAGAGGGAAAATCTTGCAGCCCAATGTCATGAAGAACAAATCAGTATGGAAAATGGTCACTTGCATGATGCCAAGAGGCTTAAACAGGACGTCATTTCTACCAGTATGGCCATAGTTCAGAACTCAGTTCTTCATGAAAATAAAGTGTTAGAAGATCCATCTGTAATAGTTGGACAACAGACTGGAAGACAGGGGAGTGACTTGGCAGAAGGATCTCAAAGGGGAAGCTTGGAAGGAAGCAGTTTGTCAGAGGATGGTCATGATGAGCATACCGCATTAAAGAGACTTTCTCAGGGCAAAGATACTGATGGTGATGATTTCCCGCATAATCATCTTCAAATTTCTCATAATGAGAATGAAATGAATCGAGATACATCTGTAAATGGACCACATCAGAATCTCTCTGTTGGTGGAGCCAAGGATGACAGTGAGCATTGTGCTCAACTTAGAACATTGAATGGTGCATCCCCAGATGTAAATCATCATAATTTTTCCACTGATGAAGCCAGAGGGAACTGTGAGCATGGTTCTCAACCGAATACATCAAATGGTGCACCTCCAGATGGATCCCACTGGAAAAAGTTTGCTGATGAAAGGAAAGATGACATGGAGCTTAATGGTGAACCCGAAATGTCTTGTGATAGTGACGAGTCTCGTGATGAGAAGATAAATATTTTCATGAAGAAGCATATTTTCTTGAGCTCCCAATGCACATTCAGTCAAGCTTCCTTGGCAACAGCTGACTGGACGGAACTGAATTTTTGTATGAAGTGTAACAAAAGTGGTCAGTTGTTGGCTTGTAGTGCAAGTACCTGCCCTTTATTGGTTCATGAGAGCTGTTTGGGCTCTGCGGCCAGTTTTGATGATGGGGGGAACTTTTACTGCCCCTTCTGTGCATATTCTCATGCAATTATAGGGCACCTGGAAGTGAAGGAAAAGGTCTCCTTGGCAAGGAAAGATCTGGCTGTTCTTATTGGCTGGAGGAATGAACATGAACTAAAGGAGCTTTCTATGGGATCAAGGTCGGAGCAAAGTCAACTAAGACAAGATGAAGATGTAAATGGAAACAATGACGCAAACTACGATGGGAATAATGCGAATGAAGTCAATAATTCCCATTGTAGGAAAAATATAGGAGATAAGCCACATGCAGAATATTCAACATCATGTTTTAATGACTACACACCTTGTGGAGGAGAAGGGGCAACCATTATCAGTCGAACACCGTCTCTCATAACAAAAGATAACAGAAAGGGGGAAAAGATGGGGCAAGAGTGCCGATCTGCGAGAGTGCTAGAAGGAGAACAGATAATACTACAATCTGATGGTGATGACTCATCTTGCAGAGACACAGAGACAGTCCATGTGAGTGAGTCACATAGTGAAGTTGGCGTGCACCAGGATGTTTTACAACAACCGATTTCTGACTCACCTCCTGAAGCTGCTTGTCCAACTAACGTTAATGCAGAGGAAAGTTTTGAAGATGATGATAACTCCATTGCCTCTAAGCAGTAGTAAGTTTCTTGTACTTGAAGTAGTAAGTTGCTGTAGGGGTGCACAAAAATCTGTCCAAACTGGACCGGACAGTTCAGTCCGGTTTTTTTATGGTCCGGTTCGGTCACAGTTCCAAAATATTGGAACCGTGAATTAACGGTCCGGTTCTAGTTTCATGTCCCTGAGGACCGGCCCGAACTGGACCGAACCGTTTATATATAAAATATATTATATAATTTATAATATTATAAATTAAAATAAATAAGTTGTAAGTGTAACTAGTATAGTAATATACTAATAGTCTAGTCTTACACTCTTATATTATACTTTATGTATATATTATATATAATATAATATATTGGAGGTGAACTGTGGAACCTAACCGGTTCTTCACGGTTTGGTTCGGTTCTATTTTTAGTGGAACCGAACCGTACAGTTTGGTTCCAAAAAACACCAAAACCAGACTGTGTGCACCCCTAAGTTGTTGCATGTCTATTTCAAAAAAAAAATCGTTTTGTTTTCCATGTAATTACCATCCAATCACTCATGCCTTTCTCGTGTGTAGAAATATATTTTCTATAAATTTCAACAACCCTTTTAATATACATCAATGGTTACAACTACTAGAATGTCTCACAGTTATGTTTTTCTTCCACCATCCTGATATATGCACTTTATTGTTTGAGTGCTCTTATATTGTGTTTTAGTGCAGCCACCATTATTGACAATAACCTTTGTTTCAATTTGTAGCACTTACCAAGCAATCCCTCAATTGAGACGAAAGAAAGTTCCATGGACACCAATAGAGGAAGAGATACTAAAGGTACTAGTTTCATTTTGCATGTGTATTCATCGTGATGACAAGATATATATTGTTAATCCACAAATCATATTATAGTACAGTAGTACTATAAGTAGGTGATGGAGAACCAGAAAGAAAGCAGGAGGTGAGAGAATAGAAGAAAAGATGAGGCTAGAAGAATGAGGTGAGAAGACAGATGAAGGGGATGAGAAGACAGATTGAGAAAAGCAAGAAAGAGGGAGAAGAAGACACAGAGGGAGAGTTCTCAAACTCACGAATAATATTCAATAATCAAATTGTATTGTTTAGTTACATAGAAGCCTTTATATAAGCAAAACATAAATAAACCCTAAGAAATACTAAAATATCCCTAAAAATAGAACATTGCCAAACAAACCCTAATTAAATTAAATCCTTAATTTCATCTATCTTTGTCCCTTCTTCAAGAGTAATTATGAATCATGTACGGCTCATGCATGCGATCCATAACTCGTTCTCCATCAAATTGATGCAGGATAAATAGCGCTTTGATGCCAAGTTGATGTATGACAGATGGGCTGCTTGTCACTTTGATTTAGAACCAGAAAAAAAGAAGGGAATGAGAAGTCCGAAGATGAGATGAGGCTAGAGGAATGAGGTGAGAAGACAGACGAAGGGGATGGGAACATAGACTAAAGGAGATAGGTTGGACAAACTGAGGGATTGAGACAAGAACAAGGAGGAGGAAGAAGACACAGAGGGAGAGTTCCTTTTATATAGGCAAAACATAAACAAACCCTAAAATAGTACTCCCTCCATCCCAAAATTCTTGTCCATCTTTCTATTTTGGGATGTCCCAAAATACATGTCTCATTCCAAAAATGGATGTAGTATCTTTTATAACATTCCCAAACTAACCTTTCGCTTTAACTTGTAAATGATGTGGTCCCACTATGTGCAATACTATCTTTCACTCCAACAAGGATAAATTTGAAGATTCTCATTACTACTGCAATAAAACCCCACTACCATAAAAAGTTATGTTCCCCAAACGTCCCAAGAATTTTGGGATAGAGGAAGTAACATACTAAAATATCCCTAAAAATAGAGCATTGACAAAATAAAAAAATTAACCCTAATTAAATTAAATCCTTGATTTCATCTATCTTTGCCCCTACTCCAGGAGTAATTATGAATTATGTGCGGCTCATGTATGCGAGCCATAACTCTTTCTCCATCAAGTTGATGCGCTCTAATACCAAGTTTCATGCATGCGAGCCATAACTCTTTCTCCATCAAGTTGATGCGCTCTAATACCAAGTTGATGCAGAATAAATAGGCTTGTCGTCACTTTGATTTAGAACCAGAAAAAAAAAAAAAAAAAGAAGGGGATGAGAAGTCCGAAAATGAGATGAGGCTAGAGGAATGAGGTGAGAAGACATACGAAGGGGATGAGAAGACAGACTGAAGGAGATAGGTTGGACAAACTGAGGGATTGAGACAAGCAAGAACAAGGAGGGAGAAGAAGGCAAGAAGAGTTTTGAAACTTACGAATAATATTTAATGATCAAAGCTGCATTGTTTAGTTACATAGAAGCCTTTATATAAGCAAATCACAAACCAACTCTAAGAAACCCTAAAATAGTAAAATACTAAAATATTCCTAAAAAAAGAACATAGCCAAAAAAAACCCAAATTAAATCAAATCCTTGATTTCATTTATCTTTGCCCCTGCTCTAAGAGTAATTATGAATCATGTGTGACTCATGCATGCGAACCATAACTTGTTCTCCATCACTAAGATTCTGGGATTTGCTTTTTTTTTTTTTCTTTCGACTTTGGATGGATGGGACTTCCACTGAATTTTGAGTATGAAGACCAAAGAGAGGCCAAAACCTTAATTTTATCCAGGTATCACCAATTCCCAAAATAATGTAGAGGCTACAACTTTACAAATTCTAACCATCTTTTAGTTTTGATACAACCTCCAAAATCAGTTTTCATTTTTGACGTGATATAGAAGAAACCATCCAATCCATATTGGCCACACCAAAGAGTCTGTTGGAAATGTAATAAATGAAAAGATGATCCATTGATTCTCGGCACTTCTTGAACTTGAAACATATATTGAAGTAGATGCATGTATTGGGTCATCTAGTTTGAATTAAACTATTAGTATTTACCTATTTATGAAATGCTTTCAAGTGAAGAATTTGATCTTTGGAGGTGAAGTGCATAAAGTCAAACCAAGGAGGATGTGGATTTGAGGACATGGGAAAGAAAATGCAAGTAAACGCACTAGGAAGGAGAGTACAACACTTTGCATCAGCCTCCATGGAGGAAATGTGACCATCATTTGGGAAAGGAAGAAGTGAGTTCAAAGATTTCCTTGTCATTGAGATTTCAAACAAAATTGAAATCCAATTCACTGATGGTGATTAGACTAATATATCATCAAGAAATGCACCTTAGGACCTAGAGAGAAAATATAGGTATGGAATAATTTAAGCAAAAGGAGAATTACTCTACCAGATTTTTTCACAGACCCATTAGTCACAAGAATGTTACAGAAATGGAAAAACTTGGGATTGTTTTGAGGGATAAATTTCCAAGGATGTCAGTAATTCCCCGACTACCTTGAAGATGGCATTGGCAAGTAGGTGGGAGACCCAAACCCTATCTGTACTAACCTTAAAACATTCAACCAGGCCAATGACCTCCTAGAATTTGTAGGATCTAAGATCAATATTTTGGATTTCAAATATATGACATATAGCTTGGCAATGGCACTAGCTTTATGTTTATTAGCCTCGTCAATTGTTTCTACTTTCTATCAATTTTTCTTCACTATATATGCTCTATAGGGATTATTACTTGCTTCTACTGTTGCAGGAGGGAGTCAAGAGATATTCAAGTCATAGCAGAAATTTTTCGTGGAAAAAAATTTTGGAGTTTGGAGTTGATGTGTTTCAGAAAGGTCGTACTGCGGTAGACCTAAAGGATAAATGGAGGAACATTTGCAAAAGCCCAAAATCAAAATGATCTTTTTTCTTTTTCCCTTTTTTTTTTTTTTTTTTTTTGTTAACCAAGGTTGTTAAGGGAAGCTTGTAGCTGAGCATGTCCTTAGTGAAGGACTTTGTTATTATTGTGTTATGGGCTTTGTTGTAAAATCATTTTACCAAGAGAGAAGGAAAGTGGAAGGGGGAGATGACACATTTGGTATTGAAGAAACTTCTGATGAAGACAATTGTGAGTTGAGGGGAGAGAACACGTGTAGTTGAAGCTTGGATGAAAGAACCTCAAATGTTCACAATCTGCAGCTCTGGATGATTAGTTGGGCCGGTTGGCATAATACCCGGCAAAATTCAAAGCGTGGGTTCAATTGTGGAATACAACATCTGTGCTCTTTCACTGATAAACTTGGATGCATCGTCTTACTACTCCAACTTTCAAGTTTCCAAGCTTCTATTGCTAATGGATGATTGGAGAGAGAATGGAGCCTTCCAGATACCATATTCGATTAATGTGGTTGAATTTCATGTTCTGTTTTGGGTATTTTCTGATCCTCTTTTGAGTTCTTACCTCGAGGATGCAGGTGATTACATGTGTATGCTTTGAAGATCCACTACAGTGTATTTTGGTACTGTTAATGGTTGTATTTTTCGGATTTGGAGATATATTTTGGGTTTTTCATCATCCTGGGTTGCTGGTAAACAATTAGAAGCCCATTTTATTCATGTTTTGGTGGTTGCTCCTGTACAGAGTCAATTTTGTTTCAAGAGCTTTTGGGTTTTTGGATGCTTTTTCTTTGGTGTCTGGGGGTTTTTATGACATGTATATAGCCGGGGTATGCCCCTTGAATTTGTACAGTGGCTTTAGCCTTTGTTACTATATATATATATATACACTGTTAATATATACTTGCTTATTTACAACAGAAGAAAAAAAAAAAAAAGAGGTACTGTTTGATTGCACTTGTAACAAAACTTTACAAATTGTCTGTAGCTTAATGCTATTGGGAGGATAATGCCTGAAACATGATCTACATCATGAAGTTGTTCTAAAGATTGTAGCCAAAACGACAACCTTTCTTTCATGAGAATTAGTGTATCATCATGGCATCATATAAATAAACATCAAGTCATTTTCACAATCATAATTTTCATCTTCCGCACCATCATGGCAAGTATAATACTAAATAATAAACTCATTTTAATCATACATCAATATACAGGCCTTCTTAGTCCATGAGAGAGAGAGAGAGAGAGCAGCGGGCAAGCCTTCTTAGTCCATGAGAGAGAGAGAGAGAGCAGCGGGCAAGCCTTCTTAGTCCATGAGAGAGAGAGAGAGAGCAGCGGGCAAGCCTTCTTAGTCCATGAGAGAGAGAGAGAGAGAGAGAGAGAGAGAGAGCAGCGGACATGGGATAAAGGTGATGGGGAGTCCCGAGAATCAGGTTGTGAATGTCAGAAAAACATGTGAATTAGAGCTCGTGAAAATGAAAAATGTTGAGGTGGGTCTCTTTAATGGCCTTCCCAAGTTAAAACATTCAACTTCATTGACGTCCCTGTGACTGTGTGTTTACGACTGTGTGTACTCATGTAGAAGGAAGCACTAGGCCACTAGTAGAGTATCCGAGGGAGTGTGTGAACTGTGAAAGTTCATTCAAGCCAATCACTATCATTTTATAGCAGAAATCTCAATCACCTCCCTCAAATTTAATGCAAATAAATCTTTTTTCCACGTTGCATAATTTAAGTTTATAATTTAAGATGTGGACTTTGCAGCATTAGTTGCATATAGTTTTGTAAAGTCATGTCTTGCCAATATGAAGAAAACAACTAGGATTGTCATCTAATGTGACCAGTGACCACAGCCTAATCAGGTGCATTAACATAATATGCCATATATATATATATGTCAATGAATCCATGTAACTTATTCTAAGTAATGGGCATTAAAGCTTGTCTAATTAAATTGTAAAGAGATTCAAAATCAGATAGCTAAACCTAGCAAATTACTTTGCCATCAATCAAATGGGGGCTTTTCAGTTTCTTTTGTTTCTCACCACATGAAATTCATGTCCAGTTTGCACCAAAAAGTTGAGAAATTTACTTGGTTTCAGCACCCACCAATCTTGCATGACCCAAAGTTTTTAACAAGGAAAATGTTTTCAAAACCTGCCATATAAAGCTCATGTTTTATTGGCAGTTTAGGATCCTCCATGTACTCTCTCTCCTGTGGATTTCTCAAAATAAATCACTTTAGCATGTTTAGTTAGTTTTTTGACAGGCCGTGGATTGATTGAGCCTAAGGCCTTAAATAGAGCGGAATGGAAATATATAATCATCCAGTCGATCCCAAGTAATTGAGAAAAAACTTCATTGTTGTAATTATGAACCATTAATTAGCACATATAAGAAAGGTCAAAACTGACGAGAAGATCCTTATTTTTATTTCATAATTCACCATTATATACCATTTTAATATAAAAAATTAATTTCCACAATCCAATTTCCCTACCATTGCACTCTACTTTTATAAAAATAAAATAATATTATTGTCTTTCAAAAGCACCAATGTAACACGCTTAACATCACTTTTGAAGGATAATTATGTTCGAGATGATATTTGCACTCCATTATTTAATAAAAAAAAACTACTTCCAAACAAAATGACGTTAGTGTGTGGATTCCTTGATCTTATTACATCTATGCATCATACACCTTATATGAATTACCTCATGCTCAGCAGCTCAAGAACAGGCATAACATGCTGTATATCCACATTTAGAAGTATATATTCTCCGTATACTTAGTATGTACATGGAATTCACTGGTAAAATTATATTTTATTTTCTATCAGAAAAGAAAAATAAAATTATTTAACAAGGACTGAAAAAAGGATAGAATTTTTTAAAGTATCTCAGACTACACACTCATCCCAACGGTCACATGAGCTTGAAAACTTCCTCCAACGTGAACCTAATTAAACCGAAACTACACACTCACACTATACATATATCCCGCGCCTTTCATTCATTCTTTGCATCCGACTTTCACTATCACTTCTCACTGAACTCTTCTTCCTCAAGAAAGCTAACATGGAAAATTCTAGAAAAGCTCCTGTAAAGCCATGGAAGAAAGGCCCGGCACGAGGCAAAGGTGGGCCTCAAAATGCTACATGCGAGTATCGAGGAGTTCGACAAAGAACTTGGGGCAAATGGGTGGCAGAAATCAGAGAACCCAAGAAGAGAACCAGGCTTTGGTTGGGTTCTTTTGCCACTGCCGAAGAAGCAGCTTTGGCTTACGACGAAGCTGCAAGGAGGTTATATGGGCCAGATGCTTACCTCAACCTACCCCACCTTCGGTCTAATTTCAATCCTCTAAACAAATCCCAGAAGTTCAAATGGTTTCCCTCCAAAAACTTCATTTCAATGTTTCCTTCCAGTGGATTGCTCAATCTGAATGCTCAACCCAGTGTTCACGTCATTCATCAGAGACTCCAAGAACTCAAGAAAAATGGAGTTCTTAATCAATCATCTTCTAGTTCATCATCCTGCAATTCAAGAACTGAAAATAAGATCATGACTGACAAAATCCAAGAAGAAAATTTTGTAGCTAACAAGAAAGATGTGGAAAGTTCATCAGAGAAGATGTCAGGAGATCGTGAGGAGAAGCCACAACTTGACCTACACGAGTTCCTTCAACAGATGGGCATACTAAAAGAAGAGAGTTTATCAGATGGCAGAAATATCAATGAAAGTTTTCCAGGGCCTGAATGTTCATCGAAAGGTGATGACGAACTCGCCACCTTTCCCGAGACGAGTTTCAACTGGGACACGCTGATTGAGATGCAAGGAATAGAGGATAATGAAGGATCAGAAGCCAATAGTTTCCAGGTTTATGATATTCATGAGGAGCTTAGTTTCCCCACTTCTATTTGGAACTTCTGAAAGGATCAGCTAATTTTTGGAGTGTAGGATATAGCACATGGAGTCAAATTCAGAAAAAAAGGTAAGAATGTCTAGTCATCACTTAAATAGGTTACAGACGAGGTGGTTTCCAATCTAGTGCAAGTTCCATATATCTAAATCAATAGGACCCTTGGCAGTAGAGAAGAGAGAGAGGAGTTTATTGTAGCTAAAGTGGCGGCGATGCATATTGAACATGTTTTAGGCCAGTCGGAGACTAGAGCAGAAAGTTCATTTGGTTCATCTTCAGAGTATCAGGGTCAGTTTGTATTTCTGCAAACCTGTTGTTTATTTATTTATTTACTCATGGTATATGCAGTAAAGCATTTCACAAAACAATACACTTTTAATGTGGGCTGTCCATGTGAGGCAACTTTTGGATGATGAGAAGAATAATTTATGTTGCTCAGACAATTCCAAAAGTCAGATTGAAAAAAATTACATAAACAATCACAAGAATAATGCAAGAAGGCAAAAAAATAAAAGTGAATTTGACAGACAATTAGATTTACCAGTAAGCCATGAACTTCTCTGGCAGCTCTCAGTCAATTTTGAGGCCTAAAATCTGCAAGTACAAAATAGAAGCACTAAACAGTGAGCAATAACAATATTACTTGGGTGGAGAGAGAGAGAGAAGAAATTATAACATTCCAATAAAATGCTTACCATCCACCTATAATTGGTTTATAATCTGACATTTGGATAATGTTTAACTTTTTCATGAAGAACTTCCACATTATTGATGACTGCTTTGGTTGCCCAATTTTTTTTTTTTCCGGTTTTACCTCAATAGTCCATGCCTTGATGAGAAAAATAAAAAGCCACACTAAAGTTCTTGTATAGTCAAAGTTCGCTGGCTCACCCAAGTGTAAATTATGACAATATAACCCCTGGTATTTCTTACGATGAGAAAAGGCTCACAAGAATAATGCAAGAAGGCAAAAAAATAAAAGTGAATTTAACAGACAATTAGATTTACCAGTAAGCCATGAACTTCTCTGGCAGCTTTCAGTTGTAGACTTTCTCCTATTTATGAAGTCAATCTAACCCACGTCTTTTTCTTTCAACGAGGAGTAATATCAGGTAAAATAGTGCATCATTGCTGTTTTATCATTATGGTGATAAAAATGATATGATTTGGATAATACCAATCAATATAACATTTAAAAAATATGAGCAGTATATGACCAACCTACTTCCAGAAACAATTTCGCAGATATAAAGAAATATTAATAAGGCCATTGTCCATTTTGGCAAATGATAAAAAAAAATTTCAACAAAATATCAATTTTCTTCTGCCCCAAACAAGTATGGAATATCTCAGGAATCATTTCCAGCATCAAATACAGTGAAGAGGTCAACGATGCCCTGACAGAGCAGAAAAGAGCCTTCTTCCCTGTCTTTTTTGGCTATTCATTGCCATACTCTGAAGCACTCAAATAGTCTCCATGCTCTTCAAAATACTCAACTAAGCGCTTCAAAAATCCATCACTACTCACTGTCTCAGTGTCACAGACAAGACAACACTGTCTCCTTGCTCGTGTCACAGCAACATTCATTCGCCTGCGGTCACTTAAAAATCCCACCTGAAAATTAAATCCAATGATTTTCTAACTTACATCCTTCTCTATGCTACAATTTTGATGCCAATAGAGATTTGAACCACATAAACAAATATGATTTGAAAATAGTACCAAAAATGCTAGGAATACCTCTTTCTTTGAGTTTGATCGGACCATTGAAATGATAATGGCTTCCTTCTCTCGACCTTGGAAGCCATCAACCGTTGAGATTTCCATATCTTTTAGCTTGTCTTCATTGCTTTTCATCATCTTCAGTATGACAACCTACAATAGCAGTTGCAATATAAACAAGAAAAGACTATATGAATTAGATCAGGAATTTAATTATCTGGTAGGTCTTTCAATCTCATATTTGCTCAGCTAAAATAGTTGAGTTTGGGAATGGCTTAGTTTAGTTGAATCGAGTATTTGCTGAGCAAACCAAACCTTCCTGGTAATGATGGTGGTGGGTGAATGAGTCCAATGTTGGGTTCAAGGATTGGGACAAAAATATTTATTTGCTAAGCTAAATTCATGGCAATGAAGTGTTCATTTAAACCCTAAAAGGTTATTTATTATACCTGTGCTGCATAAGGGGTAATGATTCCAATATCAGAAGCTCGCACCCCACTATAAACAAGTCTCTTTGCATGGGTTATAGCAACTTCAGCTTCGCCCTCGTTCAGTGTGCTATCTTCTTCATCCTTTTTTTCTTCCATGTCACACCTGAACAAATTGCCACAAACCAATTAAAACAGTAATATCAAAAAAATATTTTAAGAAACAAAGACCCTTCAAAAACATAGGGAAACGAGATCATTCCATTTATTTCTTATGCCATTTGACATGATATTGTAGCATTTGAAAGTCCTCCTGTCTTCATAGTTTTTCTGAAACATATTTTTAGAATTTAAAATTCCAAATTTCAATTGCCATATGATGATAAATTATTTAATTTCCCCACATTATGACTTCATCGTATATGATAATTTTGTTCGTTTGATTTCATAAAACATGCAAGTGATTTCATGCTAACGTGGTTCTAGACTCCCTCTTTTGGAGAAATTCTAAGCAATTACTCTAAGAAACCTATACTATTTGAAACAGAAAATATGAACTGCATACCCAGCTGTGTCTATGAGAAGAAGGGTTTGTTCTGTTGAAGATGACTTCTTTTCATCCTCAAGATCAGACAACATATGTGCAGCAACACTTGGATGTGCTTTGATCTTGTAAAAAAGAAACATGATAATATCACACACAAAAATTAAGATAAAAGACCTTCGTCTCAGAATACCATCATAATTATAAAGGTCGTACCCAGTGCACAAGGCTCCCACTTGAGCGGGGTCTGGGAGAGGTAGATGTCAGCTAGCCTTACCCCCATTTTTGGAGAGACTGCTTCCAAGTCTCAAACCTAAGACCTATCGCTTTTGGGCGAAGGCACTTGCCATCGCACCAAGGTGCGACCTCAATACCATCATGATGGTAAATTATTTTATTTATAAAAATACCATCATAATTATAAATAAAATAATTTTTCTCTGTGATCCGACATCTGGATCGTATCTGAGCACCTTACTGTCATAAAGCTCTTTGGATGACCAGTTCATTATAAGCTCGTGCATGCGGTACTGGACAGTGAGCATAGACATGATTTCATCTCCGTACAAGTCGGCGAGGCGTTCAAAGAGGGTTCTGCCTAATCCTTTCTTCTCAGCTTCAACAGACTGGATGGTTGGAGGAAGCTGGAGGTGGTCCCCCGCAAGTATACATCTTGAACCCTAAAGCACAGAACTCAAATCTCAGTGCTGCATGAAGGTGCAGTTATGTGTTAAAAGTGGTTAGAATTAATTATGGGGTTCTTTATTAAAAATTTCATAAAAATCTACAGTAACCTTGTAAGATGAGTATTTTGCCACAGAAACTTAGGAAATATTTTCAATTTTTGCTTTTAGCTTGCCTTCAATTTGTCTCCAATCAGACAAAACTTCAGAAAGAACACCCAATTAACATTAATGCATTTCTTGAAGACCAACTTTTCTAACAATAGCAGATAAAAGAAGTGTACATAAAGTCGAAAGACAAACCTAGCCATTTGAGGAGTTTTCTTTGTTATTACAAACATAAAAACATTCACATTTATGTGGGCATACGAGTTAAAAAAAGTCCATGCATGTGTACACCTATTTTTACAAGACCTTTAGTAGTGCTATCCAACATGCTATCTCAAGCGCCTGAGCAGCTTCATCAATAATCACCAAGTCAAATGAAGTACCCTCCAACATTTTGGACAATGCACCAGTCAATGTTGTCAACACCACGTTTGCATTTTTTATTACATCTGCCACAGCGAGCTGCTGCCTTTTACGCTCTTCTTTTGAAAGAGTCTTGAGCTCCTTCCTGATGTCCCTCCTCGTAGCTTTGTCTTTGGTTTTCAACAGTTTTCCGTTCAATGCCTACAGAAAATATTGGAAAAAGAATCTAACATGAGAAAATTATTAAATTACACAGGCATAGAAGTCAGAGTAACTTGTTCTAAAACATGTTCCTTTTACTTTGTAATTGTTAGAACTGCAATATATAAATTGGTCAAGAAAATTGACAAAATTTCAAGGACTTCTTAAAACCTAGGATAGATGAAAATATAGCATTTCTGATTATAGCATGTTGGAAATTACTCTCTTGCAACCTTGAGAATATTTTTTCATGTCAAGGCTGGAAGGCAAGTTAAAGTAAATACCAATGCTGGAAGGTAAGTTAAAGTAAATATCAATGCAACTTATAGTCTTATATGCTAATCACCAACAGTCTATTATTATAAAAATTCCAAGCAATATGTCAACGAGTCTTTAAAAAATGTAGGTATCTTGCTTTCTGAGTGATGTTCAAAGGGACCATTCAAGATGTTGAAATAAAAATCTTGGGAAGTTATGCCACTTAGTAATTTCAATTTAAACCATAGTTCGAAAACCGTAATGGGGCAACTTGGCCTGAGTCGATCCCGTTATAGCCCCATATATCATTGTGAATGAAAATCACAAGGGACTCGACTGGGACTTGGAGCGGCTAGGAGAGACTCAGCCGAAATTTATAGGGACTCAGACGAGTCCAAGCCAGACCTCTTAAGCTGGCAGACTCAATCCTGTCCATTTTTTCTCATTCTCTCTTTTTCTAGCAGCCCTCTCTCACCTCTAAATTCATTCTAAATCCTAAATATGTGAATCACACTAAAAGAAATCAGATTATAGCCTAAATCTTGGATCAAACCTTTCAACTAGTCGGCGAGTTTTTATTTTTCTTGGGTTTATTTTTGAAACTAGAACTAACATGCAAGTGTTCTTTAAATTTTTATGTGTTTTATGTCATAACTTTTCATTAGTTTTATGTTTTAAGTCTCTTTTGACTCATTGATTTAGTCAAAAACGTATATTACTAAGTCTTTAATACCGACAACTTCTTAAATTTCACGTAGCAGGCATTACTTGTATTAAATGATCTTTAAAAAGTTGTAAAAATCATTAAAAATACATATTTATTGGATTTTGTCGCAAAAAGTTGTGTATCGGTACGTTTTGGGCCTTGTGTACAGTTGAAAAAAAAATTATGACTGCGGCAACCAATATGCATTATGCATCCACGTCTTCGCACCATGCCAGGCCACAGGCCAAATGGTGACACTCAGGAGAAACTATCAGAGGCTATTCAAGACGGGTAAAATTTTCTGCCTCAATAAAGCCAAAGTCACTTATTGAATTGCAAAAATCAGTTTGAATGTTTGTGGTAGCAATCCTTGACAAGAGTTCTGAGCTCAGGAAGATTAGCGAACTGCATAACATGCAAAAACCAAATAAAAACAACCTCGGCTTCTGGGGTTTTCACCTTCAGGACACAAAGCTCATGCATCAAATGAAACCACTTAACTGTCAACCAAATAAATAAGGTAGTATATTCATGTCACAGGGCGTAATGACTGGAATCACTAAACTAACATTAATGAAAAGCATCAATTATAAAAAAAGTAAATCATGATCAAATCTGAAGAAGTGGGGAAATGGATTGTTATAAAAAACAATAGCTCATGTATGATCGTTTCCCCTATCTCTTACCTTCATTTCCTTGCGAATGTCTTTTGCAAGAGCACTATTATCCCCACGTAGAACCTACATGGAAACAACTGAATGTATAAATACAACTCTGTCATTCAGATAAAAGAAATACAAAAGGCAATATCAAGTAAGAAAATTTTCCAATACATCCAAAAGCTAAATGCCATAAACAAATGAAATAAACTGGAAAATTTTCCAATCCATCCAAAAGCTAAATGCCATAAACAAATGAAAAAAACTGAGTTCCTATTAAAAAGACCGAGGATGAAAATACTGATTATGAATCTTCATATGCTCCTACAGGCATTCATGCCAAAGTTTTACAAAAATAAATAGAGATATAAGACCAATATGCATATGATCATGCACATTGCGATATCAAATAAGATATAATGATGTACATAAGAAACACTATGGCAAACATGAAAGCTTCATAATCCAAAATTTTGTCTCAAGACATGAAGGTTTTTCTTACCTGTGCATCCAGAGCACTGTCCAGTACCTGAGGCAGTAATCGTGCAGGATGTCCCAATCTCACCAACTTTACTCTAATTAAAGACATGGATACAGAAGGTGAGTGATTTAACTTATTCCCAAACTGGTGATGAAAAATAGCAAGTAAATGATTACTGAAAAAGCTTAATTATTCAAATCAATTTTGTAGCTAATAAACATCACAATGACATTTGATAACTGCAATCTGACAAGAACTTGGTTAAGTTACCCAAAAAAGAAGAAGAAGAAGTGAAATTGAAGGTGTTCACTAGTGTAAAAGGAGCAATGGTTTATTTATGTAATTAAACATGACAGAACTAAATCCAATAAAGCTACGAGTAAGCATGGGATTTGTAACAAAGAAAGCAGTCATAAGTTTGAATGCATAGATGCAAAAAATATTTTGCTAATGAAGAACTCCATCAATGCAGAGGAATATAATTGAGAAGGCAGAAATAAGTCATGGTATTTATAAAAAAAACTCAAAACACTTTATCCCACCTTCCAACTGTCAATTACATAAATATCTTTTTGCTATTCAGATTACATGAATCTTAATGGCTCAACTTTACGAATAGTAAGTAAAATACTTGTATAGTTGGTGAATTGCAACAGAGTCATTCAACAGGTGGAAATATAATATTCATAACTTGGTTTTTGGAGACACATTTTACTTGGTATGTGTCTTCTCAATTCCTATTAGGTAAAATGTCTTAAATATGAACTAGTCAGATTAAGTCTTGTATAATTCAGTTGAAAATAAAGAAAAGCACCAAAGTGGCATTCCAGCTACATATACATTGATTATATAGTACTTTTTCAGTAGAGATTATACTGCAAGCTATCTGACTAGAGTTATTTCCCACAATGGCAGACAATTTTACCTGTGAGGAACAATTCGCTCAACAATGTTATCGACTGCAATATTTGAAGCAGCACAAGCAAGAATCTTTGATCCACGTTTCACTTCTTGTAAGATTATTTCCACCACAGTTGTGGTCTTTCCGGTTCCAGGAGGCCCGTGCAGCAAAAATACATTCTTGGATGACAGCGCCTTGGAGATGGCATCTTTCTTAAAAAAATAAAACAATGCGCTTTAGTTGGAAAAACATGATGCTGACTTGGGAGCTTAGCAAACCAATACATAAAAAATTTAGCAAACAAAGATGCAACATGCATAGGTGATCATATATGCACATGTTCATTTACTTATTTATGTGTAAGGATGATTCCCGAGTATATAACAGGTACTGCATAGATGATGCGAGAATTAATTCTGTACCCAACGCACATCTTCCAGCACTTTCGACTTATGGCGACTAAAATCGGTGATAGCCTTTTTAAAACATACAATAGATACAATACATCCATTGATCAAAATCTAAGGCCAACCGAAAAGAGGCCAAATATCCCAGTGAATGTAACCAAATCCTACCCAGAATATCCGGAAAGAATTTCTTCGAAAATACAGCTTAGTGTTTATTCAATCCAAAATTTCACATAATCACAGATTTCTCTGATTGTTAAAATATAAACACAAATAAACATATTTCCAGAAACAAGACACAATGATGCCCTCAAAATTTTCAGAAATTGATATAAGAATGTATGCATACATCCATTATATAATCAATTGTGTAACCCAAGCAAACTTGGTTTTGTAGAGATAAAATGGAATATCATTAAAATTATACTATAAGAAATTTAAAACAATATATTACTAGAAGTGTAGGAGCCCATAATACCTTAAGTTTAAACCTCCTTTCCCTTGACTTCTTGGATATTTTTCTTAACGTGTATTCATTCTGGGTTCAATGGTGTAATAGATAAGACCAAATTACCAACCGTAGCATAATAACATCAATAATGGGTTGATTAATATTATAACCAAATATTGGCAACTAAACAATGATTAATTCCAATCCATGGTAGGCTACAGCTTAATCGCGGTTTCCATGTCATAAAGGGCATATGTCATTCGAGAGTCACATGGATGGCCACTTTTAAGTCAGGTCAAGGTGTGCTAAACATTGAGATGAGGTCATTTCAATAAGAAGCCTTTAAGATCCTAATAATATTCTGCCTGGAACCACACATCCAAGTGAGATATCATAAATACCAAATACCAACCATCAAATAAAAAACAATAATATATATGTACAAAGGTGGAGCTAGGATATGGCCAGGGGGGCCAAGGCCCCTCCAATTTTTTCAAATTTCTTCTCTTTTGCTGCACCCCCCCCCCCCCCCCCCCCCCAAAAAAAAAAAAAAATTAGTGATTTTAACAAGCCTAACCTATGGTCCCTGAAACTTATTGGAATGTTAATTGGCCATCCCAAAATTTTCAAAGCATTTAGTTATTGGCCCCATCAATAGTGAATTTGGAAATAAACATAATGTTTGGCCCTTCAAAACTAATAGAAAATTTCAACTTGGACCTTTTTAGCTTTACTTTTGAAAGCCCAAATCTTGTGAAACAAAAATATAAGTTCATTATTATGGTAATATTGCTGCAACATATCATTACTTCATTTATATTTACATACACACATCTATAAGATCTACTATATGAATTCATCGATGAAAAAAGACAAATTACATTACCGTCCCTTCATATATTTAATTAAAGTACATGAAACTTTTCTATTAAACATTTTCGTAGGATGGCATTCACAAATAAAATATCTAGAAATATATGCTAATGCTCCATTGGAGAGACTTGAGAGCACTGGAAAGAGGGAGAACTAAAGTGTTGTGGGACCTAGAAGACAAGAATGTCAACAAAAACAATGATATCATATATGCCAATATTTTTAGATGTCTCAGTTTAGCTACTCGCATAAGTTACTAAATTTCTTTGTTTCTTGACAATTGACTTTTGTTAAAGCTTGCGAGATTTATTTACTTAAAAGGCTATATTTTTTGTTAATATTTCATCAAGAGTAATAGTGATATATCTTTCCTGCATTTGGAATCAAAGTACTTCAAAAACAATAACAAAAACAAAATTGAATTTTTGAAAAAATTGAAACAATTTCTAAAGAAAAATTAATTCTTTAACTATGCTTCAAATTTTTACCATTCATTTTTTATCTGTAATTTATCATTCCCTTTTCTTTATTGTCTTTTCTTCTCATATCAGTTTTCCATCTATATTTATTTAGGTTGCATTTTTATTATTTTTGGACTGTATTTTCCTCAACATATATACTAAGACTACTATCATAAAAAAATTATAACAACTGATTTATAAATTTATAAATTTTAATTACATAGTACTAGTTTGGCCACCCAAATCAAAATTTGACTTTGCCCCTGTATATCTAGTTCTTTTTCTTATTTTGACCTCTAAATCATGAACCAAATCGATCCTAAAGGTTCCACTACTTTTGAAATTGGAACCAACCATTGATGTCCAGCACCAAACCAAATCGTATGGTTGGGATTGATTCGAATCAGATGGACGGTTTGAGGATCCATGTGCACCCTCAACTATAAGTCGCCTATAGCAATGTGATATGGAAAGCTCTCTGTGTATCTGGCATTTATGAGGTCCATTCACCACTAGGAAAGGATTGCTCATGTCAAATGATATCATAGGGACCCTTATGGAGACAATGTGCACATGGAGAAAAAGATGAGATCTGTCTGCAGCAAGACCCATATGGAGAAAACTAGGGCTGTCCGTTGCGTAAAATGTATTGCATGGCTTGAAAAGTTTGCAATCAAGCCCCACTGAAGGCCACAGGCCTGCCAGAGTTAATAAATCTGCTTAAGGGATTGAGATCATACATAGATATCATGGAGATATAAGATCGCACTCTGATGCAGAGGTCTTCAAGTAGAAGTAAAGGGTTAGAATTCTGCCTGCTAGATACGAAGGTTAAGATGACTACTTTGTAGAGGTAAGGGTTTAAATGTCTATCATCCAGAGATAAAAGCTTAGATGTCTTCCCGAAGCCCTTTCTGTGAATCCAAGTTTTGATGAGTAACTTGCTTTTGTGGTACGTACTTGGCAATGATGGGTTCTTGATATAAGTGAAATAAGCACAAGTAGCAATGAATTGTTTACATTTTCAAAAGCAAAAACATAGAGAGATAGGGAGGGGGAGAGATAGTGAGTGTGTGTGTGTGTGTGTGTGTGTGTGAGTGAGAGAGAGAGAGAGAGAGAGAGAGATGCATTGGTAAATAGAAATAAAAAAGGTTAGGTAGGTGTAAGCACCTGAGAGTGATCAAGGTTGGAATTAAATGGGGTGAATATAACATCCTTCTTTGACACAGTTGGTGGTCTTTCTCCAAATAAAACAGGAACTAAGTCAGCAGCAGGTCCCTTCTGCACACCTTTACTCAGTTGTACCAAGGTATCCTTCATCCGGTGGTATGTCACCTACAAAGGCAATTGAAAATGTGCAGCATTCTTTATTTAATTAATAATTTTATTTAATGATAATTCAGAATGACGCCTAAATAGGTCATTCTTTTCATGCTGGTTAGAAGACTACTGAGATTTTACTAGAAATTCCCTTTTATCAACTTTTCAGAAGTAAAAATACATGTACAAAACAATGTCAAAGATGACTAAGATGATTTGGACAAACAATAAAATCCAAAAACTAGAAGATTCTTATAAATCTTTCAGAACTCCTTGAACTCTTGAAGAAAGACACCAAAAAATAACTAGTAAAATAAGATGCTGTATATAATCTAATAAAATAAACCATTCAGAACACTTGCATATAAAAAAATGCTTAGAATGCGAAATGAGGAACAAATTACAATAAGACCTATTGGTAGTTTGCAGATATTAAAAATACAAAAATAAAAATTATATACAAAAAAAAGATGTCAAGAGAGGTATACCTCATTTGCCACTTTCTCAAGGCGTAGAGGACTATTTAAACCCTCCTCTGGTATATCATCAAAAGCAACAGTGATTGACGAGTCCTGCTTGAAACGAAATTCAACTTAGAATCCCAAGAGAACAAACAAAAGAAAGAGGCTTGAGTTGAATAACAATAACTGACGCTATAAATAAATGCAATTACCCATAATTCTATCTTAAAAGACATTACTACCTTTAGACGGTAAACCACACCTTGACCAAGGGGAGGAGACCCTAAATCAGCTTTGTTTGGTTTTAGAACAACAACATCATGAGTCCCAAACTGCAATGCAAGGAAATCCATGAGCCACAAGAGAGAGGGGAGAAAATTTAAAATTGAATACAAATAGTAGGAAAAGTAAAGTTGACCACTCAGTGCCAATGTGTCATCATATGAACATTGGTAAATATATTGATAGAGCACTTGAAGCATAGAATCAAGGACAAGTTCTTGGAATTATCAACTTCATAGTTCATACACCTAGGATGAAACTCAAGAAGCAGACTTACTAGCATAATTAATTTAACATGACTGGCTAACATATTGTAATACACACTATGCAGATGACATACTCAAAGTAACACCAAAATGGAGGAGTTGTTGTTGGACATCATAAATTCACCTTGTGAGCAGGAAGTACATCACCTTTATTTGACTGAAACTCAAGAAGAGATTTGCCCATCAATCCAGTCTGCGTTTAGAACCAAAGCGACATTAAACTATAAGAAATCCAATTAATTTAAAGCAAAAAGTGTGAACAGAGAAATAGCACTACCTGAGCATCAACACACTTCAAACTAAGAATGGTGGAACCCCTCTTTTGAGCAGTATCCAAATTCCTCATTGCACCCGAACTCATGGAAGCAGATATCTCAGCATCCTAAGACAATTATACAAACATTGCCACAGTACGTCAGCAATTTTCAAACAATGAACTAACTGGACTTTTTGTGTGTTTGCTTTTGAGATATTATTGGTCTTTTATTTTTATTTTGCCAATTATGAGCCGTACTCTGTATTCATGAGAAATAGGGAAATGTTGTTTAGAACACTGGTAAAATGATCGGGATGTCAAGCATGAAAAGGCGGGTTTGAATGCTGACAGCAGCCACTTTGTGCAAATAATGCTAAAGGTCCCAACACCCTCAATTAAAAGGGACCATACTGGTATAAAGACCCTAATTTATAATCATGAAAAACAAGCCAATTCGCAATGTATGACATACGTGGACTAATACTGGCTTGGCATGATTCAAATCAAAATATGAAAATGAAAAGTTCAGTACAATTGGATATTAATTTATCCACTGATTTAGAAGTCGAAAAACCAAACTAGTTCTTTAGTGAAGTGTCTGACCGTACTAGATTAACAGAAATAGAGAAAAACCCGTGCTTGATTGATGATAAATTTACCAAACTACAATCTTAACTTTCATTTGACACGGGGCATATGTAAACGTACACACATATATGCATATATATATATATATATATATAGAGAGAGACACACACACACATAGAGAGACCTTTTCCATATCGATTAAAGGAGACATGATGGAGACGAACTGTTGCAGTGATATAGCAGAAGATTTCTTGCTGTTCTTTCCTTTTTCCATTGTTGCTTCTACTGCGCAGAGAGAGAGAGAGAGAAGGTATTGAGGAGGTTTTAGATCTTCCCAGTCACTCCACAATAACGGGTCAGAGTATCTTCAAATGGGTCACAAGCAATTAAGGTCGTGTTTGGCAGCACCAAAATGTTTTGCATACAAGCGCATTTTTCGTCTAAGGGCCCGTTTGGGAACCGTTTATGTTTAGTGTTTATTGTTTAAGTGTTTATATAAACAGTGTTTATGTTAAGCTTTTGTTTATCCATAAACATGAGTGTTGTTTGATAACGAAAAAACGTTTGGCTTATTTTAAAAATCATAAACAGAAAAACATGTTTGTTAATCTTAAATTATTTTTTTCTTATAAAAAAAATCAACACAATAAACTACATAAAAAGTCAAGTTTATGCTACAACAAATCTATACAGCAATAACATAGCAAAAAATATGCATAAAAAAAAATATATTGGGTTACATATATATTTACATACTGCAAATGATACTGTAAAACTAGAATGACTCATAATTCAAAAGGCCCTAACAAGTACGGGGATGTATTCAATTCGGTTCTTTTCAGTTATTAAGAGAACCGGAACTAGAACCGTTCCCAACGGTTCTTCAATTTTAAAACTGGAATAAATGAGTTCGGTTCAATTCGGTTATTATAGGAGTTGCATTAACCTTATAATAGTTATAATAACTTTATTGTTTAAAATTGTTTACATAACAAAATATTATTATAAATATATATATATATATATATATATATATTCAATGGTTTCAGTTCCTGTTCCAAGGCTTGGAATTGGAATCGTAGTAAACAGTTCCTAAAATTTAGAGTCGAAACCGGAACAGTAATGAATGGTTCGGTTCAGTCCAATTTGTATGGACTGAGAAGAGGGATTTGGAGGACATACTCTTTTTCTCTTGAATTTCTTATGCTACTACTTTCTTTTTCATTTTTTTGATTTTTATTTTTCTTTCAATACTAAACATGAATGAATAATATGAGTACAAAATAGCATTTTTGTTTCTTTGATAAGGAGATTGTCGAGACTTCTTTGTTTTTTTCATCAAATAAGGTGTTTTTTTTTAGCATGAGTGTCCCTAAGTAAACTATCTCTTTAATTCTGTCCACACTTGATAATTCTAATATTTTTATCGTTGTATCAAACAATATCCTTTTATAATTTTTTTTCTTTTCATTTTCTCACTTTTAGTTTTAAATTTTAATTAAAATAATATAATCACCATTTTAGATAAAAAAGAAATTATTATTATTTTTTTTAATAAACATAAACAATAAATATCATTTTGGTGTTTAGGATTTGAAGGCTTAGGAACAGTGTTGTTTTAAAAACGTTTTGACAGTTTATAAACAAAACAAAAATTATCAAACATGTTTATCGTAAAAATTTATTTTTATAAACAATAAACACTAAACATAAACGATTACTAAACGGCCCCTAAGAGATGGAGGCCTCAAATTAATTGGTTCTTCGTGAACAAATCTGACTCGGACTAACCTGTTTCTTGGAAAGCAGGGTCTCAGTTACTATCTAGAGATCAAATTCGAGTAATAGATTCTCATGATTTGTAACCGTAAATTCAAAGTTATGTTTGGATAAACATGAAAGACAAAAATAAATATATAGCAATAACCTGATTTGAATAAATTATATAAAAATAATAATAACATTCTTATTTAAAAAAAAAGTTTTCAAAATCTTTAAAATTATATACTGTGTGTTATCGTTGTGTCACTTAGGGCCCGTTTGGTAACCGTTTATGTTTTGTGTTTATTGTTTAAATGTTTATATAAACAGTGTTTATGTTACGATTTTGTTTATCCATATTTATGAGTGTTGTTTGATAACCAAAAAACGTTTGACTTATTTTAATTTTTTTTTTTTTAGAATGGGTGCCCCTAAGTAACTATTTCTTATTATCAAGTATATTAGTAATTATTTATATTGTATCAAATATTTTTTTCTTAAGGCAATTGATGCTCTTTAATTCTGTCCACACTTGATAATTCTAATATTTTGATCGTTGTATCAAATAATAGTCTTTTATAATTTTTTTCTTTTCATTTTCTCACTTTTAGTTTTAATTTTTAATTAAAATAATATAATCACCATTTTAGATAAAAAAGAAATTTTTTTTTTTTTTTTTTCATAAACATAAACAATAAACATCATTTTGGTGTTTAGGATTTGAAGGCTTATGAACAGTGTTGTTTTAAAAACGTTTATACAATTTATAAACAAAACAAAAATTATCAAACGTGTTTATTCTAAAAATTTGTTTTTATAAACAATAAACACTAAACATAAACGGTTACCAAACGGGCTATATATTATTATTATTATTATTGGAGAAGAGGAGCTTTGTGGTGTTGTGGCAGGTGTGAATGGCGAATGAAGGTGTCAACGAGTATTTGCCTAAATGTTAAAAATGACGCAAACGTGTTTTAAATTTTATTCTTTAAAAAATTAGAATTAATTTTAGTGTTACGAAAGTTTTATTTTAATTTTTATCCCCAAAAAAATCAACAGGCCTTGATCGAAAGAGAGAGTGAAATCACTTGGCACATCAAGACAGTGATGCATACCAGCTTGAATCAATAATTTAAGATATGTTGTTTCTAAATCAGGATACAAAACTGACAATGGAAATACTAAATGCAAGCTGTCTCCAATTATAAATGGAGAAACTAAAACAAGAAAAAAAAAAAAAAAAAAAAAATCCTATTCAAAATCAAAGGTACACTAACTCACTCCTCCTTCCAACAAACCAGCGTATATATTATTTCTTAGAATAATTATTTATACAATGAAATTTTATCACTGAATAAGTAGTAATAATTTTTCTATTCATTAGATTGTTGAATCTTACTTGCACTGTTTAAAAAATAAGAATGATTCAATTTTTATAACTTTTATTGTATCTATAATTACTCTGTTTTTCAATAATAATGAATGAAATTAAAAATTAATATGTAAACTGAATTAATTCAAATAGTATATGAATGTTTTGAATCCGCTGAGTTTATAAATTTCTTTTGGAGGGAAAGCTCAAACACCAATTTTCTCACTTATATATATATAAATAAATAAATAAAGATTTTTTTTTTTTATGATCTAAATGAAGTTTTCCTCTACTACCAGGTCAGATTACCAAAGAGTGCATTTCTAATTTCCAAAACCTTCTATTAACCTATCAATATACATGACCAACAAGAACTATAACATATTTTTATTAATAAAAATATATAATTTAAGAAAATTTAATGTTCATGTCTAGGCTAAATTTTAAGAAAGGTCAAAAAAAAAATGTATATTATATTATAAAAAATGATACTAAATAGAAAGATAAAAATAAATATATTAAAAAATAAATCAGACGTGAATTAAAATCATTCTAGAATTCTATTATTTTTCGAATTGAAATGGAACTATTGGACCGCATACAGAATCAAATCGGACGGTCTGAATTAGTTTGATCAGATGGGACTGTTTGAACGAATTCATTTGCACCCATTCAAAGCCGGAAGCTCCTCTCTTCGTCTACCTTGAAATTGGAGACGGCATTTAAAGCCGTTTTATTGCCCGACACTCGCATCTGTTCGTCATCAATACACCTATCATTGCTCTCTCTCTCTCTCTATATATATGATCATTGTTTGTGTATATATATAGATATATAATTTCATTTTTTTTCTTTCTTCTGTATTTTTACGATCTCTCCCTAGAAATCCCCTCCTCCATTCACTTTCTCTCTCTAAATTTAGCTCTTTCCCAGTCTTCGGTGCTCAGCAATGGCGATTGCGGCGGCTGCTGTCATCGTACCGGTGGGGGTTCTCTTTCTACTCTCTGGCCTCGTCATCAATCTCATTCAGGTAACCAATGTTTCGATTTCGATGTGTTTGTTTGTGTAGATTTGATTGGATGGAGCTAATTATATCTGACTTGTTAGGTTTTGCTTAATTTTTGTTTGTATTTCTACTAGGGGTTTCGATGGGTTTTCTTGGAAATTTTGTTTTTTTTAAAGTAGTATATCTGTTCATAGATTTCTAGGTTTTTGTTGTGTGTTGTGATTACATTTATTAACTAGTTTCTTAAAGTAGAAATGATTGGTAAACTTGCGTATAATTTCTAGGTTTTTGGTTCATTTGGGGCCTAACAATAAACACTACCCTCTCTCTCTCTCTCCATGTATCGTGCTTCTTTATTTTTTCATTTTTATGGGCTGTTTGGGAGATGGGGTGGGGTTGGTTTGTGCTTAGAGATACACTGAATTGCTGAACTTGATGTACTGCAACCCTTCTTTTTTTCAGGCAGTTTTCTTTGTCGTTGTTAGGCCATTGTCGAAAAATACATACAGAAGGATTAATAGAGTGGTGGCAGAGTTACTGTGGCTGGAGCTCGTATGGCTCATTGATTGGTGGGCAGGGGTTAAGGTGATAACTTCTCCTTACCTTATTTCCTCGTATTTAATTTTTTGGATCCATGCTTGAATGCCCTTACCATTGTTGAGCACTTGGTAATTTCTTTCAAGGATAGACCAGTTTGTGATGTTTTTTATTAGGAGCTCTCATTTTCTAATAGAACATGTCTTATCTAATTATCTTGGAGTTGCTCAAATTCTTTTTTGTTTCTCTATTGTTACTACTGTTTTTCATTTTCTATATCTATTTTTGCCTTGTTGACATTTTAAGTAAGACTGTTAACCTTAATGTTTTCATTTGTAAGATTCACTTCCAAGCTAGCAAGGTTGCTCTGGCTAGTTTTCTTATAAAAAAAAAAAGTTGCTCTGGCTAGTCTATGAGAGTCAAATATGGGAGGATTAAACCAAGGACCAAAGAGAAAGTCGTTCTAGTGAACGGCCAGACTTTTTTTTGTTTTTCTTTTCCTTTTGTAAGTATGAGTAGGTACACTTAATTAGATGTTTCTTTGAAGGTGTCACTACACTTAGGCTAGGAAGCCTCCTGAGAGACTTGAGATACTGCCGTTATAATAAGGGTGAGAGAAATAGAGTGTTACATATACAACAAAGGGCACAGAAGTGGGGGGGGGGGGGGACTCTCTCTCTCTTCTTTTCTTTTTTGGACCGAGGTAGGTGCACTATATACACATTCACTACAAGGTGGCAAGATATTGTATTCCTTCAAGCCCTATAACTGATTGGCATATTGTGGTGATTGCGATTTGTGAGTTGGTCAGTAGAGGAAGGACAACAGTTTGACAAGAGAATCTTCACATTGGTTATTTTCTTCTGGATAATTTGTTGAGATCATAGCAATGTCTATTGGAGAAACATCGAAGCGGTGTAATTGCAATAATAGTTTGAATGGTCGTTTCCTTGAGGATGGGGGGGCGGTTGACATTGCAAAGATTGAGAACGATCACATTTTCATGGACCTGAATATCAAAAAAAAGAGAAGTCAACGTCATTGAATTTTATGGGAAAGGAGGGGGAAGTATATTCCTATGCTTATTTAGCTTTCAACTGTCAATCTTGAAGTGCCTTATTGTCTATGTGGCCTCAAGGATAGGTGCCTTCCACTCTTGGTATAAGTTGTAGCTACACTTTGAAAGATTTTTGGTTTGTTAGTAGTCTTGTGTGAAGGTTCGAGCCTAAGAGTACATACATTGTGTAAAATAGTGTCAAAGATTAGGCCTGCCTCCAATCTTCCCTTCTCAGCACCCCGCGTATTTGGTACATACCCTTGGTAATGCACTTTTAGTAATCCTGTGGGACTGGTAGGTTGCTTTTGTTTATTATCACGGGAGAATGCCATGAATGATTTTAGATGATGGTTAGGCAATTGTAATTTGGACATGTTATGGCATCCCAAAGTTTTAACTCTGTTTCATTAGCTAATTTCGTTGTTTCAAGAGAATTCCATGAGTGATTTTGAAGGACATTAGACAAATCTAATTTGGTCCTACATCTCTTGCATCAACATAATATTTGGCTATAATGTTGTTTGCAATTACAGTGTCGTCCTGTACTTCTACAATTGTTGATTAAAGATTTCTTGTCTTCTTGTTCTTGAACTTGTTGCATGCTCTCTTGGAAACCGTTCTAGATGTTCATATGTTGCTAAAAAATGTTTATAGTTCTCTGTGTTGGAGTAAAAAAGTTGGATGGTAGAGTGCCTTAACTTGAGCTGGAAGTATAGTAGCCTTCGGACTTAAGTGGATTGAGCCTTGGTATGGAAACCTACGGTTGGGGTACAACAATGCTGCTCCTTGCACGAGTGGGCCTAGGAGGGCCCTTGGATGTCGAATGCTATAAAAGGCTTGTGTTTCCCCCATTGGGCACTAATTGGTTTTCAGATGAGATGGCATAGCCTAATCCAAGGCCAACAATTGGTATCAGAGCCGAAGGTCATGGGTTCGAGTCCAAGGAACGCCATCTCGTGGGGGAGGGATTGTTGGCGTACAACAATGCCACTCCTTGCAGGGGTGGGCCCTTGGATGTCGAATGCCATAAAAGGCGTGTGTTTCCCTCACTAGACACCAATTGATTTTCAGATAAGATGAGATGGCCAATACGTGTTTCCCTCACTGGCACCAATTGATTTTCAGATGAGATGAGATGGCCAACACCTACTAATTGATAACTTTCAAATTCAAAGAAACCTTGGAGTCAATAAAAATTGGCAATCCTACGCCAAATCCTGTTTTCTGAATACAAAGGTTGGAAAACGAAAAAAAAGGATGGGTGCACTTGAGAGGGTGGATAAGGTGCAGAAGAGTAATTGGAGGTGCAAAGCAAGTGAATAGTCCTGAGATTCAGAAGGTGGCCTAGCTATTCAGAATGATCCTTTTGAGCAAGGCTTGTGATTCTCATATGGTAATTGGGGGCGCTAAGTGAGTGAGAAGTCCTAAGACTTAAAAGGTAGCCTAACTGTCGAAGTGATTCCTTTGAACAAGGATTTGGCTGTCACGCCCCAAAATCCGAACCCCCTAGACTCCCTCGGTTTGAGCCCCCGAACTCTGGGTAGTGAGGTGTCATGATGGCCCGATCGTCATCCCACAACCCGAACAATTATGGCAAACTACCATTTATCACCCTTGGCTCTGATTCGGACCATCGAGACCATTACCTGTCGCGGAAGCCTTTTCATTATCATTACATCAATTCTTAACCGGAATGTCACAATGATTAACCAATCTATGTTGTGATCTCATAATAGCAGAAGCATTATCATATAAATCAATATCATCATATTTAATGACCATTCTCACAATAGGGCCCCACATGTACACCACGAACACCTGTTCACTCATTTTAGTTCATCTCAGCTCACTCAGCATCTAGCTATTACGATGTATCGTAATCTATGATGCATCGCCCATGCATCGTAACAAGGTGCGAAAAATACTATTTTTGACAATCCATTCCCCTCATTTCTGCGATGCATCGTAACTGAACTTGCGATGCATCAAAATATTACGATATATCGTAATGCATGTTATGATGTATTATATATATATAATAGGCATTACGATCCATCGTAGCCACTCGGCCAGCTGCCTTTCCCACACTCAACACTTGGTTCATTTCATGCTTTCTCAACTCAATCATTCCACCATTAACATATATGCATAAATGGACATTAATGGAAATATAAATCATCATTCGCATCACTTAGCATTCACCATGCTCAAACATTGTAATAAATGTATGTGATCATAATTATAACAATAAACATGTTTCCGAATCAATAAAGGTCATATACATATCTCGACATATGCATATAATCCACATCCCGGATATGCATTCAAATAAAGCATTAAATGTATTTAAAAGAAATCGGTTATGCTCCACGCCAACTCACTGTAGGGGAAATTTCATCACCTCTTTACCATTTTCTGAAAAGAGTTAATACTCATGGGATAAGTTTCAACATACTTAGTAGGAATGTCTAAAACACAATTCCGCAAGTTCTATGAATACCGCATTAACATGCATTTGCATTTAATCATGTTATCCAAATAACCGCATATTTCAACCATATCATAAGCTACATATGATGCAACATGATATGCACATCTCCCTCATCCTCTCCACACAACCATTGGACTCCGATTACTGGACCATCCAATTCTATCTAACTGGGGTTCCAATAACAGGTCCACCCCATATAGGACTCCGATTATTGGATCATCCTATTTTTCTCGTCAAAAGGATTCCAATAACAAGTCCACCATCCAATTGAGCTCACCACCCTCACCATATGCTTGCCAATGAATGAAGATGGATTCCACATACTCATGCTAAACATACATATGCAATTAAAAGTAACATAGTACCAATTAGCGTGCTTGCACATTTTCAAATAAACCTCACATGCATTCACATTGAACATGTATCACATTTTTCACATTTCATATCAATAATCAAACCTGCTTTACATTTAAACATGTTCTTCAAGACAATTTATGAAACACATAAGTGTCACATTCACATATATACATGAACACACATAATTCTCTTACATTTCACATTCAACATGCTTCATAATCATTTGAAATAATTGTAAACATATAATCACATCATTTCACATTGAAAATTCATTGAATTGTATAATCTAGCATGCTTTATCTTTGAAAAACATCTAATTATACGCATAACCAATTGGTTGTCATAGATAACCAATATACTCGTACAAACTCCAGATTTCATGAGTTAGGAACTTTGTCCGAATTCGTTTTCGAATTGATCAATCAGAGCCCTCGATGTATAGAACAATTTCAAGAGAGAAGGAATAAGATGAATGTGTATATATATATATTGAGCTCTCCCAATCGGCTGAAATAGAATGAGAGAATGAGAGCTATGTCATTCTCCTTTCTATTTATAGACCTAGTTTCTCCTATTTATAAAAATGCCACTAGTCACTCACTGTACCTTCCCGGACTTTGTTTTCACTTTCGGTAACTCCTATGGACTCGAAATCAATTCCATAGTTTATTAAATATTTTTTTTAATCTAATCTCAAAATTTGGTGTTATTCCAACAATTTCGGATTTTCCAAGCTTGCCCGACTTAAAAACTTCAAATTTCACCAAACGTTCTCAAAACTTTTCCGAACCCTTATACAAGTCCCCAAACATGTATTTCTCATTCAAAACACATATATAACCATTTAAATCATTTATATAACAATAAATGAAAATAAAGGAAAACCGGCCAAAAATGGTCACGGTTCTTACATTGGCCTTGATACAGCTATCTATAGTGGAAATGGGGCAGAAGAGGTCCTGAGATTCGAATGGTGGCCTAGCTGTCTAGGGTGATACCTTTGGCGACTATAATTGTTGTTATATTTTTACCAACAAACTGTGTTTTATAAGCAACTCTCAGTTCAACTCAGTGAGGTGGTCATGTTATGAAGATTGATTAGATGAAATGCTTGTATTTTGCAGACAGGAAATTGCGTCAATGTACTTTGCTATTTTGTCATGAGACACCATGACAATTGCATGCTCTACAAGCTTCAAAGTAGGACATTATAACCTCGGTTTTGAAATGTGAGCATAGCTCTAGTTTGTGTAATCTTACTTCTATAGTCCTGATCAAAATCTTCCTAGCGTGTCCATCTTAGGCGGATGAACTGATGAAGTATACTTGACGGTGATTTTAGAATGTGCCTTTAAGTAGAGAATACATTTATATGCAATCATTTAAAGTAATTACATTCTTATCAATTAATTATTTAAACAAAACGGCAGAACCCATGTTCACAAGTTGTGTAGGAAATCAGAGAAAACTTGCTGTTGTCACCTACTGCAAAGTGCTGAATATCTATCTTTGCCCTTTGCCAAGTGCAGGGTTTAATGTGCTGACTTAGATTCTAATTCGTGACAAAAAATAGTACACCTTGTGAGAAAATTATTCAGCTTGAAGGAGAAAAGGTCCGTGTCTTAATAAATTATGCAGTTTCCCTCCTTCCAGAAACAACAAATGAGGTGATGGAAAGAAAACTCTTTAAATCTTTTTTTGTGTTCACTTTTATGTGCTCTGTATAAAGTCTGTATCTTGGACCTTGTAGTATAACCCCATTTTTAATTTTTTCTTATATATCCTGTGGTGCTGGCTGTCTATCTTAATGTACCCTTTCCTTGCAATACTGTAGGGAAATGATAAGTTTTTAACCTAAAAGATTTCACAGAAAAGAGAAGAGACTTTTTAAGAATAACAGATGAAATATGGAATTAATTTTTTTGAAGAAATTTTATGGTCCAGTTCCATTTCCTTTAATATGGTTGTTTCCTGTTTCTTGTTATGGAAATCCTTTGCCAACATTTTTTTATTAGTTTCAGAGGGACATTCAATATTTGTGGTACTGATCAGAGATCTTCTTGCATTATCACATCAGAAAATTTGCATGTGCTCTTACTAGTATTCATTGTGATTTTTCGGTTTCAGGTCTTGAAAAGGTGAAGAATTGTTATTCTCCTCATATCTTTTAGTTTGTTTCAAGCTAAGGTTTAGCCTCAGTTATTATAAGTTGAACAACAGATTTCGGTTTCAGCTCTCTTAGTTTGTTTCAGTCTTTTAGTTGTCTTGATTATGTACCTCCTTACCACAGTATTGCTCAGTGCAATTACTCGAAGTGTTTTTTGTTAGTTTGTTCCTTTTCAGTTTTTCCCTCTTTTCCTCTCTTAGCAAAACTTATTTGAATTGAGAATCTCTTGTATCAATGTTTCTGTTGTCCTCCATTCTTGCTGATACTTTCTTTCTTAGATATAGCTTCCTAAAAATATTGTTGATTTCCATTTACTGCTTAAAAGTAGTTGATTACCATTTCTGTTTTAAACTGAGTGGAATTTTATATGTTAAATTCTTGTGTAAAAGTAAGTATAATTACGTAACTAAAACTAATTATGTAACAAGAGAAGCATTACTTATGATATGGGATTTTATGATTAAATGTGTGAGATATGCAAGTTCCGACATTGATTACTGAAATATTTCTGGTAACAGATTCAGCTGTACACAGATTCGGAAACCTTTCAACTGATGGGTAAGGCCAAAAAATTTATTGGTTGAGTGCTCCGTTTTCCTTTGGATCTGAGTGGGTATACAGTCTTCTGCTGGAATTGCATCTTATGGTGTTAAAATTTCCAGGGAAAGAACACGCACTTGTCATGTCTAATCACAGAAGTGACATTGATTGGCTTGTCGGATGGGTTTTGGCTCAGGTGCTTATTCTACATCTGCTTTCATTACATGTGTACACATGCTCAAGAGAGACAACTTGTTTACATTAGCGCATATGCACAACAGTGCTCAGATGCTTATTCTATTTTCATTTTTCTTGCTTTACATTATGTTTTCTGCTGATTGATTGGCAAGTTTTCTTATAACAGCGATCAGGTTGCCTTGGTAGCACATTAGCTGTAATGAAAAAATCATCAAAATTCCTTCCGGTAAGAATTTTAACTCGACAAGTTCTGTTAATGTCATGTGAAGTGGAGCCTTTGAATTTAAATAGTTATATTAGGATTGTAACCATTTAGTTCTTAATGGAGTTGCAATTTGCTAGTTTCTCCTTGCTAAAACAAATGCATTGTTAATTTCTGAATTTGGTTTAGTGATGAGTGTCATGGAACTTGGTTATGTTATTTCTAGCTATTGCATATCGTAAGGGAGGGAGATTGGCTTCAAACCTTAGATACAAGGGGTGAAAAAGAAAAAGAAAAGTTAAGTAAACCAGAAAGTAGGTCTCATTGGCACTAATAATTTTCAACTTCGTGATATATTTGAAATTAATTATGGGACATTTCAGTATGATTTTGTGCCAGTTGTTTCCTATATCTTCTCATTGTACTCTTTTCTTCCTGCTTCTCGTCTTTTTGAGCACCTTCCTTCAAATAGATATATGGAAACAATTTCTTTGACTCTTTGTCGAATATATGCAGGTTATTGGTTGGTCAATGTGGTTTTCCGAGTATCTCTTTCTTGAAAGAAGCTGGGCCAAGGATGAAAGCACATTAAAAGTATGTGTATGTTTAATTTATTTGTGAAATTTATGTTTATGTGTGCTAGTATACATACATCTCACTGTCTCTAATTCTCTAGTTGTTTGTCTCGTGTTGTGTGTGTATAGATGGTTGGTTTTGGTACCCTAATCAATCTTGTTTGAATTTTGTGGGATTGTATTTGCAGTCAGGTCTTCAAAGGCTTAGAGATTTCCCTCGTCCCTTTTGGTTGGCACTTTTTGTAGAGGGGACACGCTTTACACAGGCAAAGCTTTTAGCAGCTCAAGAATATGCAACTTCCACGGGGTTGCCTGTTCCTAGGAATGTTTTGATTCCTCGTACTAAGGTTAGACTTTTATTGCAGATCCTACTTGAATAGAGTTTGATCACCACCACCACCCCCCCCCCCCCCCCCCCATAATTTCCTTTTGTTCTCTTTGAAATATGAACAACTTTGTTCTCACATTGTGGTCTAAGATTCATTATTTCTTGATATTTAATTACCTTATGGAAGTATGCGAACTTGTGAAATTTGTGCTGAGTTTAGTTTGTTGCTAGACTTGAAGAGTCTAACCTTCTGAGATTAGTTTTATGGTACACTTGGCTTTCTTTCTTTATATTTTATTTTTCCTGAATGGGCTTTCTTTCTTTTTCTTTTCTTCTGTATATAAATGATTGATTTTTCTCACTAGAACATCTTGCCAGAAAAACTGATATCTGAAAAGCACTTCTTCTTTTGTTGTCTAAAATTGCCTTGTCTCCACTTCTTTTGTTTTTTTTTTAATTTGCTTTCAGTTGAACACATACATTTTGAGATTAGAATGTGTATTATCTTTGTCATGTTATTTACATTGATGGTTTTGTTAATTTATTTCTATGAGTACTTTGGTGGTTAACTTCATTTTTCAGCTTAATATTCAGTCTATTGGGCAGAGGACCTGATGTTAGGTATTATATTTCTATAATTTTTACTGTCATTTGAGCATCATGATTAGGGTGAAAGAACAGTATGCTCATCTAGGACGCAAACTAAAAAGTGTAAGATGGGAATGCTGTTAATATACAGCTGCTCCTCCATTCTGTTGTGTTATAAGATGGGAGGAATGCTGGTTGTCAGTTGTAACTTTATCGTTATCGCACTGTTTGGCTGTCCCATTTGGATCAGATTGAATTACTTACAGTGTGTGTATTAAGATGGGACTGTTATAATATACAGACATACCTCCATTCCTTTGTATTATAAGATGGATTGCTGTTAGTTGAATTGTGCAGTACTTGCTCTGCATTACTAACCAACATTTGTGCTCCAAATTTACACATACGTCTTGTTTGGCCTGAAGAATCTTTTATATTAATGTGTTGCTTTCAGGGTTTTGTTTCTGCAGTAAGTCATATGCGCTCATTTGTTCCAGCCATTTATGATGTAACAGTTGATATTCCTAAAAGTTCACCTGCACCTACAATGCTAAGACTCTTCAAGGGGCAGCCATCTGTGGTAAGCTTATAGAATCTGAGTTCTACATGGTAGACAAGTAGTTTGCATGTATGATAGCACTTAAACGTGATTTGCAGTTTATCTGTGGTAAGCTTATAGAACCTGAATTCTAAATGGCTGACAAGTAGTTTGCCTGTATGATAGCACTTAAATGCGATTTGCAGTTATCTTTGTGCTTGTTTCTTGTCTTCAAATCATCAAGGTTATTTTGTGCCACAATTACATAGTTTGCCCTTGGAAAAAAACAGAAAATTAGATAAGTTATCTTATGCATAAAAAAATGGCACAAGCTACTTATCACAAAAATAAATAAATAAATAAATGTGAGCATAGCTGCTACTTCAGAGGCTGGGGTTTCCAATCTGTTTTCTAGATAATTCTTTGGGGTGGTTGCTTAGTGCACCTGGTAAAATGTTCGAGCTTACAAGTGTGAACTGGAGCAGTCACTTTGTGCAAATAATGTCAAAGGTTAGGTTCTATCTATCCACCCTTGTTTCGAATACCGGGGAGGCGGGAACCACACTGAGTAATGATTATTTTTTTTCCTTCTCATATAGTATCGGATTCTGTCCAGTGGAAGTGACTAGCATTTGGATGTGTTAATGATAGACTGTTTTGCAGGTGCATGTGCATCTCAAGCGGCATTTGATGAAGGATTTGCCTGAAACAGATGATGCTGTTGCACAATGGTGTAAAGATGTATTTGTGGCCAAGGTGCACATTTTTCTTTCTTGCTCATTAACTTGGTTGAAATGGTATCTTGAGCTAGAAGATGTATATGCATACATTATGAAGATATATATGCATATATTATGAACTTTACACTGTTTCACATTCTTGATGCCTTTAGTATGAATAATTATCTGGTTGCATTCAACAGATATATATATATATATATATATATGCTTGCAAGTGATTTCTGTTGCTGTTCGCTTTTGTTTTACCAGGATAAATTATTGGACAAGCATATAGCCGAGGACACCTTCAGCAACCAAGAATTGCAGGACACTGGTCGGCCAGTAAAGTCTTTTTTGGTAGGGTCTTGTTCTCTAAAATTAGTCAAACCAGCAAAAACTTTTGCCCCTCCTTCCCCCACCCCATCCCACTGTTCTGGGTTGCTAACGCTTGAACTAAATGCTAACTTATTTGCAATACAGGTTGTTATCTCTTGGGTATGTCTACTTATTTTTGGAGCTCTAAAATTCTTCCAATGGTCTTCGCTTCTATCTTCATGGAAGGGTCTCACATTCTCGGCAATTGGCTTGGCTATTGTTACGGTGCTTATGCAAATCTTGATTCAATTCTCTCAGTCAGAGCGCTCGACCCCTGCTAAAGTTGTCCCGGCAAAACCCAAGGAAGGGGCAGAATCTTGAGGAATGAGACTTGTCTTAACCTCCTAGTTTTACAAATCCTTCATGGTATTGGCCTCTTCATCTCTAGTCTTCATTTTGTAAACAAATTACATATAAATAGTTCTTCTTGCTTACCCTTGGTCTTACTAAATAGGAATATTTTTCCAGGTGTAAACTTTTGTGCTTTATTTTTTGTACCATTTTACAGATTGTACGAATATCAGTTTATCACTTTTGCAGAATTTTTCCAACTGTCCGTGTAGTGTAGTGGCAATATGTGGATTTTGGGTACTTAAGTTAGAGTTAGTCTTGTAATGTGTCTGCAATTAATACTCGTTTTTCCTTTCCGATTTATGGTAGATATAACATTTTTATGCACACACTATGAGGTGATATGTCCCAATTGAGAAATCTTTCTCCTTCTCTGGTTAGGGTTTATTCCTGATCTTGATACACTCTTACGTTGGATGAGAGTCTTCGCTTGAATTTCTTTGAGGATAAACCAGACCAGAAGAAGAAATTTAGATTCCAGGACTTCTTTTTTCACACAAGTGACCTTTTGCATGTAAATTGTAACGAGGAAGTGGTAATGTTTAGATAAAATCCTTTTCAAGATCATGAGTTGATGTAGCAACCGCATGGATTTTATTGCATCCCACTTAAATTTTACATGATTGGGCAGCTCCAGCTCCTTGTGAACTTTTTAATGGATGGTCTGTCACAATCAAAAATTTAGGAAAATGTTACTGTAATGGTGTGAGGTGTGGTGAGAACGCCCCCTTGTAATAGACTTGTATATTACATAATTTTCCCTGAGTTCATTCTTTGGAATATATATATATATATATATATAGTAAAAACAAAATAGTTCATCTCTGTTAAGGAGATTCAACTCGAGATCAGCAAAAAGTTGAACATCCTAATTCTAGTTTGCTAATTTAGAGAAATAATGAACTCCTGAGCTAGCTAGAATTGTGCCTCCAAAACCCTAATAATATGACTTCAACGGTTTCTATTTAAGCATGTCTATACCCAAAATTTGTTTCCAAGTGAAGCTATTTAATTCCGAGCATATATACAACTGAAAATCTGATTCTTTGCCAAGCAGCACTCTTAAACGGCTAAGAACCATAAAATTTGCGCAATTTCAGCACTCTACTGAACATTTTATTAGCACCAAAGGCAACTCAACTCAACAAAAGAAAAGCCTAATTCCAGGGTCAGCATTGAGAGGGTTCAGCTCCGTCATGGAGAGCACAGCAAGTCGTCGCTTTATGATGCCCTTGATATACTCTAATATCTTTGCCAGTCGACATAGACCAAAGTCTTGCTGTTGTATCAGAAGAAGCTGCACGGATAAAAAAAATTGCAGATACATAAGATGCAGACTGCAGTAGATGGGGAAGTTATACAGTATGGGCAGACAAATTAAAACTGAGCCTCAGATCTGAATCAAGGAGTTCTCAAGTGCTGTGACTAGAAGCAAGGCATGTTCTCAACTTGGCGTAAGCTGCACTTCATAAATTTAAAAAGTAAAAAGATTCAAGTTATCCAGAACTTAGAACCACCTGAGGAGAAGGAAAGGAAGAATAATTCTAAAGCATGAAGTGACATGGTGAAATCAGATGGTCCAGAGCATCAAATTACAGTGACTACTTTCATGATCTGTCTGGATATGCGATTAGATGGTCAGAAGATTCATCATCATCCTAATATTCAACCATTGAGGTCTATTAGGTAGGAAATGTGCCCTCGAAATAACATAATACTACTAAACTACAACCCTTAAGAAAGTGGAAAGCAGAACATAAATTGAGTAACTGGATGGAATAGTATGAGAGAGACATTTTTAAATTCCAAATAATGTCTCGTGATTTTGTATTAGCAAGAAACTATATAATGAACAAGGTGTTAATTGAGGTGAAAACTCACATTTCAACTTTTCCTGTAATTCTATAGTTCATATATACCTGTGATAAGATAAGCACCATCTACAGAGAAAACACAGTCCCAAACCCAGCGTTGATGTCCTGGAAATACACCAATAAGATCGATATTACAAATAGCTTGATGATGAACATCTGTTTTCTGAAAGTAAGCAAAACAAAATTACCCCTTTCAGATGAAACTATTATACGTACCTACTAGAGTTTTCTCTAAGGTGAAACCATCGACATTCCATATCTTGACAGTTTGGTCAGAAGATGCAGTGGCCAGATATCTCGAAAACATAATTTGGAAATAAATATTTCAAAATGTCTTAATATACAATAAGTGTACTGTGTAACGATGGAAGTTTACATGGTAAAAACAAAATAAATTTGATGCTGAAAAGAACTAAAAAAGAAACTAGAAAATAAGTAATTCTGTGGAAACCTAACCGGCAGGGATCACAGAACTCAGGCGAAAGAAGACATTTAAGGATGTATCCATCATGTGCCTGTAGCTTATGAAGTGGCTCAAAGTTGGTCATAGTCTGCAAGAGAACGCAAATTAGGTTTCAATGATATTTTATTAACTCAGTTGCAACGTTAAAATGACATAAAAAATCAAGGTTCATGAAATAATTACCTGGTTTCCTCGCAACAAGCGCCAAACATAACATGTTCCGCGGTTGTTTGCGGCAACAACCAAGCTCCCATCCCACATTACTGTTAAAGACCTTACAGCTGTATCTACTTCAGGCACCTGGGTTTACACCATAGGTCAAGACAAGGATAATCACACACATCTAATTTTTTTTCTTTTCTTTGAGAGAGTCCATAAATGGAACAGCAAATTAGAAGACAAGAGCCTTGCAACAGCAAATTGGAAGCCAGAGCTTTGCCATACACACAATTCATTCAAGAAGCCTGTGTTTTACACCTATGCATTGAATGACAACCAATTCAACGCATAGGCTTAATTAATCTCTTTTACAAAATTTACCGATTGCAACGAAGTTTTCAACTCTACCCAAACAGTTAACTAGTGCAAGCCACTCGCAAAAATACTTAAAATGGAAACGATAACTTAGTTATTTGCTGTCAAAGCACATACCAACTCACAGCTGCATGAATTTGCTGTCAAATCCCACACACGAATATTGCCATTTTGATCCCCAGATATCAGTTCGCTCTGCAAAACCAAAAAAGTACAGTAATAAAAATGCATTTACCAACAACCTAAAGCAGCATGGAATGAAATTTAGGTGCATTGAGCAGACAGTAAAAGAAAAATTCACATGAAAAAAGGGTAAATCACACTAGCACCCCTGGTCTCCCCATTGATTAAAATGTTACACTGCCTCTCCTGTCAAACATTACAGTTGGATGGTGTTAAGAGGAATTGTGATTTTGCCCTTAACGGTTATTGTATTATTTTAGTTGAAAAAGACAGACAAATTTGATATTTTGTAATTTAATTTTCACTGACATAAGCAAATTCCATCCTTTAACTCTGTTGACCGTCAACATAGGGGAAGAATCTGTTACGAATTACTAAGTCAATGTAATTTTTTAATCTATAGGGAAGAAAATCCCGTTGCAATAGGCCTACAAGGCATTTGTTAGCATTGCTTCAAAGCTCAAGAACACTTCAAAGTCAGATACACTTAGTCATTGCATAGCCAGAACATTTCAATCAGCCAGTTTAATGTGCATACTTGAAATTTTTAACATGGTTAATAACAAATCTAAGTCAGACATGAAAATTTGAACATGTTCAATAACAAATCTAAAAGAGTCAAATCCGAATCAACTTTTAACTAAGGCTTGCAAAGTCGACTCCTATGATTACTGGAATATGGGCACTGATAGACGAAACCAGGCACAATTTGCCTTCACAAAGCAGTTCCATGAAGATACTGACAGCTAGAGAAACCACAAATAGTGACAGCTGGTTCAAAAATTGTATCACGTCAGTGCCATTCATTTTCTTCCAGCCACTCAGAGAAATACGTTAAGCCACACACTTTTCCATATTTACCTAACACAGTTCTGAACTGTACCAAGATAGTTACAAATCCCAGTTTATATATACACGAACACAAGTTGACATAAACCCAATATCCAGAAGCTTAATAATTCAGTATGAATTTTAATTACAAATGGAAACTCCAATTTAGCCCTTAGAAAAGAAAAGAATCTTGAGATTTTCCAAAAACCAGTCCAATTTTAAGTTATTTACATGATAAGATTTCAAGTTACCTTTCTGGTATTCAAACAACTTTTTCTACAATTTTAGACAGAAGATATATCCATTATATATATATATAGCCTAACCTGATTTGGGTGCAAGACAACGGTGTTAACAGCTGCACGGCTTTCATATTCCCTCTGACAACCTGGAGCCCTAATCTCATTCAAAAGGATAGATCTATATTTACATCCAATAAGGGCATAAAACTAAAGGAAAAAATGATCATATATTTGCATGTGATCAATAATATACCTCAAATCCCAAATCTTTATTGTGCCATCTTCGGAACCTGAATACATCCAATTTCCATCACATTGAAACCCCACTGCCATAACATTGTTAGTATGTGAATCGTAGCTCATAACCTGCATGGGGATAAAGAGAAGATTTTAATCAGCTGATGGAAGATTGAATATAATACCTATAAAATGTCTAGAAATTGAAAAATGGAAAACAAAAGCATAAAAACAAAACAAGAACAGGAAGGTGGCAGTGATATACAGGCTGAGGGCTGTTTGAATTAACATCAAATAATCGAATGTGAGGATTTCCAGCTGCAGCCAGGTACCCTTTGTCTGGGGTTATCTCAAGCCGATTAACTTGCTGTACGCATGAGAAAGGTGAATCAGATTCCACAAAGACAAACTAAAAACCTCATATGATTCCTCAATTTATATTACTCTTAACAGAAATATAGTTATATCTTAGAAACTTTTGTGTCTCTGATTAATGAATTCCCTGCAACTCGCAAAAAGTTGCCAAACTAAAAATTCTGGAATTGACTTGATAATCTAAGTTTCAAGAAAACATACTTCTCCATGACACTGAAATTTAGATGCTAAAGATGAAATGGGTAATAATCATAAATAATTATGAGTAGTGTATTTAATATCTAGAACAACTCTGCCCGTAAGTGGAGGAACGCTAGTGGGGTTCTATGTGATAACTGAATGCCAAATAAATTAAAAGGAAAGTATATAGGACAATGACTAGACCGGCTATGTTATATGGTGCGGAATGTTGGGCTCTAAAAAAGAAACACGAACAACACATCCATGTGGCAGAAATGCGAATGCTAAGATGGATGTTAGGAACAACTAGGAAAGATATGATTATAATCAAAGGATTAGGGAGAGAGTAGGTGTGGCGCCGGTTAGCGAGAAAATAAGAGAGAGTAGACTTAGGGAATATTCAACGCCAACCTATAGGAATGGCAAGAAATATTACTTATAACCAACCCAAGTAGTTAAAGAAAGGATTTGCTGAGTTGAGTTGAGTTGAGTATTTAACATTTAGTATTTCAGGATAATAGGTTTTGACGTATATGTTTATGCAAACAAGTGCGTCAGGCACACGCAGAAGGTTTGAGGGAAATAGACATCATAAATCAGGTAGTAGCAATAGGAGCTGGTTTGGTGGCGGTGGTGGTGCTGATATTACAATAAGAGTCGTGTGAGCAGCTGAATGGCAGGGCAACAATGGCAAAAGTGGTGGTGCAGTCAGCTCAATTGAACTGCTGTAAATAAGCCCACTTACAAAACCATACAGTCACAGTAGGTTCACAGGAGGTATTAAATTGTATGGGTCACAACTAAAAAGAAATCCAAGAAAGAAGTATTATAATCTTTTTTCTCCAACGCTTAACCAGTTTGGATCTTTAAACAAAAAGGTTTCAAATTAAAAGCAATGTAAAGTAATGATCCTTGTATAGAAAGTTAATATTTTGTACCACTTATTTCCTTTATCCTTCTTTCTTTTCATTCATTTTATTCTTTTATTAAAGGGATTCCACAACACTCTTACAGATAGTTCAAAATTTAGCATATCCAATACTCAAGCTTCGACTGCAATTGGAAAATCAAACAAGTATTTATTGAAAAATAGTAAATGACTGAATTTAAAAATGTGTTAAATCCATGGTTATTTGAAGTCCCAATCTTAGTTTTAGAAGTCTACGATCTTATAGTCCAAAAAGAACTGAATCGATCCGAATCCAGCAGGTCAGTATCCTTGTGAATTTTCTAGAAGATCGCAGGAATTGTGAGATCTCAAGTCGATTCCTAATTCTACAAATTCTATTGTAGAGCCTCATAATATAAATGCTTATGTGGCTTTTGATAAGTTAGGGCTGAGAGCAAGTGAAACTATAAAACAAAGATCGAGACACACTAAATATTCTGAAGAAGACATCTATGTTAAATTGTCTCCTCGTTTTGACCCTACAACATCTCTTCTAGTCTGCTGTAGATTAGTTTCCTTCCTTCTTTTAGTTTTCTTTTGGTTAGTTACTCTCTTCCAGTCATCGACTTTGATCTCTAACTCTTTTTTCTAAAGAGTTCATGCAAGTTTTGCTTCAAACAAATCAATCCCTTATCCATGCAAGTCTTACTGATAACTTTTTCTTTTTTTTCACATACGTTATTTGCCATGTTACGAAGTGTGGCTAAGATATTTTTAACATAGAAATTTTTTAACGTGTAGAATAATTTCATGCAATGTACTAAGGGGCTTGTAGCCCAATGGTATAGCCTCCTCATCCTCAAAGAGGAGGGGAGGGGTTCAAGCCCCGGTGTAGGCAAAAAAGTGTGAGTCCCAACTAGGGGGAAAAAAATAATTTCATGCAATGTATGATCATTGATACCTGATGATTCATGAACTTTTTCATTTAAATTTTATCGATAATAAGTCTTACGTAAATCAAATATTTTTCTTATTCTCCAAAAATCATTAGTGAGAGCTTTTGGAAGTTTAAGTTCTCCAAACATTAGTTTTAAATTTTCCATATCCTTTTTATCAGTTTTACCGTCTTTCATGGTTTATTTTTAAGAACTCTTAAGGTGCACAAATATTATTATATATTATTTTCTCAATTTTTTTTAGAATCGTACAATTCTTGATTCGATCTTAAAAACCCACCCCATTGGACCATAGTTGTTAAAAGGCTCAAGGAGCACAAAGACGCTAAGACCTCCTGGAGCTTGACACTCAGGCCTAACTAAAGCAAGGCTCAAGTTGAATTTTTTTTTTTTTTTTTGAAGCCAATAACACAAAACTTGCATAATATCCCAATTCAGATATATATATTTTTGGTGATAATATGCTTTAGCAACTATTAAATGCATTAGAGAAACAAACTACAAAACATAAACAAATTAAGAGTTCATAAATAAATAAAAGAAAAGAAAGAGAGAAAAAGAACAGAAAGACCAAAAATGAAAAACAAAAAGGTGAACAAAGAATAAAAAAAATCAGAGCAACAAGGAGGAAAAAAAGTTGTCAGAGAAGAACTCAACGTCCAGAAAGCCCAAATCGCAGACTGTCGTCGCATTATGTATTTACTTTCAGAAAGCCCTAAATCGATTGATTGTATCGAATCTATCGATCGGCCCCTTTTATTTCTTTTACCGTTAGGGACTTTATTATATGGTGGAGTCGACTGTAACACAAAAATACACCACTCACATGTTAATGAGGGAAAAAATTAAGTGTTTTCTATTAGGCGCGCGCCTTATTGAAGGTGCCTCGTCTGGCCATGGTCCAGGCGCTGCTACTACTGCTGCGCCGTGAGGAGCCTTGAGCCTGAGGCGCGCCTTTGACAACTATGCATTGGTCTGGCAATGAACCTGCAACCTTGATTAATATTTTACCAATGTATATATCCTGACTAACAAATAAACAATTAACAAACTTAAATAGACTCGTGTGCCCATCATTTTGACCTTTCATTTCAAAGTAAAATGACAACTAACCATCCCATGAATTTCAAAAGTTCCTGACTGCATTCAATTTGTATGAGTTCTTAGTACTTACTTTTCTTTCCTTCTTTTACTAGGAAGTTTTCACACACTGAAATTATACGAGGTGGCAACCACCACAATTCAGCCATTTTCTACGTCATCTACATTAATCCTTCCTCAAACAACACAACCCATCTCTCCCCTCTCCCCTCCCCTCCCCCCCCCCCCCCCCCCCCATCTCGACATACATACATACAACAATACAAAAGAAAATATAAACAAAAGATTGATTTACTGACAGATTCTGGGTACTGAATAGTTCGATAGCACCTCCCACTTTTGGCCTCCCAGAATCGGATTGTGTGATCATAGCTAGCCGTTGCAAGGATCACTGATGGTTGGCTCATCTTTGATCACTACCTGATGAACACCAAACACAAGACAATCACATTGATGAATCTAATCAAATGCTGATTGATAACAGGAGTGTCAGAAAAAAATGAAGGTATGAAATTTGAGGGTAAAGATTTTACCTTGGGGATAGGATATTAGGGTTTTGAGGGTTTTTTTGAGTAGTTGCAGAGAGGGTTTGAGCTCATGGGTTTAAGCCATGTGTTTGCTCTGTGCATATTGAGAGGGCAGGTTAGTGCAAGCCCTAATTCGAAGAAGGGTGGCTCGAGGGGACTCGGCTAGCATTATCTAATTTATCTCTCTCCTCTCATCACCAAATAGATCTCTCTCTCTCTCTCTCTCTCTCTCTCTATATATATATATACACACACACACACACACACCCACCCACCCACCCACAACTCTAAGCATCTCACACATGGACGTGCAGAGAGCCTCTGACACACACACTAATTTTCTAGGGATATAAGTAGAATTTTCAAGAAATTTTTTTTTTTTGGAAGAAACAAGTTTGTGCATACATATAAATTTTTTGTGATAAAAATTAAAGGGTTAATTTAATTTATGATAATTTTTGAGAGCCTAATTATAAATACACTAACTTTCAAATAGTATATTGTCAAAAAATAATTTTTTTAAAAAGTAATTACAAATACGATAATTTATATTATTTAGGTTTAAATTGTCTTTAAAATCAATTTTTAAAATCTTTTAATGCACAATGTAATAGTTTTACTATATTTATGTAAAAATTTAACTGCATAATGTTATAATTTTATTACACAAACTTTTAGTGCGCATTATAATAGTTTTACTGCATTTATGTAATATTTTAACTCCATGATATAATAATTTTAGTGCACAAAACATTACTGCTGAGAGATAATTTGGTCATGTGTATTGAAGAATATTAAAAAGTGTTAAATAGATAAGGGAGGCGATATCCGCACTCATTTTTTCTGCGTTTGTACTTCCATTTGAGAAGAAATGACATATCTAACCTTAACTTCACCGGTAAATGATTATTAATTTTCAAATTACACAACTATCCTTTTTGACATTCCCTGTTTTCAATCTTTAATATTTTTCATCTCTTTTGACAGGATGAAAAATAAATAAATACTCAAAAAATAGTTATCTTTTTCTCTTTTGACAAGACCCAAAAAATAAGGTATCTAGGTTTAATAAATTATCTTGAGAGAACAAAAAAAAAATAGTACAAAAAAAAGGTTATTTTTATTAAATAAATTATCTCTTTTGACAGGAATTGAAAAAAATTTATTAATATAGGACCCCCAAAAAAAGTATACTACGCAAAAAAAAAAAAAAAAATTATCTTTGTAATAAATTCTCTTTTGACAAGTCAAAAAAATATATATACCCAAAAAATTGTTATCTTGATTGAACATATTATCTCCTTTAGCAGGACCGGAAAAAAAAGTATGGTACGTAAAAAAAAAAAAGACCCAAATATGTTTTTTTATCTCTGTTGAATAAGTTATCTCCTTTGAGAGTACCGGAAAAAAAGTATTGTACGCAAAAAAAAAAAGAATCCAAAAAAAATCTCCTTGTTGAATAAATTATCTCTTAATTTTGATGGGACCAAAAAAAAAAAACTGAGTTTCCATTACATCTTTTGACAGGACACAAAATTTTTTTTTATCTCTTTTGACAGGATAAATATATATATATTCAAGAAAAAAGTTCTCTTGGCTTGACCCAAAAAAAAAGTACTAAATGAAGTAAAAAGAAAGTAAAAGAGTTAGAATTTATAGTACAAAGGATAGTTATGGTATTATAAATTAAGGGATTATGCATTAATGAGTTTAGGGACTTTTTTGTCATTTTATTTAAAAGAGAAAGAAAAGTAGAGTGCAATCGTACAAAAGTGGAGTGCGAATATCGCCTCCTAATAGATAAATACTTTTGTATAAGTTATTTTTTGAGCCAATATTATTTAAAATTTGACATATTTGTAATTAAACCACCAAAAATGATCAAAAATTAAATTAAGCCAAAATTAAATGGGCTAAGATACCAAAAGCAATGGCTATGTTAAATTTCATTTAAATCAACAAATAGCACTTGCAAGGCTTAGATACTCCTCGGTTACCAAAGCAAAATATTGGTGTTGGCAATCGCGTTGTATAAAAATAAGTAGCACATGTAAAAGGACACATTTTCAGTGTGGTACATTTCATAAAAAATGGCAATAATACATGTACGTATATTCTTCTCATATGAAGATCAAGTCATTTTTGTTGTACGGATAAACCAAGTTTTAATCAATGCATGGGATGAATTATGGATTTAAGATGTATGTGCACTATATCTGAAGACAAATGTGAAACATAACCTCTGGTAAAAATTATAAAAGTAGTATTTTAATATTAATATTAATATTAAATAATAATTAATAATCTTTATTTAAAAATTATATTTGTTACCTTTTGAGATACAAAGTTACTGATTAAATTCTGGTATTCAAACTTTACAAAAATTATAAAAGTGGCTTTTAAATATTTAATATAAAAAATTGATATTCGTGCTCCAAAATTGTACTAAGGGGTTTCATTCCTTTGTATTTATAAAATAAATGACAGAAATAACCTTGAACTGCCCCGTACGTTCCTCTTTTTTTCTAACAGACCTCCCTCAACTCACAGTCTTCTATATCTTCTTTCGATTTTCTCTCTCTACGTGCCTTTCTATTTTACTCCAACAGGACCATAAAATAACGAATGAATCATTCCTGTTTTCACTGCACCATTTATAAATATTTACTTATATTATTTGCTTTTAATTATTATTTTATAATTCCAGCACTACCACTTATTAGTCTTTCCTGTCAAATTTTTATAATTAGATGTAAAAAATTGATGTGTATTAAATGAACATCTCTGTTAAGAGAAGAAGCTGTCAATGTTGAAAAATACTTTAAAAAAAAAAAGTGAAAATCTATTGAAGACCGAAAAATGATTTTTAGAGAGATCATGTACATTATATACGTACGGAGTTTATGATATGGCCAGGGCGGAGCTAGGATTCTAGAGTTGGGGGGTCAAATTTTTTTTTTTTACATCAATTTAATATTAATTTATATATATATATACAAAAGTATATATAATATATATGTATGTTTACTGTATATATAATATTATACTTAAAGAACGTGTTAATTAATGGGTCGCCAAACACTTGAAATTAGCATTCTTCTCACATTAGAATTCGATTTCTTTCACCAAGGGCCATGAATAAGAATGAAGAATCGATGAAAAACTATGGGAGCATTGCGCATAGGATTATTACCAAAAAAATATATATATATTGTGGTAAAAGATAAAAGGGTAATGCTACTTAGACAGAATTTGTAGGCAGAAACATTTACATCCATTAGATGTATGTGGTAGGTCCCACCACATACACTCACCACATACATCCAATGGATGTAAATGTTTTTACTTACGAATTCTACCTAAGAATTCTGCCTGAGTAGCATTATCTAAGATAAAATAGGTAAGAAATAGGAACTAAATTAATATAATCTAAGAACTGATTTTTTTAAGGTAACTTTAATATATTAATGTATATAAGGTGTACAGTCCAAAAGGGAGATTGCATAGGGCAAGACTTTGGCTCTTACCACATCATTGACATTTGCCCAAATCAATACTGGCGAACCAATAAACAAAAAAATTCAACAAAAACTGACAAACTAATAAACAAAAAATTCAACTAATGGACAGTTGGTCCTATTCCAATCCACTGTATCCAATGAGCAAGAAAGACACTCCATACATATAATATATTGTATGTAAATTTGTAATAGGATACTAATAGTGTGTGTGTGAATATATATATATATATATATATATATATATATATATATATATGATATATTATATGTATTGAATCATGATGTGCTGGCTAAAAATATTCCATGACATACTATTATATTAGTAATGATATATTATTATATTAGTGTGCTAAAGACCACTGGCCTATGAAAATTTGGTTGGGGGGGGGGGGGGGCAATGTCCCCTGCTGGCCCCTTGCCTCCGCCTCTGGATGTGGCCCTATGAGGTGTCTATTAGTCCCACGTATTCTTGTTTCCCCATCCATTCTTTCTTTGATTTTCCTTTATTGTTATGGTTCTTCTCCACCTTTTCTTTAGCTTCAGGGGGGCCATGTCCCCTGCTGGCCCCTTGCCTCCGCCTCTGGATGTGGCCCTATGAGGTGTCTATTAGTCCCATGTATTTTTGTTTCCCCATCCATTCTTTCTTTGATTTTCCTTTATTGTTATGGTTCTTCTCCACCTTTTCTTTAGCTTCACTCTAATTAATCTATTTTCTTTATTTCAAGTTGATATAGTATTTACAATGATTTTATAATTTTATGTTTAGACAGAAATTGGATGTTTTAGCTACGATCTAGATGTAGTATAGGAGAGACGGGCGTGAGATGGAGCAAAGAGAGAAAAGAGAACACTTTTTGAACATGGATTTTCAATCGGTTGAGAGAGTCCTTGGCGAAGAGGAGAGAGAAAAAAGAGTTGAGATGTTGAGAGAGTCCTGATAAAGAGGAGAGAAAAAATAGATGTATTGGTATAGTTGAGGGTTATTTTTGTCATTTTATTTATTAATGTATAAAAGTGGAGTGCTTGAGGATAATTTGGAGTGCGAATAGCACCTCCCTTAATATATTATTCTTTTGTAGAATCTTCACCTTTTTTTTTGTTGTTTGATTATTATGGTTAACAAATTTATCAAGAGTTCTTTTTTGAGATTTAATTAGATTATCTATTCTACTTTTCTTCTTAAGTTTTTCATGTCCTAATTCATAATTTATTGTAGACATATTTTGATATTCAATAATATAAATAACAATGATTACAAACAAAATATACAATTTTATGATAAAAAAATAGTATGACTACAAAATAATTTAAGTTAAAGAAAAATAGATCATGATATTAGAATTTTTGTAGAAAATTGCCAAATTGATTGGGATCTAATAATAAAAGGAAAAAAAATTAAGAGGTTTAATAGTAGTTGTAGAGACCAAATCCATTTTTGATCGATTTTTTTTTATGCATCATTTTGGTCATAAATACATTTTAAATAATATTATGCATGTTTTAAATGTAAAAAACATGTTTAAGAACTTGTTTAGAGGTTCCGGGAAGCTTTCAGAGCGTTTGGAGAAATTTGAGATTTTCGGGCAGGCAGGGCCTAGGACACAAGTCAGGGCCTAGGACGCAAGTTGGGGGATGGACTCGAGAATTCAAATTTTTTTGAAAAAATATTATTTTTGGTTTTAGATCAAATGAAATTTTAAATGAGTTAAGAAAGTTATTTTGGAGCCGTAGTCGCTTTCAAAATCAAAAACGGAGATTGTGAAAGTACGTTAAGTGACCCGAGGACGTTTTGGTTATTTCATGCACTAAGTTAAATATATCTCCCTCACTCTCACTCTCCCTCTTCATTGCTTTTCTTCTCTCTTCATTTCGGAGGCTTGGAACTTAGATTTGGAAGTTTCTAAAGAAGGGTAAAATGTTCTACGTGCTAAGGGCTTCGGTTTTAACCGAACAAAGTCAGATTTCGACGAGGGAAATTTGGAGAAATTCTGAGATTTAGCTATAAGATGCTTAGAATTTGAGGTAGGGGTGTGAGTTCTTTCTTAGCTTTGATTCTATAGGTCCCTTAATTGTGACATAAAACTTTTTCATGAGTTTTTATGTGACAATTGATATTTCTTGTGAATTTAAATTATTTAGCATGTCTTAGATAGAATTTATGTATTATGCATTGTTTTGTTGATATTTATAAGTACATTGTGAGACATTGTGTTCATTTGAAATTTGTCTGTGAAATTTGACTCCATATGTTGAAGGAAATGCATAGAAGAGATTTCTTGAAAATATATTATCTTTGATTTTTATGAGTTGATTAGAAATTACATTGTAATATGCTTGAGTTTGATGGTATATGCATTAGCTATTGATGTAATCCATTGAGAGTGAGTTTCGTGATAATCTTGGTGATTATATGTACTTGTGATGAATGTGCACTTATATGGTGATTGATGATTTTGGGTCAAGTGTGAGAATTAAGAAGGGCCCGGGGCCCTAAGGTAAAGGCCCAAAACTTGGCCAAGTGGATGTCGCTACCGTCGGGTTAGCATCCTGTAAAGTGTAAATAGAGTATGTGGTCTTCAATGACACTTACTATCAATGTGATAATCAGAAGTTCCCAATTGGTTTAATTTCAAAGTATACGTGGTGTTGAGTTTAATTGTGAATGCAATTCATGTTAAGCTACTTTTTATGCATAAGATATGTGATATCATACTTATGCCATGTGGAGCATATCTTGAGTTTATGAATGTTGAAATATGCCATGTAGTTGCATAGAGGTTTCATTGTGTATTCATGCATGGCTGCCTGAGTCAATGTTGAGTCGGGTGGATAATCTCTATTGGAATAGTTATATGCTCACCCTCTTCCCCCAAACCTTTTTCAGATAAAGCACCGATGAAGGATAAAACTTAGAAATGCTCGAGTGAGATTTTTGGTGTCCTTTGGATATATGTATATAGATGTCCATGCCGGGTTGTGACGTGTTGACTATTTTAGAAATGTTGTTCTTACATTTAGATAATCTTTATGTATTTGGATTTCATATGTAAACTATGTTAGGCTCATCCACAACTCTTGTGGAATAAATGTATAAGGGATGGTTTTGTAATCTCAACGTTTATGTATTTACAGATGTAATCCATTCGAAGATGTAAACTTTATGTTTGGACCATGTTAATCATGTTATGGATCATTTATGATGTTTTACACTTCATAAAGAATGAATGTATGTCAAGGGATGAGAATTGGACATGAATTTTACAGGTTTAGAACATTTAGAGAATTCTGTAGGATTTATGGTCGAGTGATTACGATGCATCGTAATCCCTATTACAATGCATCATAATCTGATAATACATCTAATCCCTATTACGATGTATCATAAAAATGTTAAGAAAATGGGTGAAAAACAGCACTTTTCACAAGTTATTACGAGACATCTCCGATGTATCGTAGATTACGATGCATCGTAATCTCCATCACAATGCATCATAGTCTACAGTTAGATTGATGATAGGATTAATGTTTGGACGTGCATGTGTTGTCACGTGTGGGGCCCATAGTGATAGATTGATATTGAGTTATACATATATAATCGTATGTATGTGATTAAGCTTCCGCGTTGATTAAAGGTTGAGATAGTTCATTAGGGTTTAATGGATAAACTCACTCTTGGAATTCAGGCTCGAAGATGGGATCTCCTATGACTTGAAAATCAAGGCGTGATAACTTGATATCAGAGCATGATATCAGAGTATAATTGTGATTAGGAGTGAGAATGTTTAACTTAATCACCCCCATTTTCCATGCCCTTCCGGGTGTTAAAAATCGGAATGTGACAATAGTAGATTAAAATTTTTTTAGGAAGTTTTATAATACAAGGAAAAAATATTTTTGGGGGGCCTTCTATTGACTAGGGCATTAGGCAACCGCCTAAGTCGCTAATGGCTCTAGCCAGCCTGCATCTTAGAAACGACTCATGAAGAAAAATAAAAAACTAAAGACTGAGTGAGTGCTCACTACTAAGTTTAAAACAATTACAGTAGAAAACACAACAAATATTATTCGTGCAAAGTGAATAGAAAAAAAATTGAAATTACCATTAAGGACTTCTCTATTCAATCAAGATAAAATAATTCATATTTCTCTTAATATCTAATTTTTCCCCTATCTCATTTCGAAAGATATAACACCTAACATATTTGGAATCGATCAAGACGTAAATCTAACATGATTCAAATTCTACATGAATAGTTCAGAATTATTCAAATCTCTTGAAAAGTAAATGATTTAGCTCCGTTTGGGAGCTTCCTAATATCAAGAGTGTCAAAAAATATAAGTGTATATGATACTATTTAAGACATGTTGAAATTTATACTCGTATATGAAACATAGTCAAAATGTCATACAAATTATAATAATATGTAATTTAACCTAAAAAGATCAAATAAATACAAAAAACCTGAAATTAGATTGAGGAGGACTGGGGTGGTCGTGCTAGGTTAGTGCACGTGTGGTTTGGTGTGGGTCAAGCCCAACAAGGAGCATGTCCATGCTCATTACACCATTTGATTATGATTCCTAATTTCACACTTAATTATATATATACACACATAAATTGTTCAATAAGATTCCAATATGGGACTTACTTCATGTGGGAACAAACTCATTTGCAAAACTTGAAAACCATGTTCAACACCTTACTCTAAAAGCAATTTTCTCATTCATTTAGAAACAGATTTGAGCAAGTAAATATACTATGCTCATCTACTCTTAGAGATGAACGTTTTTTTTTATCCTAGACCCGTTCAAAATCTAAGTAGACCCCACTCAAATTTGGGTCCTAAAATGGTTTGATCAAAGCTAGTTTCTAACAAAGAGGACTTCATTGATAAGCCTTTCATAAAAGGAATTTTGTTAGAAAGAATTTAAAACAAAAAAATAGGTTTGGTGAATGCATTTTTTTAAATATACTTAAGTTATTTTTTTCTTGACAATAATATAACTAATCATTAACAACTATTGCAACATTTAGAAAGTGCGAAGTCAATAGTAGGGCGGAGATGGTGTAGTGGAAGGTAGCGGTGGTGGTGGCGATGTCGGTCGAGGTAGTGGTGGCGATGGTGGAGATGGAGGTGGTGGTGGTGATAGTGGATGGCAGTAATGGAGGTGGAGTTAGCAGTGGCAATAGTGGTGGAAGGCAGCGATAACAGTGAAGGTGGAGGTGGTGGCGCTAGTGGCAGTGGCGGTGGTGGAAAGCGACGATGGCAGTGGTGGTGTAGGTGGTGGCAGCAGAGGCGACGGAGGTGGAGGTAAAGGTAGCGGTGGTAGTGGTGAAGGTGGTGATTGTGGTGGTGGCGAAGGTGGCGGCAGTGATGGTGGTAGAGGAATGAAGAATCAAAAAAGAATATAATACAATCTGTTAATATATAAAAGGTATATGTACAAATTAGTAAAATAACAAATTTATTTCAAAAAAAATATTTGACTTCTTAAAAAAAAAAAAAAAGTAATAACAGCAACATTTATTACTTAGTTTTCCAATGCAACATTAAAAGCTAACTATTATATATACGGCGGTAGTTCAACTGCAGAGGTATGACACCTAACAAAGAGTTCTTTTCAGCCTCTTCATTTTTCTCTTTCTTTGAATGTTTTCTGACTTAATTGTTGGAGCCTTCTAAACAAGTGCCAAAACTGATACCGAAACAGATTATTACTTTCTTTTTGTTTCAGAATTTCAGTCGGACGGAATCGGAGAAAAAATCCATCATCAAATTTATTAGCTAATGAAATTAGAGCTAGCTTTCATGGTTGCTAGCTCATGATCGGTTAATAAAGTTTTCTCACCAACATTATAACCTATCTGCCTACTAACTTTAGGCGGTCTTTCGTTGGCTTGCTATTGATATGAGACCAGAAAGTGGGTCCGAATAAGTAAACTGACGAACTGGCGAATGTGCCGAGAAAATTGTGAATTATTCAGCACCATTAATTAGAAGAGATAGAGAGAGAGATTGAAAGAGAGACACATGCATTTATACAGGGGATGTAACACCAATGGATCGATGATGTCAATGTTATATTTGAACAGTTACTCACAATCATTATATATTGTTCTTGGTCTCAATCAAAAGATGAAGAAAGGTGGTATTCATAATCACTACATGTTAAATTGCTACTCACACATGTAGGCATTGATGAACTTACTGTCCTCCATACTGAGCTCTCAATCTTCTGCAACCTTCCTTTTAGATTAACATGAACATGGCAGGCTCCATTATCCCTCCCCATCACCACTGTCATGTAGCTATAGATACATTACAAATGCAAGCATTAAATACTTCTTCAATAATTTGGCTCTATATCAAACTTTGTCGTCCTATTATGACTCCATTTTTTTATTATTATTATTTTGGCTTGCTATTGTGAATCTTTTCAAAATGAATTTTGTTCCAAACGACTTATTAAGATTTTTCAGAGCATACAGAACTATATATACAAGTACAAATGAGGTCTCTCTTAATTAATTACCTCAACTCTTTTTATCTTTGTGCCAAAATTTAATTAATTTGCTTGTCATTGTAAATGTTCTCTTTCAAGTTGCCATGCCAATTTTTCTGTTTCTCTAAACTTACTATTTAGGAATTTTATCTAATTATTTTTTTTCTGAATATTTAGGAAAAATTATACTCACCTCCCCTATAAATAGTCTAAATGATATGAACCTCCCCTGTATTTTCAAAAATAACATTGACAATTATACCCTTGTACAATTTTTTTTAATTAAAATATCTTTTTTTTTTGTAAGTAAGATTATAATAGATTAAAGAAGCAAAATTACATAATTACAAGGGATATACCTCATATGAAAATCTAAGAAAAAATACAATTATGTAAAAATACTAAGGGTGTTTTTAGAATTTTTGAGTGATTTTTGTATAAGAAAAGCTGACAAGGGATGTCAGTATTACAAAACTTTGCAGATAGGAGATGCCAGTGTTATTTTTAAAAATACAGAAAATGCCTCTATTATTTAGTCTATTTACAAGGGAGGTGAGTATAATTTACCCGAATTTTTATTTAGAAAACACTATATTTATAGATAAAAGGACATAATGGTCATATTAAATGGTATATATGTCACTATAGTTCTTGCAGGGAATCAAATTGTCAAATTGTAGAAGATAAGAGACTGAAATACTAAAAAAAAAATAGTTCGGATGTCTATTTGTAATTTTGAAAAAGTTTAGGAATTTTTTTGCACTTTTAAAAATTACAAAATATACCACGCATTAATTAGATATGTGACCTTTACCACCACATATTCAGCAAGTTATCTCAGAATCCTTAGAGTTATCAACTTCTTTCTCTTTCCTCTCCTTACTTTTGGATGATGAGTTTTAATTCCAGAATTTAAAAGGATTTCTTTTCCTAAGATTTCTATATTTTTTTATATTTAAGGATTTTTCTAAATTTTCTAGCAATGAGTGCAATATCATTATCTGAATCATATTCAAAACTTTCAATTTTGAATTTTAAAAATTTTAAAACATTTGACAAACTTGAAAACTTAGAAGTCTTTGAGGTTTTTAAAGCCAAATTCTTTGTTTTCTGAAGTTTTGGATATTTCATCTCAAAAGTTTGAATTGATCCAACTAATTCTGCCACCTCCATTGAATCAACATCTCTGCTCTCATCTAAGGCTTCCAACCTAGCTTGAAACCTATCAGGTACTGATCTCATGATTTTTTTAATAACCTGAAAAAGATGGAATTTTCTCACTAAGGTTATCATTACTTTGAACAATATCATTAAGCCTAGAATAAATAAATAATCTTATCTTCATCCATTCTAATTGTTTCAAATTTAGTTATTAGCATTTGTAGCTTTGATTTTATTACCTTGGTAGTACTCTCATGAGTAACTTGTAAAATATTTCATGATTCTTTCGAAGTGGAGCAAACAGAGATTCTAGCAAATTCAGAAGGAACAACAGAATTACATATAACATATAAACCCTTGTTGTTATAGTTAATATATTCATGCTCAGCATTAGACCATGTTGTTTTATACTTATATATAGTTACAGATGCATCACCAGTATCAGTGGTAGTGGTTGGAATTGTATAGCTATTCTTAACAGTCATCCAAACTCTTTCTCATTGAGATTTTAGAAAAGCTTTCATACGAGACTTCTAGAAGGTATAATTTGAACCATCAAACAAATGAGTTCGCTGAACTGATCCACTCTCTTTCATACTAGATCCTATGATGATTTTTGAAAACAAAAATAAATTTTAATTTTAAAAATATTTCACAAGAAACTACTCACAAATTAGAGAACACTGTTTTAATACCAATTGTGAGTTGCGCGGTGCAAAAATGGTTGCAAAAGTAATTTAAAACTTAGATGGGGGTGAATAAGTTCACTTACTCGTTTGCTTAAATTTTCAAATTAATTTGATTTTAGGTTCAATTAATAATTAATCAAACGAATAAAGCAAGTAAATAAAGTAAAGTGTGAGTAATGTAAAGAATGCACCGGATATACGTGAAAAATTCATATTTGAAAAAAATCACAAGGGGAGGCAGAAAGTCTAAGGAAACCAATCCACTATAATGAAACAAAGTACAACAGATCATGTCTCAGACTTACACCCATTTTCACTCTGTCAAGAATCTGATGCAGAATACTTCAGGCTTACAATTGCGACTTCAGGTCCAACTGCTGCAGACTCTCGGCTAAAGTCATGATCCTTACAGAAAGGTTGCTGGAAGAACAAAAATACTCAGCAAGTATTCTGTTCCTTTCTTAGTGCGATATGATTCACCTTTCTTCTTCAGCAAGTAATAGAAGAACCGCAAATCCAATGCTCTGATTAGCAGATAGTTTGATGCAATCCCTGAATAGCCAATTAGAAGTAGAACACCATCCTAAATGTCACTTGTGAAGTATAAATGTGTGACATTAAAATATAGAAAAATATTCTGCCCCAATTATATAAGTTTTCTTTCTCTAAAAATATTTATTCCCAAGGTGTTATTTGTAGAAAAAAAACATAGATAAATATATATAGGTGAGGGAGTCATAATCTTACTTAGAAAACAATTTGAAGACCAATATAGAACCCTCTTAGAGGTTTCAAAATTTTTGTCAAAATTAATTTCCTATTTAGAACGGGCTAAGTAGGACCGGTGTCCAAATACTAAGACCGATGAGACTCTGAAAAAACCTGCAGAAACCAAAAGCACCGAACAAAGTTGCACATGTCCTGAAAAATGGGGATCGGTCCTATTTTGAAAAATCCTAAATTTTTCAAAACAGGCTCAGAAATATAAAGCGCAATATGTCATCACCATACTTATACTATATGGTGTTCTTCTTGAAATGACTATGTCCATGCACTTGAGTATCAACTTGAAGATGTTGATGATCAGTTATAGAGAAATAAATAGAAAATTACAACTCGATTAATCCAGTTTTGAACACCGAAATTTGTTAATTACAAATTTATTTCTCACAAATTTCTCCTTTCATTAACTCAAGTAATGTGTTTAAATGCACCTACTTGGAATATAGCTATGTCCTTTGCCTATGAAGTTTCATATTGGCTAATTATGAGGAGACAAATCAACTAGTTTTCACATGTCCACTATTTTTCTTGTACCATTGCACATCATGTGTGTAGCGGTTAGATTAATTTTTGTGGGTTGAGGTGCTATATCAAGTTGTTACTCCTACTTTATTAGAGGGTTTGCCATTTATTTTTTATGTTTGGATAATAAGAAACTTTCCATAGACCTGGAAACATAACATTAAAGCCAAGTAATTATTTTTTTCTAACAAGAAGGAATATTCGAGTTAGGGAAAGCTAACATCCCCACATTTTTGGACAAAAACACCCTCACTAGAATTTGCTATATCATAAAAAGTGTGGATATTCTTGTAATTTCAAAAACAGATCAAAAAAGAAATTGAGAAATGAAAAAAAATAACACTATCAATGTAGTTCTCTGGCATCCCACACAAAATCCTCAATCAGTAACGACCCACCACGTTAGCACCACCATAAGCTCAACCGGCAGCGGCGGCGCCGCCGCCGCCACCGCCACCACCATACCCAACCCCACCACCACCACCATCGCCACCAATGGCCGAGCCACCGTGTGCCCAGAGGGGCACATGCCCACCCCTGAAATAAATTTTTTATTACTATATGCATATATTTTTTGTAAATTTCAAAAATGCCCACTCAAAATTTTATTTTACCCCAGTAGGTTATTTTTGGGAAGACCTAAGAGGACATATTGGTCGTTTAGTCTTGTAATGAGTTAAAAGATAAAGCAACCGAATTTCTTTGCATATAATACAAGCGCGCACACACACACACATATATATATATATATATATATGAATACTTGATTTTTTTTTAAATTTCAAAAAATTGTAACATCTCCATTCTAAGTCAAAAAATAGTGAAAGTGGTACTCAAATGGAGGCTCTCGGAATTCTCTATTCAATAAATTTAGTTTCGTCGAAAGATTTTATTTGTAGTAGAAGTTATGAGACTTGAAGTGAGATGAAGGAAGAAAAATATATATACATTTAATTATCTTGTGCTTCACTTGTGTGTATTATATAGGTTTGAGGATGAGTGAAAAAGGGGTTGTCTTGTGTGTGTGTATATATATATATATATATTCTCAAATTTATTTATATCACTTTTTAAACTTGAAAATTGATAACTCATTAGAAAATTCGAGTTTAAATTGAGCATCTTGAAGTCGTGCCCAGCTATTTAAATCTTGAGAAAGATGAATTTCTTTTATTTGAAAAAAGTTAGGAAAGAATTTAACCAAGTTTCAAGAGCGTTGACAATTGAGTTTTGACTTTTAATTTAATTCTTTTTATCACAAATATATTAATCAAGTTTGGAAATATGGGGTGTGACATCGTAAAAAACTCCTAGAGAGTAACTTAAATATATAAATTCTTCAACACGTCCCCCTCATGTGTAACTTAAATATAAAAATTCTTCAAAACGTCTCCCTCGCGTGTGGCCTTCTTTTGGTCCAACACGTGTTTCAATTTTAATTATCAGGTCAGGGTAATGATAAGGGTTGAACTCGAAACCTTTGACTTTGATACCATGTTGCTTCAACAGATACTTTAGCTCTCTAAGGATTCTATTTCTAATTTTCTTTCAATAACATCAACTCATCATCTATGATTTTTTATTTTTTATTTTTTGGCAATAAGGTTTGTGATGGATTGATGGGCAGATTATGTTTCCCCTATTTCATGATTTTGGTTTTATATTTTTCTCACTAATAATCATTATCTCTAACAAAGAAACAAGATTGACCAAATTCACTTTTTTAGGTGAATTAAGAGTCATGAACTGTTTCTGTATCTTTTAGTTCATTAAGATTGACTAAGCACCATGGTGATTTTGTTATGTTTTTTCATTTTCTGTTTGCTTTTTGATATGAAAATTTTATATTTGTCACCTCCCCACCCCACCACCGCAATGTATATTCGAAAAATGAAACACCATCCTCACCCCCACCTCCACAACTACTATTTTTATTTCGGCCAATGAACCCCATAACTAACAGTGACAACCCCATAGTCGAAGTTCTCATGCTCGGCAACAGTGAGATCGTTCTCAAAGGCGGCAGCGACAACAAGATTGTTCTCGGCAACGGCGAGATTGTGCGGCATGGCCGTGACAACCCTCAAGATTTGCTCTAGCTTCAAAGTTGTGTCATCGACAGTTAAGATCTGATCGTTTGTTGTCATCCTCATAATCTTGCTCCATAGGGTTGTGACACTTGATTTGCTTAGTCTCATTTGTTTTTTATTTCAAATTACATGATTGTACATGTTTTTAATGTGTCTATTTTTGTCCAAAAAAAATATGGGTACATCGGCTAACCTCCTTCCGTAAGCTGGAATGTTAGCTTTTCCCATTGGAGTTATAAGTCTTCTATGTGTATGTATGTATCCTGTAAGCGGGGAAGTTAGCTTTTTTCTATATATATATATATATATATATATATAGCTGTTTATTTTCCCAAACAAATAGAAGGGCAATATTGTGATTGTTATTCAGCTGGGACCCAAGCTTTAAATTGAATTGTAGTTATGGGATTTGCAAATGGAGAGACAGAAATGTTTGTAAATCTGAATACAAGACATGGACATGGAAACTCAAAGTGGTGTTACATATACATCTTATAAAACAAAACACACTCGTGCGGTCTTGAAAACATGAGAGTGAAAGAGAGCATAGGGTGCTGTGGTCGACAGAAGGCTCTTTTTGCTAGATGCTTCATTTTTGTTCTTATCTTTAAATTAATTCAAAAGATCACCGCGCGCTATTATATGTTTAGATGTTGAATTTTGTCAATGAAATTACTTCATGTTTCCAAGTCCTGTAGCAAAGCCTATCTAGCAACCTAGGAACAACTTTCAGCTTAGTAAAGTTAACATATATATATATATATATATATACAGCCTTAGGATTAAATTCGAAGGATAGAGTTAAAAGTGTATAGACTATTCCCTACTTACCAGGGAGCATTTGAACACTATATATATATATATATATATATATATATTAACGGCAGATTTAGATATGTTATATTAGTATTAAAATCATATACCTTTTCTAATCTTATTATTATAAAAGTTATCACAAGCATGTAAGCTTCAATTGCTGGATCATAATTAAATGCTAATAAGCTGTGACTAACTTTATAACATCACATGCATTTGGGTGCACGTACAAAACAACATTGACAACAATGATTCCTTAACCATGTCCAATTCTGGCATTACAATCTGATTCTTATTGATTTCTTTTGGGTATTAACCTCTAAATTTTCATTTATTGGAAGTTGTTTTGATTTAACCTATGCATGTACAGTTTGATTACAGGTATGTTATACAGAGTTTTAAGAACTAATGGTTTTGAGGCTCTAATTGTGTACTTTTATTTTAACTTGCTTTTAGAGTTCATTGAGAGTAATATTTTGAAAAAGAATAGATTATAGGCTTTGATCGAATATATGGGGTCTGCATAAGTGTTTGGAATTACTCTACTTGGTTAATAGTGATTGTCAGATTGAGTTGTCAATGATTTTTAAACACAAAACATGAATATTGAGAGAGAGAGAGAGAGAGAGAGAGATTGAGAGAGAGAGAGAGAGAGGGAGGGGGTCTACTGTGTCCGTATACGGTATATCTCCATTGGAGTTTTTAGTTGGGAAAAGGAAGAAGATTAATAGTGGTAGAGTACTCTTGTTACACTTGATGTGAGTATGTAGTAATATCGATTCAGATTTTTTTATTAATTTTCTTAATCAAATTTGGAATTTGAAATACGACTATGTTAAAATAGATATTTCAATTTCATTAACAAGAATAATAAATTTGAAATTTTCCACTTTCGCTCAAAAAAATGGAGTGGTCATATTAGTTCAAGTGTTAGTCATCAACTGTGCACGTGGCAAGATTGCAATATAACATCAGACGATTATTTGCAAAATTTTAATTTGGACAAATTGAAATAATTGAATTACTCTTTTGCAATAAACCCTCCTTGAATTTTATTTTATTTTAGCAAAAATACCCCCTAACTAATGAAGGGGGTGATGGAAACCATTTGTAACTATTGGATGTATTCCATATAAATATACAAGTTTTTTGCAATTATTAGAAATTCAAAGATTAAACCCATAATGTCTGGGAAAGTGATAAAATACTCTACAAATTATGTATTCCTGGCTTACTTATAATAGGTAGGTCCATCTCAAGCCCACAAGCTCAAGCAGCTTAAAACATTTGTTACCTGAAGTTGGTTTCCATCAGTACCCCCTCATGAGTTTGGGGTTTTTTTGCTAAAAAAATTCTCAAGAGGAGTTTATTGCAAAAGTGAAATTTTTAAGGGGGTTTATTGCAATTCTCCCTTTTAAATATAGTTGAAAGAAAACTAATGACCAAGGACATTTTTTTAAAATAAAAAAATTAAAATTAATCTATATATATTTATTTGGGAAATGGGTATAAGAAAATAGCAAGCCCAAACATTAGAAATTTATTTGGATAAAAGAATGGATTTGGTATTAATGGATTTTGCATTTACATGAAAAGTTGACTGGAGTCCAAGGTGATGTTAGATTATAGACATATGAAAAATATTTTATTATAACTATTGCATATTGCATATTGCATAAAACTCTTTTGTGCTTTTAATTTTTGGCAAGAAACTTCTCTACATTTTTTTTTGTGACATAAAACCTCCCTTAGTCCTAACTATTGAATTTGTTACAAAGTGATGCTATAATAATGAAAATACCTATTAATATAAATTGAATAAAATTTAAATTTTCATTTTAGGTTTTTTTTTTCCTTTTTAATTTTTTTGAAAATAGAACTTTAAAAAAAAAGTGATGCTATAATAATGAAAATGCCCCTTAATATAAAATTTTAAAAATAGATTTTCTTTAAAATAATTTTCATTTTAGGTTTTCTAACAACACTATGTAGAATGAGTTATTTTGTATTAGGGGTGCACAAAAAACTAGTATAACTAAAAAATCGAATCAGTTCGGTTCAGTTTCGGTTCCACAATTATGGAACCGTTAAATAATGGTTTGGTTATGATTTGGAATTCTACGGAACTAAAACGAACCGTTGACTATATATATATTATATTATAAATATTTTAATGTTATATTATTTATATTAAATACATTATATTATATATATATATATATATAATTTTTTAAGACTAGAACGGTGGAACCGAATCGAACTGAACCAAATCGTTTTTTCAAGTTTCGATTTGGTTTCAATTTTTGTGGAACAAACCGAACCAAATTATGTACCCAAATTTTTTATAAGGGGTATTCATTTTTGAAGAACAAATTTTATTTTTTTTTGCAAGAAATTTCGTACCAAAAATTGAAAGTAAAGGCGATTTATGTAATTTGTCGTTATTGCACATCTTGAATCTTTAAGGACATGAATTTCAAAATAACTTCTTAAACTTTGTTACTTAAATCTAAATATATAATTATTTCAAATTTCATTTATTTGAAACCATCTCCAATCTATCAAATTATATTCCTTTACACAATTGAACTTAAATTCATTCATTTGGCTGTCCTCGAGTATGACATAGGTCCATCTATTCTATTATTCCTATGTATATTATATTACACCATGGTGAGAGGTGGGGATTGGGCAGGGACAATTTCTCAATCAGCACTCGGCCAAGCCGACCGGTGCACGCATACCAAAGGAAATGCTGGGATACACAGACACTAATTGCTTCTTGTCCCCAAAGTTTTTATCTTTTTAACTTGAGACTTGAGAGAGAGATATAGATAGAGAGAGAGAGAGAACACACATTCTGTAGAATTCTCTCTCTCGCTTGGGATGGGAGACAACCTGCCATGGAATTATATAAAACTGTCTTGAGTTTTTTTACATTTTAAAAAGTAAAATAAAACTCATGCTTCAAGTTTTTGTGAAGATTGATGTTAGAAATCAACCAAAAAGTTAAACAATTAATGTGTATCAACCAAAAACTCATATTCTAGGCTAATATTGTGACCACATATTCAAATTAAATAAATCAATTATTAATTGTGAATAAAAAAATTAAGAGCCTCTCAATCCTTAGATGCATTCAGATGAAACCCACCGTGAAAAACTTTGGACTCTCAACATGTCAGTCAGTCAAGTACTACTCTAGTAATTAATATCTGTTTTTAGTAAAATTTCTCTTGTAATTTTTTTTTTTAAGAATATATTACTAACCTTTAGGGTCATGGAAATTGACTCCAAAGAAAATTGCATCCATAAGGCAATTGAGAAAGAGATCCAAGGAAAGTCTCAAGCTTCAGGTGTTTCTCGGGAAAGGACTCTATATATATATATATATATATATATAGCTCCTTGTCGCTCTTCTAGAAATAGGGAAAGATAAAAGTTCAAGAGTCAAGGCCCTCCTTATTTAAATTTTAAATAAAACAAATTTTTTATACACAAGTAATAAGTTAAACTAAGAAAACGATAATTTTAATTATGAAATGGAAATTTTTTTGCTGCAATTGTCGGGGGGCAATAACAACAACCGATGGTAGCAGTTTGCGGCTGTGCTTTCATACAAAAAGAGCTGTTCTATATTGACTAAAAAATTAGAAAATAATTGTAATTTGCTAGCAAATTTTAAATCAACAATCATCTTCTTTTATACCGCTTTAACTTTGATATTTCGATGGTTGTCAGAGTTTTGTTATTTAAGGAAAATCATGGTTTTAATTTAATATTTATTTTAGTATTGTATAATCTCTATTAAGAAGCAAAGAACACTGAAGGTGTACTCAAAAGGCCTCATTCGTCAATGAAAGTGCACGAGGTGAAGTTGAGAGAGACACATATGGGAGAGAGACAGAGAGAGAGAGAGGATTTTATTATTATTATTTTAATAGTGAAAAGCAATAATCAAAGGAGCTAAACATGTAGAAATGTGGCAGAGTATAATTGTTATTATCTTTTGTAATGTGGGTAAAATTATTATATTTTGGAATGTGCACGGACAATATTAAAGATCAACCAAAAATTTGTAGTGAAAGAAGGTATAGTAATAATGGTAATAGCTCATCAAATTAACATATAGTATACAGTATTATTTAAGGGAGAGATCCATCTAACCCCGGTTCTAATTATTAGACTTAATTTTATCAGTAGCATTTTTAATAAGAAAAAGAAAAGTACAAGGTACATTTATTTTCATGTGTTTACTTTCTTATGAGTTATGACTAAGTAGAGAAAGTTTAACTCTAAAGATCTAGTTGACTCTAGTAGTAAAGTCACTTGACTCTAATGTCTCATGAAATATTATTATTAAAATTTAATTTTCTTAAAATGCAAATAATTTTTTAGGAGTCACACTTGCAACACGATACAAGTTGAGTTTTATTCAACTCGTATGAATGAGACACTTTGCATGATTTTTCAAAAATTAGTCATAGCAAAATCCCGGATTCTCCTTTTACTCACAAAAAAATAAAAAGAGAAAAATAAAGTAGAGTAGGTTTTATGTGTGAGTAGGCGAGGACCTAATGGATATTTTATTTTTAATCTCAAAGAGTTTTGGTGAGAATACGATACAAGAGAATTAATGAGGATTAACTATCAATCTAGTCGAGGAACCAAACAACTAGTATATAAAAATAATTGATACTATATATATATATATATATATATATATATATATATATAAACATTTGATTTTTGTCGGCAATCAAATTAGATTCTTGTTGAGGACAGGAGTAGTGTTTTACATGACTTGCTGACTTTATCTTTCCTCCTCTTGCCTTTTCTTCCTTTAATCTGTTGAGCCAAATCAGTCTCCGCACAAGTCTTGTACTCTAAAAAACTCTCTCTCTCTAAAAAACACTCTCTCTCTCTCTCTCTCTCTCTCTCTATAAAAAGCAAACCCCTACACAGCCAACCGTTCTCCGCTCTCCTACCTTTTCCACTATGACTGACCCCTACTCATCAAGTTTCTACACACAGTGGTTCAGATTCAACTCTCTCAACCATTTTTCTCCTTCAAACCCCCCTTCTGCTGCTATGCAGCCAGGTCCCTATACCCACAATTACCTAAATTCAAATACTAGTAGTTTCATCATCAATAATTACAACACCACCACCACCACCACCAACACCACCTTTGATCAGTACTACCAAACCCCACCTCCTTCACCTCCTCTTAGAGAAGCCCTACCCCTCCTTAGTTTAAGCCCAACAAGAAGAGATGATCATATCGATGAAGATGAGCAAGATCAACCCTCATCTTATAATAATAGTGCCATGGATGTGGACAATATCATCATGAAGAAGAAAGCCAAAGATGAAGAAAGCCAAAGCCTCATCTTCTCCAACAGTACTAGTACTAGTACTGGTACTGGTACTGGTACTGGTAATAATATTAATGGAGATGGTGATGATGAAACTGTTACTGTAGCTCTACATATAGGGCTACCAAACCCTAGTGCTGCTGATCTGGCCTCTATGCTCTCTTGTAATTCTAGTAGTGATAAAGAAATTGGAGGAGATGCTGCTGCTGATATTAATTCTTCTGGGTACCCTTTGAACAGACTCAACAAGGGTCAGTATTGGATTCCTACCCCTTCTCAGATTCTCATTGGTCCTACTCAGTTTTCATGTCCTGTTTGCTACAAGACCTTCAACAGATATAACAACATGCAGGTAATTTATTTTATTTATGTTTCATCACATGATCATGAACCACATAAATCCCCCACCCCCAAAAGCTTACTTTTCTTTTAATTTCTTTTTTTAAAAAAATAATTCTTAGTTTGCTCTTCCAGCTTTTCAAGCTCGATCTATATCTATATATATATATATATATCCTTTGTGATATATGTACCTTAATTTTAATGTGGTTTCCAATTCTATATATTAATTTGATTATATATATTGCATGGTTTGTGTGAGTTATGGGATTTTGGATATGTGAATCTGGTTGAACTGAAACTGAGATCAGTACTTTCATTTATGTGATTGAACAACACAAGCAATGTTCCTTCTGCTTTTAATTAGTACACTTTGAAGTCTGTGCTCTACTACACATTGGCAGGTGCATGTATATAACTGAACATTTTGCACTTTCTGCAGAAACTCAGATAATAATATATCTTTGATCATGATCTGCAACACAAAAGTTTCACAGACATGAAAACCCCATACATAAGATTTCACCACCAGTACTTCTCTCTCCAGAAGCAAGACTTCTCTACAAGTCTTCTCTACAAGTCTTCCTTTAAGAACCTGTTTCCTTTATTCAAGTACTTCTTTGTCTTCTTTTAGTTCCTCTATCTAAACCTTAGAAATCAAATAGCCTCAAATAGAAGTGGAGCAAAGAAATTAAACCCATTTGTTCAATTCATACCATATCTCAAACAGATCTCCATTTCCTTTGGAATTAACTAATTAATTATCCAAATCAACTTTTATCATTATATATATATATATATATATAGGAGTAACTGCTTAGATCCAATTTAAACATGCACCTAGCCTTTGGCCCTTTTATATTATAGTTTGTTTCAATAATAGATCCCTTAATTGCATGCAGAATATAAACTAATGTTAGTACTCCTCCCTTCTCTCATAAGTATTGATATCAAATTTGACAATATTTAACTTTAGTTCTTTTCAAATAAAATTGAACTTAATTCCCTTAAGAGAACTCACAACAACTAATCTCTTTGGTTAATTATTTGTCTGATTCCAATCTACTTATCACATTACTACTAGAATGTAAAGATACTGATAGCTTTTACCGATTAATTCATTTATTTTTTCATATGATTAATTGAATAAATTGTATGTATAGATGCATATGTGGGGGCATGGATCTCAATATAGAAAAGGGCCTGAATCTCTAAGGGGTACTCAACCAACAGGCATGCTGAGGCTTCCCTGCTATTGTTGTGCACCAGGGTGCAGGAACAACATCGATCACCCGAGATCAAAGCCACTCAAAGATTTCAGAACCCTTCAGACACATTACAAAAGAAAGCATGGAATTAAGCCCTTCATGTGCCGAAAGTGTGGTAAGGCATTTGCTGTGAGAGGAGATTGGAGAACTCATGAGAAGAACTGTGGGAAGCTCTGGTACTGCATTTGTGGTTCTGATTTCAAGCACAAGAGGTCTCTCAAAGACCATATCAAGGCATTTGGGCATGGTCACGCTGCTTATGGCATTGATGGATTCGAAGAAGAAGATGAACCTGCATCAGAGATTGAAATGGATGATGATCAGTCAATGCAGTGACGACCTATATATATATATATAGAAGAAGTAATTAATTGGTTCAAATTTAGTGAACTCTATCTCTTACTAGCTAGCTATAGCTAAGTTCATGTGCTAATATTGAACTTGCATGGTTATAATGGCCTTCTGAGAAGGAACAGTTTTTAAGTTGTAAACTACTTGGAGAGCCATCTTTTCTTTCTTTCTTTCTTTCTTTCTTTCTTTCTTCTATCAGTAGGCTTGCCATAGAATGTAGGATCCAAATTGCTCGTCAATCTTAAAATTGAGTTTTTGTAAATCCATTTTGGTTTCAGCTCATTTTGAAGAATCTCTCTCTTTTTTAATTTATTGAACGAGCTAGGCAATATTGGCACTAAAAAAGAACTTCCTGCACTTCCTTTTATACATTTTGTGTCATTTTCATTTTTGTTGGGATAACAGGAGTGAAGTGTGAGAGAGCGTTTTTTAGAGTGTGAATAAGTTGTTTAATCTTTATATATATATATATATATATATATGGAGATTGAGAGTACTAGCTTCATGGTATCTGGTGGAACATGGAGGTGTATGTGTTGGTTTGCTGTGTGCATCTTACCTCCTTAAAAATAAAAAAAATAAAAAAATAAAAAATCTTGGTTAGCCTCATGAGAATATTAGAAATGGAAAACATGCCACATGAAGTTGAGGAAAGAGGTTTGGTATTTGTATGGAACATAAAAAGAGAGAAGGAATTATGAGAATTTATGTGTATTAATTTCTAAAAGGCTATTTTTAGTTTAAGTGAACCAACTGGGATCTAAAATTCCTAGCTAGGTAAGAGCTGATCTTACAAGAAGCACAATCTCTTCCACTTTAGGAACTGATACCAAATATTGCATGGTTGATGATGTTATCTAAGGAGAGAACTAAAATCCCTCTCTAGCAATGGGATTCACCTGCTGAGTTGATCCCATCCTTACCCATGGCCTTTTGCCTTTAATATATAAATCATATTATCTTCCAAATATTTACTACGTACAGTAGTATAGTATATAAAAGGCTCGTTCATCAATCCAAAAGAATCAGAACTAAACAGATAGTGAAAAGATGTAATCTTAAGGTCGGTAAAAAATTAATTAAACCAAATAGCTAGGTATATATATATATATATATATATAGTAATTAAGTATATTTTGTTGCAGATATATGTAGTTGACATAGGCTTTTCATCCTGCAAATACATCAGCTTTTTGTGGGGTGCATTTGATGCCCTTTTGCTTTGGTTAGTGGAGAGATGTGTCTGTTGATGGACGGAACATATACCGTTTGAGATTCACTATTGGAAAATTCAAAGCAAATGATTAGCTTTAAGAGAGAAAGAGAGAGAGACAGCCGAGTATATATTATATTATATATATATGTATGTATAATATTATACTATGGAGTAATGGGATTAAAAAGATACTAATTACTAGTACCAGCCAGCAATATATATAATGGTAGTAGTACTTAGTACTGATGGACCTGATGGTGAAAATGTTTATAAAAGGTTAGAAAGGAGAGGATGACAAATTGGCAATGAATGGATCTTGTTGGCAGCTTTGTATGTGTGTGTATATATATATATATCTATATAGAGAGAGAGTGAGAGAGCATGGGCAAAGGTGAGAGTGAAAGTAGTACTGCAGGAGGAGAGGTGGAGCCCAATTTCTGTTGGTAGGGCTAATTTGCAACATACACTGATGGCTCCTACAGTAGATAAACGCATCATCTTCTGATGGATAAACTGTAGATTGAAATGACGTGTCAATAAGTACTTTTGACTGTTCATTCTCTCTCTCTCTCTCTCCATCTTTGAATACTACAAGTCTACAACCTGCTGCAACTGAGAGAGAGTATATACGATGATGTAAGAAACAAAGTTATATGATTTCATAGTAGGGTTTTGGCTTGTCAATACAGATCTGCATGCAGGTGTATAAACCCCTGAGACTACCATAAGATCAACTGATCTTTGTCAGTTTTATTTCACTGTGGGCTTACTATTTCCATTGTTTACTGTTTTGCAATAAACTCTTGCATCAAGTGGTAGTTTGAAGTTAAGAAGAGGAATTAAAGCATTTATTGACAGTCGAGATCTTTCCTTTCTGTTGGGTAGACCATTCTCTACCAAAATTGACAACCTCTCTCTCTCATACTAGTTTGTAATTTTTTAACCTTTATCATACGTACAATAATAGTCTACACAAATACCATTTTTTTTCTTTCTTTTGTTCTCTACCAAAATTGACCCACTCTTTTTTCTCTAACAAAACTTGACCCATTTGCTAACTGTTTTGAATTTCTTTATGGTGGGCACAAAGTTCAAATGCATGCGATGGCTCTTAAATTTTAGGATTAATTTCATTTTTGACCACAAATGGTGAAATAATTACCAATACCCCAAATATAAAATACTATTGGGTGAAAAAATAAATTTAGCAAAAATAATTATAAATACATCAATTTTTATGCTTAAAGTCCAAAATGTTCTTTTCTTTCATTCACTCTTTTACACTAACTAATTACACCCTCTCACTCTTTTGCCTCCCCCTCTCTCACATGAACACATTTCTACGTACTAAACAAATGAAACCAGAGCTCTAATGGTGGGTATGCCCCAATTGTGACTTTATTCATTTCCACAACTGCTTAACTCGTCCTCATTGTCATTGCCATTGCTTTGCAAGTAGGCGACCTATGGCACAAGGCGGTAATAATATAACAATTGCCCCTTCCGCCACCAAGCCCACCTTGTTGTCGTCATCCAAACTTTAGTCGAACAAGCAAATTTTGGAATCGATTAGCGAAGAAGGGGATGTCAGAGTTGAGACTAGGGTTTGGAAATCTCGTTGGGGTTGGGGTTTGGGAAGAGAATCATTAGTTTGAAATTAGACTCCTAAGAGCCTGGTTATGGATGAGAGAAGGGTGTTCAAAGTATTTTTCTTCAAACCCAAGGAACCGAACCATTGTTGTCAAAAATTCCTGACCCTTTCCATTGCAAACGGCACCATCAATGTCACCTTCTTCCAGAACGTCACTGTCAAAAACCCTAACCACAACCCTTAAAGTCATTGGTAACTGGCGTAACATTAGCGGTCAGCAACGATGGGGTCTGTGAGTTGCACGGTGCGAAAATGATTGCAAAAGTAATTTAAAACCTAGAGGGGGTGAATAGACTCACTTGCTAGCTCGTTTGCTTAAATTTTCAAATTAATTCGATTTTAGGTCCAATTAAAAATTAACCAAACAATTAATATATGCAAGTAAATAACTTAAAATGCAAGTAAAATAAATAATGTACTAGATATACGTGAAAAATTCAGATCGAGAAAAATCACGAGTGAAGCGAAAAACCTCAAAAAATCAATCCACTATAATGAAGCAAAGTATAGCAGACTCTGTCTCAGACACACACCCCTCTTCACTTTGTCAAAAATCTGATGCGGAACATTTCAGGCTTATAATTATGACTTCAGGTCCAACTGCTGCAAACTTCTGGCTAACGCCACGATCCTTCCAGAAATGTTACGGGAAGAACAAAAATATTCAGTAAATATTCCGTTCCTTTCGTAGTGCAATATGGTCACCTTTCTTCTTCAGCAAGTAAGAGAAGAACCATGAATCTAATGCTTTGATCAGCGAATGATTTGATGCAGTCTCTGAGCAGCCGATCAGTAGTTGAACACCATCCTAAATATCACTCGTGAAATATAGATGTGTATTCTCAAAAATATATTACCCTAATTATACTGTATATACTTTCTCTCTCTAAAAATAATAATTCTCAAGACATAATTGTAGAGAAATCATAGATACATATATATAGGCAAGGAAGACCTAATCCTACTTGAAAAATACTTTTAAGACCAAAATAAAACTCTCCTAGAAGTTTCAAACTCAATAGAATCAGAATTTTCGTCAAAATTATTTTCTATTTGGAACAGGCTAAGTGGGACCGGTGTCCATTTACTAGGACTTGTGAAACTTTGTAAAAACCTGCAGAAACAAAAAGTACCAAACAAAGTTGGATCGATCCTAAAAATTGGGGACCGGTCCTATTTTGAAAAACCCTAAAAATTTCTCAAAAACTCTAGTTTTTCAAAATAGGCTCAGAAATATAAAGTGCAGAGTGTCCTCACAATACTTACCTGTAGTATATAGTGTTCTTCTGATTTAACTGCTTCCATGCACTTGAGTATCAGCTCGAAGTTGTTAATGAATGATTACATAAAATAACACGAAAATTACAACTTGATCAATCAAATTTTGATCACCGAAATATGCCAATTACAAAATTATATCTCACAGGGTTGAGATGGGTGTGGGGCCAATGATGGAGATATGTGAGATATATAATTATATTTGGCAAATTTTAGTGTTAAAACTTTTGATCAAGTTGTAATTTTTGTGTTTCAATTTTCGGAGTTGAAAGACATCACTTAGTACGTATGTGAGTGAAGACACTATATTTTAAAGTTTGGTGTGCTTAGGACTTAGAAAATATGTTTTAAACTTGAAATTTGATTTTTCGAAAGTCCCACCGGTCTCCAATTTTAGGGATCGGTCCAACTTCTTTCGGAACTTTTGATTTTTAGCATGTCTAAAAAGACCCACCAGTCTCTAATATTTAGGACCGGTCTAACTTTTCTCAGGATTTTAAAATTCCTACAAGTCTGCAAAGTCTCACCAGTTCCCAAAAAGTAGGACAGGTCCAACTTCGCTAATATGTGCGGAATTTTTCATATTGATCCGAAATTGTTTCTTAATCAGTCCAGACTTCTCTAAAATACTTCTTAGGTGTTTTAAACTTATTTTTCAAGTATACTAAGAATTCTAAACCTTATAAAACATTTTTATGCTTTAACCTAGGAAAGACTATCAATGCTTTAATTGTTAGAGAAAGATATTTATTTTTGAAGGTAAAAGGGAGATTTATAAGAGAAAATCATTATTGATTTTATTTTTGAGAGCGCACACACAAAGTGTTTAAGTTGTGATATTCTTCTCATTCTGATCAACAGATTCTCAAAGACATCGCCAATCTAGACAGTTTGATCAGAGCGGTAAAGGTGGTTCATTGATACTATCTATTCTTATCTGAAGAGGAGGAGAAACGATCACTATGAAAGGAACGAAATATTTGTTGAGTATTTGTATTCTTTCAACTACCCTTTTGAAATGATTGTGATGTTAACCAGGAGTCTGCAACAATTGGACGAAGAGTAGCAAAAGTAAGCCTGAGGCGTTCTTTATCAAGTTTTTATTAGAATGGAGTGGGTGTGAATTTGGGCAAAAGTAAACCTGAGGCGTTACACATCAAGTTCTTATCAGAGTGGAGTGGGTGTGGTCTGCGATAGAGTTTATTGTACTTTGCTTCGAGATAGTCAGGAATGAGTCGACAAAGGCACTAGTGGGTACTAATGTACCTACCTAATTTTATAAAAAAAATTTACATGTAGTAAATACAATTTTTTGGAGTTTTTGAACTGGGAGGACCTATTAAATCCGAATGATGTACCCACTTAATTTTATAAAAAATAAATTATGACCCAAGCTTTTATGTTCGTACCCACTTGTTCAAATTTTTGGCTACGGCCCTGGAGATAGTGGATTGATTTCTCTGGAGGCGTCTGCCTCACCCCCTTGGTTTTTTCCTTTTTAAATTTTCACGTAAAATTTCTAGTATCATATCTAATTTTTCTTACTTACTTTTTTTATTTTGTGATTGGTTAGGATGCATAATTGTTAATTGTTGTGGGTAATTAATCAATCATAAAAATTGGATAAGAAGACCTATTCACCCCCTCTAAGTTTAAGAATTACTATCTCATTTTAAATTAACTAAACCATTTTCGCACCGCGTAACTCACAAGACAGAGTCGAGAATGGAGTTTGTGGGTAAGGTTAGGATTTTGAAAATTTTCATGCACGGTGGAGACGAGGATGAGGTGCAATGCCACAATTGAAGTGAGTAATGTGTCTACAGCCCTGGAGATAGTGGATTGATTTCTCCGGAGGCGTCTGCCTCACCCCCTTGGTTTTTTCCTTCTTAAATTTTCACGTAAAATTTCTAGTATCATATCTAATTTTCCTTACTTACTTTATTTATTTTGTGATTGGTTAGGATGCATAATTGTTAATTATTGTGGGTAATTAATCAATCATAAAAATTGGATAAGAAGACCTATTCACCCCCTCTAGGTCTAAGAATTAGTATCTCATTTTAAATTAACTAAACCATTTTTGCACCGCGTAACTCACAAGACAGAGTCGAGAATGGAGTTTGTGGGTAAGGTTAGGATTTTAAAATTTTTCATGCACGGTGGAGACGAGGATGAGGTGCAATGCCACAATTGAAGTGAGTAATGTGTCTATGTTGGGGCTCCATTGATGATTATTGTTTGAATTATGTATGTTGAATTGTAATTACGAAGATATATATTGGTTTTAAGATTCAATCAGTATAAATTGGGTCAAGCAAGTGCACAAAACTTTTGGCCTAGCTGTTAATGCATTTATTTTCTTCATCAATGAGAGAGAGAAAATGAAATTTGTTTGAGTGTGAGAGATAGAGAGGATGGGAAGAAGGTAAGAGAGTAAAAGAGACCTAGTTTGAGTAAAAGATATATATTTGTTTGAGTGTGAGAGATATTTGTTTTTGGAAGGCAATTGGTATAGCATTAAAAAGGGTTGAGGGAGTAATTTGAATAGGTGTACTTGTGAAGGGTGAAAGTTGTAATTATTTTTTTGCTAAGTTGTTTTTTCGGCTGATACTACTTGGAATTTGGCATATTGGTAATTATGCCATCACAAGTGATAAAAATTAAATTAACTCTGAATCATATGCATCATCGTTTATGTTTAGATTTCACTTGCAACGAGTCTCAAACCAGCTAACCAATTAAATAAAAGTACTCACAAAAACCTTATCATCCAAATTAGCCCGTGCAATTCTCTCTCATGCTATTTCCAGCACATCACACTTTATATTCCTTTATAGTACCATGTACGTAGTACTAAACATAAAGGTATGGATATGATACAAATCCATGTGTATACGACGAAAGGGCATATATATATATATATATATATATTAGATGCATGAATTGGACTACATGGGCAGAGTTAATTACAAGAGCTGTGCTTATGTTCCGATTAACAGCACATAATTCATTGTTTTTCTTCTTTCCTGTCAAAGAGTTGAGCGAGCACAGCCTTCTTTTGCTTAAAATCCCAAGATCAATCTTTTCTTCTCTTTCCCCATGCTCTATTTAAAAATATTATATATATTAGTTTTATAGTTCTTGTGCAAACTATTGTCACGGATTTGTCAAGGAGACCAAACAAATATCCCCGCATATATATATATATATATATATATATAAGAATATGAATATATATATTTTATCTTCTCCCTTGTGAATATTCCGATGCATTGGAGACAGCTTTGTCTCCTTGGCTCGAATCACTAACTTTTCCTTCCATGCATATATTTTATTTTATATTTTTTCATCTAAAGCAATCATTCTCTCATCCCAAGATTTCCACTCGTTTTCTCATCCCAAGATTTCATGTAAAAAAGACATCATATCCTAAGTCACAAGGAGTTGATCCAGAGCGCGAAAGTTGCAAATTAATGTTACAGGAGGAACGCAATCGTAGCACTCATAATATTATGTGTGTCATTTAATAAAATATTACTATGTACTATAAAAAAATAAAAAAAAATTGACAGTTTTAACTAGGAGTATACAAAAAATTCATCAATTCGTGAATCCGATTCGTGCGAATAAGATCGGATTAGATAACTAACGGATCAGTTGCGGATTTAGAAAATAAGAATCCGTAAGTTACGGATCGGATTACAGATTGGGAGATCAAAAATTCGATCCGATCCATGGCAATTCGTTAAAATTTATAATATTTATTTTATATATATTATTATAATATCTTATATCTTTTAGGCTAAAAATGTTATTAGACTCTAGTTAAAAAATAATTATATTAGATTGTTTAGATTAAGTTTAATCCATCAATCCGATCCGATCAAATTTATTATTTCACGGATCGGATTGCATATTCACCAATCCGTAGACCGTGAATCGGATTAGAATTATGCCTAATCCGATCCGTGGTCACCCCTAATTTTAACCGAATGAAAGAAAAACCATATAAGAATTTCTCATGAAGTGGATGAAAAAAAAGAATAATATAACACCACGTGGACGTTGTATGAATATATTTGATGGATGAGTTTCTTTCTGCAAAGAACATATATTCATTTTTGAGAAACAAATATTCCCAATTTATTCTGCCAGTCCTGGAATTAAATGAAAACACTCTTGAAGTGAACAATTCATCAATATTCCCATATAGTGCAGTGGATGGTATATTTAAATTTCTTTACTAGGTGAAAGAAAGACTGTGATTTTAAAATCATGCAAGTGGACAATTCATCTAGATTCCCAATTACATTGCAGCAATATAAGTGATGGGCATCATTTTAATGAGCATGGGACATTTGAATTGATCCAAGTGCATAGTTATTGCCAAGTCCCTTGTAGCTTTCTCATGTTCTCATGTGCATTTTTTGATTTTTTTTCATTGAGTTGTTCAAATTGTGAAAGAAACCAAAACAATAATAATAAAACATGTTTTTAAAGTTAAAAGATGATTCAACATATATAGCACATCACTGGTAGCTTAAGGAAGCTGCAAACTTAGGTGAATATAATCATTTATAATTTAATTAAATTTCTGTTCTTCAACAATAAAAATAGATGGAATGCCAAAACAGAATTGATTGATCCAAAATAGCTGAAATAAAACTTTATTGAGTTGGTGAAGTTACGAGGCAACTTTGTATGAGAGGTCCCAAGAGAAAAGGAGAAAGAGTCTTGACTCATAATTACCTTTGAAAAGAAAGAAAAATATGAAAAGAAATAAATGCTAAAAAAGAAGAGCAAACAGAAATTCTTCTTTTGGACCATACCATACCTAGCGTAGGGATATCTTTAATTTCCCATGATCATTAGATATATATATATATATATAGATATATCCGTGCCATATATTTATATATGCCTTGTATGATCTATTATTCTCTTCTGTTAAAGTTAGCTTGCTTTGATGTTTGAAGATTCTCCAAATTGTAGGTATTGGGTATCATTGTTATAGGAATATATAGAACAAAACTTCAGAGTGAAGAAAGACAGCATACTTGGAGAGAGAGGGAGAGAGAGAGAGAGAGAGCATATCTAGGCTTTTCTCTCTGCACTGGGTCAGGGGAAAAAGTTGTGTTTTGACCTTCATGCCTATCAAATCAAAAGGGTTATATAGTATCTCTAATTCCTAAAGAACCTCACAGTACTCAAACAAGGTCTACTTGCTCAAGCACTCAAGATTTTGGTAAAGATATATAGTCACATTAAAAGCTAAATAAAACCCACATCCGAAGTAATAAGAAGCAAACCCCCAAAATATTACATAGATTCTTAAGGCATTTCTCTAACTTATATAGCACCAAGACAACAACAACATTACTGCTTATACTTGCATGTATGAACTGATTCTTTTTCTTTGAACATTTTGGAGGAGTACAATCGGTATCCAAAGCCTCCTTTAACCATGGAGGACACCTATCTATTACATGTATGAACTGATTCTTTCTTTTCTTTTCTTTTTTCTTTTTTTTTAAAAATAATTCTTTCAAGATTCTCTTCACATTCTTTCCTATCTTAACATATATATATATTTGTATACATACAAACAAATAGATGCTAGAATGCATTCACTTTCTTAGCCGAGTCTAGAGCATGAAAAACATTAAATCATAGGGGAAAAACATGATTGAACAATTTAACATTGACCAACTTCATCATATAATTAAGCTTTGTAGGTGTCGTATCACATTTGCCACATAGGACATTGAAAAGTCAAAGACTAACCAATATGGCAGCCATGGAATCTTTTGAAAAGTCAAAGCTAAACATTGGTGACATACCAAGTTATCAAAGTCTCAAGAGCCCCTCTCGAGCACCATCAAAATCCAGACGTCATGTCAGGTCATCAAATTCTCGAGATCATCTATCAAGCACCATCAACCCCTAACATAATGCCAAGTCATCAAAGTATCGAAATCATCTCTCGAGCACCATCAAAACCCTAATGTCTTGCCAAGTCATCAAAGCCTCCAAATCATCTCTCGAGTACCATCAAAACCCTGACGTCATTCCAGGTCATTAAAGCTTCGAAGACCATCTCTCGAGCACCATCAAAACCCTGATGTCATGCTAGATCATCAAAGCCTTGAAGATTATCTCTCGAGCACTACCAAAACTTTGAAATCATGGTTAGGTCATCAAAGCCTCAAAGATCATCTCTTTAGCACCATCAAAACCTTGATGCCATGCCAGGTCATCAAAGCCTCAAGATAATCTCTCGAGCACCACCAAAACCTTAGTGCGATGACAGGTCATCAAAGCCTCAAGATCATCTCTCGAGCACCACTAAAGCATTAATATATGATCTTGAATCTTCCATCAAGACCCAAGAAGCAAAAGTTACCAAGTGTTGAGCAAGATGAGATAGGTTGGATGAGAAGTTAGAAAATACTCAACATGTCCAATGGGCCTAACTAATGGGATAGTAAACATATGTTGCGACAGAGACCCTTGTAATCACCATTAATGTTTTGTTTCGATCCATTAATGCTCTTAACTATCATCGTTGTGGCATAGCCAAATGCATGCATTTAAGGCTAACATGCCATGCCACTAGAAGGAATGGTAGAGCTAAGGCTTTGATACTGGGCAAAAGCCTAAACGAGTCAAATCATTACTTGAGGAAGCCTAACACCATAAATATAACAAAAGGGGTAAGACAAAAAGAAGAGTACTATCACAAAGGTAAATATTTCTACCTTCACCAGACTTCCCGTTAGCTAATCTATTTCTCCTCCTTCATCCGGATACACCTCTGTATAATTGTGTTTGATACTTCATTTATTATTTATTTAATTGTTCCCGGGTAATGGACCCTACAAGCTTTTAGATTGTATATCAAATTGTACATATATAAGTAATGTACAAATCAGCAAAATGCAAAGGTTTTATTTAGAGGTAAAATATATAGATGCAAGGGCTAATTTCCAAAGCTGATTTGTAATTAATCTAATGGATTGTTAATATTCATCATTAAATAAAGATTAAAGTAAATATTAACCCCATAATCAAAAGTAGGGTAAAACTAGTGACTTTGGCTTCATGAGACAATGGTCACTCCTTCCACCCACATTCGGGTCCTCAGATACTACTTTCATTGAGTTATGAACTTACGTGAGTAACCGGGTTAAGGCATTGATGATAATATTAGCTAAATATAGAGTTGACCGGCCAATCAAATGGTTCGTATCAGTGCTTTGGTGGGCCATAAGAAAAATGTCCCTTAATTTTAAAGACCTATGATCGAAAATGGTAGGTCACAAGATCATTGCATCTTTGTAAAAAGACAAAATGGGAAAATTTTAGAGGAACTTTTTCTTTCAAAAAGAGCACTTTCATCAGCTTCCGGGAAGGATCATTTCCCCTGTATTAGATTTACACACAGAATCAAAGTCTGATAAAGGAAAATGAAATAGAAATTTAAGGTTGATCTTTAAATATCATACTGTATTCTACAAGACCATTATTTGGTTTAATAATAAAAAGTTCAAACTGACAAACATGAAGACAGAGAATCCAATTTGAAAGTAAGTAGTCACTTTATGTAAAAAAAAAAATTTAATGGTTCTATCTTTCTCCCAATCTTTCCTACTCAGCACTCCACATAGGTCAGGCTATGATTTTTAGGTAAAATTGTTGTTGTAAAATGGGAATTGGGTACTTTTAGAAGAAGAAGAAAAAAAGGGGGGGGAATTGGACCATAAAGCTAAGATGAAGAAATCTAAATATTCCATATAAACTGTTACAATAAAATAGAGAATATTACAAAACTAAAACATAACTTACCATTTTTAATTTTAAGGAAATCATTTTCTTGACAGACAATTGGAACTTAAGAAAAATTAATTTCTCACTTGTTGATCCCTATGTACCCCCTATTCCTCAGAATTTGGGTAAGACACCTGTTGTAGCCTACAGACATATAGAATAAAGAGCATAGGCTTAAATCCACATAGTGTGGCCCTACATCAGCTGATCATGTCTAAATGATACTAGTACAAATGGAAGAGCCTATACACATATGCCTATAGCTCTATACACACACGCCTACCCACACAATTAGGATCAAAGATAGGTAGAGGCTGGTTGCAGGTAGGTTCATCACACACAAGGGAAAAGTGGTTTGCTGGGGATCCTTAAATACAAAGTCCACTTATCAATATCACATATATCTGTGTGTGTGTGTGTGTTTTTTTTTTTTACTGCACACCCATATCAAGCAATCTAAACCACTTATTTTCTTTTCCCATTTACAATTTTTCTTTCTATTTTTTTTACCATGTCACAATAGAATGTCCATAACCCATTTTAAATTAAAAGTAGACTGTTTTTATCCATTTTAAATCAAAACTAATTTATGATGATGAATGGAATCAGCAACAAATCAAGAGAGTTCCAACAGTTTTAAACCGTGAGAGCGTAAGATACATTATTGGATTCAATCCTCAATGCATGGAAAATTAAAAGGTAAATGATTAATATGGTATCAAAGCCTTCTCAAAAGCCGTTTCTTTTGAACAGTTACTGCTGCCACTTTGAACAACCAAAATGATCTCAATGGATAAAGTTACTGCATTGCATTCGACACTTTTACTCAAATCATCGACTATGTGTGTGTATGCGTACAAGGTCCTAAGTGCATTCATACCAATTTCATTTTTCAGAGCATTGACAATCAATAGACACATTTATCTATTCCACCATACAACTCTTTTAGTTCACGACTGATGTTAATTCACTGGAGACAATCAACATAAGATATATATATGTGTGTGTGTGTGTGTGTGTGTGTGTGTGTGTGATACAACTTCCATTCCTTCTAGAACTGGGTAGCCAAATGCCATAACTTTCTTCTTCTGAGTCCTGATCATTGCCCATTTGCCCATACTTATCAATTAAGTGTTGTTCTCAATCTAACTTTTTCCTCTCTCCCTCCCTTTACTGTTGGGATAGTTTCAGGTAGCTTTTTAATGCCAACATTCACTCACTCAATCCTTGATTTGGTTGGATGAACTAATAAGTAGCTCCTCTTCTCAATAAAGCCTGAAAGCAAAAGGTTGGTTTGTTTCTGGTCACTGATGAGGGCACCCTCATATTTGATAGAACAGAACACTCCCTGATAGTTGGAAAGACAAAATAGTCCTTGATATACATACCAAAATATATAGTTCAACAAGGGAGGCATTGTCTTTTACAAGGGGTGTCATATTTAGTTTTAAAAAAGAAAAATTAAGGGCACCTGCTTTAATTTTAATTCTTTCTCCTTCAGTGGATGAAACACTTTCTCTCTCTTTTGCTTCAAGTGGAGGTGTCTTTATCTCTCTCTTCCCAAAACACACACACACACTCTCTCTCTCTCTCTCTCTCTCATTTAACTTTGAGACATGAAATCAAAAACTTACCTTTTTCTTAATGAAGGAAAGATGACTAAACAGAAAGCCTTTAATTCCAATGAATCTCTTTCACAGATACGTACATGTATGTTTCCTACATGACATGTTGGAAATTTAATTCCCGACCATTCAACTCACATTCTCAAAAGAAAATACAGTAGAAATAAATGAGACTAGGACCCTTCTTTCAATGACAACCTAACAGAGATCCCTCTGTGAGATATGCACATTCATGACATTTCTATTTATAGAAGCAGAAAATGGTTAATTTCTTGCCTTGTATGGGCAGCCAATCGCGCATTGGAACATGTTTTCCATGTAGTTTCTTTCCAATATGACCTTCTTGAAATCAGTTTCACTGACAAGCTTCTGCATAGCACATGAAATGCAGGGAAGACATTAAATTAAAGAGGAAGAAGAAGAAGAAGAAGAAGAAGAAGAAGAAGAAGAAGAAGAAGAAATTTCAAAACAAATTTATTTTCCCATTAGTTAAAGGAAAATTCTGAATTTCAGCTCAATTCCCTTAATTCCATTTGTAGTTATATAATTCAACAGTCTTTAGGCTTTTAAGATATCTTGATGCTCTGTAGGTTTTCCATTGGTTTTCAAAGCTTTCAATGATTTCTTTACCAGAAAGTCTCAACCAATATTGTTTATCTATATATCTAAAGATACTAATAATTCATTTTTTTTATGTATATGTATGTATACAAGACACACCAGCCTGTCAAAAATTTTCCATGTTCCTTCTAATCGCTTCAAACCTGAAAATATTACCCAATAGTCCAGAGGGGAGAGAAATAGAGGAGAGAGGGAAAAGAAAAGTAGTTCACTAAAAAAAATCCAGAATTCATTTCTGCCGGTGTAGTGGATTGCATGAGCTGATCAAATAAGACCTTTACCAATTATACCATCCATGAGAGTCTGAGGATCTTTCATGTCTATATATATATATATATATATATATACTGACTGCAATTATAAATTGACTACTGCCACCAAGGTGGTTGGATAATTTTTCTTCCGCAGGTGCTAGTCTTCTTGCCTTTTGGTTGGTAACTAATAATTTAAAATCTATGTTTTTTTCTCCAACACTTGGCCACCATATTATACATTAGATCCCAAATCTTGATTCCACAATGGCCTTTCTTATCATTCTTTTTATAGAAAGCACACCCTAAAAAGGAAAATATCATTTTATCAAGAAAAAAAAAGGAGGCGACACAAGTTCATAATCAATAAGGTTTTTTATACCATAATGGTTGAAAGGGAAAAAACATTTTCACCATTTCTTTCCCATAATGTAGAATTGCAGTCCAGCAATGACCTCACAGTTCATGGCTAAGTTTCCTACTTTTCTTTATCTGCATTAATAGAAAGTTAACTCAACAACAGGGCCGGTTCAGCTCTAAGGCAATTAAGGCGGTCACCTAAGGCCCCCAATGGGAGAAGAGGCGCCATACAAGAGATCTCATTATATTAGGGTACGACCTTTATACGTGAGAAGGCTTAATTTGACTATTTTGTTTTAGGCCTCAAACCAATAGGAAAGAATGGAGAAAGACAATTTATGTGACCGACCCCATCCATATGGAATAAAGGCAAGAATGATGATGATGCTTTGGGCCTAGAACTACGTCAAGCCGACCCTGCTCAACAAAGACTTTGTTTTGATATTTTAAAACCAATTGTACTTGTCAAAAAAAAAAAAAAAAAATTTACCAGTTGCATGAATGTTGTCCTACTCGCACAACAATGGGTGAACCACCTCAACCAATTGTCTTTCATCGTGCACCCCATTTCTAATTATAGCGTATTTGTATTGCCACCCATTCATCTCAACAATTGCATATATGAATGAGCATGTTGTTTCTTAACAGCCCAACTTTGCGTCCAATAAAGTAATATTGGTTTTGTAGTTGCCTTGGAAAGTTCAATTTATTTGCCACTTCTTGTAATAGGCAATAGCACCCCTAGCCTCCATTAGGGAAGTTTCCCTACCTCTAGGCATATCTAACATTAGCATTTTCACTTTTAGCTAAGTTTAGATCCTAAGCATGGTCATTGTTCAACAAAATGCTGAATCAACTTTAAACATGAACCAATTGACTCTGCCATGTCAATTCTCTGGTTGTGTCTACAAAATTCTCATTTTAGCTGTAACCAATTAAACTGACTTTCAACTTTTAAAGAAACATTGAGTTACCACTTCTTTATAAGAATGGAAAAGTAGGGTCCACTAAAGCCCAACTAAGCCCCACCCCTATACCAGCTGTGAGACATTGACAATGCCTAGCTAGCTGCAATCAACCAGTGTTAAATGCTTATGTAAAGGTTGAGATTCCTTCTTTCCCTCACATTTGTATTTGTTTGATTGAGACAAAAGGTTGTGTATGCTTGGGTACATCCTGATGCCATATATTTACCATGTTAATTAGTGAGCCCAGCTCATCATGACTCGACTCTATAGACCATAGGCAGCCCAATATTGATTGTGAAACAAAATAGGGGGGGCAATGGAACAGTAATTTCCTTCTTGTCTTGTGCTTCTATAAAATCAAAATTTGCATATATTTTTGTTATCACCTCATTGAGTTTTATAGATTAGAAAACACCAACAGTAAGTGTTGCATCCTAACAAAATCAAAGAGTGTCAGATGATGTGATTGAAACACACACACACACACACACAAGAAAAATAAATGGAAATAACTTTTTGCTTCTTGGTAAGGGGAAGAAGCAAACCAAAACAAAGAAAGCAACTACAGACCACACGGCACTCACAACTTTCAAATCCATATCAAGAGGAGAATACTATTTTTGGCATTTCTTAACTCATTATGTTGAAGTGTATAAATAATTTAACACAAATTATATACAGAAAAGACAAAATAATAACAATAATAATAATAATAATAATAATTGCTCTTCTACATTGTTTTGAAGCAAATAAAATAAAAGTGGACTCTCCCTTAGTGATCAAGTTAGACCAGTGCGTATTCACAACTGCCAGGCATGCCAATCAACATCTCAGGAGAAGTGTTGCACCCACATATCATATTTTGAATTAGGTAAGATTACTCAATTCAGTCATCAAGAAGTCTTGCTCTTTCCTTGAAGGATCATGGGTTCGATCCTCACCCCTGGTCATTTTTCATTTTTTAAAAAATCGTATCAGCTTACAACTAATAAGTGTTGTAAACCACTGGTTCGGCAAACTATGATCCATAATGTGAACAACGTTGATAATTGATATATATTTTGAATCCATACCATGAAATAATGTTGATATACATTATGAATCCATCTTCAGTCTTCAATCAGCACTACACATGAAGCATTTCGATAAGGTGACTTTATTTAGAATTCTCTTAGTTACACTTCTTTTATTATCACTCTAAATCCTCGTGTTTCGTACTAGTCATTCTTTAAGCTCTCTCTTATTTGTATAACTTGTCACATATTCATCACTCTACCACCAAGTTTCTTTCTTTATAAATTTCTTCCCTTTGGTTTAATCTAAAGTTTTCCCAACCGCATTTCTAATGCAATCTACTAGTTCTAGCCATAAACTTCTTAAATTTTATCCCATTATTACCTTTTAATTCTTTATATTTTATATTATACAAGAAAAATGTGTATCTCACTTGAAACCAATTGGTGTTAAAGAATACAAATTTTTAATCTTTTACGGACTAAATATATCCTGTTAAGAGTGTCATGTGAACATGAGAGTGGTATCCAATAATACTCTCCCGCAAGATGGCACTCACGCAGAGTCTAATCCATGATCTCCTGTCTTTGGTACCATTTGTCGGATCCAGGTCGCTATATCACCTAAAACCAAGTAGTGTTAAAAAAAACATTTTAATCTTTTACGGATTAACAAACATCCTATTAAGAATGCCACGTGAACATGAAAATGATATCTAACAACAAAACTTATACCATCAACTTAATTAAGTGTTAGGATGTACTAATATATGGAAGTATATAAGGTCATCACTTGCCTTTTATAATTTCGAATCCACATAAACGTCTCTCCTTTGCCTTCTTAGTGCCTCCTCAAACTCTCTTACTATCCTCTCTATATTTTTCTTGCAGAAGAGTAATACATGAAAAAAAAAAAAAACCTAATTAAGTGTTAGGATTCCCTTTTATAATAAAAATAACCCAAGGCCTTTTTTGCTTACAGAGGCCTTGGCACAACAATAAAGGTTGTTTCATTGTGATCTGGAGTTCACTGATTCAAAATAAGTAAAAGTTGCTCCATTGTGACCTAAAAGTTACAAATTCAAAACAGAAAATAACTAAGGGCCCGTTTGGTAATCGTTTATGCTTAGCGTTTATTGTTTCAGTGTTTATGTTACGATTTTGTTTATTCATAAACATGTGTTGTTTGATAACGAAAAAACGTTTAGCTTATTTTAAAAATCATAAACAGAAAAATATGTTTGTTACCCCTAAATTGTTTTTTTTTATAAAAAAAATTAACACAATAAACTGCATAAAAAGTCAAGTTTATGCTACAACGTACAAATCTATATAATAATAATAGAGCAAATAATATGCATAAAAAAGAAATAAATAATATTGGGTTACATATATATCTACACAATGCAAATGATACTGTAAATCTAAAATGACCCACAAGCCAGAAAGCCCTAACAAGTAGGGGATACATACGATTCGGTTCTTTTCAGTTATTAGGAGAACCGAAACCAGAATAAATAAGTTCGGTTCAATTCGGTTATTATAAGAGTTGTATTTAACCTTATAATAATTTCATTGTTTAAAATTTTTTACATAACAAAATGTTATTATAAATATATATATATATATATATATATATTTTTCTATTATATATATATATTCAACGGTTTCAGTTCATGCTGCAAGTCTTGGAACCAGAATCGTAGTGAACGATTCCTAAAATTTAGTGTCGGAACCGTAATGAATGGTTCAGTTTGGTCCAATTTGTATAGACTGAGAAGAGGGATTTAGAGGGCATACTCTTTCTCTTGAACTTCTTATGCTACTACTTTTTTTATTTTTATTTTTATTTTTCTTTCAACACTGAAAATGAATGAATGATATGAGTACAAAATGTCATTATTGTTTCTTTGATAAGGAGATGGTTGAGACTTCTTTGTTTTTTCTAATCAAATAAGGTTTTTTTTTTTTTTAGCATGGGTGTCCCTAAGTAACTATCTCTTTAATTATGTCCACACTTGATAATTATAATATTTTTATCGTTGTATTAAACGATAACCTTTTATATTTTTTTTTTCTTTTCATTTTTTCACTTTTAGTTTTAATTTTTAATTAAAATAATATAATCACCATTTTAGATAAAAAAGAAAGAAAAATTTTTTTTTTTTTAATAAACATAAACAATAAACATCATTTTGATGTTTAGGATTTGAAGGTTTATGAACAGTATTGTTTTAAAAACGTTTTGACAATTTATAAACAAAACAAAAATTATCAAATATATTTATCGTAAAAATTTATTTTTAAAATAATAAACACTAAACATAAAATATTATCAAACATGCTCTAAGATTGTGCAAGAGTCTCATGCACTATCCTATTCCTTTTTAGTAGTTATCAAAGTACAAGTAAAATTTAAAGGTCATTTAAATATATGTCTCCCTAGCCACTAGTCAAACAAACAATTGTTTCAGCATTGAGTTTAAAACATAAAGTACAAAAAAGCCAATTATTGGGTTTAGAATTTCTAAAAACTTGGGTTCACCATTGATATCCCAGTATCAGCACATTAAAAAGGGAAAATTATGATTTAGAGTAGAATATTTCTAGGAGGTATTCATAATTTTGGAGAAACGAGGATGAAACATACCTATAATTTCAAAACAACGATTACCCACAAAAAATCATAAAAACTACTCCTGATTACATTAAATAGATTTCACATCAACTAATGTATGAATATAGTGATTTGAATTTAGTAGTTTACCCAAGACAAAAGATTCCGTTGGTTATAGAAAATCAAATAAATAGATTGAAAGCGATAAAGATAATGAGATAAGGGTTTAAACCTGTGTTGTGTACGCAAAGAGAGCTCTGTCCACCATTCGGTCATTCTTTCTTCAACTCTTCTCACTTCCGAAGCTTGGGGCATGCATGCATATATATATATACACACACACACATCAAATCCGATTATACACTCCTAGCCTTGAAACATAATAAAAAAAAAATACATATAATATAATATATATAACATTAAAATATATATAATATCTATATATATTAATATAATATATTGTAATAGATATAAAATAATAGATATAAAAAGGGTAAAAGTTTGGTTCGGTTTGAAAGAAGTCTAAATCATAACCCAACAATTATTTAACGATTTTATAATTTTGAAATCAGAACAAACCACCGGTTCAATTTGAATTTTCAATTCCACCAAAAAAATTTTACACTCCTAATATATACTAGTAAAAAAAAATTGAATTTGAAGTACTTTTACCAATATTAATTATTTAATTATATATAAAACATTTATATTATAAATACTCACTTCATAAACAACAAAGCAGTAATCTATATCATAAGCGAGATTGAAAGAATTAATGATTTTTGTATTGCGTGTTTGAAAATTGACGTTTGTTAATGATAAAACGCGATCTAATTGTTAAAGTGTCTACAGAACTTCAAGTAAGCAAAATACTAATAAAAAATTAACAGCTAAGCGAAGATAATCATGAATTAATGTGGTGATTTCGAAAGGAGAAAAAAAATAGGAAAAGGCCAAATCCAATTTTTGTCACAATTAATAGGACTCATCTAAGAAGCATGAATACTCTAGAAAAAGTTTCGTGACCATATCAAACACGTATTTGATACAAATACATTTAAAATACTCCTGAATACGTATCCGATACAATTTAATTACCAAAGTGTTCAAGTATTTTTGAATTAAAAATACAATTTAATCATATTTTGAAATTTTTTTACAGATATTCTTAATTGTAATTGTTAACTAGGATATGTAGACAGTAACACAAACTTGATGAAGTTGCCCCTATTTTCATTAATCAAAAGAGTTGTACATATAGAGTTAAGGAATACTAATTTACATCTAGATACAAGGCTAAATACAAGGAAAGATCCTAGTTTTAGGGAATAGTTAACCAATTGCTGAATACAAGGAAATTTGAATTTTAAATAGATTCTAATAACAGAACGAATCTATATTCTGATATGCCCCCTCAAGATAGGCCACGTGTAGAGAGGCCAATCTTGTCTCGTAATTTCTGAAATTGGGAACGAGGCAGTGGTTTTGTTAGAAGATCAGCAAGTTGGTCTGCAGATGAAACATGAGCCACGCGAAGAGCTCCAGATTGAACTTGATCACAAAGGAAGTGATAATCAACTGCCACATGCTTCATTCGAGAATGGAAGACTGGATTTGAACTTAACTGTGTTGCACCTACATTGTCGCAGTAGACGACTAGGGGGCTGACCAGATTGATGCAAAGTTCAGAGAGTAAAGAGCGAACCCAGCAGAGTTCAGCAGCAGTAGCAGCAACTGAGCGATATTCAGCCTCAGTAGAAGAGCGAGCTACAGTGTTTTACTTCTTAGAGCTCCAAGAAATGAGATTACTGCCAAGGTAAACAAGGTAAGCACCAGTTGAAGAGTAATCATCTTTGTTACCTACCCAGTCAACATCGGAAAAGGCATAAATCGAGTCTGAAAAAGCATGAAGGGATAGCGATGAGTTGCGGTGAAGAAGAAGACCATCATTTAAGGTACCACGGAGGTAACGCAAAATTCTTTTAACTAGAATCCAATGTTCATCTGTTGGGTGATGCATAAACTGAAACATTTTGTTAACATCAAATGAAATTTCTGGACGAGTGAGAGACAAGTATTGAAGGCTGCCCACTACAGTTCTATACTCAGTGGGATCAGAGAGAGGTGAGCCAGATGATAACTTGAGGGAGGACGAGCTGGTTGGTAAAGGAGTAAGTACTGGTTTAGCCTCTTGCATATGTGTTCGAGTAAGTAGATCTTGTATATATCTCCGTTGGGAAAGGAGGACACCATGCTTATGAGGAATAACTTCAACACCAAGAAAATAAGAGAGAGTACCCAAATCCTTGAGAGAGAAACACTGTGCTAAACAAGCAACAATCTGGGATACAAGGTCATTATTGTTTCCAGTAAGTATAATATCATCAACATAGACCACGAGGTAGAGCAGTTTGGTGCTGATCTTGAGAACAAACAAGGAGGTGTCAGAATGGGAGTTTTTAAACCCGGAATCAACAAGGAATTGGCCTTATGATACCATGCCCGAGGAGCTTGTTTGAGACCGTAAATAGCTTTGTGAAATTTACACACATGAGTGGGATTATCAGAGTTAATGAAGCCAGGGGGCTGGGCCATGTATACTGTTTCTAATAAATGGCCTTGAAGGAAGGCGTTGTTGACATCTAATTGGTGAAGGGACCAACCATTGCTAACAACAAGACTAAGCACCAGTCGGACAGTAGTTGGCTTGATGACTGGACTAAATGTTTCTAGATAATCCACTCCTGGTCGTTGATGAAAGCCTTTGGCCACAAGACGAGCTTCAAACCTGTCAATAGAACCATCATAATTCCTTTTGATACGAAATATCCATTTACAGCCTACAAGGTTGGTGATACCAGCGGGAGAGACAAGTTCCCATATGCCATTGCGAACAAGAGCATCATACTCGTCAGACATTGCTTTTCGCCAATTTGGGTCTTTTAGAGCCTGAGTAATGGATGATGGTTCTGGGCTAGGTGAAGGGGCTAAGTGAGTGTGAATGTTTAATTTTTGAATTGGTTTTGTGATATGGTTTTTGGCCCGGGTAGTCATGGGATGGCGAGGGGGTGGTGTAGTGCCTGGTTGTGATGCAGGGGAGGGTTGTGGTGGAAAGTCTGCGTGAGTGGATGAGGATGATGATGTTGAAGAGGAATCTTCAGCATGAGGCAATTCTGGAGCATGTACTTCTGGAGTGTGAGAATGCAGTTGTTCTTGAAGAGGTATGGAGACTGTAAGAACTAGTGGAAGCCATGTTGCTGCGGTGGTGGAGTTAGGATGGGGTAGCTGGTTTTTGAGAGAGGTGTAAGAAAATACGGATTTTACAAACTGAACATGGCGAAAGACATAGGTCCTAGACGTTGATGGTTCAAAACAGAGATAGGCACTCTGGGATAATGAGTAACCAAGAAAGACACAAGGTTTAGATTTGGGTTCTAGTTTGTGGGAGGAATAAGGACGAAGCCATGGATAACATAAGCACCCAAAAATTTTGAGTTTAGAATAGTTTGGTGTGGTTTTGAAAATTAATTCAAAGGGGCTAGAGAGGTTGAGAGTAGGGGTGGGCATTCTATTAATTAAATAGAGAGCAGTAGTGAATGCATGAGACCAAAAGGTTAAAGGAAGGGAGGCATGGGAGAGTAGCGTGAGTTCAGTTTCGACAATGTGACGATGTCTACGTTCAGAGTAGCCATTGTGTTTAGGTGTATGAGGCGGAGTGGTTAGATGATTGATACCAGCTTTAGAAAGGAAATCTTTGAGGCCCAGATATTCTCCCCCATTGTCGGAGTAGAGAGTGATGATTTTGTAGTTAAAATAATTTTTAACAATAGTTTTATAGCGCTGAAATACTTCTTGAACATCAGATTTTCTTTTGAGGGGATAAAACCAAATGTATTTGGTAACGTGATCGACAAAAATGACAAAGTATTTGAAACCATTAGAAGACATAACAGGAGAAGTCCAGACATCAGAAAAAATAATTTGAAAAGGATGTGTAGGCACAAGAGATGAAATAGAAAATGGTAATTTATGACTTTTATTGCAGAGGCATGCATTACATGAGAAATCTTTTGTCAAAAAGGAAGATGATTCTAAGTGATATCTAGATAGAATATGCTTTAAAATGGGAGAAGCTGGATATCCTAAACGGTGATGCCAGTTGGTGGATGTTGTTTTGGTAGTTGAGAATGCTAGAATCGGGGTAGACACAGGTTTGGCAGTCGGCCATTCATACACTCCATCCTTAGTACTGTAGTAGAATAGAATTGCCCCCAAGCGAAAATCCTTCACAGAAAAAGAAGAGGGTAAAAATTCAACAGAAGCATTATTAGTGATGCAAAACTGAGAAATAGAAATCAGATTTTTTTTCATAGTTGGTACACAGAGTACATCAGATAATTTGAAAGTTGAGTTAAGGGAAGAAAGATGTGTAGAACTGGTGTGTGTGATGGAAAGACTTGTACCATCTCCAATCACAACATCATCTGATCCATTGTAAGGTGAGTGAAGAGATAGATTGTTTAAATCTGCTGTGACGTAATGAGAGGCGCCACTGTCAAGTAACCATGTCGGGTTGGTGGCTGTGGTGTTGGTTGCAAAGTAAACTCTAGGCTGCCAAGGAGCTATGGGATTGTTGGATGATGTAGGCGCAATAGTAAAGGACTGAATCGGTATCACCTGAAAGAAGGGACATCTCTTGGCTGTGTGTCCTTGAATGCCACAAATTTGGCAAAAACCTTGATAGGATCGGGATGGGGGGCGATTATTTTGATATTGGGAGCGTGTATTTGAGAACTGAAGAGGACAACCATTTGTGTCAACTGAAGGATGCCAATTTGAGTTACCAGCAAATGAGGAATGAAAGGGATGCCAATTGTTGTTGGTTTTGGGTGGATGCCATGTTTGATTGATCTTTTGTGCGGGATTAGCTGTAATAGGCAGAGGAGTTGCTGAACTATTGGTTGCTTATGTGGAGGCTTCAAAGGAGAGAAGCTTTTCGTGAAGCTCATCAAAGGAAATTGATGTGTCACGAGCTTGGACGGCATGGACAAGTTCTCTGTAGTCGTCTCCTAAGCCATCAAATATTTTGTCTGTGAGATCTTCGGGATCCAATGGGGCACCTAGTATAACCAGTTCATCAGTACAGGCTTTAACAGAGTGTAAATACTCAGTTATGGTCAGAGTGCCTTTGGTTGGGCTTTTGAGTTGGTTTTTGACCTGTTTAATGCGGCCACGAGAGGGTTTTGCATATGTGTTTGCAAGTATGGTCCAGGCTTCCTTGGTTGTTCCTGCACGGGCAATAAAGGGAATGATAGTAGGGGAGAGAGAGCCAATCAAAGCATTGAGCAGTAGCTGATCTTGGCGAATCCAGAGTTTATGAGTAGGATTTGCTATTGTGGTGTTGTTGGCAGTGATGGTGGTTAGAGGACAGGGTGTAAATCCATTGATATACCCAATGAGGTCATATCCAATTAATAGAGTTTCAAATTGAAGTTTCCAGGAGATGTAGTTTGTGGATGTGAGTTTGAGAGGTGCTTGAGCTGAGATATTTATTGTGATAAAAGGAACCTCTTGGTTTTGAGAGCTGGCGGGAGAGGCAGTATCTGAGGGGTTGGTTTGGGTGGTCATGTTGTGGTGGATGAAAAGGGAAGAAGAATGGAAGAAAAAAAAACTTTAATGGAGGAGAATATTAAGATGCTCTGATACCATATAGACAGTAACACAAACTTGATGAAGTTGCCCCTATTTTCATTAATCAAAAGAGTTGTACATATAGAGTTAATTCACATCTAGATACAAGGCTAAATACAAGGAAATATCTTAGTCTTAGGGAATAGTTAACCAATTGCTGAATACAAGGAAGTTTGAATTTAAAATAGATTCTAATAACAGAATGAATCTATATTCTGATAGGATATCAAAAGAAATCCATTATTAACTTTTGTTGTTGTAATGGTGGAAAGAAAAAACTAAACTCGTGAACTTAATTAAAGAGAGAGTATTGATAAAAGAATATAAAATTTTTATTTTCATTTCTTTCAACCAAAAGAAAAAAAAAATGTGTCACTCTATTCATCATTTCCGTTATCCCTTTCATCTAAGAAAATAAAAGAATAAAGAAGACAGCAAAAGATGGCTCATCTAGCCTCCTTCCTCCTTCCTTTCACTTATTTTCTATCCTTCCAACCAAATCCCAAAACATAAAAGAAAGGGTACATTTATGATCGAAACGGGCTGATTTAACTTACATATTCGTACCGTTTAAAACTTATAATAACATACCTGGTTAACACTGAGTCAAACTTGAGTGGCTATGTTTGGACTCAAATTGACCTCGACTGAAGTTTCAAGTTCTGAGTTCTTATTTAATTAGCTCTAGCTAGGGGTGCAACTTGGGTTGAGCAACCCAAATTAAACCCGAGCCCAACCCGATTTTTTATGAGCTTGGACAACTATTTTTACAATTAGAGTTGAGCTTGGGTTGAAAAATCTCAACCCGAACTTAATTAGGGTTAAGCTAGGGTTGAGGTGTCAATAACCTGAGCCCTACCCGAACCCGAATTGTAATATTATTTTTATACATAGTTTTTATTTTAAATATATTATATATAATATTCAAATTATGATAACCTTTTTCTTTTCAACTTTCTTTATTTAAATCTTAATTTATTGTATGTTAACACTTTGGATAATTAATTTCCTAAAATTTTGTTTGTAATTTTTTAGAAATTTGCATTAAGTTCTTAATTTTGTGTGTGTTTAGGAGTAATATAATATGAAACTTATTAAAGATCACTTTAAATTTTTAATATGGAGATTGGTGATATAGATAACCCGAATTAACCCGACTTTCGAACCCGAAATCTCAACCCGAGTTGCCAACCCGAGTTTAAAAATTTAAGGATGGGTTGGGCTAGGGTTGAGTAGTTAGGGTTGAAAGTAGTGTTAGGGTTGAGTTAGGGTCGAACATTTCATATGTAAGATTGAGCCCGAATTGTACCTCTAACCCGCCCAACCCGCCTGAGTTGCAGCCCTAGCTCTAGCAGTTACAACCCTACTCAATAGGAGTAGTTTACTGCATTGTTTAAAAAACCCATCTACTCTTTGATGGACTTCTACGTCGTGGATTATTCTACGTCTACACTAAGAAATAGATATTCAGGGAAAATAAATAAAGCCTGAACCATAAGAAACTTTCCAGATTTTCCACTGAGGTACTCCCAGACGCAAGAGATTTCACAACCACAAAGCAAAAGATTCCAATGGGCCCCGCTAGATTCCCAAAAATAACGGTCACCACTCACCATCCAACGCCCTCTTCCTCTAAATTTCTACAGCACGAAATTCTCTATGTGCCTAAGCTTGATCTTAAATCAGTCCATTCTTTCTCCCTAAGATGGAAGCTTTATGCCCTAAGCTTGATCTTAAATCAACACCCATCTCACCAATTTCAAGAAAACCCTCAAAACCCACTTCAGTCCTCTTCCATTCATATCGATTTTGGGGCCCAAATAGTAAAAAATGTAGAGTATCAATACCTCAAGCTTCATATAAAACAAGCTCTGAACCACAATTTAATGGTAAAGATTTAAGTACAGACAATCAAAATTTGATTTGTTCAATTGGAAGAGGAGTTTTGGGTTTTGCTGCTGCAGCAATGGCTGCAATTTCGATTTCCTGTGACTCTCCGGCTCTTGCAGAATCTTTAACAGTTGCATTTCCTGTTTCTCGTGCTCGCGAGGTGATTGAGTTAATTTTGTTTGTTTACTTAATATGATTGTTGTTGTTGTTTTGATGTTGTTTGTGAGATTGATTGATGAGTTAAACTGATTGATGAAGTTACTTTTTATATTCGTTTGGGTCACTATTGTAATGGCAATTCCTCATTTGACAAAGTTTCATTGTTAGGTGAATACAGTTCAGAGAACTCTTGTGGAGGCTTGGGGTTTGATAAGAGAAACATTCGTTGATCCCACTTTTAATCATCAAGGTATAGCAACACACCAGAAGTTATAACTAAATTTCCAATTCCCTGTGTTTGTGTTTGGTTATCGAGAAAAATTTAGTTTTTAAGAAATCAAAATGTTTGCTTATCTTGGTTTAGTACATGAACAAGACTTTTTTTTTCCCTTGGCAAGAAACTCACACAACCATTTCCCCTATGGGGACTTGAACCCTCTCCTCTCACTTTAGGAGGTTAAGGAGATACCACTAGCCTACAGGATAAATGAGCAAGACTTAATTCAGTTCATTATATATCAGTTTTTTGTATATCCCTTCTATTTTCCTTTCCAGCGGTTCCTCAACAAATGAAGGAAGAATAAACTAGATTGACAAGAAACTTGTTTTGCAGACTGGGATATGAAGCTGCAACAAACAATGGTGGAAATGTTTCCTCTGAGATCAGCAGATGCCGCATATAACAAGATCAGTGGAATGCTTTCTACTCTTGGAGATCCATTTACTCGGATTATCAGTCCAAAGGTCCTATATTTTGGCTCCGCATTTCTTTAACCTTTTAATTTTCATTTTCTTATGCTATATCAAGGATATTTTATTTTCTACTTTTTCATGTTGATGTAATGATGTTATACTGATATAAGCAAAAAGAAAGCCAAAGATTAGGTGTATATCCAGTCTTCCCCTCCTAGCATACCGCTTAGGCAAGACCATCATTGGCTAATGTTATATTGATAAAAGTTGGCAATTGCTTCCTTTTGTAATTAGTATTTACCCAATATATATTCGCTGTAGATTCTAGGTCTGCATGGCATACCAAATTCCATGTGGACTCAAAACGTGCTGTGTGTGGCAAACATTATCTTTATCGGGACCTAAGTGGTCTCATAGGGTTGGCCACCTCAAGATTGAGGACTTTTACTTGAGACTGATGGGGGGACTGTGGATACTTTTCCTAGGGAGACAATCACTAGAGCAAAGAAATCGGGTTGAGCAGTGCTGCCATGCTTTTTGATGAAAGTAAGTAAGCAAGTATTGAATTGATTGTGCTTTCGACCTCAAATAATCCTACATGGACACCTAGAAGTTGTCTAGGGCACGTGGGATATGGCACAAACACCCAAAAATGAGTGAAATGTAATATAGTCATGAATGCCCCGTCTTGTAAGTTGTATACCCTATTGCTGTGTTGAGTCTTTATATGTAAATTGCATCTTGATGTTTTACCATATGATTCAGTCTGCAGCGTTTTCTTCCCCCTCCAGTTCACCCATCTATATTAGAAGTGATTCATGTTGATTCAGAAATGGTTTTTACATGCAGGAATACCAAAGCTTTAGGATTGGAAGTGACGGAAATCTGCAAGGAGTTGGCCTCTTTATAAATGTTGAACCAAAAACTGGGCATTTGGTGAGTGATATATCAGAAGTTTAGCAATTATTTTCCATTACATGCATGTTCTGTTGCATCCATCAAAATTCGGCGTGTATCAGACATCATCCTTTAATTGAAGATATTTTAAAAAGTGCAATATGTGAAAGTTAAGGAACTAGATTTCTACCTCAAATGGAATGATCTGCCCGTGAATGAGAAAGAAGTCCCATTAGAGAGACTATCACACATTTCTGATAGTCAATAAGAGACAGCAAGCATGGGTAGTAGATTATTGCTCTATGACTTTGGGATGAAGAATTCCCTTTTTCCCTAGAAAAATTTCCATTTTTTCCTGTGAGCGAGGATCATTTGAATTTCAGCTCTATCCATGGTATTAGCATCTAAAGGATATCTGCAGCTGAATTTGTTTTGCACGAGCTCTTTATACCCATAGTACAATTAGGAATCATCATATTTTCTTTCTTCTGATGGCTAACAAGGCAATCCCTGACATGCTATTGCACATTGTGTAAAATCATTAAAGCATGATCCAATTCCAATAAATTTATGTCTTCTGAAGAATTTTGTCATTCTATATCCCCTTGTCCCTTTTGATATTTGGCAACAGAAGTACAGACATATCAAGTGTTTTATCTCTTGAGTTACACTATGTCTGCTTCTTAAGCCATTGAACAAAGTCACACATGCTTTCTTAACTTATCTGACCCATCCCAAAGTATGTTTTCTTAATTTATCTCTTGAGCTACACTATGTACTTCTAGATGGTTTATTAACAGATTCAATCACCATACATTCATGATCTATAGTCAATTATTTGTTCTTATTGCAGATTGTTTTGTCTTGTGTGGAGGGTAGCCCAGCTGCTCGTTCTGGTATACGCGAAGGAGATGAACTGGTTGAAATTAATGGTATGTTAGTAATAACATTTTGTCCTTGCTAATTTGTGAAATTGAAACGAAACTCATTTACCTCTTAACATGTGATTTATCACTTTTATGACACTACCAGAATCTTTTTGTGCAATTACTTAAAAGTTGTATGCGAATTTCGTAAGCTACATTAGTAAAAAGTTTTTATTGGCTTACAATACCAACATTAAGCATAATACATATTGACAAGTGAAACAATAGGGAATTACGATTTCTTTTAATTGATTACCGAGGACTTGCCACTCCATTTTTTTCTTTAATTCAAAAAACAGAGTTTTTAAAAATGAAGAACCCGATAAAAGCTAATATTGATGTTCATAACAGCGCGTAGGAATGCTGAAATGCCACCTAGTAGATGTGGGCATAGTTTGGGGCCTGGGCATTTCTGTGTTAGTTTGACAAAAGAACATATATGACCATTGCTTAAATTTTTCAAGGGATTTGAGATTTTAATCTGATTTCGTAATCGTACAGAGCCTCACTCAATTTACAATTTCACCTGAGCACTTTTCTATTTATTATTTTTATTGTCCAGTCTTTATTCCCTCCTATTTTGTTGTGGTCATGATGTAGTCTAGAATCTTGCAATATACTTCTTAGGCTCTTTGTTGGAGTTGGTGGCTCTTTGTTTGGGTTGGTAGCTGTTTTTTTAGTGAACACCAACTATTATACTTGTTTAATATCTCTGAAATGCTAAGACTCATATTTGAACTGTTCTATCCAAATGAAAAATGTAAGATAAATATTCGTGTTTGAGCACATTAATCGTGCTTTAATCATTCAAATTCCCAATGAAGGATGGTATTTCATTGTTAGTGTGGTTTAAACTAAATTCTTTTAGTGTTGTTTTGGGACATCAGGGGAGAAGCTTGACGGCATTGATGGCGAATCAGCAGCGCAGAAGCTAAGAGGTCGTGCTGGAACAACTGTCATTGTAAAACTCCACAGTGTACTCATCGAACTATTTTGTAAATTCTAATTAATTCACCTCCAGAATGAATGATTTTGATGCATTTCTGAAGCAAAGCTAACAAGCTATTAACGTTTAATGTTTGTTATAGTTATTTGGGTTTTACTAAGCAAAGTCTGATGTTCTCTTCAAATGCTAGTTTCTTATCCGTTTTTCTTTGTTTTATTCTCCAGGGTAATGATGGGAGGAATGCCTCTAGTTTCAGAGAGGTATTGATTTGATACAGTGCACTGCTACAAAATTGCTTTCTTATCATAAGAATAAAATATCTTTAAATTAACATATGACGGCACTATGGTGTCATGCTAGTATATGCATTTAACTACAGCTCATTGTAAATTTCTTCGGTAGTTTAATTTAATGAACTTATATGGAATTATGCCCCATCTGCTTGAAGGTCAAATTACCTCGTGAGCTTATTAAGCTTTCCCCTATATCCAGTGCCATCATCCCTCATAGAAGTCCAGATGGCCGTCTGTCAAAGACCGGATATGTAAAGCTATCAGCCTTCTCCCAGGTAGTTATGACTTACTCATATTTGCCCTTGCCGAGATTCTTTATTTCTTTTTTATTTTACTGTAAACTAATGACATCAAATAGATATTTTACTGGTTATTTAACTTCTCAGTGAATTTATATTATCATGAACGAAAAATCGCATGCTTTTAATATGACAGACAGTTGCTGCTGATATGGAGAATGCAATTCATGAAATGGAAAATCAGGGTGTACACTCATACATACTGGACCTGAGGAATAACCCAGTAAATTCCTAATTCTTAAAATCAGAACATAGAATATTTTTTATGTTCATCAGCTTGCCTTTTTTTTATTATTATTATTATTCTGAGTGTTTTTTTCCTCTCTTTTACAATATATTGAATAGGGAGGGTTGGTTAAAGCAGGACTTGATGTTGCCCGAATATGGCTTGATGGAAATGAGACTCTTGTGAATACAATTGATAGGGATGGGAATATGCTACCCATCAACATGATCGGTGGCCATGCCTTAACACATGATCCACTTGCTGTGCTTGTAAGTTTCAGACTGTTTTATTTATTCTTTTTGTGAAACCATACTCTTGATTGCTTTGGATCGAGTAAGCTACTTTGGTACAAAAATGTGTGATTTCTGACCATAACTTTTGTGATATAGCTGGAGAACTGTTGCATTTTTTTTCCTTGCATGGAAGTGGAATATACCAAGTTCTGATTCTTTAATTTTTGATTTAGTTGAGTGCAAAGCAAAGCGTATATGAAAAGATCCTTAGAAAGCATCTGAAATTTTTCCCAGTTGTGTGATTTTGCAATTAGATGTAGCAGTTCTATTCTAGACTTGCCAAGCTGCTCCAGATTAACAGTTTTAGTTCGATTCATTTGATGAATAGACTAAATGTTGCCTATTTATAGATGATTTAGTATCGATTTGGCTTACCACCTTGATCACCCAAAACCAATGTACAAATTTGAAAGTATTTTCACAAATACTTGCATTATAATATTTTTTTTTCACCAACAAGGTTGGCAAATTATTTGACTGCCAAATTATCCCCTTTTGAGATAGGTGAATGAGGGAAGTGCAAGCGCAAGTGAGATTTTGGCAGGGGCACTACATGACAATGGCCGAGCAATCCTTGTGGGGCACAAAACCTTTGGTAAAGGAAAAATTCAGGTACTTAAGAGTACTCATTGTCCACCTTCATGGTTCCAATGTCCGTTTAATAGCCTTTTAGTCTGCCTAACTTAAGTGCCAATCTCCATCAGTTTTTAGGAGTTTCTGGCAATATTTTTTGATCATCCGCTCCATGATTTTTTTCTAGTCCTGACATCTAACATAGTAAAACATTTTGCTGCAGAGTGTTACGGAGCTGCATGATGGATCGGCTTTGTTTGTCACGGTCGCAAAGTATTTATCACCGGCACTTCATGACATAGATCAGGTTGGCATAACCCCTGATGTTCAGTGCACAACAGACATGCTCAATTCACCTAAAGAATTCTCCTTATATAAGGATAAGAGCGCCGTCTCGTCTTTGGAAGCAGATTCCTGTATCATGGTAGCAGAGCATGAATTGGACATTCAGGAATCTAAAGGTACTGCCTCTTGAAAGGAATGTGACCCTTTCATGCCTTGCACTTTGCATCTTAGACATTTATTTGTATAAATGAGGGAAACAATTTCTCTGTTACAAATTTACAATATTTATCTGTACACATGTCTTTATACAATTAAGGGTAGAATAATAATGTAGACAATAAATCGTGTATGAATATTTCATAGAAAAAATAACATTTCCTGCATACATTTCTGCTTATCCTTTTGTCAATGAGATATGAAGATGAATGTTTTTTTTTTTTTTTTGGTTAATAAGCATTCTGTACTAAATTAACAGAAATTGAAAGTACTCGTAAGCTTCCCCAATGGTTAGATATATGTCTAAAATCGCAGTGGCAATCATATGCATGTGACTTTAACTTCACCTAATCAAATTGGTAATGGAAAGTAAAAAATCCAATACAGTAATATATAAAGCAAAATAGAATCAAAAGTAAACATCTCCTCTGCATACAAGAAAAGCAATATATATATTCACCTAGAAGTATACAATTAAATTATGAATTTAAGTAACGTAGCTAGTAAAAAAGAATGATATCAATTTATTTATGGTTAATCAATCCCATCGATCAATGCAATATCATGGATCATACCACTAACAAACATTTTGATGAAAGTATACACAAAAACTTAGCTAGTTGATGATCATCGTCATCTACATCACTCACAAAACAAACAAGCACTCTTGCATGAAAAGATTAATGTACGTGGCCAGTTACAGTTATCTAAATTCAGTGCGAGAGAAGAGCAACGAGAGAGAATATTATTGAGGAAAATATCAATGTCCCGGAAACTGGCAAGGCGAGCCCGGTTCCAGTGACGATGGTGGGGGACGGTGCCGATGGTGCCATAGCGCCACCTTGTGCCATCGCGGCCGGTACGTGTAACAATGCCACCGCCATGACAATGAGAATGTGAGCTGCAAAAGTTCCAAAATGTGCCATTTTTAGGTAGTATAGGAATGTAAAACAACGGGGGGAGAGAGAGAGAGAGAGAGAGAGTTGTAGTGATTGAATGTAGGTTATGTTATTATGCGTTTGGAAGAGTCAATATATAGTGGTCTGTTCGGCTTGTGTGGAAATTATACCGTAATTAGTTTTGGTATGACTTTTCCGCCACGGTTATGGAACCCCACAATAGTCAATAATTGAGTTGGCCACGTTTCCTAATCATGGGACTATGATGTTGTACCGACAAGGAAAACTGAAGTGCTGCCTGCCTTCGTGGAGGTTTTTAACCAACGTGTCGACTGGCGATTGGAGAAGATACGTTCTACAATGCGGCAGTCTATCTTTCCTCTTTCATGGTCAATGGTCGGTGTGATTACTTTTCAGCCAGCTAATCTGCGTGATGTACATCCATTCCCCTCCGTTGGATCGAAAACAAGTGGGGCTGCAGAGGAAGTTTGTGAATTGTGGTCCACCTCACATCAATTCAACACAAACAAGAATTTAGAGCTTGTTTGGTTAGTTTTCTAAAAAAATTGAAAACATAAAATAACTTGTCAATCCTCTAAATTTTAAAAAACGAAAAATACAAATCTTAACTCAAAACCATTTTGAAGATTCTGAACTCAAGAAAGGATAGAATAGTCGTTTCAGTAGATGGGTCGAATTATCAAAATTTTGGGTGTCCATCATGTCATGGGGATGATTAATTTGAGAGGAAAAGTATGGTAGTATCTCAATTCCTTAATTATGAGAAAGAAATTAGGTGAAGTGGCTTTATAACTTATAAGAATGAGAACGACCCAGAGAAAATATAGCCTTCAAAGCTCTCTCCAATTGGGAACTGGAATGGATCATCTCCCCAATACATTGAAAAATATACTTTTTCCTAGTGAGAGAGAGAAATATCACAAACTACTCGAGTTGACAACAACGAGGGAAGGAAAGAAGATAGATAAAAAGGCAATGAACAATTTCACTACAGAATAAAAACCAATCACACATATCCAGCATTGGCACTAGTTACACATATAGATAAAATATACCATTCCACATAATGCTTACAAAAGAAATTTTTTATGGGAAAACATATCAGAGAACACAATACTTCCAAGATATCTAGTTACTTCCGCCTGGATCTTCCGGACGTCTTTCGACTTTCAAGTTTTCTCTGTGCGGCTTCAAATTCTTCTTCAGTGGGTTCCGAATCTGGTTCAGCTCCACCATATTTGGTCACCAGAGACGAGAACATGGAATCAAATCGATCTCTCCGTTCATTTCGACGTTGAGAAATGATTGCATATACATCTTCTGACTCTTTCCTTGATCTGTAAAGCATTTTACAGTATGGCAAGCTTGTATAATACCGTTTTAATTCGGGAAGAAAAAGGAATAAGAAACACAAATTATTAAAAAGTAGTATATCGATGGGAAACGCAGAAAAATGTCTCACTTCTCTCTCCGTCTCAAAGGACTTGTTGGTGGTTTTGTTTCAGACACTTGCTTAGCCCATTTCTGATATGCTTTGGTCGACTTCAACTCTCCTGCATGAGAGAGTAATTAGTATCAAATAAAACACTGGAGTACAGATGTTCCCGGTATGCTGGACATATTACATCTGAGGGCCTGAATCAAGCTAACAATTCTAAAGGACAAAAATTCTCCGTTAATTAACTACTTAATGGTCCAAACTCGAGGATTATTAAAGAAAAGAAGAAAAAAACAAAAGTATATTTCACCACCAAGTATTAGCTTGAGTGGTATCTCCAACTCCCAAAGATGAGGCTGAGGGTTCAAATTCTAATTAGCGAAAAGTGGGTGTGCTAGTGTGTCTTACCTATCCAAATAAATAAAGAAGTTTAATTGGAAAGATATGATAATAAAAAAAGATTTTATTCAGAATAAATATATTAAGTAACAAGGTGAACTCAGATGGAACAACATTATGCAATCATCCGAATTCTTACAATGTGAATCTTGTAAAGACAGATAAACCAAGATTTTTGGGTTTCAATATTCTACTTTCAAAAGTTTTACATTGGGTCAGCCTCAGATTCAGATTTTCTCCAATTCAAAGGACAAGAACAGCTTTGCTAGCAAAAGTAGGCTGTACAAAAGTTAATAGAAACCTTCACCTGCAGATATTGCCTCATCAATAATATCCTTGAATCGATGTGAATCCAGCTTAGAATCTGAGCATAACATTGAACAGAAGAGCCTGTGAAAGAAAGGACTTTAGAAGACAGGCATGTGCTTAACATATTGTAGGTAAACACTTTTTTTTATTATTAGTATAAAGTAGGGAAACACTTGAGCAGTTATACCTGTTCATATTTCCCTTATACTTCTTGTACAGGCCAATCAAATCATTCTTCTCTGAGTCAGATCCTCTATAGTTGGCTTCAAACTCTTCAATATCAGCCTCAGTAACCTGAAAGAAAAATGCAGTGCTTATTAAAATAAAGAGTTTGAGAAGATTATAACATGAAATCTAGAAAGTTGTCATAGCCAGATAAAAGTGATTTAACCTTTTTGTACATGGTTTGGAAAAACTGCTTCAAGTTCTGAACAACATCTCCTGCAAGGTCCTGCAAATCAGAAAAGAAAATATCAGATGCTTGCTTCTTTACAAAAAAACAGAAGCATTTTAATATTGTAACAAACAGAAAATATTTCCATTGTGTTTCTGACAGCAACTGAAACGAGTCAAGTTCACTTCATAGCTTTGAAATGAGAGTCTTACATATTTTGGAGATTATTTTTTACAATTTGCAAAACGGCATCAATTTAACTTTTCTGAAGAGTTTCTGACATGACAATTTCTGCAAGGACTGTAATTTTGTCCACTGACGAGTGAATCTTCAATAATGGATTGGCAACACCAAATGGTATCATAGAAAAATGGATGTATGGAGTGTTCTGAAATCCAGACACACTGTAGTTTGAGTTCTTTAAAAACCAACAGGTTTTGGTAATTACTCACTTCATCATCAACACAACCAGTTTGATCATAGAGTGCACGTTTCTCCTCATCACCAAGAATTGATATAACCTTCTGCAGTTGCTGAAATTTCTCTTTGGCTTCCTATGAAGGAAAAATGGAGTTACAAATAAATAAACAAATGAAGAATGAATTTTAGCATCATGAAAAATCAATTTTCACCTCATCACCAGGATTTTTATCAGGGTGTAGTCGCAATGCCAACTTATAGTACGCTTTCTTTATTTCCTGTTGAGATGCTGACTTTTCCACGCCAAGAACCTAAAAGGCGCTGAGTTATTATTTAGTATTATTTGCCTTGCTTCATGTTGGATCAACAAATCATACAGCCATAGAGGGATTGATAGAATAAAATAAGAACAAGGACTAAATGTGAAGGCACAAACACCGTATGGTAAACAATGCATATTGCATGTTCTGATCAATCAGAAGCCAAACATAGTAATTATAGTATGTCAACATACCATTACCACATCATATAAAATTCAGTGTATTTCAGAGAATATAATCCTCATTTCAGCTGTTCACATAGATAACATTCTTGCATTAAAATCAAATTCTAATAGAAGCTTCAGATAAAAGCAAGGAAAATTACATCATCACCTATTCCAGGAAGAACAATTAATTATCATTAAAAATTAAAGCATTTACCCACCGATGAAAAAATATATACATTGAAATGGAATTTCATAGAACAATATCCAATATTTATTAAGAACAAGTATACTAAATCCTTTCTTCTCTACAAATTCAAATAACACAAAGCAATGATATGTAGTTTGCAACAACGAATGACACAAAGTAAATAAAAATAATAAAATTGTCCTCAAACCTCTTGTAGGAATTAGATGGTTCAAATCTCTTACTGTATCAAAAAAGAGCACACATTTTTACCACATATTGTAAAGTGACTTTAAAGCCTTGAAAATGCCTCAATTAGGGACTATCTAAGTCATACTATGTTGAGGCCCATGAGGAGAAGGAGAAAACTGTTATATGGACTCTTCAAAAAATGTATAAAGTACCAATGACAAACACACGCAACAACATCAGTATGGTATAATATGTTTGACATGCGTTGTTAGACATGGAGCTAACTAAGAGAAAAGATATTGATTCAAGCTTATTATACAGATGGAGGTAAAACTATCTTGTTGAGTTCCTTTTTACATAATTGCTTCAAAGTGAGTAAAACAGCTACATTAAACACACAATCCAAGTAAGTATTTTCAACAAACTCGTAACTGCTACAACATTTGAAAAATTACGAGTTAAACATCGTATTTTAAGATAACAGTAACTAAAAGGGTACTAGAGGAAAAGACTGAACTCGATGTTTAGCATTAATTAAGCAAAGTGGCTGCTCTCAAAGTCAAGACCACATTCTCACGCTTGACAATCCAAAAAAATCAAGATAACAGTATGCTACCTTAGATATGATCAAAATTCAATCTTGAAGAAATTCAAAATATTTGTTTAAAAATAAATCAAAGTATAGAAAAATATTTAACAATCATAATAACAATTTTTCTGAACATTTTTTGTCAATTTTAAAATTGTTGCAAGAGATAGTACAAAATGAAAACATAGGATTCATGTAGCCGACCCCAAGTAGTTAGAAAAAAGGCTTGGTTGTTAAAATTATTGTGAAAATGAATAAAAAAGGAAAAGTTCAAACCATTAATAGATGCTTGTATATTTATTTTAAAAGGGGTGGCATCTTCAGAGCAGGAGAGGCCTTTTACTCTCCATTAACCCAAAAAGAATCATCCCAAACCTGTCCCAATAGGGGCTGGACAGGACAGTTTAATTGACATCCTTCTTTGCTTTGAAATTCCTTTTCTTTTTCCTAAGCAAAATTATATAATCAAACTAGAGCTAAACAGCAAAGCAAAGTAAGGGCATACCTTACAAAACAGATGGCTCAAAAAAATCCATTTCCAAAAGCTACCAACAACAAAAAGCAAAATCAACAAACTCCTACAAACAAAAGAACACCAATACAAACAAACCTTAGTAGTCCTATTGTCAGTCGTTTCCATTATCCTCTTCTTCCTCGTTTGCTGATTATGCTAAGTTTTAACACAGATTCTATCACAAACTAGAATATACCCCAGCGCATTTATCAGAAGTCCCATAGCCTCCAAAGCCACTGAAGGACACTTTCTCCCTTGCACCACCAATCATTCAAATTCCAATCACAGCAACTAAATCCAATCCAGCAATGCCAAATATTAATCATCAGTTATATAATGAATATCAGTTAAGGTCATACCCTTGGAATCCATAGCTTCCCAACATACTCTTCTAGCCATTTGACAGGCTTCCATTCCTTCACCTTGGTGTAGTAGCTGATTTCTATTTCTCCAACCTTTGTGAATCAGTTGCTTTTAAATTTTGTAAATAATTGTTCATGTCTTCTGATGATTTTCTTTTGCATTTCATTGCCATAGATAACTTCTTATCTTTTAAAATCTACATATTTCTCTAAGAAATAGTTGGAAATCATTCAACATTTCCAATGTGGTTAATGTCTATATAATTCATAGAAGAAAAAGTGGCAGCTCTTGTTGTGCAGAAACAAGAGAGAAAAATCATTTCTTGATTTAACCTTTTCAAGGCATTAACTTTATACTTGTGACTCATTGCCATGTCTTGAACTATATTTGATTTTCAAATCCTAGCTTCCATCTACGGTGAGATTATTACAATCTAATACAACTAGTCGGTAAAATTGCCTACAGGTTCAGGAAGCATCACTATATGTTAAGAATTCTCATATCTGAAGCAATTACACTTTAGAAGTAGACCTAATTAACAAATTAAGGCAAACATAAGCCACAAATTCATATATCCGCTGTGCAAAATCGAGCATGCAAACCATCTCAGAAAAACGAATAATTATCAGATACCTCGTACAAGCTCTTCTCCGTTGAAGATTGACTGAGATTTTCACAATGTTCTTGCTCTTCCTCTCGTTCATCGTTGTCTTCCGAAACCCTAGCTTTCTTTCGCCTCCCCATTTAAGAAAAGACAAATTAACTTTACACAATGAAAAATTAGAGCGCTCTGTGTGTACACAGTGTGTGGAGAGAAAAACATGAGAGATAAGAATGATCTCTCTCTCTATATATATATGTGTATATATATCTCATCAGTCCGGTGATGAATTCCCGCCATATCAGCCCTAAAGTTTTACATATTCCCGCCCTATGATGATCTCAATCGAATCCGGCTACCACGTGGGACCAAGTCGACTGTAGGGTAATGATCTTGCCACGTCTTGAGTTAAATTGAAATTTTTGTCCTACAATTTGGTAGGAACCAAATCCAATAACTTATTAAAGCGAAAATGGAAACGAAGAAACAATTTTTTTGAAGAGGAGACAAGGAGGAATGAGAAAAAGAAAATCATTGACTCATCTCTTTTTCTTCACAAATTTTTATTCTTTTAAATATGAATGGAAGACGAAAAGAAAGAAATATTTTAAATTACAAAATTATTCTTATAATTATGAGCAAAATACACTCACACCCGTGAGATATATCCTAAAAATACTCATATGTATAATTTATTTAAACTTACACTCACACCCTTTGAGATTTGAGTTGTGAATGCACACAACTCCCAACAATCATTCATCCGTTAAAAAATATATTGACATTATGCAAAATGTCTTTTTTAACCTCTCCATTAACTAAAAAGACCATATTGCCCCAATTTTACATTTTCACTTTTACAAAACTACCATTGCTTCAATTTTAACCTTCATTCAAATTCTATATTCACTGAGATCCAAAAAGAATCGAAGATAATAATTCAAGAAAAATGCTTTTATTAAGATAGATTTTATTTCTTTAATTTCTAACATTTTATCTAGAAGAAAATCATCCAAATAATAAAGCATTTTAATTTATAGCATCCAAATAATTTCTAGTATTTTAATTTCTAGCATTTTATTTAAAAATAACTTTTTTTAACGAAAAAAAACAACTTTAAATAGGATCTAAAAGAACAAATTTATAATATGACATTCACAATAATATAGAATAATAAGCAATAAAAATTAATAAAAATACCTACCAAGGAGACATGAACTATTTTAAAAAACACACCTAAGAAATTTGCAGTAGAGCATCTATAGTTGAAGAAAACAAATAACAAAAATTTAAAATGATATGCCTCGTTAATATATATATATATATATATATATATATATATATATAAAGCAACACCTTCAACCAAAATAAACAAAATAAATCTATGCACATAGTTGGATGGAAGCCAAAAATGAATAAAATTCTTTAGTCTTCACCAAAGGCAACGGCTAAGGATTTCTAAAAATTTTACACTATTCCATTTCAAGTATTGAGTGTACTAATTCAATATCCAGAAAATTAAATTTATAATGCGTGTTCAGTCCAATAATACACAATTCTGACAAGGCTCCTTCAATATATCTAATATAATAAAAATATGTTTCATTTACAACTTCTTAGATTAATGCAATAAATAGTTTGAGAATATGAGAAATATGGACATGGTGCATTGTCACTATCATCATTATTTAAAGGTCAATTTGGTCTTTTAAATTTATTTAATTTTTAAAATATAATATAGTTATTATGTTGATGGGTAGCTTTGTAATTTCACATGCTAGTTGGTAGCCCTATACTAACAAGGGGTGTGAGTGTAGGTTTAAACAAACTATGCATATGAGTATCTTTAGGACAAACTTCAAGGGGTGTGAGTGCATTTTGCCCTATAATTATTTGATAAATCCAGATTACTATAAATAGTGATGGGTATAATGGTAAAAATAAATAAAAACTCTCTCTTCCTTTTTCTTCTAACAAACAAAGTAAAATATTTTGTATCTCATTCTCTACTTTTCCATTCAACCAACAAAAAAGAAGAACGAACACAATTTTCTTCATTGGAATATCTCATCCATCCCTTCCTTTCATCTAATTTTTTTCTCTTTTGTCAAACGGAGCATAAATAAATTCCATTCAATAATAATTTGATTTGACCAAATATGATATATTATATATATTATTTTACTATTTCATTTGTATGGATTTCAATTCAATTCCTTCTTTTTCTTTTTCCACTCAAATTTAAAAAACTCATATTTGAGAACATAATCCAATAAACATTATTCTAAAATTTATACAATTGTTTCAAATTAACATTAACATTTTTTTCCAATAACATAATTTTAAATTTTTCAAAAAGTTATGAAATCATCATATGCAATAGGGGGTGTTCCAAATTTTAAAATTATAAAATTTAAATAAACGTAGATCAGGTCGGAGCTCATATCGAGTTCGGGTAATTTCCTTCAAATACTACCTAGATATGTCAACGGATCGAATCTGGCCTGATCCAATCCGAATCTAATAAGAAATATACTCGATTCAATTCAATAACCCTGCAAATTTATCTGAAATGTAATTTTATAGTTTATCGAATGTCCAATCTATTAAGAGGTTTATTTTTTGTTAATTTTTTTAAAGTAAAGTTAAAAAAAGTGAGAGAAAACCTAAAAAATATGAACAAAAAAAGAAAAGAAATTAGATATTTGGTTAAAAAAAATATATAAGGAAAAACAAAACTTAAATAAAGTTAGGAGGCCTAAATTACAAAGTGGTCTATTTTAAAATTTATTTTTTACTTTGGTTGAATTAAACAAAATAATCACATATGCATTGAAAATTATTATTAAGTCCAAAATGCCCTTCAATCTCTTATTCCAATTCACACTAAATTATGTTTGGTTCATGTGCGACTGAAGGAGCGTTGTGCATGACTAAATAAAATTCAATAGATCATTATTTTTTCGTCTCACTGAAAGAAAATTTTACTTTAAAAAATAAATAAATAAATTAGTGAACTAATTTTTGAATTGTATGGCAAATTCATGCGCCAATGGTTCTTAGTTTTGAAGTTTTTTAAATATGATGAACGATTTCACTAGTCACATTTTGAAGTTGACATTATCAACTATCTAATTTATATTTGCTTGTTTAAACATGTTATTAATTTGATTTAGTGAACATACATATTTTATGTATAATGACTTATAACTCATTTGCTGATAAAGCTCAAATTTTGTTTGCATTTGCAGGCATATTTGAAATTTATAGGAGTCTACTTGTGAAATTTGAAATTTTTTTATCTTTGTGTCTCGTATTTTGATGTAATATCTCTTCCTGATACCCATATTTTTTAGGCATATCAGACCGAAAAGTTACCCAAACACATCTGAAAAATCTACTTCATTCCTATTAAGATATAATTGATCTGTTGTGATACCACAAGTTACAAGTGTATTCACTTACACTAATCTAAGAGGAAAAAGAAGTTGGCTGTCATTCAGGGTCATATCTATAAATGGACATCAAGATGTGGACAAAAAAACTATTTGTTTCCATTACTATTCGAAGAATTATATAATACAAGTTTGTTAGAAAGATAACAAAAGATCCTAAAGATAAGCATACAGCTCACTGATACAACAAATTTACATTTGAAATATTCAGAAATAACAAGCTAACTAAAAGATAATAACAAAAGTTTAGGAGAATAACTGTCATCTAATAATATCAGGCGGTCTAATTTTAACTACTTTACAACATAATAACATACTCACAAGTGCTTGTATAACGTTTATTTTGCTTTACTTTATTGGTTTGTTCACTTTTATTGGATTACTTTTATATTTCTTGAGTGAATGAACTATTTGATTTAAGAACGATAATTTGATACTTTGGAATAATAGATTGAAAGACATTTTGTACCAGAATAATAATTTTCAATACATATGTAATTATTTTGCTTAATTCAACTAATGTGAAAAATAAAATTTTAAAATAGATCACTTTATAATTTAGGTCTCTTAACTTTATTTCAAGGGTAATTTTTTCAAAAAATAAACTGTGAAAAATAAGAGAAAGAAAATAATTAAAAAAAATTGAAGAAAGAAAATTTGATACAATTAAGAATTACAATATTATACATCATAAGCATGTAAACAATATTTTTAATTAGTTTTTTATCAACTTAGACTACATACTAATTGAGTGTTCCAGTTTACCTGTCCACTTATGGAATGTGAATTCACACATTTTAAGAGAGTTATTTTTTTATAGTTTTTATTGCATTGTAGCGAATGAATTTACAAATTTATCCTTCTTAAAAGATATTCTTGATCTACACATTAATTAGTTTTATTATTTCAATACTTAAAAAAAAAATTGGTGTAACGAAGAGAATAGTATATTTGGTAGATCTGATTAGTAACCGATGAAATTGATTATAATCCAATTAATAGGATTCGGATTAAAATGCATCAATTGACAAGTTACAATCCTATGAAATGGAAATGAAAATGAAAATAAAAATAAAAATAAATGAATAGGGATAAAATAAGTTGGCTTGACTCAGTGGAAAGCGCTGGTTGGCAAAGAAAAGGTATTTTATATAGGAAGATCAAGAGAGATCATAATACCACTCAAACCTCTCTCTCTTTCTCTCTCTCTCTCTGCCATTCGATTTTACCGATTACCGATAGGAATATATGATTCGATTTAGGTAACATATGTCTCTCTGCCGATAGTAATCTGTGATTTTTTTTGGGCGGTGATTTAGGGTTTTTGGTTACACATTGAATTGAGTGAGGATCCATCTGGTTCGATTTTGCGACTCGTGATCGGCCGAAAGCTGTCGTCGTCTTTACAACAGGTGAGGGTTTCCTTGACATTTTTGTGTCGTCTTGATATTTTAGTCTAATTAGTTGTGTACTTAACTACATATATGAAGTTGTCCTTCCTTTGTTTTATATATATATATATGTGTGTGATGATGTGTGCTTTCAATTGTTTTCATGGGTGGAGTTTAATTGTTTGAATATGTAAAGATGATTCCATTGTATCACCGAAGGGTTATGGAAGGTTCAAAGTTAGGACTTTTAAGCGTGTGTTTGAGACCCATCTAAAATTGTCAGTATAGGTAATGATAACGGATTGTTAGGAAACCCTTTATTTCTTATGTGGTGGGTTTTTAATATACGATCGAATTGTAATGGTATGTATTGACTCGTTTGATATGCTGTTTCATTACGAGTGATTGTTAGTTTTACTTGTTCTGGTAGTATCTATTTACTTATTTAGAGTTTTTTATATTTATTTTTTCCATATTTTATGTTTGGGTTTGTGTGTTTGAATTATTGTGTTATATATCAGCTGTGGATACAATCTGGGTCATTGTTACTTCTATTAGATTCCCCTGAATAAATTAGACTCTGTAAAAGAGGTCATCTTCTGTTGTCTTCTACATTTGAGGATTTTGGTAAACCGTAAACGTTCAGGGAACAATTTAGGTAAAAGAGCAGCGGTCAGGTTTTGGAAGGGGCAACTTCTTTCAGTATCTCAAGAAGTGCGATTTTTGCTGTCACTACAGATGAAATGAATTGAACTCGAGCTTAATGTTCAGGCTCATTTTTCATACAAGCCGATGCTTGAGCAAGACTGAGCTTGGCATGTTAAGGACATTTAACCAAACTCGTTCCTAAGTTTTGTCGGACCAATAAAATTTATCCAATAAAACATTCCCTTAACACTCATTTTAGCCTAACATGATATTTCTATACCTTTATTCAAACATGCTTAAAAATGAGATTAGATTTATTTTATATCTAGAGGCTTATCTGTGAGTTATGCAGTGCGGAAGTGGTGTGAAAGGTTTGATCTTAAGACAAAAGACTTAGAGGGGGGTGAATAGGTCAAACTTGCTCTTTTGATTGATTTTTGACTTATTTTAATTTTTACCAAATTAAAACTAAATCAATCACACAAAGCACTACATAAAGTGCAATAAAGTAAAGTTTGAGTAAGCGATGACACTGGAATTTTTTATGTGAAAACCTCGAGAGGAAAAACCACTGAGACTAGCCATCCTGGGTGAAACTATCCATTATGATGAGAAAGAGTATAACGAGTTCTAGTGTCTTTGAAACTGCTCCCCACAGGAGTCTATGATTCCAATGCCTTTGGAATCACCTGCTGTTGATACACTTAGTGTTATCTGATCCCAGTGCCTTTGGAATCACCAGCAACACCGATCCATGCCAACGCAATAGTGTGTGCTCTCGAAGAAAGAAAAACACTCATTGGACGTAAAGAGCTGAAATTGTAAAAAATAATCCGTGTGTCTATATTCTATGAAGAGCTGGAGAAAAGATGAGTTTTTATAGACAAGAGAGTCCAAATAAAAGTAGAAAAAAGTGCTTTAAAATCTCATTGGACGTCCCTAGAAGTTTGGTTGAAAAAGGAGTTGAAATCTTATAAAAAAAGGGACAATTTCGGAGCCACTAGGACAAGTCCTACCGGTTGGACTTTGCAGGTCTTAGAAACTGAGACCTGTTGGACTGGTTGGACTTTTTTCGACCATTTGGACTCATTTGGAACCTTTTTCCTGAAGTTTGTGCAGATGGCCTGACTTTCCGGACTTTGTTGAGGGGTCAAACGAACTCAATATTAAGCAAATAATAGATCGTTTGAAAGCTTATCAAGTCTAGTTTCCAACCATATAAAGATCATCTTGAAATTCCACAAGTGTGGAGTGAGGTATTGCAGAAATAAGACAAGTATGTCATAATCGTACTGAATAAAATGCCCTATATTGGTATTGATTCAAAGCCCATTCATCTCGTGTTCAAGGGTTTTCAAAAACATATTTTGACTCTAAAAAATTTCAAAAACCCTTTTTCAAAGCAAGTGTTCTCACACTCACTTACCTCTTCTAAGTGATATTCAAATCCGATCGATAGGTATTGGGCTTTTGTTGATCATTTGTTGTTCAACTTCTGAAATCGAGACTCAAAGTAAACATAAAATTACAACTTGATTAACCATTTTGACACCGGAATTTGCCAACACAAAAACCAAGTTTCTCTCACCATTGCCCTCTCTCTCTCTCTCTCTCTCATATCAGTCTGCTATTAGTTTAATCACCATCCGATCTCTCTCTCATCTGCAAGTGCAAGATGCCAAGAAGTGCGATGGATTCTACGACGATGGTGAAGTGATTGTTAGTGGTGATGAGATTTTGATTTGAGGTTGGGGGAAGTTGATGCCATGACAAGATGAAAAGATTGAGAACGCCTAAAATCAATTTTTAAGGCAGCTTGAAGATTGATAGGCTCGCAGGGTGAAGACTAGTGAATTTAGGGGAGGTAGGTTCACAGACGATGATGTCTCGTGGGGCAATCAAGGAAGGTAATTATGGATCAGCAGATAAAGCCAACAAGCTGCAGAGGTGCTGGCAGTTGGTTTATGAGGGTGTTAAAAGATGGTGGTTGCAGCTCAGTTCTGATGATGGTTCAAGAGGATGCTTCTATAGTTTTCATGGGTGCTTAGGAGATGTAGTAGTGATGGCAAGATGTTCTGATGAATAAGAGAGTAACGCGATGATGTTGTGGTGGTGGCAACTCTGATGGCGATTCAAGAGGACACTGCTATAGTTGGATTTCGTTGGTGCTTAGGAGAGGAAGTGGTAATGGTGAGATGCTTTAGTGGATGGGGGAATTTTGTGATGATTTTGCGGTGGCCATATTTGGGATTTCGATAAAGCCGCGCTCCTAACTTCTGATCGGAGCTTGGTTTTTTCTGTCAAGTACTCCTAAGCCCAGCCTTTTCTTTCCCTTTCATATGAAAAAGACCTGCTATGTAATCTCGTTAGGCCACCCGAACCCATCGCACCTTTGGCAAGAGGAGTTAGAAAGGTGAAAAGAGAACAAGACAACACTTGCGTATATTGCTCCTAAGGGGTTAATGCATTTGTGAATTTTGGGTTTTGCTAAGGTGAGATGCCAAGGATTAATGAAGGGTATTAAGGTTGATGGCTGCCATGCAAGATGGCAGGTTGGCTTGGTATACAGCAATTTGGAAGATGGCTGGATTGCTATTGTTATCTGATACCAATTGGTTAGGGTAGACTCCACCTTTAGAGTGGTAAAGTGGTCATCTAAGGCCCCATGTCAATAAAAAGGCCTCTTAAAATATTGTAATATGGGTTTGTCATTTCTTTATGGGTTTTCTTTGTTTATGTTTTAGTTAATGGGTACCAACTAAAACTGGTTTCCTCATACGTGTCTATACTAGCAGATTTAGCATAAAAAGATCAAATTAATGAGCCAATCCTGCAACCAAAACTTTCTGCATCAGTTTCTTTGTACCATTAACGCGGGGGTGCAGGATGGTTAATATTGGTTGAGAGTATATTTTTCATCTCTGCTGCAGCTTAATTATTCACATCAACGCACTTGCATGTGCTGTTTACTTGCTTTTATACTTGCATGCATTACTATATTTGTGTATGTTGTTGGTTGGGATGTAGATTTTTTGTACTCTTAGTCATTGACATAATTTTGCTGCTGGTAGCTGAATAGATGGAGTCTTCCAAAGAGACTGGATGCCAAGCTCCAGAAGGCCCCATTCTTTGCATCAACAACTGTGGCTTCTTTGGTAGTGCTGCCACCATGAACATGTGTTCCAAGTGCCACAAGGACATGATCTTGAAGCAGGAACAGGCCAAACTTGCAGCTTCTTCCATTGAGAACATCGTAAATGGTGGATTGGGCATCACTGGCAAGGAGCCTGTTCTTGTTAGTGATGTGGATGTGCAAGCCGGACCGGTGGAGGTGAAGCTTGTTTCTACACAAGCATCATGTGATTCATCCTCTAGCCAGAGTTCAGAATTGAAGGTGAAAGAGGGTCCTAATAGGTGCGGCACTTGTCGCAAACGTGTCGGTTTAACGGGTTTCAATTGCAGGTGTGGGAATATCTTCTGTGCAGTTCATCGGTACTCTGACAAACATGACTGTCCATTTGATTATCGGACTGTTGCTCAGGATGCTATCGCCAAAGCCAATCCTGTTGTGAAGGCAAAAAAGATTGACAAAATCTAGGAGCCATGGACTGAAAGTTTTATTTTCATGTACTGAAGTATTGACGCCCTCTCTTTATATCCACGTCTATTCGTATAAGTTGGCAGCTCGTCTCGTTAGGTGTCTTTAAGTGATATGAATGCTTTAAAGCATGAGAATGAGGGTTTTTTCAGTCCATTGAACACTATATTCCTTGTTGGTTGGTGAGGATTACTTTCATCTCTGGTGTGCGTCTTTATTTGGGCTAGCTTCATAAACATATTCATGGTTAATTTGTAATCTCTCTCTGGTTCTCTTTTGCATTTACCTGTAGCAGATTTCATAATGGTTGTGCAGTATGGCAATATTTTCTTTATCAGTATATACTAGTTCTATATACTCCACCTTAAAGCTGCTGTCATTTAGTTGTTAATGTGTGGTTTGCATGTGTGCTGGAGGTAGAAATCAAATTCCTATATGTTAGAATCTTCAATGTGTCCCTCTACTACACCCCGACCGAAAAAGAAAAAACAAAAAGAAGACGTTAGACTGACTTTTTTTTTTCTGGAAATTTCAGCTAGTTTATTATTAAAAGTTGTGGTTTAAGGTTCTTTGTTCATTGACTGTTAGATCAATCGTATTCAATAACGATGATGCTCTTCCCAGGTAGATCATAAAGTGATGGGTATTCCCTCTTTTTGGTAGCAATTGTTACAGATGTATACATTTGGTTATGGAACACAACCTTGAGTCAACCTGGACTGTGGCATGCCCGGATAGTCCAGAAGCAAGAAACAGAGTGGGTATTTGTAAAATGAAACATATTCACTGTCATATCACACAACCATAGCAAATTTGTTCCCTTTTTCCAGCTCCATCTTAATGGTAGTAAAGAAAGGTACAAGTAGTCCCCTTTTTGTTCTTTGGTGATTTCCTTAATGTTTGATTCTTTTATTTTATAGGTTACATTGATGGAAATGGATTTAGTCTAGCCGCTGGGGTACAAACCAGAGGATGTGCCCTTGGAAGGGTCAACCCAGGTCCCTCTTCCATGTCCACTGTACCATTCCCTTCATCACCAACCTTCCATTCAAAGCATTGAATCATAGCTGCAAGGCTTGTTTGGACTACCTGTAATGCCAGTGAAGTTCCAGGGCATCCTCTTCTTCCACTCCCAAATGGCAACAAATGAAAATGTTGTCCCCTCACATCCAACTGGCTCTTCCCATCACTCCCATTATCATTAACAAACCTTTCTGGACAAAACTCAAGTGGGTTTTCCCAGTGATTTGGGTCTCTGCCTAGAGCCCAAACATTGACAAAGAGTCTAGTCTTTGCTGGTATTTTGTAGCCCCCAATAGTGCACTCTTCACTTGACTCTCTAACAATCAATGGGCCTGTGGGGTGAAGCCTCAGTGTTTCTTTAACTATGGCTTGGAGATACGGAAGGTTTGCTATATCTGATTCTTCTACTAGTCTGCTCTTTCCAACCACAGAATCAATCTCTTGTATTGCTTTCTCCATAACATTGGGATGGTTGATTAGCTCTGCTAGTCCCCATTCTGTTGTAATGGCTGATGTGTCAGTTCCCGCGGCAAATATGTCCTGCAAAACACAAGGATAATGACTTTAAAGCCGAAGAGTGCAAGTCTTGGGCTCTTCATATGTTAGATATATACACTCAACTAGAAGTGACGTGGGACTCAATTGAGTATATATATTAAAAGAGGAGTCACTATTTCGTTCAAACTCTTGGTTCTTAACATCATTACTCAAAACATAATATTTTCGTATAGGATAGAAATTGTATATTTTGCCAACCTAGACCGATAAAAGTTGCTAGAAAGATCAAATATATTATAATATACTAAAGTGTTAGTACAATACTATTCCATGTTAAGGACATGGCCAAGTTTCTCAAGGACTATTGTACTAGTTAGGGTACCGCATTTTTTGGATCAGAATAATTTGAATACAACATAATTTAAACAATTAGAAAAGCCTGTTACAACTAGAGGTTAAATAAATGGAGCAAGCTTTAAACCCTTCAATAAAAATAGTAAAAGTCAACAACTATTGATGTTATTTATCTACCTATATATTGAATAAATTAAGTAGTATTAGACTCTTGCATGAACAATTCCTTTGGTTTTTCTTTTACTTAGCATATGTAGTGCTGATAAACAATAGAATGGTAAGCAATGCATTGCTACCTAACACTCCATTGCTATGGCCGGCAAAACTTAACCTCTTGTGTCATACTTAAAAGGCCTAATTGCACTTGAACGCTTCTAGCATCGTTTGTGACGCATAACCTCTTCAACTATGTTTTTCATAGATAACTCTTCTAATTTATTAAACAAAATTAGAAATTAGCTGTTAAGAGAGAACTCGTTCAACATATGGCACATACAGTACCAATATATTGTTGACATAGGACTGTGTATATATATACGTCATTGATTGTAAGTATATTGCTTCTATATATATGAGAGAATTAATGTAGCTATTAATATATACTTGAACAAGAAATGCTGAAATAAATGAGTCATATATATATATATATATATATACACATTACCAGAATGAAGGCCTTAATGTTCTCTCTTGTCAGTTTCATTTCTGAGCTCTCATCTTCTGATATATCAAGTAAAAGATCAAGTACATCCTTCACTTTACCATCACCTCCTTCACCACTACTCTCTTTCCTCCTTGCCTCTTCATGCTCCTTTATGATCCTCTCCATCATCCCATCGAACCGGTCTCGAACCTCCTTCATTCTCTTCCCAAATCCCTGCAAATCCAAGTTCTTGCAGAACCAAACAAAATCAGAGAGATTGAACTTCCCTGTGACCTCAGCTATCTCGTGAATCAACTTCCTCACATCCCCAGCTTCATGTTCATTCTCAGAACACCTCTCTCTCATAACCATTCTCGATATCACATTGTTCGTCACCTTTATAAGCTCTCCTCCAACATCCACTGCCTCTCCAGCTTTGGCCTTCTCTGACATTAGCTTCATGAAATGCTTCAACTCATCGCGTCTAACCGGATAGAGAAGGTCTAGTGTTCGACCACCCAAGAGTTGAGACATGCATAGCTTTTTCATGAACTTCCAATAGGGACCATAGGGTGCAAATGAGAAATCTTGTGAGCCATAAGTTAGGTAATCCACGGCGGCGATTTTGGGACGGTTGGAGAAGAAAGCTTCGTGGGTTTTGAGGAACTCTTTGGCCATTTCCGGGGAAGAGGCGACGACACAAGGGACAGAGCCGAGGAAGAGGTGGATCAATGGGCCGTAGCGGGTTGAGAGCTTGTGGAGAGCTTGGTGAGGTATTGGAGCTAGTAAATGGAGGTGGCCGATGATCGGCAGGGCTAGTGGGCTTGGCGGGAGGTGGGATGTGGCTCGGAGTTTGAAGAGGTATCGGAGAAAGATGGTGGAGGTGAGCCAAACGAGGAAGAGAATGATGAAGCCTTGGAAGTCAGCCATGGATGAAGTTTAGCTGAAAAAGAAAATACTATATCATGTTGGTTCATAGAGGGGTTTATATAAAGATGAAACTATTGTTTTTCTTCTATTTTTTGCAAGTTACTTGTGAAAACTATTAGAAAGCTAAACGAATGAATGAAAATTAAATCGTCTATTTAGCCAAAGAGAAAAAGGTCAAAATTAGTCTAACTTAAATCTCACTTTATCGCATTCAAGAGATATAAAGTCGTTCTATCAGCTTTTCCACTCTTATATCATCACTCTATATCTATATTTTATTAGGGTAAAAAAATTTCAAAAAAAATTATAAGAAACTATGTTCCATCTAACCAAACATAACTTTGGTTTCGAGATATATTATGTTGAGGGCTTGACCAATCCAACATTTGACAACTACATAAATTGAATCAAATTGTTTGAGTAAAAGTTCTTTTAATTGAAAGAGAAGCAAACATTAGATGACCAAATGTCCTTTCAGGCTTAGGTTTTACCAAAAGTAAAAAGTTCATAATATTACTCCGTAACAAATGAATGGGAAAAAAAAAAAAACATGGACATCAAATATCATTAACAGCTATAAGATTTAATCATTTATTAATGCAAATTATTTGTAACGTCATTTTAGTAATTCTTCCTAATAATAATTTATTAATTGTTTGTAACAACTAACAGCTAACAAAGTCGCCTGCAGGCCGGCCTGTGGGCCATGGGATTAAGAAAACTTCGATGATGACCTCGTCCGTATAATGACAGATTCATCCCATATATATATATATATATATATATATATATATATATATAAAATTTCATTCTTTGTCTTAATTTGTTTGTAATTGTATTATATTTTTTAACTCGAACAATATGTTTGTTGTTTTTCTTGTACTACTATCTCGTCTCTATTCTACAAGGGCAGAGAGATAGCCAAGTACATCGGTTAAAGTCAGTGACTTTTTAAATTTTTATTGGAGACATTTGCACAATTTTACAAAATTATGAATATAAAGTGCAAATAAAAAAAATTTAGGTGTGCCCCCCCCCCCCCAACCCTTTCTAGCTTAACCTGTTTAGAATTGTTAAATGTCATGCGTTTAAGAGATATCTATTTGGTTTCTTTTATTACTTTTGATAACCCCTTTTTATAGAGCTCCTTACTGGGGAAAAAAATAAAATTATAGAGCTATGCAATATATGCATGTTGGGTGAAAATTCAAAGTATTATATAAATATGAATACATGAATGTGTTCATATGCTAATTATGTTGTCCCAACGCTATTATTTTTCTCTGCCCTAACTTGATCTTTATTCTCAAGTGGCTGCAATTTGACAATGTTTTTTTCTGAAGAAGAGAGAGTGTAAGAGTCAAAGAAACAAAAAAAAAACACACACACAGTAATAACACACACACACACGTACTACCACAAAGGCAGAAGAAATAGGGAAGCTAGCTTCATATACTAATAAAATGGTACAAAGAATCATCTTTCTATTTATCAAGACATGTATATATGATATATCCCTATTCGAGTTGAGAGGGAGAAAAAATAAAGTTAGTTCAAGAACTCTCGTGTCACAGCTCTCAAAATATATGATAGCTGAAACTTATATCAACTACACCATTTACAATGCAGATATATACAAAATATGCGAAGGTGTTCAATGTATGAGGTTAGGTAGGGATTAGTGCCAATATTTGGTTCCTGATGATTCCCATGCACTTCTGAATCTCACCATAAACTGGAAGGTTCTGTGAACAGCAAGGTTGCAAACTTGTAACTGCAGAATCCAATATCTGGGCCACATCAGCTGGTGGAAATTGTCGTTCTGTACACTTCTGCAAATTATTTAAAAAAATCTTACTCAGCATTAAGAATTAGCATTACATGCTACATTATGCTCTATCTAAAAGGCCATAATCTCAGTTAAATCACATGTTATCAAAACTTTCCTAACTATCTCAACCCGTGTTAGTTTCGGTCTTCCCCTTCCCATAACATTACCCTCAATGAGGACCATATCACTTTTCCTAATCGGTTTAACATTACCCTCAATGAGGACCATATCACTTTTCCTAATCGGTTCAACTATTAGCCATCGCTACACAGCAAAAAAATCTAAATGAGTTCTCTCATTTTATCTTCAATGGGCGCTTAATTCAACCATGTTACGAATGTAATCATTTCTAATTTTGTCTTTTCTTGTTGCCACACATCCATCTCTCATTTGCAATTCAACACACTTGTTTATGTGTACATGGTTTTTTAACCGCCCAACATTGTCGCGTAAAGTATGATCTGTGTATAGCTGTTTTATAAATTTACCTTTTCAACCATGCTATTAAATTTCTTACCTTTTCAACCATCCTATTAAATTTCTACCTATTTGTGCATAATCGAGCCTAGGTAATGACAAAGCTTGTACTAACATGATGCGTAACATAAGACAAACTGGTTTTGATATTTTAAGAATTAGGACATTCAGCAGAAAAGGAAGTTTAAATCTTGTAGGAGCAATATATAAACAAATATATACATTATATATATATGGAACACATCCTCAAATTTACCTGAATCATGAGCAAAGTAGCGACACAATTACTGATAAGTTCTGAAGGAATTTGTGTTTCAGTTGCGTCTGATGCAGTCGTCAATTTAGGATCAGGTGAATGCAGTGAATTCAATGTGCAGGAAGTCAACTTATCTTGAGAAGCCAAACTGCCATGATCAGCAGGAGTAGAAGCTTTCATGGCTAGCATGCAGGAATCATCAAATGGAAGCCGAATGCTCACATAATCTATAACCTCCTCAATCCCCTCAATACTATTTCCCCCTACCTTCAGTGATGACATCGCCTAATTTATTTATCAGGGTAAATCGTTGTCAGAATTAAAAACTATGTCAGAGTTAATATTCAAGAAATTAACAAAATGGATAAACAATATTTCTAAAAGGACCAATCTGCACTAAGCTTTCTCTTAGAGCCTAAGTGCAGCACAATGTAAGGCACAAGCTTGATCAAAGTAAGACGTGTGTATAATAAATGCACATTAAAGATAAATATAGAAAAAAAGCACTCCCCTCCCCGCACGCGAAGGGGGCTGGTGGGGGAGGGTATTTAAAATGAAAATTTTGACATCTAACTAGGAGGATCCAGTAAAACAATGTGCACAAGTCTTTTCAATACGTATGCATTAACTAAATCAAATGCAACTATTGCGTATGTGTAACACTAAAACACTAAAAAGCTATAATCATGTAGACTTTTATCACAAATAATTAAAATCAAGCACTAGACACAGTTAATGCAAGTGGTCAACTATATTTGATAAGATTGACCTATATGATCCTTTGAATATGATTATGAGACGGTATACAGAATTTTAGATGATAGTCACTAAGATAAAGAAAAGATACGAATGAATGATTAAGAAAATAAAAGGCGCATTTTTTGAGCATGGAGCCAACTAAAAAGCATGAGCCAAAGGACTTTCTGTGGCCCCTTGGCCTTTTGTAGGTTCAGGTACTCCAGCTGATCTTGATGAGCCTGGGGATTTTTATGGCCTAGGCACACCTTTAACAACTGTGGGATAAACTGCTTTACAAGATACAAGGACACTACATTTGAATAACCCACTATCTAAACCATCTACTTTCCAATGACAAAATACTATATTTGGATAATATCTAGACCATAAAATGCAAATGCAAGTCCCACTAAATACCTGCCCCCAAATAGTTGATACTTTCTGTTGAGATGGGTTACAGGTCCTGTAACTTCAATGAGAACATTCATCAACATAGTTTCAGAAGATTGTTTCAATAAAATATTTCAGGTTTTCACAAAGTAATGACATCTCATCAGGATTAGCACTTGTGTGCATTGGAGGCAATGTCCTCATTTGGTATAATGAATAAAAAATGAGGTTCTAAGAACTTAGGAATCTAAGCAAGGCGACCTAAAATCTACTTCAAAATGTTTAGAGAAGGTTCTAGGTCCAAGATAAATTGCAATATATAAAAGAATTTCATTCTTCCACCTGTATCACGGTACAAATAACCATAGAAAGGAGATCATGGCAAATAAATAGTCAACAGGAATTTTAATACCTGCATAGCTGCATCTACCATTGTTCGGGCTTTTATTCTGGAGCTTTCAACAATTTCACTAACATGAGATCCTGACTCCTCACTGTGACATGCAGAACGATCAAACGAGCTCAATTGGCTGATCGAATCACCAAAATTGTCCATGGGCCTCGGCCATGTTAGTGAGGAGTTCCTTTGATACGTGTTTCGTTGCCTCAAGCAATAGAGAGCAGAGGAAACCTGCCAGGGAAAGTAACTGATTATGAAACTTGTGACTTGAAACAGTACAGATAATTTAAGATAAAAAGGAGTAAAAGTGAAGTAGTTCATGGAAACCACATACCTGCTCATTAACTTCACTTAATTGTACAAGTACAGCAGCATATTGTTTCTTAAAAAGCTCTGAACCATTGAGAGCATTATCGCCATCTTTCTGGTTTTCCAACACGTCATCATTCATGCGCCTCAACTCAGACACCACTGCTTCCTGTAAGATTCAACATGGGCCATTAACTTGGTTCTAAACTATCAACTTTGATGGATGACTTGTCATGTTTCAAGATGTAATTTATATTTAAGGTACGTTCTACTGTAGCATATAATTAAAAACAATTACTTTGTGAAATATATTTCATAAAAACCAAACTCAGTGGTAAGTGAAAACAAAAGCCCCATAAAAAAATGAAACACCAAAAATAGTCACCATAGAAATGCAATGTGGCGGCAAGTTAGAAAAGGGAGACTCTGAACAGCAAACATTGACCCAAAAATAAAATACAATTAGCAAACAGCCAAAAGAATAGGAAAGAAGTCAAGAAACTCAAATGGAAATTAATACCAGCCAAAAGTATCACACGGATCCGTAGACATCAAACATTGGCATCGTAAATATATCATTTTAAAATCTTAACTGCAAAGAGGAACTTATGCTTTATGTATTTGCAAAAACAGCGAAAAACTGACTTATTTTAGTATATCATTCCATCTAAAGGTCTATACTATATTGAAGAAGAAAGGGTTCCAAGAAAGATATTTAAGTCAAGCTTCTTCCTTCCATATTTCTCCTCGAGAAGTTCTGAGGAACTCATAACCAAATCAAGTACAATATAAATCACATTTAAACAAGAGTTCAAAAGTAAACATAATTGAGTAAGTTTTAACCTGTATATTAATTCAATGTAAAATGTTTACACACACACACACACATATGGCATCTCCTTTTGCTTTCAACTCCTCAATCATCATTTCTCACAAGAACAAATTTCACAAACCATTATTTTATTCAGTTGGGTATTTTGCAAAGGCTCTAGTTTTAGAAGCATTGCACTTAAAACAGATGTTTGAATGAAACATTCACCCCCAATAAGATCATATGGAAAAGAAGTATCAACTTGAAAGGATTGAAGTTATCATTTTCACTTGAAAATTGACTGAGTATTCAGATACATAATTCAGGAAAAAAAAACTTCAGATACGTGAATGATCACATTCCACTTACAAGTGGAAGAACTAAAACAAGCTCATACTGAACAAATAATCACAGAGTCAAATGTTAATGCTGCCACCTGGAGAGGGGGCGGGGCCGCGGGGGTTGGGGAGGGGTCATGGAATTTATCCATAAATTGTGGAAAGCACATAGTTGTCAAAGGCGCGCCTCAAGCTCAATGCTTCTCAAGGCTCAGTAGTTGCGCCTAGACCAAGGCCAGGCCAGGGCCCTTCAATCAGGCGCGCGCCTTAGCATTTGAGGCCCCAGGCACAAGTCGCGCCTAACATAAAACACCTTTTTCCCCTACTTGTTAGCATAATAGCATGTGATATATTTTTGTGTTACGGAAGACTCTAACCATATAATACAATCCCTAACGGTAAAAGAAATAAAAAGGGTCGATCGATAGATTCGATACAATCAATCGATTTAAGGCTTTTTGGAAGTTACACAGTGGGACAAGTTCTCTTGCAACTTCTTGTCTGTTTTGTGTTTCTTTTTTTTCATCCTTATTGCTCTGTTTTTTTATTCTCTGTTCACTTTTTTTTTTCTTTTTATGATCTTTCTGTTCTTTTCTCTCTCTCTTTTTTTTCTTTTATAAAATTTTTATGAACTCTTTATTTGTTTATGTTTTGTAGTTTATTTCTCTAATGTGTATAACAGTTGCTAAAGCATATTATAACAAAAAACACTGAAAATTTTGAAATTGGAATATTACGTATTATTATTTTGTGGTTTGATGTTCTCATGCTTTTGGCTAAACAGTAGTTTGAGACTGTTGAGCAACTGTTGTTGCAAGCTTTGTATTATTGGCTACAAATTTTATTTTATTTTCAACTTAAACCTCGCTTCAGTTAGGCCCGCGCCTCACATTGCGTGTCAGGCTCCAGGAGACCTTAGCGCCTTTAACAACTATGGGAAAGCATGACTAATAAAGCACTATTGTCAAATACAAAGATCCTTAAAATATTTGAAAACCAGTTGAAAAGAAATTATGCAATGAAAAAATTAGTAGTTGCACCCTAATTACATTGGGCTATTATTGCCTCAAAAGAAAGGGTAGAGGGCAGAAGAGAACCTTTTGGTGGGTGGGGGGGGGGGGGGGGGGGGGGGTTAGAGTTTTTCTGGGACATAAATTTAAGTTAAGCTAAAGAACATCAGAAGACAGAAAGAATAAAATAAAATAAACATAAAAAATGTTGAACTCAAGTTCATATTGTAATGCTAATAGAAAAAGGAGGGATGGCAGATCCCCTCCACAAGGAAACTTAATATTTGTGATAACGAATAGCTGATGAGTTACAAGATAGTACGAATAGAACTAGTAAAGAAATTGATACTGCTCTTTAGGGTAAGAAATTGACACTAAATATGGAAAACTTTTTGTTAGTTCATTATGCAAGCAATAATATAATTTTTAGTACTTCTAATATACATTTTCTTTGACCTATCAAAAGAAAAAAAAATGCATAAATAAGTATAAAAAATTAAACTACTACAACTAGAAAAAGTAAACACAATAGATGCACATGATTAAGTGCACAACCTTTTTATCAAGAGCACGAGTCAGCTCAGCAAGAGCCTGAACATCAGCTTCCTTTGCCTGAATCTGTGCTAGTATTGAAGGCTGAGAATTTGCTGCTTGTTGATTGTTGGAAGTTTCCTTAGGTCCATGTTTAGCTGGCGAATTGGCATTTATTGGAGTCCCCTGGTCAACAAAATTTCTCTTAGATACTCTTACTATTGATGCTACTAGATGTTTTAATATAAACTTTCTTCCAACAAAATCAATCATAAAGACCTGGACGGAGATAAGAAAATATGATGATTATTGCTGACCCCATCCATATGGGACAATGCAAGGATGATGATGATGAATGTCTACTAGAAGAAATTGCCTTAAAATAGTGGAAAGCCTAACTCTGTTCATATAGCTGATCTAAAAGAGTTACACAAAGCTTTCTAATCAGTGCTGCGTAGTGCTTCGAAAAATTTACAAACAATTAGAAAGTAAATTTCATATTCTGAAATTATATCTTCTTATTACATCAGATAAAATGCTTCTACTCAGATAATTGTTACAATTTTTGTATGAAGTCCTGGAGATTTGGGATCCATAAAAGTGGTTTTCTTAACTAAATGCTACCTCTTTCATGAGGAAAGCTAAAACTATGGTGTTAATCAAAAGTAAAGCTTCCTGACACGGTAATCTCTAATAATTGAAATGAGTTGTATGAATTGTTTTTGGATATTAGACATGGATTTGATGTTGGAAAAGGCAAGCGAATATAAAATAATAAGTTCTTATTATATAGACAAATGTCCAATAAATTCGAACTTAAAACTTTTTCATAAACAATCCACCTCAGGCCAATGCAACCCACCCTTACTTTCAATTTAATGGGTTTAGAAAGAGAATAACAGCTTGTACTTCATCCTCAAGGGTGTAATATTTTAAGGGAAATTATATTAGCACTCCAAAAAAAGTATCTACCATTCCACTCTCTTTGATATATAAATTCAATAAGTGGAGTGCTAGAGGCTTTTCCGGAGCCCCAAGATCAAATCCCATATTTAATACTATTTGATAATTATGGATGGAAATATTAAGAATCAGGGATTTCCGATCTTTACCTGCTTCAGTAAGTTGCTCATAGGATAAGTTGAAGGAGACATTTGAGAGGGAACATCGAAATTCTCCATGTTTTCTCCTGGAGAAAATTTCATGTACCCATCTATATTCTGATCTTTTACCTGCGCTTTCATTTTGAGCTCGTTCAAGTTCTCAAAGAATTTATCAACAGCAGTTGTATGCTTTGCCAGCGATGCAGGTATATTTTCCAATGGATTTAAGGGCATGCAATCAATATCCTGCAATAAGCAAAAAACTAAACCATGCCAATCAAGGGTAACAAACAAATAAACTAAGGAGAAAACTGTAATTTTAACTCTATTTATTCCTTTCTCAATTTGTTAAGACGTTCGATGCAAATCAAAAACTAAATCCACAAATGCAATTGTATTATGAATTTTGAAGATACAGCTCCAATTTGTAACATCAATTCTGAGCATTGATCATCTAGAGAAAAAAAAACCAATAATGCATTTCAAGCATCTGAGTTAACAACATAATCTCTAAAGGATATAGGCACAGACCATGTAAATCTAATTTTGTTTTTGTGCCATATTCATTTCATTTCTTTACTGCTTACATGGTTAGATTAGGAATTGGTCTAACAAAATGTTGAAAAAATTTGATGATAATTCAAAAGTATTGAATAATAGAACAGTAGTATTTGGTTTCATAATCTCCAATAAAACAACTACGCCATACATTATTGATGGAATTTCAATCCAACAATCCAGCGCACACTAGTGAAACTCATAAAGCAGGTGTCCCATGTGCTAATAATTTCTTTCTGCACATACAACAATGCTCATGCATGTGTATTATAATTGTTGACTACAACTCCCTCTCAATCTCAATTTAGCATAAGGCATTTTAGGTTGTGAATGTAAAATCATTTTCTTAGCAGCAAACTACAAGCAAAGTTTTTTAGATGTATAGTGTAAAGAGTTTGGCACAAGAAGGTAGCAGCGAAACCAGTAAAGAGATCGGCAGACTATTAGGCATACTACATAATGCTTACTAACAAAGAAACAGAACAAACTATTTTTATTAAAATGCAAACGTCATTCAACATTAAAAGCAGATAATAATCATATCAGATATCAATGACGTCAGATTGCATATCTGACAGCAAGTACTATAGTAATAGCTGTTAATTTAGTGACTTGCAAGAAAATTTTGAATTTTTGAGAAATGCCTGAGTGATTTTATGTCTGTAAGAATTTAGTTACAGCTTTATATCATCCACAAACACTATCCAAGACCTCTTCCAGTAGGAGCAGTCTATTCACATTTAGAGTCTCACTGAATATGCGACATCTGATATTGATGGCTAATTGTACTTCATTGGTAAATAATCAAAAAGTTACAAATATTAAATGTCTTTAGGCATGGGATTACAAGGGATAAGGTTTTATTTAATAGGGGTAGGAAGTAAAAATATTAAAAAGCAAGGATATGGAAAAGGATCAATCAGATTCCAAAGTTTAGGTCCTTCGGTATTATGTTTAGCTTTCTCATGCCAACAAAGAAATCCAATAGTAGTGCCAGTTTTTGGGTTGAAAATTTACAAATTTACCAGATTAATTTGTCTGTATCTCAAAACATCTCTCGAGCATGTGCAATGAATATAAGAAGCAAAAAATGATGTTAGGTTAAAAAATGCTTTACCATGACAAATTCAACCCCTAGATCAGCTCGGTCAAACTGAACCCGGCACCTAGTTTGATCAACTGTTAGTACACCTCCATCATGAATCTCTCTTGTTCTTGGATGAATGGCCATAACACGTTGTCCAACTGATAAAGGCCTTGCCAGATCTGTAGGAAGTCCTTCCCTGGTACCTGCACGAAGTTCAGTATAATGTTTTCTAACAGAATCGCGGTACTGATTAAGCTTCTCCTTTTCTTCCTTCAAAAATTGCTCAGAGAATCTCCGTGGTTTGCCTAGGGAACTGCATCAACAAGATAGTGCAAAACATAAGTGCTCTATAAGACATTATATCGGTATTCAGGGTCAGTGTAAGCCTAGTGAAAACTAAGAACTGCACAGAACATAAGCAGTTGGAAGGTATGTACCTTCTTATGACACCCCATTCAACACGAGTTAATCTTGGAACATGGCCCAATCCGACATGATACAAGTACTCCACAAACTCCCTTTTGGCAAACCAAGGGTAGTCAACCGAACTGTAGAACCACTCAAAAGCACACCATCTCCGCAACCGGTGATTTGACAGGCAATTGGAAAGCTTTTCCTGCATTTAAAATTATTCACAAAAATACTCGAAGCTTAAAGAGACTAAAAATTCATGAAAATGCAGAGAAAGGAAAAGTACTTTAAGATTGAGTATTCCTTCATGGACTGAAGAAATCGGTACATTAGGCTGGTCATTTAAAATTTTATTAGGAAACTTCAGATCTTTCAGGATCTGTGTTTTCTGTAGGTCCATCTTACGTCTGCTCCTAAATTTGGTAGGTAAATTAGCCTGGTTTACCACAGGAATCTGTCCAGTTGATACAGCTGAATCGTCTCCTTCCCTTCTTGGATCAGTGCTTGAAGATGAATGTTCGGCATGTTTGACCAATTTCCCATATTTTTGTTGTGAAGCATTATAAGTGGAACGTCTATTCTTACTAACTGATTTCTTCCCTACATCACTACCCTACAACCAGGAAAAGAAGCATATAATATCATCAATAGAAAGAACAGGAGAAAGGATTTACTAATTACACATACAACACTAATTCCTAACATAAAAAATAAATAAATAAATAATAAGCAGAAGATATGAGAATCAATGACACAGGCATACCAAAAGGCAAAAGAGCAAGCATTGAAATACGTTTTTGTTGCCACATTAATGACCGCCAAGTAAACACGAATTGCCACCACTATAGACCAATCGTACTCTATGTGACAGAATGATAGACAGTTAGGAAACAATATGCATAAAGTGAGTGAGCGGAAATGCGAATGTTAAGATGGATGTGCGGCAAGAAAATACATGATAGAATTAGAAATGATCACATTTGTGAGATGGTTTTAGTAGCACCAATTGGAGATAAAATGAGAGAAATCAGTTAAGACAGTTTGGACATGTGCAAAGAAGACCTTCAAGTGTGCCAGTTAGGAAGTGACATGGTCCACATTGAGGGTAACGCTAGGGGAAAGGGAAGACCAAAGTTATCGTGGTAAAGTTAGTTAGAAAGGAGATGATAACATGTGGTTTGACTGAGGCTATGACCTTAAATAGAGCAAAATGGGAGAATAGGATTCATTTAGCCAACCCTAAGTCGTTGGAAAAAGGCTATGTCTGTTATTGTTATCTTGTCAAACCATAAGAGAACAATTCCTGTTAACAATCGAAAAACCCAAGTGACACATTGCATCAGCTTCCTTGTACTTTGAAAAACAAAAAAGGAACACTACGTTGGTGTCCGGTCATGGTGAAGAGTTGGACGGGTTCTCCCGCTATTCTAGATGAGAATATAGCATTTCTACAAGAAAGTCTCTGGGTAAAAAGGGATGCTGAGAAAATTAAAAATATAAGATACAAACTCTATTATACCAGAAAAACAGAAAAAGGAATAAATAAGACCATTGAAACACAATATTGAAAATACATAGATGAATTAATTCTAAGCATGATTGAAAGAGAGGATATTTTTAACTTGAGAGTTTAAATGAACATGTAAGAAAGAGCGTGAAAGGTATGAGATTGTGTATAGAGAATTATGCAGAGATTAATTTAGACTTCGCAAAGGCACATGAGGATGTCAGATTACCTGCTTAAAAAGGAAAGAGAAACATTTAATAATTGTTAAAAGTAGACAATAAAAGTTACTTAGATTATTCTCTCTAAATAAAAGAGTTATTCAATCAATGTGCAAAGATTGTAAGGCCATTCTATAATTGCATGGCATTGCAATATAGGTTTAGAATTTAATGTATATAGATTAAAGGACAACCAAGTAACAGAGAATAGATTAAATACCAAGACACATCCAACATAAACGACATCTGAGTGAATCTACAACTTAAAAGGTTTATTTTAAGAGAGGGGGGGAATGGACAAACCTCAGCCTCCTGTGATTCACTCAGATGAGCATCAGTATGAGGTTCAGTTTTTGGAATCTGCATATAAGGTCATCATGCCATAAATCAGATGAAGGATCACAATATTAGTGACGGACAAAAGCTTACTGATTTAGTTACAGTTATGTCTGTCTTACTTTAGATGGTGTCGTCTTCTGTTTTTTCCTCGACATTTTAGCTACTGACTGATGAGGTTCCTGCTGTGCTTCAGAAATATCATTAACATCATGAACTGAAACTTTTCCAAGTTTAGATGTTTTAGGGGTAGAGTCTTCGAATCCGTGCATTGATTGATTCCCTTTCCCTTTAACCCTTGAAGATTTGAGTCTGTCCTTCTGATGATATTTCAGTAACACAGACTTGTCAACAAGATCAACATTTTCTTCTTTTACCTGCACTGATGATTCTGAAGCACAAAAAAAATGAGTGGGTGCAAATATTAAAAAACAATCGAAAATATTAATTGAGAAATGAGACAATAGCATAGAACACAAAAACTTTATAATATAAAATAAAAAGTAAAACATGCCCACTTTGATCTGTCCGGTATTCCCTAATTACTGTGGACAGCACATGACAAAAATTAACAAAAAGAAAGTAAACATTAAAGAGTGTTGTAAGAAATATTCTAAAAGCATGCACTGGAGCAAAAGAAAAAATAATAATAATATCACATCATAATTGTCTAACAAAATTTCAAAATTTCTTTAAAATGTCGTTCAAGATAATGGATGTCAACATGCCAAGCATATCTCATCATGAATAAGGAAAAATGATACAAACAGATACTTTCCAACTTGCCACAAAAAAAAAAAAGACCATTACCAGTTTCGTTACCATGAATGAAGCATGGCTACAAGGGGCATCCTCAGCCCAAGCTTTTGCCACAAATTCTTTTGGTTATGTACTTGCATTTAATGATTAGAATCTCTCAAGGCATAAAATTCACCAGCTAAACCACAAGTTGTGGAGAATAGAAAACTAACCAGTTGGAAGACAAAACAACTAGAAACTATGGTATATGAGAGAGAGAGAGAGAGACTCTCATACCCAACTTGCATACAGTAGAATGAAAGACTCAACTACTAAGACCCTTGGTAAACATATCTGCTAAACGATCTTCTGTCTTCACAAAGGACATATCCAACATTTAGCTTTTTTCATGAAGTGTCTATCTATCTAAATGTGTTTAGTTCTGTCGTGTTGAACTAGATTGTGAGCAATACGAAAAGGTATCTTGTTGTCACAAAACAACCTTATAGGTTCATCTTCATTCATTCCCAAATCGCTCATAAGGATCTGAACCCACTTAAGCTAAAAAACTCCGTGTGCCATATACTCTGATTTAGCACAAAACTGGCAATAACATATTAACAATGGCCTTGACCAAAATGTTTAATTCATTTTCCAAAGAATAATAATACGTAAGTGATATGATTTAAAGAAAGGCTGAGAACATAATTCACCGTATATCATCAAAAGTTCCAAATTTCAGTTTCCAACTCCTGAGATTTCCATCTGCATCCAAACTGCATTCAACTTTCTAATCATTGAAATTTAATTAAGACTGTCTTGTAACTATTTATTTTTTCTGTGTATAATTTACAAAGTAAAAAAAGGGAAGTAAAAGAAAAGTCAGACTTTAAATACCATACAAAGAAAATCCTCCTTTGATAGAAAAAGCCAAAAAGCAGAATATACATATAAACTAAAAAGGAAAAAGGCTTAGGAGTCCTCCTATTAAAAGTATCCTTATTATGGAGGCAATGAAACATATATGCTCAAGGCTCCAATTGATTTATTTAAGAAAAAAAAGAACAATCAGATACAATTGCCTTTTTGTATTGTGTCATGTCTAACTATTTATATCCATTTATATCAGGAGTGGAACAGTGTTTGAATTTTAATCAAGACTTGAAACATGGAGACAAATCATAGGGAGCATAAAATACCCAACCACAATATAGGGCACTGCATGAAATCTATTACAGCCCATATAAGAAGTCAAAGCAATATGATGGGAACCACAATAGGGAATGCAATCATATAATAAAATACAGTAATAACTTGACAAGTTAAACGTTAGATAAATGACAAGTACACACCTCATCTCACTTAGCAGCCATCCTTTATCATCTCAAAGAAAAAAAGAAAAAAAGGTCGGAAGACAAAAGATGTCTATCTCACCATTTTCAGTCGTTTCTGGCATCATCAAAGACAAATCAGCCAAAGTTTGCAGGGCATCAAAGGCAGAGCTTTCATCTACGCAAAGAAGAGTATCAAAGTCAATAGAATGAATACTTGCAGTTGACATGCCAACTCAATCTCTAAGAATATGGCAAGTGCCAAGTGTAGGTTTATAAATACAAGTTCACTTATTAAAGTGGTTGAATTATAGACCAAACCGTGTTATATAGCACTTCAATTACAAAATCTGATAAAAATATCCCTCAAAGAAATTACTTCCAGCTCACATAATGATAAGATAACATAAAAGTACTCAAAATGGTATGGGACAAAATATCCCCACAAATCATAAATTTTGTTTCTACTCACCAACTTTGATTATTTATTAAATCCTGAAATTATAAATTTAGATCAAGTCAGTTTCAGTGAATAGATAGCCAATAATAGAATCCTTCTCTGGGGGCTAAAATGCCTAGCCACTGATGGATGCCTTTGACCAAGTTTTCAGAAGCTGTGTACTATGCATTTTTTTCTAAAATCATATAGGATAATTCAACACCCCACAAACAGTTGTGATATGAAGAATGAAAGAAGAATAAGTATCACTTCACAAGTGCTCAACTGTTGGGTCAAATAAATAATTATAACCTAACGAATAGCTTCCGTATAGAAGATTAGGCGTGCAAATATAAACAAGGTTCCTCTCTCCAAACAACTTGGATATATGTTCATAATTTTCAGGGTTCACATTTATCATAATCTGACTACAGGTTTAATATTTGCAGACAACTACCAAAAACAACCCTTCATTCTCTGGCCTCACATGAGTTATGTGAGTTTGCAAGACACTGGCATGACAAGGGAAACCATTATCAAAAAATTGTGATTTAGGAAACATATTCATGTTTAAAACACCCTTTAAATGCTGCAGCAAGTCAACAACATATTCACACCAATGGGACAACAATTGACCTAACATCGACCTTTAACTATGGGAAATCACTCCTTCGTCCCCTAATTACACATACCAAAAAACTGAGTGAACCTTATTTCACCGTCACCCTAAAATTCTCCTCTGCAACACCCACTAAAACATAGAGCGGTTGCTGAAATCCCAGATACACCCTCTTCAAACGATGATTGCTTCCAAGGGCAACAATAATATAACCAGAAGCAAAATAGAACTCCGAACTTGTTTGAGTCAATTCAGTGACATTAAAAACTACATCTAATGATACTAGTTATCTCAAATATACTGGGTTTTGTAGCAAAATTTTTTTCCACAGCAACTCCGACTCTGACCAAGCAGGTGAGATCAACTAACTCGATCTTGCCGGGATAAAACTTCCAAGACGAGAAAACAAAGACAAACACACTAAATATTATTTTATTAATATCATAACAGCACAATGATTGAACAAGTAAAACATACACAAAGCTCTCGAGCAAAATGGAAAAGAATAAGAAAGAAAGAAATATGTTTTCTACAATGAAGATGCCTCTTCTAAGGAAGATCAAACCAACTTCCATTGAATAAATAAGACGCAAGAATATTACTTTCACTGTCTATGAAAGAACTGATAAAGAGGCCCAAATAAACACTGATAATCATGTCTGAAGAAAAAGGTTGAGCTCGCACAGATATTACCACAAGAAATAAAACAAAGGAAATGTCATTCACATAAATATAAAAAAGAGCATAAAAACATCAACAACAATCATCTTTAGAATTTGAAACAAAATGATTAGCATACCTCTTCTGAAAAGAACTTTCTTGCTTCTCTTCCTTGGAACCTGAGAGGAGTACCGTTCAGCTTTTCCATCTGCAACCTTGATTTCAAGCTTTCCTCTGAAAGCATCAAATTTTTGTCCTTCTTCTGTCCCACTGCAGGCTTCCTTAATGTCATCCAAATTATTGTTTCCACTGTCATCAATTTCTAACTTCTTTCCATGAGGTCTTCTCAACTTCGGAGCTCTCAACTTTCTAACACCTGTTTCCATCAAACAACTTCTATCCCTTGAAAAATCTTCATTATCAGCTTCCATGCTTCCTAAGCTTCCTTCAAAACCATCTTCATCCATTTCACTACCGAGCTTGGCACTGGTCAATTCTAATTCAGCATGCTATATCCAGAAACAGTTTATAATCAATTAAAACATATCTTAAAGGGTATAGTAGAGAAAGCCACAAAATCAGTCAGCTAAAGTGTGAATAATTACCATCCTTTCACCGTTCCGAATAGGTGACGACATAACGCTCTCCGTTCTTCTGTTTGGTGTCTGAGAAACTTGGGGAGAACCACCCCTTTGTGAAGCCTCTGCCAATGCTAATGCTACCTCATGAGCAACATCATCATCATTAGCATCCACCTTTAATTTCAGGCCTTGCCTAGTTGGAGAAAAAATCTTTTCCCCATTAAGTTTCTCATAAGTATACGAAACAGGAAATCGCGGTGTCCTTTTCCCAACAGCGCGAGGCCGGCTTCCTAAAGTAAATTCCAAAGCAACATCATCATAATTAAACCTCCTTACCACTAAACAGTGAAAATAAAAGAAATCACTTTCTCTTCCAAGGAAACTAGAAAGAAGTCAGACACCAATAAGATTGCGGTGGGGGGGAAGGGTTTATAATTTAAAATCCAACCCGCTTCACATGTTCCCACTTTCCGCAGAGGTATTAAAGCATTTATTGCTAATCTGTATTCTAATGTATAAAATACTAGCATATTGCCCGTGCTTACAGCACTATAAAAATATAATGTTATTTTAGGTGTGAGGGTAGGTGGATGTGTATGTGAATGTCGTGGGTGAATCGTGACCGTTTGATCATAGATAGAGAGAATTATTTTAGAACGTAGATAGGCATAGATATTTTGAACCGTAAGATAGGTGTTTTAAGCATTTTTGACCGTTATATCGTGATTTTTTTTTTGAAGGGAGATTCAAACACAATGCTTAAATGTAATATAGATAAGCAGAACAACAAAATCTAGCCCCCAGAAGTAGCAAACTGAAAGCACTTCAAAATCAAAGTAAAAGCAATCAACACAAGACTCCTCTTAACTGTCCATTAAGCCAATAAAGGATCACAACTTCACACACACGAGAGAGAGAGCACAACATCATACCACCAGAGCGCTTCTTCTTCAACAATGATAAGCAACCAGAACTTGATGCAACTGTATGAGGATGTGGAAATAATTGCTCTTCAGAACCTTTAGAAATATTAGGCCGAAATTTACCCCGACCACGCTTTTGAGGTTTATGAGATGTCCCTGTTCCGTCAGTGCTTTCTTGTTCACTGTTGCTTCCTTCCTGCCAGGCCATAATCCAATTACTTTAGTTCAGCACTAGCTTATAGCATTGTTCAGACTTTAGATTCATTATATTTATTAATTGAAGAAAATCAGTGGGCATGCTCAAATTAAACTGATAAAACACACTCTCACTCAAGCTTCACCCCTCTAAAACTCTCTCTCGTAAGAAATCCCAATCTGACACACTCCCCCCCCCCCCCCCCCCCCCCACACAACCAAAAAAAAAAAATCCAAATGTGTTTCTTTGTTCTGCTGCTAATATTCACTGCTAGCACACATCACCGGCACCTCCTCCATAGCTCCCACCATCTCTCTCTACTTTCATCACCTTCAATGCTATCCTAATAAACCCAATTCGACTATTCGGCACCCATTGTTGGCATCATCCACGGATTCCAGCATCTTTCTCTCTCCTCAATTTTGAAAGATTTTTTAAATGCGTCCTCTTCAATCTGACAATCTCCCTTCAATGGAAAAGTTCCTAATTTCGATTCCTCACTCAATTTATGTAGTTCATACAGAGAAAAATGTGTGAAAATAAGTGAATCAACAAATTTGAAAGGTTCCTAATTTCAATTCCTTCCTCATTTTATGTAGTTCATACAGAGCAAAATGTGTGAAAATGAGTGAATCAACAAACCTGAAGGTCTTGTATAAAATAAAAGAAACACATACATAATCAGCCTTAAAATAATTCCTCTGTTACAAAATAAAAAAACCAGCTCATCTTAAGACTGTTTTAAAATTTTATTTGTGCTGTTCAACCATCTATATGACTAGTGTATGTAAAATATTTGGTGAAAGGCTGGAAGGAGAACCATTTTTTGACACTTCAAAATAGGGGGAAAAGTGTAAAAGCAGTACAACCTTCTCCCTTCAAGCGGGAAAAAGGTATGAACAAAAACACACACAAGAAAGGGCATGAACAACACACTCTTTAGTAAAGCCATCCCTCTAAGTAAGACAGGCTTTATGGCCGACTAAGGTTTAAAAGATAATACTTGTCCAGTTGGAAGTAACAATGACCTAGAGAAACGAACAAGAATAATGTGTTTCAACATGTCAAACATAGAAACTTCCCAAAATCCAAACACGGGGAAACTACTATCTAATGGTGTATTTGTGAGTCTGTTCAGCTGGACATATATTTATCTGTGTTTACATATATATATATATGTATCCAAAGGAAAATAGAGGATAAACCAATGATGAACATAATATCCATAGGATAAATTCCTGACAAAATGCATAGAACCCGTAAATGGCTATCAATTTAGGGTGGACTCGTTTAAAAATGTTTTGTTACGACAAACAGCAACAAACCAAGCACCACATACAGAACACAAGAATTTATGTGGTTCGGCGATGTGCCTACGTCCACGGCAAAGATCCAGCGAAAGTTTTCACCATGCAAAAATCAGGAGATTACAAGTTTCAACTTCAAACCCTAGCTCTCGCTCTCTTTCTGCGATTTACAGTGTTCTATCTCTTAATCCCACTCCAAACCCTAGATTCCCTTATATATTGGGGTACAAGAGAGTCCTAAAGAGGGTACAAGACCATAAACACCAATTGTCTACACACCAGTAGGAGACTTGTAGTGTGCCAATTACACTATTAATAGGAAGCATGGAGAGAGGCAGGGAGGGGGAGAGAGAATAAACCTTAAAAGTTGATTCAATTATCTTTTCACCTTTTGTTTCTCACATTTTCATCACAAAAGGTGTGGTTTCATTTACTTATGCAATATTTGCAATAATAATGAAAAGAAAAAGAAAAAAAAGGAAAGGAAAAATGTCGCCTGTATGGTTTAAAGGGAAAATAGTTTCAATAATGCCACATAAGAATACTACAAAACTATGTATAGACATGTTCATCCCATTAATTAAAATCAAATTCCAATCTCACCAGATTACAGTAGTGATCAGTCATCATTGCAATTAGCCCAACCACTGAAGCAGTTCCCTCTGGAAGAGACAAGTAAGCCTGAAAATATAATAGTGGTACGAGTTACCAAATGTCACAAACCAAATATAATAATGGTATGAGTTACCAAGCCTGTAAACTTATATCTTTTATTATCATGCCATGTAATGCACCATCATTCATCGTTCCAACAAAATCAATCTTGTCATGGTAACAGTATGGCCTACAGTTTGGAATACGGGGTACAAATTAGTAAGCCAATGCACTTGGGTACACTATCAGTAATGAGAATAACAACATCAACAATGACGATTTAAAAACATGAAAAAAGGGTGATGAAAGAAGAACTCAAAAACAATATGTGCAAATTGGAAAATTAAAAAAGCAAAATCCATTGAATATTATTAATCCCAAGTTCATTATATGAACTACTATGTCACAATAAAAATAATATCGACATTCTAAATACTTATTATAATCCCAGAAGTGTTCAAAAACGTTAAACATCATGTACTACTTCTTCATTGTTAGATATTTCTCAATCAATGACTTGATCAGCAGGCTCATGTGAAATTTTAAGTTTAAAGAAAATAACTCTCCAAACAATCTTATATTAGGAACACTAAATCTAAAAATGAAAACTTCATAAATTTACATGCGGGTCAAACAAAAGGCAATATACAATTTTCTTACTATGAAAATACATGGTGGAACACGAAAGAATTGTAAAGTAGTAGTAGGAGAAAGCATAACCGCACAAAAATTATTACTTTTTTATTGTATAAAATTTGACTGCTGTTAAAAGATAAAAGAGAAAGATATCAACAACCAGAAACTAGGTGGTTGAACTTGAAAGAAAGGAAACTAATTTTAATTGAAAATCACCTGATAAAATGAATTTTAAATGAAGAGACACATGATATATGGAATGAAATAGTTGATTTGTGTTATAATACTAGCAAAGGAGATCCTCGCAGAATCTAAGGGCAATGTTATGCCTTTTGAATAAAGTGTTGAAACAAGGAGCTTCAATGTTGATTAGCACAAAAAAGGGCATGTCATGAAGCTCTTCGTAAATGTAGGAACAAGAAAACCCTTTGGATTGTACAAATTAGCCAAAATAAAAAAAGTCAAGAAGACACACCATTGGACCACTAGCCCGGTTGGTATGATCTCTCCTCCCCAAAGGGGATGTTGAGAGTTCGAGCCCTGCTAGGGGCATGTTGTGGGAGTGTGCATTTACTTTAACTTCCTTGGGACCAAAAAAAAATATCAAGAAGACCCTAACATAAAACTAAAAATTTATGACAAAAATAATTTATGTGACAAAGCTAGCACAGATAAAAGATGGAACGCCAAAAAACCTGGATCATGTTACTTGCATTCATCATTGAGATAATGGAAAACAGTAAAATTTATTTTCATAGATTAATTTAGGATTAATTTGTTTCTTAAGAATTTAACTTCTCATTGTGTCATACACCTGACAATCTCATAGTCCAACTCTTGAGAGTTAGGATTCTCCAGAATTTAATTGCAATTGTTCAAATGTACTTTGGAATTTCAAAGCACCACGAACTTTAAATATAATTTGATTCCTCATAGTGACATACACCTGTTGAATGAAAATTTTTGCAAATGGCCTCCTAGAGTAAGATCACAGTTTAGAAAATAATGGAATTTTATGTGTGAGGCACATGATCATTATTTTGTCATTATCACCATTATATCATTGACCAATTAATAGAGATCCAACATTGTAAAATCCAAATCACTCAATCATGAGAGAGAAAACACACTGATAACAATAACCTTCAAAGTAGGTATAACTTTCCCACCTCTCTTCTTTTTTTAACAAGTGTAGAACCTTCCCAACTCTCACCATCCTAAGAGCACCAAAAGCATTAACAGCTTATCACAAAAACAAGTTCACAGAGCATTTTAGACCTAGATATTTGCATGTTGAAACTAGGGTATGTAACAAAAATTATGAATTCAAAGTCTTGTGTGTTGATCTTAGTTATTTCAAACCAAATCAAAATTAGAAGGTATGGTAGCTACGTGAAAGCACACTAACTTGATTTTGACAGAACAGACTGACCATTCAATTGTAATAAGTAATACGTTGTCAAAAATAGATCTACAAAATCACCATGACATTGGAAATATTTGCCTTAAAATTCCAGCAACTAAAGTCACAGATAACCTAAAAGCAACCATAATATAATGAAGAAAAGATAAATTATTGGGTGAAATAAGTTGCAAATTAACCCAGATATCACGAAAAGTACTTACCCTGTTCATTGTGTAAAGTGCCTCCACCATTTCCACAGACCGGTTACGTACTATGGCAGCTACCTAAGTATCCATATGAAGCAGAAACCAGAAGATGTTGAAACCATAACAAAATTAATTAACAGTAGAACAAATGCATTTCTATTATTGAACTTATGAAATTCGGCGCAAGTTAGGTTGCAGGTACATTCTCACTAATTATAAGAATATACATATGGTACTCGTAATAGGAATCATGATGATTGATTAAAACTAACCTTTTTCCAATCTTTACCGTACTTGCGATATGCTTCATAGAACCGCTGCAGCTCTTCCTTGGTCCATTGAGACCCTAACATATCAGACAACTTCCTCTTCTGCAAGAATAGGACAATATCATCAATTTAAGGGTACTTGCAAAGCAAAAGTTTTAGCAATTGCCTACCATTAAAACTTCAATGTAGTTAACTTGACACAATACCTAGAAACTGTACCCCGTAATTTCTAAAATTGCAGAAATATAGAAGAACAGCAACACAACTGAAATACATGGATAGATGCCACAAAATTTGACAAGGACATTATAACTCCTAAAATAGCATAACACATACACAGACTGCTCATAAGCCTCATATAAACTCAACTTTTAACATCGGGGAAAGGGAGGAAGTGTAACACCAATGTGAGAGGGACTAATCGAACAAAGCTTCAAATTTCAGGTAATATTATGAAATCCAATGAGAATTCTTTGGAAGTACAAGAAAGATGTGGAATATCGTTCAAATGAAGACTCTTATTTGTATATTCTTTATGTTGGACTCCGACACTCGTGCCAATACTACCAATGTCATTGTCATTGTTACACGAGTTGCTTCTAAAGCAAATGGCGGTTAAGGATAATGTGGAATCCTGAATATCAAAAATGTAAATGTAAAGAGTAGAAAACTAGTCCTGATTCTTTCTGAATTCAAGTTGGACCCCGTTGATCCATGTATTTTAGCCATAATAGAAGCCCTTCTGATAACAGCAGGAAAGCAGTCAGTTTTCCCTCATCGCACACATTGCCTTCTCAGTTAGTGAGTAAAAAGAATTAGAAGATGACCATAGGACCAGCCTGAACAGTTAAGATGAAAAAGAAAGGAGCAAGAAGTCAATGCACTCTGTAGAAACTCAACAAAAGAAGAAATATGATATAGAACCCATGGCAATACCCCTATTGACATTATGCTTTTCTGATGTACATCCAAAGACAATTTAATATGTGTATCTTAAGCTAGAGATAAGAGTTTCTAACTCATATCATAGCCAAGATTAAAAGTGTTACAATGGAAAATCACATCACCACCCAGGATAGAAAAAGTATGAGATAGCATTTACGTAAATTGAAACAAGGTGTTGGAAGGAAGTGTCCATTTATTATGACAATTACAGAGCACAAATATTTTGAAAAAAGGTTAACCTTTCAAAAAAAAAATTTGAAAAAGGCAAAACCTACCCGCTGCATGCTTTTCTTAGCATTCTCTCCATCTTTATTAGGCGAGACCTCATTAACATAAGAAAATCTCTTATTGATGCTTCTAGATTTTCTTGTTGGGGCCATAAGTAAATTCCTTAGTCACCTAAGATATAACAAGAAGCAAAAGATAGTTAGAAAATATATTCACAAGGTGAGGAGTAAACCTAATGAAGATATAATGTTCAGAATCAAACAAAAAGATCGTAACTACTTAATAAGGTTCACCCGTTTATTCCACTCTTACCCTGAATGATGGTTAGTTGACAAAACAAAAAAGCGGAGTGACCTTAAATAATTTGGCTTACAGCACAGTCGTAACAATAACATGAACATTCACTTAACAAGGTCTCCATAAAAAGTAGCTCATTCAATTAAACCTTGAGAGAATTAGTGTCCACAATTATCCAATTTTATTTTATTTGAAGTCATGCGCCCATGATTCAATGTAAAACAACAAATCTAAATAATTAACCGAATTTTCTCAGCTACAGCTCTGAATCCATAATTTTATGAACACGCAAAAACTCAAAAAGTAATCCTGAAACTCCTAACCCAGATATTCAACTCTGCAAGACAAATTTTCAAATCATATAATTGTAAAATAATTGAAAATTAATACTCCGTATCGCGAAAACAACAGCAGATTTTTTATTTTTTCATTTTTAGGTGTTTTCAAGCTTAAAGTTCCTGATATCATCGGAACCTAGCAACTACGTTGAAATACTTTACGAACCCTAAATTGACGTATCAGAACAAGATCAGAATATAGATGTGGATAAAAAAATGATTACTCATATTGTGAAGTAAAAGCAGCATATTGTTATTCAAAATCTCTAACTAAACTACTGAAGTTGAATAAAGACCAGTGAAAAAGATCAAACGGACTATAATAAGATTTCTAGAACAAAAAAGAGAAACATCAAACTGAAAAAGATGAAATTATATATATATAAGCATAAACAAGGATAATTAAAACAGACGTTGTGGTTGGACAAGTAGCGAAACCTTTAGAAACCAATTTCTTAATCGAAACCCTAATTCACAACCACCAAAAAATAAGAAAAAGGAAAGATCAACAAAAATAATGTGTTCTTACCGATCAGAGAGAGTTTAAATTCCAACAAGTGGATGTGATACTGACGAAGCAATCGAACAGAAAATAGAAGCGAATCGACAATCGATCAACAGAGAACTATGGAAGATTGGTAGAAAAAGAGCGATAGAGATTCAGATAGTTGAATTTTGGGGCATAACCGCGAAACTTGAAAACAGAATAGGCCAAAGCCACCAAAGGTTGTTTCTGATCTTCTTCTTTAGCTTATTTAAATTTTTGAAAAGAAAAAAATATATTGGGCAGAAAAAAAGAAAAAAAAAAAAAAAAAAACTGCAATAAAACATTAATGTCACTCGCCCAATGTTGGCCTGGGTCTGCAGGCCTAGGCCTGTCCTGACTTTGCAATTTGGGAATGTCCGGTAGGCTCGGTCGGGGTTGGAGTTAAAACTAGGGGTACATGACGGGCCGGGCCGGGCCGCAGTTTTGAGAGTCCAGCTCGATCTCGCGGGCTTTGACTTTTCAACGGGCCGGGCTGAAGAGCAGTTGGGCTTGGAACGGGCCAGGCTACGGCTTTTTTAAAAAATATATATAAAACTATTTGATACTTATATAACTATTGTAATAATAACTAGTAATACAATTAATATGTTAGGCAGGGAAAAAAACTTCCTATGAAACCATACTCTCGTGGCTCCACTGTCCATCATAGCTTTCTGAAATTTAACTCTTTAAAAACGACTAGACAGTAAAAAGTTTTAAAATTTCACCTAAGGTGACTAAAACTGGTGGTTAACAAGTAAAAAGCCTCCATCATGTTTTAACATATCAGTGATAATGTGATATCATCATATCACCAAATATAAGATTTGGTCACTTTATATTATTAATGTTTAGCGGAGCCGTTGTTTTAACATATTAGTGATAATGTGATATTATCATATCACCAAATATAATATTGTTTGGAGGAGTTTTCTGATTCTAAAATTTCTTTCATTTAAAAGGTTTTTGAAAAATCTTTAATAAAAGAAATTTAAAAGAAAAAAAGTTATTTGATTGATACATTTTTTGAAATTTCTCTCACAATTAACACAATTTTAACTTAACAAATTCATCCTTAATAATTACTCTTAATAGGCAAGTTTCACGAAATAAAAGACGGTAAAATTGTAATAAAATTTGTTACTTAAAATAATTCTGACTTCCTTTCAAAAGCAAGTTTTACTGGCTTCCTTTGAATGGAATTTTTAGGACTTCGACTTTTATTAGAAATCCATTTTCTTAATTTCACCGAATATTAACATTTTTTTGAAAGACTTTTTGGATTTGAAAGCCCGTTTCAATCTCCCAGAAAGTTATCCCAAACGGCCCAAAATTTATTCACAGTAAACACTAATAATTGTTTTTTTCACATCTAAACATTGAGATTAAGCACTGATCAATTTGAATTTCTATTATCTGTTTTTCATACATACGTGGATAATGAAACTCTATATATATATATATATATAGATAATTTTTGTAAAAAATTAAGCCTTGGTTGGCTTACTGGCCTTGATGGGCTGGGCCACGGACCGAGACCTATATCCAAGCCCGTCCCATTCTCTTATGGGGCTGGGCCGGGAGCCATTTTTGCCCCCATTAGTTAGAACCTAAGGAGGAATACAATACTATGATGACAAGTCAAAATTTTATAAATTAGAAGATGTGGTTACGGTTAATATAAATATAAATTTTCATTTATACACCTATTGTGTAAGACAATTGTGAAACTTTAATTAATTTATAATTTTTATACTTAAGTTTGAAGATGAAGCTGCTCAAATGTAAAAAAAATATATCATATTATATACTCCTATGATATTACTCTCTTATCTTATCATTATAGTTATGTTTTTGTTCATTACATAATAACATATGTTTAATATCATTTTTGAAAAGAAAAAAGATTGGACACTTTGATGTATAATGTTGTTTCCAAGGCTATCATGTGCTTGTTTTATACAAGACGAATGGTTTATGATGTGTTGGTCAAGTGTCCGGATGTGTCGACAAATGTTAAAGATATATTAGTCAAGTGTCCAAAAAGTGTCATTTAAGTGTCCGAAATAATAAAAATATTTTAAAATTATAAACATTTGTCTAGGAGTGTCCATGAAGTATTGGTGTCTGACACACACGACACTTTTATAGAAGTGTATGTGCTTTTTAGATTGGAACTTATATTTTTTATTTTGCAGTCATGAAAAAAAAAAAACTAATATATTTTGATTGTTGATAATGAAATTTAATTACTTCTGTAATATCACATTAACACTGAATCTCTGACATATATTTTTCAATTTAATTATGCGTACAAACTTTAAATAGTCATAACTTTCTCCTTGTTTGTTTGAAAGCGGGTTAGGAGATTTATTTTGGTCAAAATATGCCTTTTTACATGTTAAAACAAGTTTTTCTCGATGAACAAGTTAATGGTGTAAAAAACAACCATTAATTTTTATATGTGTCACCTTGCCATTTTCTCTTGGAACAAATTAACACCCTTTGATTGAATAAAACTATTGGGTACCTGTAATATAGTGCCCCAATTTAGTAGAAAGTGAATATTTCCTATCTCTTCGTATCCAATAATTTTTTTTCATAAATGGATATTATTCTATTTGCTGACTTAATTTCCTTCTGCTTAATGTTAATGTTACATCACTTAAATACTCCAATAAAGTGAAAAGTTGTGGTTAAGTTTTTGGAAGAACAAGTGCGTGTGTTAATTGTTTGTCATCAAATGAAGTGTTACTAAATTTTTCAAAATATACAAGTTATTCCATCTTCCTTCCTTCTTTTTTTCTCTTGATATACCCATCACAATAATTTATTTTGGTCAAAGAAATTTAACCCACGTGATTTTTGTTGATTATAAGAATACTTCGTAGCTTAGAGTTCCACCAAATTTTATTTTATTTTATAAATTGAGGCTATTCTCACCATTTAATATTATCATTGAAATTCAAGTGTATATATCAAAAATGAACACTTTAAAATTATATAAATATTGGTGAAATCCAAGTCCAATAAACATTGAGTCAATCCATATGGCGCATGTGATAAGATGAAACTAAGAGTCATTAATTTTTTTTATCAATGTGGTGAAAAAAATATCATGATGAATATCATTTTTCTATCTCACTATTACTCAGTAAAAAATTTATGAAGGGATTTGTAAATCTAAATTTCCTATTAACATTCAACCTTTTTTCATATATAAATATTAATTCTTCCTTCTCTTTAATGATATGTAAATAGATAGATGAAGAAAATATATTAAAGAAAACGTTATATGGTGTATGTTATGTATAGTAGATACTTTTAAAGAACTTTTATCAACAAAATTAAAATATAGAGGAAGAAGTCAACACCAAGATACTTAAAAATTAGTAAACTAAAACAGAATATATGGAATATAATTTTGATCAAGTAGCAAACAATGATAATATAAATATTAAAAATCTATTGGATATTTTTCACCCACGAGTGAAAAAGGAAGAAAAAATAAATAAACGAAAAGGAAAAAAATAATAATAATAAAAGGTGTTGTGTGTGAGATGGTGAAAATTGCGTGAAAGGGTGTGTGTTAGTTTGGTTTTTCAAAAAGATAATTGAAGCCTTGGAGTAGGGTGCAAGACATTGGTGTATATGTAAGGAGGTAAGACTTCCTATATATATGTTTGTGCGCACAGTTAGTGTGTGTTGTTTGGGCACTAAAGTGTGTACATGTTGTTTGGGGCAGTGTGCCTTTGAGAGATGTTGTTTGGGGTTTGTTTGGGGGTAGTGTGCCTCTGAGGCTATGAGAGAGCATATGTGGTTTGGGGCAGTGTGCCTGTGAGAGAGTGGTTTAGGAACAAAAGTGTATTTTGTGTGTTTGGAGGGACAACTAGTGTGTATTAAATATTGGGTAGTTAGAGGAAAAATAGAGGGTGGTGAGAGAGATGCACTCTATGATGAGTATTTGGATTTTCTTTGTTCTTATATTTACTCAAATTTGTGTATAACTTGAGTAGATATTCTTTGTAATTTTTCCTTTGATAGTGGAATATTGTTGGTTTGTCTGTGATTTTTTTCTCTCTGTTGTTGGAGGGCTTAAATTCTTGGATTTATTTTTGTTTCCATCAATCCACACTCGGACAAAGATTGTTTCCTAATAGTGGTATCAGAGCCGATAGTTCGTGTTGGAAAGTTCGGCCTTTGTTCGAATGAGGTTTAGAAAACACAAGGAGTTCAACAAGTGGTGTAACGGGTTTAACTGCACGTGGAGTCAACCAAGACTTGTTTGGTGATGATAATAAGAAAATCGTGATGGATTACATAGCATGGAACTCGAGTAGTCAAGGTGGAGCCTCGAATGTTTAAAAGATTGAGCAACCCTAATCAATGTTTTGGAAAGCGATGATTGGCTTGAAGGAATTTCAGCTAAGGTGGAGGTTGCTAGGTACTTTGTGTCTCAAATTCTATTGTAATAAAGTTTCTATTTTAGAGTTGTATTTTAGATAATTTCTTGTTAAGCAAGTTTTGGACTCCAAGCAATTGTAATTTTTGTAGTAATTGAGTTTTGGGCTCTATAAGTAGATATACCTAGGGTGTGGGTTGAGACTTATGAGTTGAGAGAAATGTAGTCTCAAGAGAGTTAAGTTAATGGGTAAAGGGAGTTTACGAGTTATGTTGAATCACTTATATCTTATGTTTTGTTTGTGCTTATGTGTGATTGGTTTTATTGTTTTCACTTCCACCAACTCCAACAGTGGTATCAGAGTTATGGTTGTTGTTTAATGATTTTTCGTATGTGATCGAAATGGAAGTGATATTGAGGTCACGATAAAGTTGACGGCAATCAATTATGCTATCTGGAAGCCAATAATAGAGGTTATCCTTTACTGAAGGATTTATATGACCTACTAAGGATGACAGTGCCAAGCCTATTGAGAAAATGGTGCAAATTTATGTTCCAGCTATAGAAGGTGTTAATCAGGGGGAATGGTTACGTCATTCGGTGAAAATTGTAGAACCTTCCAGAAAGCACGATCACATGTCAGATGTTGTATTCTAATTATATTGTGTTTGCTGAGTGGGAGAGCGAACAACTTGTCGAAGCGTGAGCTGTCCATCAACGTGGTAGGAATGTGCCCAGTGTTTGTTCCCTCCCTCGTGGGTGGAAGGGGATTTGTTGTGTTTTTCTTCACCCACAAGTGAAAAAGGAAAGAAAGAAAACAAAAAGGGACCCAAAAAAAAAAGTGGTGTGTGTGAGGCAGTAAAACTGTGTGAAAGGGAGTGTGTTAGTTGGTGTTCCAAAAAGGTAATTAGCTAGAGCCTTAGAGTAAGGTGGAAGACATTGGTGTATATGTAAGGCGGTAAGATTTCCTATTTATACATACAAGCACACATTGTATATATGTTACTTGGGTACTAAGGCATATATATGTTGTTTACGGCAATGTGTTTGTGAGAGATGTTCTTTGAGGCTAGTTTGGTGAGGCTTTTTCATGAGTTATGGTGTTTCTAAAAAATATATTTTTCAATTTTTTTGGAAAAAATAATTAGATTTGTTGTTATAAATGTAAGCAAAAGATTCTTCATTTAACATTTTATGAAGTCGAAAGCTGAAGAACTTTAGGTTATATATATAGTGATCTTTTGAAATTGATATTGTAAGAGCATCTCCGAACGATGCTTCAAATTTCATACCTTAAGCTTATTTGAGGTATGATATGGCATATGATATTTTGGTATACGCCACTTGATATGTCAAATTTGTTAATATTTTTTTCTATTAATTAAACCACAATAATACATTTTAAAATAATAATATGAACCCATAGATTGAAATAATGGGAAAAAATTATTTGGCATACCACTTTTTGATATTCTAAATTTGATATATTTGACTCTATGTCAAATGCCAAGTGAGGTATTGGTTGGAGGAATTTTTGATATCAAAAGTAGCTGTTACAAATGCTATGTATGATTTGACATGTCGGTTGGAGATGCTTTAAGCAACACGACTTTAGGTGATGCCAAATTTGCAATGACTATTATTATAATATTTTAAAAAATGAGGGTATTTTTTTTAAAGAGAACTATAATCTAAATTTGCAATGACACTTATTGAAATATACATATAATTTTTAAAAAGATTATTTTTAGAGAGGTATGGTAATGAACGAGCACAAAGAAGAATTACATAGGATGGTGCGATACATCTGCGATATATCTTAGATTATAATGCATCATAATTTTGATTATGATGGATCATAATCCACAGTTAGATTGATGATTGAAATGTTGATTGGACGAACACGTGTGATCATGTGTGGGGTCCATTGAGATGAGTTGTTGCAAGATTATACATATATAATTGGATGCATATGAATAATCTTTTGTGGTAAAGAAAGTATAGACGATTCATTAGGATTAAAGGGATGGATTCACCCTCAGGGTTCGAGCTCAGAGACGTAGTTTCTGGTGGCTTGGATTTTGGGGTGTGACAGCACCCCTACCTAAAATTTCAAGCCTTTCTAGCCAAGCCCAAGAAATCTTAACTTTTTCAACTTCACCAAAATGGACTTTGTTGGTTCAAAACGTAATCCTTGTCGAGTATAACAAACGCTTAGTCTTTGGCACCTTCCAAATCCTATCTTAAGGTCCCTAAATCAAAGGAGAAGAAGAAGAGATAAAAAGGAGGGAGAGAGCTTCAATGGCCAGCTGCTTTGGTCAAGAGAAAATGAGAAAATATCTGTAAAATTGATATTTATAGCCTATACGCCATAAAATGACCAAAATACCCTTATGCCACTTAATGTACCCTCTAACCTCCGTTTTTTTTTATTTCGACAGCGGTTATGGCTTCGAAATTTATTCCATTCCACTTCTAACATTCCATTTAGTCTAAAATTAAAAATAATATTTTCTGAAAAAATATCCGATCTTCCAGATCCACCTGACCCGCGTCTCGGGCCCCTCCGACCCAAAAATATCAAAATGGACCAATTGCCTCAAAAACTTTTCTGAACCTTTAAACAAGTTCTCAAATATGTTTTTTATATTCAAAACATATTTAACATCATTCAAAATCTATTTATGACAAAAATGATGAATAAAATGCATATAAAGAGGTATTCTTGAAAATGCGTGATTATTGATTTTTCATAAGTTGATTGGAAGCATACATAAATTTTGACTTCATGGGCTGAATAAAATACATAGAAAGAGGTCTTTTTGAAAATGTATGATTATTGATTTTTCATGAGTTGATTGGAAATAACATTGTAATATGCTTGAATTGAACTTGTTATGCATTGGCTATAGACGTAATGCATTGGGAGTGAATATTGTGACAATTTTGATTTCGTGTGTACATGTGATAAATGTGCACTTATGTGATGATTGTTGATTTTGGGGTAAGTGTATGAGAAGTAAGAAGAGCCCTAGGGTGAAAGGTCCAAAGCTTGGCAAAACGGATTTTGTTACTGTTGGGTTAGCAATTCGTTAAACATAAGCAGAGTATGTGATCTCTCAATAACACTTATTATGGATGTGATCATCAGAAGTCCCCATATGGTTTGATTTCAGAGTATACATGGTGTTGAGTTTAATTGTGAATGTAATTCATGTTAAACTGCTTATGTGTATTTGAGACATGTGATTTCATTTTTGTTCTCCTTGTTGGATATGAATTGATTATAAAAAATCTTGAAGTATGTCATATAGTGTATAGAAATACCATTTGCATTCATGTAGTCGCCTGGGTCATTATTGAATTAGCTGGATCATCTCTACTGAGCTAGTTTTATGCTCGCCCCCTTGTAATACCCTGAAAATTTTGGACGTCTATTATTTTAAAGAATTTAAATTTCTTTATATTATTATTATTATTATTTTTTCAATTCATATGGAATGCATTTATATGCATTTTATCATTTCATGTGAATTGTTAGGTCTTTATACAATTATTATTTTATGTGAATTGGTTGTCTTTATAAATTATTTAATTTCATGTGAATTGCTCTATTTTTATTTTTATTTTTATTTTTATCAATTTATATGAAATGTTTATTGATTGTGTATTATTTGATTTAAATATTTTAAATGCTTTGGATTGGGCTAGGGAGGAATCTGGGCTGGAATGGTTGGGCTAAGAATATGCTTAAGTTGTTGGGCCATGGTTATAGTTATATTATTATGGTTATTATTATTATTTTTTTTAGTTATTTAGTTTTTAGAAAAAAATAATAATAATAATAGAATAAAATGATTAGGACAAAAGATAATAAGAAATTAGGGTTTCTGTCGTTTACATTACGCACAAAAATCAGGAGAGTAAACGAAAGAGAGAAGGAGTTCGGGTGAACGAGTGTTTGAATCGTCAAAGAGGCAAGTTTGATTCTTCTCTTCCCCTTTGAATCCGTATGCATAGTCTACGTTTGAGGATTGTATTTATTTTAGAAATTTGTATATAATTGTATGTTTTTTTTTTCTGTTGATAAATTTTGTGAGAATTAATTATGCTAATTGTATAGACATGTTGCTAGAAATTTGTATGCATTTAATTATGAAATTAAATGATTTTGCATGTTAAGAATAATTCTGTGAATTAAACATTAGGATTTTGGAGTTTTGGTACTGTTTTAGCGTATTTTTGCATATGTATATACATGTATATATGATTGTATAGGCGGGTGTATATATATACGAACATGAAATTTGGGTCTACTGTATTTATCATTTTTGAGGGATTTTATTCCGATCAATAGGTAGATCTTACTTCCTAGAACAATCCTTGAAAGTTTCGTTATGAACCGTTGGGTAGATTGTCGGAAAATTGAGTTTAAAATTTTAGATTTTCGAAACTTGAAATTGGGCGTTTTTGATTTAGTCCGCGAGAGGGGATGATTTTGGTACCAATACGTAGCTTAGATCGATACGAGTTCAATGGTATATTCATATGCACGATTCGATGCTCGGAAGTGATCGAAAAGTGATCGGGAAGCTCAGCCTCCATTGTTGGCTGCTGAAGCTTCAGGTGGGGAGGTGGGGAAGAAAAAAAAGAAAAGGGGCCACGAGTCCGCCGACGCGTGGGGGTGCGTGCCGACGGCGCCGGTGGCCGGGAAATTTTTTTCGGGCCCACTCGCGGGGGCCCACCTCTGTGTCCAATATGGGCCCATTCCGAATTGTTTTGATATTTATTTTGTATTTTTGAAATTTTTGTGAAAATTTAAAAATCTGGAAAAATCATTTTTTAAAAATACTTTTATAATTCTAAAAATTCCCAAAATTTTATGTCAACTTCCTGTGAGCTTAAGGGGCTTGGGGTTTAAATTTCATATCAAAATTATTTACCATTGTCTTTAAATTAATTTTTAAAGTGTCTAAAAACTGGATTTTTCAGCCTCTTTAATTTTAGAAAATAGTTAGAAATTTTCAAAAATTTCAAAATTTTTACTGTAATTCTCTCAAGGATAAATACACTTGGGTTTAAATTTTCAACTCAAAATAATCTTTTCTTGTTATTCAATTTATTTTTAAAGTGTGTAAAAGTTGGATTTTCACCTTCTTTTATTTTTAGAAAATATTTTAAACTTTCAGAAAATTCTAGAAAAATTTAGGTAACTTTATAGGATTAAAATGCACCTGGATTTTAAATTTCATATGAAAATGAGTCTCTCTTGTGATTGTGTTGGTTGTGGAAGTATGCCTCAAATTATGTTTATTCCTTTTTGCTAGAAAATTTTTTTTTTTTTTTAAATTCTCAAAAATTCTAGGAAATTCCAGCATGATTTAATAGGGTTTTTAGCAGTAGAATATGCCCAGAAACCTAGATAAACGTTAGGTTTAGACTCCCTCATATATTTGAGTGTATTGAAGGTTGAATTGGGAAATTGCTTCTTTAATGGATGTTTGAGTCATTTGATTTACTTGAATGTAATTTTCTTTAAGGATATAAATGTCCATCAAATACTTGATTATAGTCTACTTGTGAACGATTTGTTTTATGATGATAATTTCATGTTGGATGATTTGAAATAACGTTTGTGCAAATTTAAATCATAATGCACCTTGTTATTTTATATTGCATATTGGAATGTATCTATGCATTTTATTTTGGCATGTAAGGATTGTCCGGCTTGTCAGGATCGCCCATACCTAATAAGGTATCTATGTATTTTATTTGGCATGTAAGGATTGCCTGGCGTATCAGGATCGGCCATACCTAATAAGGTATCTATGCATTTTATTTTGGCATGTAAGGATTGCCCGGCGTGTCAGGATCGCCCATACCTAATAAGGTATCTATACATTTTATTTGGCGTGTCAGGATCGCCCATACCTAATAAGGAATCTATACATTTTATTTGGCGTGTCAGGATCGCCCATATCTAATAAGGTATCTATACATGTATGCATATGTTTTCTTTATTTTGAACTTAAAGAATGTGTTCATTGTTGGATGATAAGGGTTTGTTGGAACAATGTATAAGATGATTTTACTTCTGAAAACATGAACTAAGTAGGAAATGACTAGTATGTATATATCTATATCTATTAAGGTATCAAAAGATTAAATGGTGGCATGTTAGGATTGCTTAAACTGGATATTATTTCATGTTATGTTTATTTCTGCTGAGCTTAAGAAATGTAATCACTTTTGCATAATAAGGATTTGGGTGGAATATTATAATTAATGACTGTTGTTTTGAAAACATGAAACTGGAATAAGAATAGCTTGTAAGTTAAATCTATTGTTTTCTTTTGTGTCCCTTATACTGAGGGTATGTATATTGGTTCTCTGATTGGGATGTAGTAGATAGAACTTGCTCGTGGGTTTAACCCACTTTGTTGATATTTCAGGTTTCAGACAGGTTCCACTGCAAGGATAGAGTTTTAGGGTTAGTTGTGGTAGACATCTCTTCTCATCGGTCACAGGATAGAAACCTATCCTCTTATTCAAGGGTCAAACTATGAACTCTTTTGGAGGTTTTGGTTGTTGGTTTTAAATTAGAGTCTTAAACTTGTGTTTATTCTGGTTAAGGGGTCTTTGCGTTACGGGATTTCCAAATTGTATTAACAGGCATATAACTATTTATTTATCAGTTATTTCAATTCAGTGAAATTTTTTGTTCAGCTTTTAGAATTTATTTTAGTCTGTCTTTTGTATTCTATGCTTGTTGCTACCAGTTGTATGTATCTCCCAGGTTTTGTGTATGAGACTGGCCACTTCATGCGCGAAATTTTCTAAGGGTATTTCACCCCTCCCCCAAACCTTTTTTAGACAAAGTACTAATGGAGGACGAAGCTTAAAAATGCTCGAATGAGACTTTTGGTGTTCTTTTGAATATTGTATATATTGATGTCCATGCCGGCTTGTGGCATGAGATTACTTTTGAAATTATGGAAATGTATAATCGTGAGATGATATCTCTTTTATATGTATGGATTAGTATGTTTAGAATTTATGATGGTTGTATTAAAGACTTTGAGAAATTATGTACAAAAAAGTAAGCCCTATGGATCATATTTATGTGATATATGGAATTGATGCTTGTGAGACTCGAATGTATGGAATTTGTTGAGTTTTATCCATGTACTAGGATAGCATATGTATGCATGAAGTTATAAAATGCATTTGGATATGAATGATGTAGATTTTGGACACTTTGAGAATTCTGTAGAATTTTCAATCGAGATATTACGATGCATCGTAATCTTCATTACGATGTATCGTAATTTTGCGATGCATCGTAACTTTCATTATGATAGATCATAAAATTGTAAAGGAAAATGTGTTAAAAATTCACAAATTACACAGGATGGTGTGATGCATCTGTTATATATGTATCTTAGATTACGATGGATCGTAATCCTTAGTTAGATTGATGATTGAAATGTTGATTGGACGTGTATATGTGAGGCCTATTGAAATGAGTTGTTGTGAGATTATACATATATAATTATATGTATATGACTAAGTTTTTACGGTAAAAAAAAGTATGGAAGGTCTATTAGGATTAAAGAAATGGATTCACCCTCAGAATTTGAGCTCGGAGACGTAATTTCCGATGGCTCAAATTTTGGGGCGTGAAATGTTGGTTAGAGGAGTTCTTGATATCAAAAGTAGTTGTTGCAAATTCTACGTATGGTTTAACATATCAGTTGGAGATGCTCTAAGCAACACAACTTTAGGTTATGCCAAATTTGCAATGACTATTATTGTAATAGTTTAAAAAATGAAGGTATTTTTTGTTTTTTAGAGAGAACTATAATCTAAATTTGCAATGACACTTAATGAAATATATATATATATATATATATATATATATATATATATATATTATTTTTAGAGAGGTATGGTAATGAGTGAGTGCAGGGAAGAAACTTTTGATTTAAGTTTCCTCTCCAATTTCTAAAAACATGTGAGATTCAAAAAAGAAAAAAAAAAAAAAAACCTGATAAGAGCGATTGCTAGTATGGCTCCTCGTACATCCGATGATCATGATGTGATGGTTAGGATAGAAAAACAACAAAATTAAATCTAAGCAAAATAATTATTATTATTATTATTTTTATCAAATACAAGAAACACATTTAAGAAATGAACAAGGGCTTCACTAAGCCATTTGCGGTTGAGCCTGAGCCTGAGCCAGAGACCCATGAAAACGGATTTGAAATCTCTCCTTCTACGTAAAATCACTTGACTAAAAACCTCTCTCTCATGCACTCATTATTTAATCAAACTAAACAGCTAGCTCTAACATATATATATATATATGCTCACACGTACGTACACCACTCAAAATTATTTTACCAATACATAAAAATCCTAACATTAACCAACCACCCATTTGTTAATCATATATAGTAATTTTCGATGGATCAACGTGTGTAACTGGGTAACACACTAGTGGGTGAGCCATGCCCGCAGAAAGTCCTGGCCCTTCAACCGTATCAAGCTTTTCCCCACCTTTGACTTTGAAGTCAAAGCATTGGACCAACGCTCCGATTGCTGCGTGCGTTACCGTCGATGCTAGTGCCGCCCCAGGGCATCCTCTCCTTCCACTACCAAATGGGATAAAAGTGAAATCACGGCCACCCATTATACCCACCTGATGCTGCTGATCTTCACCGTCCATTGAGCTGACCAAGAACCTATCCGGTGTAAACGCATTAGGATTGTCCCATGATTCTGGGTTCCGCATGATCGCATGCAAATTGAATATGATCCTTTCATTTGATGTTATATCATAGCCGTTGATCTTGCAATCTTCCTTGCATTTTCGGAAAACCAACGGTGCTGGAGGGTGAAACCTTAGACTTTCTTTGACTACTGCTTGCAAATAAGGAAGATTTGGGACGTCCGATTCTTCTACTAATCTGTTTGACCCCACCACGTTTTTGATCTCCTCTCTCAGCTTCTTGAACACATCTGGATGGTTGATGAGCTCTGCTAGTGTCCAGTGCATGGCCACACTAATTGTCTCTGTACCCGCCATGAACATTTCCTGCTCACAATTTAATGTAGATTATAATAGATCTATTATAAGTAATTTAGAAGCAATTAATCAGAAATTCGTAAACTATGGTATGGTTAACAGACTGAGTCCTCAAAAAATCCAACCAAATTGTCAAACCCAACCGTGGTAATCACTTAAATTTTATATACAAATATATATATATATATTAAGCCTAAAGTCTAACCCAATAAATATTATAAAATATCCTACTTTTTAAAGTACATGAAGTGAGTTTCTTATACAAGATTTTATTAGCTTATAAAATATCCTACTTTTAAGTTAGTACTTTATTAAGTTGATATGATGTCATGCTTAAAAAACAATAGTATTTGATTATTCAGGACAAATTCAATGTAATTATATGTGAGGTTTAAACTTTTCAACCCAAATTTAACTAGTGCAAAAAAAAAAAGAAAAAATTTAAAAGAAAAAGTGTCTAAACCCATAAAAAATAAATAAATAAATAAATCTGTTTGACTCGGGTTGAACATGCATACTGGCACCAAACATGCATGCACACATCCAAGCAAAGAGAGATACAAGAGAACTACGGAATAAGCATTCCCAATTTATATATACAATTGCTTTAACTTTCGAAAGAAAAAAAAAAAAAAAAAAGAGTACTAACCATGAGAAATGACTTGATATCGTCTCTGGTTAGCTTCACCTCAGCAGTTTCATCCCCATAGATGTCCAAGAGAATGTCCATCATATCCTCTCTCTCTTTTAGAACACCATCATCTCTCTCTTTCTCTTTCTCATGTTCTATCATGATCCCTTCCACCAACCTATCAAACTGCATCAACAATGATTTAAGCTCTCTCCCATACCCAAACAAATCATACTTTACCAAAGGACCCAACATTTCTCCTAAGCTGAACTTGGGTGCAATGTCCAAAATCCCTTTAACCAATCCCCATATCTCCTTCCCTTCGTCGGCGCTCCTCGAGCACCTCGTGCTCATCGCCATCCGGCATATCACGTTGTTCGTCATAGTCACCATCTCCCTACCTACATCACAAGCCTTTCCAGCTTCCGAACACCTAAAAAGTATATCCAATAATTTCGTCATCTCCTGCTTTCGAATATCAATAAAGCGATTGAGTTGTGCACCTGCAAGAAGCTCATTCATGCATATTTTCTTCATAAAGCGCCAATAAGCGCCATACTCGGCATTCACAAACTTGGAGTCTTTGTATATATCAAAGGTGGAGGCCCCGAAAGCTGGCCTGGACACGAAGTTCATCTCATGGGTTTTAAGAAATTCTTTGGCAGTGGTGGCATTGGAGACAACAATGGCGGTTGATGAGCCGAGGGAGAGCCGCATGAGCGGGCCGTGGCGCAAAGCTAGGGTTTGGAATGACTTGGGTAAGACCGAACTTAGTAAATGAAGGTGGCCGATGATGGGTAATGCTCTGGGGCTCGGAGGGTGTTGCAAAACTCTTTTTGATTTCATTCTTTTTTTCACAAGGGATCGAATTAGGAGGGTGGAAGCAAACCATATGAAGAAGAGGAAGCTATAAAACTGAACATCTAAGGTGGTGGCCATGGCTTGCATGAGAAAAGAAAAGCTTCTTAGTGGTACTATATATAGGAGGAGCAATGGAGAATATGATTGATACACATATATGACTGTATTATATATATATATGAATTCAAATGCATATGTATAATAGGTAAACATTCAATGCTGTTGTATGTTTTGGTACCCCACTATATTGTTATTTGATCGTTAAGGTCGTATAACTAAAATCAGAATGTTGACTTGGAGAAAATATCCTATTAAAAATGGGCTATTTTTTTTTTTTGGCACAAGTGTAGTATAGCCTCACTAAGCCATCTAAGACAAAACGTTAACAAATAAAATAGAATATTTGTGACACAAAACATATATTACACAACCGCTTAAAGAGAATATACTACACTTGCAAGGATACTCATCATCATATTATTTCTATCTCGAAGAAGACATGATAATATAAAAAAAGATAAATATCCTTTATTTTGGTATGATAATACATATTTCATAATTTTTAATATTTCATCAAATTAAATGAATCTTATTAAAGGAGGAAGTAACAACCATAATCAAATTGAATTTCTCTCTTTAATTTATATATATATATATATATATATATATTTTATTATATATACATATATTCTTTTTTGCACTCCCACCATTTTTCTCTATATTTACTAGATCTTTCTTTATAATTCAACTGTAATTAAAAAATACCAAATCAAAATAAAATTATAAGAAACTTTAAATATATTATGTGTTTATTTAATTATGTACACATATAGATAATGTAAAAAATTAGAGTTTTTATTTAAGAGAAATAGTTTCAAGCTTATGTTAAAGAAATTATGAAAAAAAATTTGTAGTTTCTTATCTCAATTATTTGAAAATTTAATGAAAATGATCTTTCAAAGGAAGATACCATCATAAATTTTAATTTGAATTTTCCGTTATTGAGTTATGTTAGAATTTGTCCTGTATCCTCTCAAAATAATTACTTTTAAAATATAAAAAATTGTCAAATAGTCAGTCATCTAATTTGAGATACTAATTCATGAATTATATTCATGATATTTAGCATTTTTCCATTTGTGGTAACACAGCACTGTTATTTTCGTAGTGTTATTTAATTTAAATTTAATTTTTACTTCTCACATGTAAATTGGGAAATGCTAAACTTCACAATTTTATTTTACGAATTTTAACTCGAATTTATGTGTCAGGTGATAATACCACATGGACTCTGTGTATGGAGGGAATCCCACCAATAGTAACTTACTATTTAATTTTATCTCCTAAAATAATGGACTATATAACTTGCCACATAGATTCGAGTTAAAATTCGTGATATTTATTCGAAACGTGTAGCATTGCTCCAAGTAAATTATCTTATATGTTATACAACAATTTTAGTTTTGCTACATCATTCATGATACAAATCATGAATATATTTAATGATATATATCATTTTTCTTTTATTTATTAGTCGTGGTCTCAGGAAGTATTTATTTTATATGTGTGGTCAAAAGCAGGAAAAAAGATCCGTCATATCTATCATTTTTTATTTATTATTATATATGCATAATAGGTAAACATTCAATGCTGATGTATAGTTTGGTTAGCCATTATATTAAAAATAATATAATATGGTAAAAAAGTAAAATAATAGTTATATTATTATTTGATTGTTAAGGTCATGTAACTAAAATATCAATCTCGACTTGGAGATTGTCCAGGTAGAATGGACTAATTTTTTTTATCCTACGACAAAAAAAAGAATTTTATTAAAAAATGTAATATGTATCAAATAAAAGATATTTATGTCTTTTTTATATTGGTACGATCATATTTGAGATACAAATTAAAAATATATATTCAAAATGTATAGCGCCTCTTAATTAAATAGACTTCTAACCCATCTCTCTAAATAATCGTGGAACATGAAACATTATTTTGTGAGAATTGAAAAGAGAGAGAAGAAGAGATAAAAACAAAAAGGGGCTAGGATTTCTATTATGATCTCAATGCAAAGTTACAAACATGAAAACCTAATAAAGAGAATATATATAGGCTTACAAACAAAATAAAGTAAAAGACTATTCTACCCTTATTAAATATAATAACTCTAATATCCCTTCTCAAACTCACGATGCGGCTGCTAAAAGTATCGAGAGTTTGTCAACCAAAAAATAAAAACGCAAAATAGGATGTGACTTTGTAAACAAATCTGCAAGCTGCATGGAGGATGTGACAAATGGCAAAGTAATAGTGCCATGCTTAAGGTGATGTCGAGTGAGATGACAGTCAATCTCAATATGCTTGGTTCGCTCATGAAAAACGGAGTTGTGAACAATCTGAATAGCACTTTTGTTGTCACAATGCATAGGAGTGGGATGAGAAAGAGAAACACCCATGTCTGCAAGCAACCAACGTAACCAAACTATCTCAGTGGTAGTAGATGCCATAACACGATATTCAGCTTCTGTGGAAGATCTAGAAACGACAGTCTGTTTCTTACTCTTCTAAGAAATAAGAGAATCACCCAAAAATATACAAAAACCAGTGATAGACTTGCGATCTATTGGATCACCAGCCCAATCAGCATCTGAGTATGCACGCAGTTCCAAAGAAGAGTCGATGGAAGTAAAAGACTCTGAAAGAGAGTGCCTCGAAGATATTGAAGGATACGAAGAACAGCAGCCCAATGAACTGTAGTTGGTGAAGCAACAAACTGACTAACAATGTGAACAACATATGCAATATCTGGACGTGTACTAGTGAGATATACCAGGCTACCAACAATAGTACGATATAAAGTAGGATCTGGCAAATGGGTACCATCAGAAGGAAAATATCGAACATTAAGCTCAAGAGGAGTATCAGCAGTCTTAGTATCAGTGAGGTGAGCACGCTCAAGAATGTCTTGTTTACTTTAATCACTTTGCACGCTCAACATTCTGTTGTTCAAGAATATCATCCATGGTAATCATCAATAAAGGATATTTAATAACTCTAATATATCTGATTAAAGTTCTTAAAAGAAAAAAAAAGTAAATGTTATGCGCATGAGGTCTAAAAAGAATAAGGAAAAGTCAGAATATTACATGTGCAATTATGGCGTTACATGTAAGTATGTAATTTTAATTTTATCAACACATTTACTAGTACTAACTCTAGCTAGATATATTTAGTGAAGTTACATGCAAGGTTTTCATATGTCACACAGTTCATTTAATAATTATATTATGTATGCGTATATATATTTCCCTGAATAGGTTAGAAAGAAAAAATCGAGGGAAGACATTTTGTTTGATATGCTTTCTTTTTTTCTTTTCTCTCTTCAAGCTACCCATGGATGTCCTTCAAAGTTCCAACTCCCTTTGAGTTGTGATAAGAATTTCTATGGATAGCAATCAGTACCTTTTGCTTACAGATTATTTTGTAGGCGCATTGCGCTTTCTGTTTGGATTTCTTTTCAGTTTTCTTAAATATCCTTTGTCATCTTATATATTTGGATTAATAAATTTACTTTCTCTCGGGAAAAAAATAAAATAGAAAAAAAGATAGATAATATATATATTCACACACACACAGTAGAAGCCGAAGATCATGCTAGTGTTGAAAGAAATTTGCAGAAAAAAATAAGAAATGAGTCTTTTAATTTTTTGTTGGGAAAATTAGATTTTGGTTATCAATCCTAAACAAAATTATTCTAAATTGACCATAAAGTCTCAAAAAGATGAATAGTCTTAATTGCTGATAAGTGACCATTTGATCACTTATTACGTAAATTATTTATAATTGAACAAACTTATCATTTACATTAATCTCAATTAAATATCATTCCCCTACTAAATTATTTATAATTGGACAAATTTACCCTTTACATTAATCTCAATTAGACATTTTGTTTCAAGTTGCCTAATAAGCAGCTGCTCTTTCAAGTTGCCTAATAAATATTTAGAAAGAACTTTTAACTAATAATTATTTATTTTTATATTCATATATTGTATCATTTATATTATTATATAATTCTTGATTTTTATTGTTTATTTGCAGGTGATGCTAGAAGTTGTTATTTGGTGATGGTAACCTGAATATTGGAGTAACAACTAGAATAAGAAACAATAATTTAGAGTGGCAACAATTAAAATCATTTTCTCATACCATTGGATCTTCTAGTGATTTTTTTTTTTTCATGGTTGTCTTGTTTAACTATTGGAAATGAATTACTTTTTATTGGTTTTAGAAAATTGATAGCATATGTTAAAAAATAAAGGATAAATTACACTGACCTCCCCTGAGGTTTGACCTAATTACACCCAGTATCAAATAATGGATTTTGTTACAATGACCTCCCTAAGGTTTGTTCCGTTAGACAAATACTCCCCTTCGTCCAAAATTCTGTTAGTTTTGTCAAAAAATTTAGGGTAAATTACACTGACCTCCCCTGAGGTTTGACCTAATTACAGGGCATCAAACTAATTAATTTTGTTACAATGACCTCCCCTATAACAGAAATGAACTAACCGACGTTAACTTTTGGGTGAAATGTCTATTATACCCTTAATATTATACTGATATAAAAATTAAAATATTTATATATAAAATGACACTTTTGCCCATCTAATATAATAATATTTACTATATTATATATATACTAAATATTATTATATATATATGTAAATATATATATACATATATATATATATATATATATATATCTGTGTGTGTGTGCGTGCACACAATCCCAGCTGTAATCATCATCCCCCATCGACACCAAATCAAGACTACCGCCATGCCACAGACCAGACCCACCACTCACGATTGTCATGTCGTGAACCACTACTAGTCGAGCCACCATGAGTCACCACAACTATCGTGCACAACCCCAGCTGCTATAGCCACCACCATGCTCCCACCTTCGGTTTCATCAACTTCACCATGGTGGTGGCCATGGTAGCTTGGGTTATATACGATGGTTGTGGTGGCTCGGCTAGTGGTGGTCCACGGTATGATAGCCATGGGTGGTGGGTCTGATCTGTGGCATGGCGGTGGTCTTGGTGTGGTGTCGATGGGGGTGATAATGATAGCTAGGGTTGTGCGCATACACACAGATATATATCTACATATATATATAATAATATTTACTATATATATAATATAGTAAATATTATTATATTAGATAAGCAAAAATGTCATTTTATATATATAAATATTTTAATTTTTATATCAATATAATATTAAGGATATAATAGACATTTCACCCAAAAGTTAACGTCGGTTAGTTCATTTCTGTTACAGGAGAGGTCATTGTAACAAAATCAATTAGTTTGATACCGGGTGTAATTAGGCCGAAACTCAAGGGAGGTCAGTGTAATTTACCCTATTTTGACAAAACTAACGAAATTTTGGATGAAGGAGGTCTTTGTCTAATGGAGCAAACCTTAGGGGAGGTCATTGTAACAAAATCCATTAGTTTGATGCGTTAGGCCAAACCTCAGGGGAGGTCATTGTAATTTACCCAAAAATAAATTATCTGATAAAGCAAATCGAAATACCAATTTTTTGCACGTAATGGCGTGACCTGTGAATGGTGTTGCGATTGCTTAATCTTCTTCAAGTTGGAGCAATATAAATAGCATTGCAGAAGCATTTGACTTGAGTTTTTTGCATTTTTTCTCAGGTTCAAAGAGAATGGATTTTCTTTTCCTCTTTATTAGCATAGAAATTAAGTAATACACTTCAGTTTATAGTCTTAAAGTTTATATTTGTCATATATTGGTAACCTCAATTTTGTTCATTTTTATACATACATACATATATATATATATATTGCTTCTCAATTTCTACATAGAGTTAGTGTGAATTGAATGCAAATGATGTTTATGATATTTGTTTTGTTGATCTAATAAAAATTTGATCTCTTTGTAAGGAAACAAAAATTCTCATTTTTCGTTCTCTCAAACACTTCGTAAGCAAATTTAAACAAATCTTAATGTGTCTCAAATTTGTTATGTAACTTGTTATCCTCTCAATGATATTGTACATATGGTAGAGAGAATGGGAAAAGAGACAAGGATGATAAAGAAATCTTATCCTTTTAATTGGTAGACTAGCAAATTAAAAAGGAAGAAAGAGACTGATGGACGAGGAAGAGGTTTTGCTTGGATAATTCTATTTTTTTTTAATTTAAAAATAAAAAAATAGTGTACTGAAACTAAAAAATTCCTTTGTACTTTTAATAGTAGTGTGTATATATATATATATGTTCATCTTACAATTAATACATGAGCATGTATGGATTTTTAGAATTTGAGGCCTGATATAAGTAAATAAAGATTTAGAGAGGAAGTTGTTAATCATCCGTCATAGGGCAATAGGCAACATGTTTATTAAGTCTATTCATATCCTCCAATATTCCTTAATTAATTGTACCCAAATTATATTTTTTTGTTTTTGTTTTGTTAATGAGATATTAATATAGAGGAATAAATATATATATTGTTATATCTTCTTTAGAATGTATGTATGTTCATATATTGTTTACGAGTCATTGGATTATTTGACATTTGGGTTTGAAAAAAAGGAAAAAAAAATGAGGATCTATGAAGAGAAGGAATCGTATTTTGGGTTTTTAAATTAAATGGTCAGTCGTTAACAATTATTTTTTAAGTTTGGTCACTATTGACCTTTTATTGAGTTTAAGCTTGCTAAAAAGCAATATAATTTCGGTAAATAAAATCTATTTTTTCCTTTTTTTTATCATATTATTTGGATCGGGGAACGAAAATGAAAAATGAAGGGATAACATATCCTTTCATACTTGAAATACAGGGTTGGTTTCATTCATTCTGTGGTTCTAATTGGAACACATTATATATTTATCCTAATTTCAACAAATACTTCAAATTTCCTTATTAAAGTTGTAATACGGTTAATGTGGAGCGATCCAATAGGCAAGAGTGGAGGAAATTTCAGAAAAAATATGGAAAAATAAATAAGGAAAATTTCTTTATTAAAGTTGTACATAGTTGTCTACGATGAGTCCATTTGGTCTCAAAACGCTTTAGTTTAGGCAAGTGAAATATCAACCAACAAGATTAATTTTTAAATAGTCCATATATCAAGATATAGTGAATTTATATAGGCTAGCTAATAGAGCCCTCGTACCTTTCTATGATATTGTTTTCAATTAGTTTTGTTTTTGACTTTGTATTTGTTATTTGAATTCTGTTTCATTGTATTTAGGAGATTAGTCAGACTTATGATTTGAATCTTTCTGTTTCCTTAAATATAGCAGTTAGTTTAGAGAAGCTGTTATATTTGATATCCATAAATACTGATGAATGAAAAGCCATCAGGTGTGGCCTTTATTTTCCTTCTCTATCATCTACGTTTCTCAATCTCTTAATGGTATCAGAGCAGTTTAATTTTTTTAAAAATTTGCTACTGCTATTCCTCTCTAAGCCACGCCAGTCATGATTACAAATTCTTCCTAACCTGTAATTCACAACACCAACGAACCACACCAAACCTTGATCACCATTAATATCTCAGCTCAAGCCCCACTAAAACTCACCAACAACAATTACATTTCTTGGAAGCTTCAATTTCACACCCTCTTCATCGGATATGATCTCCTAGGATACATAGATGGTTCAAAACCATGTCCAGCAGCCACTGTTACTTCAAACACCACCACTACACCAAATCTTGCTCACAACCTATGGGTTCGACAACATCAATTAATCTTAAATGCTCTTGTTGGATCTCTTTCTCCCACTATCACTCCTTTCATTGCTCGAGCCCAAACATCTAAAGCAGTATGGACAATTTTGGCAAACACGTATGCCAAACCGTCACGAGGACGCATAAAACAGGTAAAAACTCACCTGAAAAATCTAACCAAAGGCTCTCAAAATGTTATAGATTTTCTACAAACAGTAAAAGCTCGTGCTGATGAGATTGCAATTCTTGGAGCGCCAATGGAGGAAAATGATCTCACGGAGAAAATCCTTGATGGTCTTGGGGATGAGTATAAAGAACTTGTTCGTGCAGTCTAAGCTCGAGACACTTCGATCACTTTTGAAGAGCTTCATGAAAAACTTTTGAATTTTGAAGCAACTTTTGTCTGGAACAAAGTCTAAACCTGCTCACTTTTCGGCTTCGGCAAATTCTGCACATCGAACCCACACTAGATGGCGTCCTTCCAACCTCTCTAACAATAGAAACAACAACACGGGCTGGCGTTCGTAGCCAAACTACAACAATCACTCCCCTACATACAATACTGGACGAAACTCCAATTGCAACACTCGACCTCCTCATCCCTATCTTGGTCACTGCCAAATCTGTGGGATTCAGGGACATACAGCTAAGAAGTGCCCATCCTTTCGCCTTGTTCCCAGTACGCCATCCACCACAGCAAGTGCTCCAACAACAACTTCTCCAACACCATGGCAGCCTTGTGCCCACTTTGCTGCTAACACTTCGTCCAACACTCTAACATGGTTACTAGACACGGGTGCTTCTCATAATGTCATTGCATACTTGAACAATCTCTCCTTTCATGCACCTTACACAGGATCAGATGATATCATGATCGGCGATGGCACTGGCTTCCCCATAACTCACACGGGTTCCACATCTCTTAACACTCCCAACACCTCTTTTCAATTAAATAATGTTCTTTGTGTTCCTACAATGAAGAAAAATTTAATCTCCATCTCACAATTTTATCTCTCCAATAATGTGTCCATTGAATTCTTATCATCTTCTTTTCTTGTGAAGGAACTTCGCACGGGGGCAACTCTTCTGAAGGGCAAAACGAAGGATGAGGTGTATGAATGGCCATTATCTTCTCTAATAAACTCTCCTCTGTTAGCATTTTCCAGTGTCACGACAACTTCTTCTCAGTGGCAGCATAGATTAGGTCACCCAACATCTCTTATTTTAAATCACATTCTTTCTCATTATCAAATAGACTCCTCCACATCATTGTCTTTCAATTTTCTATGTAATGCATGTCACTGCAATAAAAGTCACAAACTTTCTTTTTCTAATTCTTCTATTGTGTCTTCTCAGCCTCTTCAAATCATTTTCTTTGACGTATGGACTTCTCCTGTTTTATCAAATCATGGTTTTAAATATTATGTCATCTTTGTTGATCACTTCACTAAATACATCTGGTTTTATCCACTAAAGCATAAATCTGAAGTCAAAGATGTTTTTATACGGTTTTAAGCTATAATGGAAAACACTTCACACTCAAAATTTGCACACTTTATTCGGATAATGGTGGTGAATATTTAGCTTTAGCCAACTTTCTTGCTACTAATGGCATCTCTCATCTCATTACCCCACCACACACTCCTGAACATAATGGATATTCTGAAAGAAGACATAGGCATATTGTTGAAACAGGCTTATCTCTACTATCCCATGCCTCAATACCTTTAACCTTCTGGCCTCAAGCCTTTGCTACTGCAGTTTATTTAATTAATAGAATGTCCACCCCAACACTTAATCTTTCATCTCCTTTTGCAAAAAAATTTGGCACTTCTCCAAACTATTCAAAACTTCAAATTTTTGGATGTTTATGCTACCTATGGCTTCGCCCTTATTCCTCTCACAAACTTGATGCTCGCTCTAAACCATGTGTCTTTTTAGGCTACTCTCTCACACAAAGTGCTTAGGCATGTCAAGTTTGTTGAGTCAGTGTTTCCATTTTCAAAAGCATCCACTCACTTCTCTCCTACACAACCAAATATTGTGTCTACCTGGAATCCTCAACCTATCAAAGCTCCCCTACCAACAACAGCTTCATCATCAGCAACTTCCCCATTAGATGCCACCCCATCTGTCGTGCAACCTATCAGGCAGCCCCTGTGTGTAGAACTAACACTCTCTACTGGATTCTTAACCTCAGCCACAAACACACAACCTTTGCCACCCCATTCCACCATCATTGCACCATCACCCAGCCCACCACCTCTCTAAATAGCCATTTATAATCCCTCTACACGTCAACTTACTCACACCCACACAATGATCACAAGAGCCAAAAACCACATTGTCAAACCTATTCAAAAGCTAAATCTTTCCACTCAACTCTCTCCCCCAACTGACATAGAACCCACCACTACGACCCAAGCCCTCAAGGATCAAAAATGGCGTCGGGCCACGTCTCAAGAATATGATGCTCTTGTTCGAAATGGAACATAGGAGCTTGTGCCTCCTGCTTCCAGTCACAATATAGTTGGTTGTAAGTGAATTTTTTGAATTAAATGACACTCTGATGGTTCTATTGACAGGTACAAAGCATGCCTAGTAGCTAAAGGATTTCATCAACGTCCTGGTATTGACTATCATGATACATTTAGCCCTGTGGTCAAGCCAACTATAGTGCGCCTTGTTCTTAGTCTTGCTGTTAGTCTCCGCCAGCTTGATATCCACAAAGCATTTTTACAATGTCAACTTTCTGAAGCTGTCTACATATCATAACCACAAGGCTTTGTTGATCCTGATAATCCATCTTATATCTGCAAACTAAGGAAAGCAATTTATGGGCTGAAGCAAGCCTCACGTGCTTGGTATACTGAGCTTCACAAATTTCTACTTGCCTCGGGTTTTCATAACTCCCTTGCTGATACTTCTCTGTTCATTCTCAAAAATGGTGGTCACCTTATCTATCTCTTGGTTTATGTGGATGATATTATTATAACTGGTGACAATGATGGTTTTGTTCAACAGTTTGTGACTCTATTATCTCAACAATTTTCTTTGAAAGACCTTGGGCAGCTATCTTATTTTCTAGGTGTGGAAGTTATCTCACATCCTCACGGTTTATTGCTCTCTTAAAGGCGCTATATACTGGATCTTCTTGCTCGTACCAAAATGATGGAAGCAAAACCTGTTCTCACACCTCTTCCCATTTCACCACTAATCACTTTGCACTCGAGTTCTCCCTTTATTGATTCATCTGAATATCGTGTCATAGTTGGAAGTCTGTAATATCTACTACTTACTTGGCCGGATATAGCTTTTGCCGTCAATAAATTGTCACAGTTCATGCATAAACCAATCTCAGATCATTGGCTTCTAGTTAAGAAACTTCTTCGTTATCTTTGTGGCTCAATTAATGAAGGCATACTTCTCTACCGTGACTCACCACAATCATTACATACCTTCTCTGATGCTCAATTACATGTCTTCTTTGACGCCGATTGGGCTGGGAACAAAGATGATTTCACTTCAACCAGTGCTAATATTGTTTATCTTGGTTGTAATCCAATTTCCTGGAGTTCCAAGAAACAACATTCTGTTGCTCGATCCAGCACTAAAGTAGAGTATCGGTCTGTTGCTAACACTGCTGCCGAACTCAACTGGGTCTGCTCTCTTAAATGAACTTGGTGTGTCTCTTTCTTATTCTCCTGTGATTTACTGTGATAACGTTAGAGCCACTTCTCTCTGTTCCAACCCAATTTTTCACTCTAGAATGAAGCATGTAACTACTGACTTCCATTTTATTCCTGATCAAGTTCAATCGGGTCGTCTGCGTGTTACTCATGTTTCTAGTAACGACCAGCTTGCTGATACTCTGACAAAGCCCCTATCTAGGACACCATTTCTTACTCTCAAGACTAAGATTGGAATCTCTACTCGAGCTCCATCTTGAGGGGGCATAATAGAGCCCTCGTACCTTTCTATGATATTGTTTTTAATTAGTTTTGTTTTTGACTTTGTATTTGTTATTTGAATTCTGTTTCATTGTATTTAGGAGATTAGTCAGACTTATGATTTGAATCTTTCTTTTTCCTTAAATATAATAGTTAGTTTAGACAAGTTGTTATATTTGTAATTCATAAATACTAATCAATGAAAAGCCATCAGGTGCGGCTTTTATTTTCCTTCTCTACCATCTACTTTTCTCAATCTCTTTACTAGCAAGTCTATGAAATTCTTATATAAATAAAACAATAATTATCAAGTGGACTTACCGGGAAAAAACAAATTATAATAAATAGCATATAACACGTTATGAACCAAAATCAAAGTAATAGTCATCAAATATCCATGATTCAACAAGTACAATCATAGTAATAAAAAAACAATTAACACAATAGCCCTCAAAATATAAACATTGATCGGAGTATTGGGGAATAAACATTGAGAATATCGGGGAATTCAAAATAAAAGTTTAAAACCTGTATAATGGAATTATGTTTGAAACTGGGAGAAATGACCCAAAAAATGCAATCATCCAAGTATTTGAATTTATTAAAAAAATAGATAATATATTTCTACCAAGACTGAGTATTCTAACAAAGCCGTACGTAGTCCTTTGTAAGAGAACAAACACAACACACACATATACACACACACATAAACAAATATATATATTCGTATAACAGACAAACCTTTCGAATTATATATAGAGTTTAGATTTGTGACCACAGCCTTTTGATTCTAATACAATACTTGCTAGTTGTGTAACTTGTGTGGTGTTAAGCTTTTGGTAGACTTTGCCTTGTTCAATAAACAATGGTCACTGACAAATAGAATAAAGAGAGAGAGAGGAAGAAGTACACAAATTCTGATCGGTGATAATTTAAGGTTGAACCGACAACTTTTTATTCCACGTGTTGCTACATGGAAATACCTATCAGCTGTTTCATACTCATCCTAACTGTTGACGCTCCTATAATTGCCCTATTGTAGCCTTGCTTTAACTTGTTTGCTCTTGGAGCTTGATTGCAAATTCCAAAACTGACCGACAAATTTTATTCCACGTGTAGTTTCGGACAACAACGATTTTAAAACTGACCGACAAATTTTATTCGATATACAATAAAAGTTATATATATATAATGTGCATTTTAAAAAGTTAGGTTAAATAACCAAAATTAAAGAAAAATGACCGATAGATATTGAAAATTTGAGACCACGTGAATAAATGAGTGTATCTCTTAGGTTTTTTTCCTTTTGTATTAGGAATTTAGTGGTCATGATCTTTTGGTTTTCTGTAATATATATATATATATAATTAATACCCACATAAAATAAAACATAAGAATATTTGTGCTGTCATCCAACAAGAAAAAAATAAAAACTGGAGAGCTTCCAAATATAAAAAAAGATTTCATTTATAAGGTGAAAATGAATTTTCTCTAGAGGAATTCAGTAGAAAAGAGACATTTGACAAGTTTATTTTTAAAATATTCTTTAACTTCTACATTATTTTTTTTTTACAATATTATTTCTTATTCTTAACAACGATTGCAACCATTAAAAACGAAAAACCTGTGATAGAGGTGAAGATAATGGTAGTGGTGGTGGTGGTGCAAAGCGACAATAGTGGTGGAGGAACGAAGGACGAGGATAATATTTCGCACAATTTTGTTAATATATAAAAATTATATAAACAAATTAGTAAAATAACAAATTTACGTCAAAGAAAATTTGGCTTATTCAAAAAAGTTTCTAAAAACAATATTTTTTATATTTTTCTGAAATAGACTTTCTTACCAACAGATTTTTCAAAAAGACTTTAAGATATATGTAACCAACAATATTTTTTATATTTTTCTAAAATAAACTTTCTTACCAACAGATTTTTCAAAAAGACTTTAACATATATGTAATCAAACGTTACATTTTTTTTTTAAAAAAAAACTTTTAATATTTAAAATAATTTTTTAAAGTCTCAGAAAACTCCCAAATCAGACACTAAATCTCTCTATCATTACTATCAATCCTTTTTAAGAACATGAAAACACACACACACACATATACAGTGGTTTTATAGGGTTCCGTCATTATTGTTGTAGGCGTTTCACTTTCATTACAATATGGATGGATGATGTGGATTGCCTTGCGAATCAAATTAATGTTTGAATTGAAAATGGTATAAAACATGTAGTCCAGCTGTGTCATTGTTTTGATCATGAGAGCACGAGAAGACGTAACCATAAAAATAACGGTCATCTTCAGGCGACAACCATGTTTAACATATACGACACCGTACGAGTCATAAAAAGATTTGCTCAGATGCCAAAAAAATATTCTCCTATTCACACGACATATATGATTTAGTAATGGAAAAAATTTGCTCAGCGAAGCCTAAATCTGAAAAGAGAGAGAGAAATATACAGTCGAATTCCGACCTTCCGAGACTCTATCACGGCTCGTAAGTAAACTTTCATATATAAGTGGTGATGCTGGATATATACATATGCTTTCAGAAAATGATAAATCGTTCTTCATATATATGACCAATCATTTTCCTTCACACACACACACACAAACAGATATATATATATATATATATATATATATATATATTAATTCATAGTCAAGAATTGATAATTGTATGTTGCATATGGTTGGTTGTATGTATTTGTTCAGTGTCAATGATCAAAGACTCAAATTATAACAAGTGTATTAATAGAGTTGAATTGACTTTTTTGCTAGTTTGATATTTGGTTCAAGGAGTTGGAGTTGAATTAACTAGTGTTAATTGTCTTAATAATGGAGTTGAATTGACTATTTTTGCGAATTAACAAGTGTATACGTTAATAATCAAATAATGGAGGTGAATGGCCAAAGAATTCTCCATATTTTTGGTTTATAAAATGGAGTGGAGTTGGAGCTTATCCAGTGATGGAGCCACGGAATAATTTGAGTAAACAAAAATTAGTAGATTAAAAAAATAATAAATAATTTTAGACAAAAGTAAACAAGGTACAAGACCTAATCTCTTCCCCCCCCCCCCCCCCCCCCCCCAAACACACACACACACACGTATGTATGTATGTATGCACACGTGTATTTAATTAAGTTTGTATAGTTATAATAAAATTTCATTGGCCTTTCTTCAAAAAGTGCAGTGCCCCCTCTTTATAAATATAAGATAATTTGATGAGTGCAATATTATTAATTCAACCGGATATGGGTTAATTAATTTTAGCTTTTTAATAATAAGTTAGATTTAAACTCAATTTAACTGCAAAATTTTGATTAGAGGAGAGTTTTTGTGATTGATAATGTTGATCATATATTTCCTTGAAAAACAAATATATGAGTTAATTAATTTTAGCTTTTCAATAATAAGTTAGATTTAAACTTAATTTGACTACAAAATTTTGATTAGAGCAGAGTTTTTGTGATCGATAATGTTGATCGATTCCTCGAAAAACAAATATTTGAGTTCTCTGCGTGAATCGATAGTAATCTTGCACTAGAATAAGAGAAGAGAGAGATGAAATTATTCATTTTTGTTTTCAAAAATCGTATGTCAATCAATGTAGTATGTAAAGCGTGAAATAGATTTTAAAGATAGAAAATCTTAAAATTTTGATAAACTCACAAAAATATACAAGGCCAAAGTGCATTAACCCCCCCCCCCCCCCGCCCATAGTTTTAAAATGCTGCACAATACCCCCTCTACTTTTTTTGGAGGCAACAACCCTCAATGTGACAATTGTTGCAAATTACCCTATTTTGGCTGCCAAAGCACTCATTGCTGATGAGAAATCACTACAAGAAAATAGGTTTTTAGCCGCGAAAATCTTTGTAGCAAATTGCCATATTTTCGTATTGAAAAATCTTTTGCTACGAAAATTTTCCGTAACACCAACCATTGCAAGAAGGGGAGTCTCTAGTTGTATACTTTGACAAAACATGGTTTTGTAACTAGGGATGACAATTTTGTCCGCCCCGCTGGATTTTCGTCCCGTCCTGCCCCGTTTAGGATGGGTATGAGAGCCATTTTTTTTCGTAGGGGCGGGTTTGGGAAAAAAAATCAAAATCCACCGCAGGTACGAGGCGGGTTTGGGACTCTATAATAACCCGCCCCGCCCCCCTGCCTATATATTTTATTATTATAAATATATTTATATGTATATTATAATTTTATTGGTTGTATTAAGACTTATGTTTTCATTTTATCTTTTTGTTGTATTAATACTTCTTTAATTGTTGGATTAAACTTGTTACTAAGTTATCTAGTTATGAAATATATTTTTTGTAATAGGCTATTTAATTGTAAAATCTTGTCATTTAATACCCACTAGGTTTGTATTTTTTGAAAAAATTAATTTTTATTGATGTTTGATGTGGTTACAATTTTGTGGGGAGGGGCCCGTCTCGTCCCGCCCCTTTTGAAATTTTAAACGGGACGGGGCGGGGACGGGGTAGGGTTTCTCCCAACGAAGTAGGGATGGGTTTTGAAATTTCGTCTCGTTTCAAACCTGCAACGGGTTTGGTAATAGTGTTGAAGGCAGCGGGACGGAGACGGATTTAGGCAAACATGTGCCGTACTCGCCCCGTTGCCATCCCTATTTGTAACAAATAATGCATCATTAGCAACGAAAATTTTCCGTAGGTAATAAATATATTTTCTATGAATATATTTTGTCATATACTCCTTAGCGACGAAAATTTTCGTAACTAATAATGATATTTTCTACGAAAATGTTCATCACAATTGTATATAGTTATTTGCGACGAATAATTTCCGTAGCTAAAAATAATATTGCTACAAAACTATTTTCATCGCAAATATTATTTTCCATAGCAAATAAATAATTACTATGAATTATTCCGTTGTAAATATATATATATTTTTTTGTTATAAAACTGTAATTATACGACATTAAGATTTGTATTATCACAGTTTTTATGACGTCTTCTAACAACATCATTAAGAACTTTAGCAGACGCTAAAAGAATTCTTCAGAAGCATATTTGGAAACTAATCCACTGCAAATACTTTAAAAATTTTGGGGACATATCATAAGAATCATGAAAACCTTATATGACTTAGAGATGTAAACCAAAAAAAGAAAATCATTAATCAAATTTGAAACTTAATTTGATTTAATTAAAATAACTCTCTCTGGTTGGAAACCAAGTCATGATCAAGCAATGATGAATGCTTTTTACTACATAAAGTTTCTTTAGAAAAATGACAAGACGGTTCACATGTGTCAATTCAACAAAATACTTTTACTTCCATCTTTGCATAGGTTGAAAATAGAAAGTACTAACACATACAAAATACGCGATACGGATATTATGATACAAAATTTTTTAACAAAAAGTACAAAGAGATAGACGAGAATACGACTATAAAATAATAATATAATATATTAATATATATTCATTATTCAAAAAAAAAAAAAAAGACTACATAACAGAAATACTTCAATTCATCATCAAATAATTAAGAATCAAACTTATAAACAAAAATAGATTAAAAAAACAGACTTATTTAATTCTTTACATATATTTAATTTAAATTTTTAATTATAATTTAATTGCACATAATTTTGTTTTAAATTAATTGAATATACATCACTACCGACAAGATACAAAATTTACACGAAATATTAGAGATTATCTATGAGCAGACCCCACATTATGAAAAAACAATCCTTAAATTCTCAATCAATCCCTAATATGCGACTTTAAAAACATTGGGAGGAATTTCAAGATTGACACCCAAACAGTATGCATGGAATTCCGTGGTCAATACTGGACTACTTGGGTTTTGTCCCAATCAACATGTGTTCAATCGTAAAAAAAAGACTTTAAAAAGTAAAAGAAATGAACCACGTCATACCTAGTTTCTGTGTAAAAAGTGGACTTTTACAAAGTGATTGTTCGTTGACTGTTCACATATAATTTGCAAAACAAAAGGGTGGTAACGGTTCATACTGGGTCCATACATAAAATTGGAACGTACCATACATTAATTAAAGGTTAGTAACCGGAATCAAGCCTTATCCGGCGAAACCCAGGTTAGAATCCGGTAAGCCCATTAGCGTAAGATGGTTTTCCGACATTGGAGAGTCAATGAAGAAGGTTGTCAGCCCGGATGAGAAGATCACACCTTAAAATATTGAGAGCCGGTGAAGAAAGTATCGATAGTGTTTGGGTTTTTAGAATATTAATTTTTATTTCTTATTTTCTGACCTATGAATATTTATGATATTTTACATCAATCCCTCAACCGCAATGAGTGCTTTGGCAGTCAAAGTAGGGTAATTTGCAACATTTGTCAACTTGAGGATCTCAAAAAATGTATATGAAGTTTAGTGTACTTCTATGTCAATTCAAGTTTATATAAATTCATATCAAAATGTTAATCAAAATACATATACAAATCAATATATACATCACATCTTTGGTCAAACTGAACTTCAAGCATATATGGGATAAAAGGTTTAGATTTAATTCTCCATTTCATGATTCACATTAAGAAGAAATCTAAATGATATGAGTCAATAATTTTTTTCTTTGTCAATGTATATGATGAAAAAAATATCATGATGAATATCATTTTTCTATCCCACCATTACTCTGTCAAATATTTACGAAGGAACCTGTAATTCCTTATTAACTTTCATCTTTTTTGATATATAAAGATTACACTTCCTCTTCTTTAATGATATATAGATAGACAGATGGATGGAGAAAAGATATTCAAGAAAATTTAAAGAAGCTTAAGCAACAAAATTAAAATATAAAGATAGACATAAGCAGCAAGAGACTTAAAAATTAGTAAACTAAGACAGAATATATGGAATAAAATTTTGTATACATTGTTTGAATTACCAAAAAGAAAAAAAAATTTATTGGGCGTTGAAGAATACACAAAAACAGTAGTTAAAATAGAACTTATTATTGAATCAAACTAATCAGCTAGCTCTAACATGCTAACACGTACACCACTCAAATAAAAAAACTAAAGTTGACAAAATTATTAGGGAGCTGATATTGACACTCCACTAATATTTTCTGATACTCTACTTCCATTTCTTTTTAAAGTAAAATTACAAAAGTGGTTCTATTCAATACCATACTTTTTTCTTATATTTTTAGTACCCTATTTGCTCTTCTAAATCATGACTCAATTCTAATTCTATTTTATCTTTTTAAAAAAAAAGTTTTTTCAACTACATCCTTATTATCCCAAGTAATTTGTCATTGATTTTTTTTTTTGGTTTAGATTTACAATATAACAATTCATTTAGTGCCACCCAGATACTATATTTTAGACATTTTGCAATTGAAATTTATTATTCGTTTCTCTATCCTATATAACTAAAATAATTCAAAATTTGAAATATTGTCTTTTTATTCACCAAATATGTAATTTATTTTCATGTGTCTTATATATAAAATAACATAAATTAAAAATTAGAAACATACGATCAATTTGTGAACAAACAAAACAAAAAGGAATGGGAGAAAATAGAAAGCAAAGGAAGAAAAATATCATATTAATTTTTTATTTTTTAAAATTTTGGTGCAAATGCTTCTTTCCTTAGCTAAATTAAGGTAACTACAATTGAAAAATAATTTCATAGAGTCATGTTTTTCTCTTTTCATATTTTAATTTCTAAAAGTTCCCTATTCAAATAAAAAAAAGCTTTCCTTAATTAGTTTCCTTGAAGAAAAATATATCATAAATTTTATTTAAGTAAAATTAAACTTTCTTTTGATTTTAAATACAATTAATTTTTTTTCAAGTAGGTTTTATTCATTGATATAATGTTTGTTTCCAACTCAATTTTTTTTTTTAATATTTCTCTAGATAATCTATTATTAACAACTTCTTCCCAACTTATCTACTAATCACGTAACTTTTATTATCATAATTACATGCATTTGATCGATACTCTCTAAATCATTATATTGAATCCTAAACTTTTATACTTCTAAAATAAATATTGATTCAACAAAAAGAAATAATATTTTAAAAATCAACTCAAACAGCATAGTTTGAAGAATAAAGTAGAACAAAAATAAAATAAAATTGCATTAGTATGAAAATTAGGGTTGAGTGCTTCATAGATTTCTAAAATCTCTTTAATACTGCTCGTCTTAATAATTTGAATGACTTTTTCTCACTCAAACATTGAGGGGAGAGGGAACGTCAGAGAGAAGAAGTATTTTCACGCAAAATAAGAGAGAGAACATGAGAGAGAAGTTACAATTTGGAGTCAAGAATTCTAACCTTATCAAATAAGGGAAATTAAGATATTAAAAATATAAGAATGTATAGTAGAGAGACACATTTGTAATTTTATTTATAAAAAAAAAAGATGGGAGTAAAACGCTAAAGAATATTGGTAAAGTGTCAATTTGATCTCCCAATTATTATAGGAATACATAAAAATCCCAACATTAAGCAACCCATTTGTTAATCATATATAGTAAATTTGGATGGGTCAACGTGTGTAACAGGGTAACACAGTAGTGGGTGAGCCATGCCCGCAGAAAGTCCTGGCCCTTCATCCGTATCAAGCTTTTCCCCAGCTTTGAGTTTGAAATCAAAACACTGGACCAACGCTCCAATCGCTGCGTGCGTTACCGTGGAAGCAAGTGCCGCCCCGGGGCATCCTCTCCTTCCACTACCAAATGGAATAAAAGTGAAATCACGGCCACCCATTATACCCACCTGATGCTGTTCATCTTCACCGTCCATCGAGCTGACCAAGAACCTGTCCGGTGTAAACGCATTAGGATTATCCCATGATTCTGGGTTCCGCATTATCGCATACAAATTAAATATGATCCGTTCATCTGATGTTATATCATAGCCGTTGATCTTGCAATCTTCCTTGCATTTCCGGAAAACCAACGGTGCTGGAGGGTGAAACCTTAGACTTTCTTTGACTACGGCTTGCAAATAAGGAAGATTTGGGACGTCCGATTCTTCGACTAATCTGTTTGACCCCACCACGTTTTTGATCTCCTCTCTCAGCTTCTTGAACACATCTGGATGGTTGATGAGCTCAGCTAGCGTCCAATGCATGGCCACACTAATTGTCTCTGTACCCGCCATGAACATTTCCTGTTCACGTACGTACAATTTAATGTAGATTATAATAGATATTTAAGTACTAATTTAGAAGCAATAAATTACTTAAAAAATTAATATGCATGCACACATCCAAACAAAGTGAGATATAAAGAGAACTACTAAGCATTTCCACTTGATAGATATATAAAATTGTGTTGTAACTTCCGAAAGAAATAAAAAAAGAAAAAAGAAAAAAGAGTGCTAACCATGAGAAATGACTTGATATCGTCTCTGGTTAGCTTCACCTCAGCAGTTTCATACCCATAGATGTCCAAGAGAATGTCCATCATATCCTTTCTCTCTTTTAGAACACCATCATCTCTCTCTTTCTTTTTCTCATGTTCCATCATGATCCCTTCCACCAACCTATCAAACTGCATCAACAATGATTTAAGCTCTCTCCCATACCCAAACAAATCATACTTTACCAAAGGACCCAACATTTCTCCTAAGCTGAACTTGGGTGCAATGTCCAAAATCCCTTTAACCAATCCCCATATCTCCTTCCCTTCGTCGGCGCTCCTCGAGCACCTCGTGCTCATCGCCATCCGGCATATCACGTTGTTCGTCATAGTCACCATCTCCCTACCTACATCACAAGCCTTTCCAGCTTCCGAACACCTAAAAAGTATATCCAATAATTTCGTCATCTCCTGCTTTCGAATATCAATAAAGCGATTGAGTTGTGCACCTGCAAGAAGCTCATTCATGCATATTTTCTTCATAAAGCGCCAATAAGCGCCATACTCGGCATTCACAAACTTGGAGTCTTTGTATATATCAAAGGTGGAGGCCCCGAAAGCTGGCCTGGACACGAAGTTCATCTCATGGGTTTTAAGAAATTCTTTGGCAGTGGTGGCATTGGAGACAACAATGGCGGTTGATGAGCCGAGGGAGAGCCGCATGAGAGGGCCGTGGCGCAAAGCAAGGGTTTGAAAGGACTTGGGTAAGACAGAACTCAGTAAATGAAGGTGGCCGATGATGGGTAATGCTCTGGGGCTCGGAGGGTGTTGCAAAACTGCTTTATATTTCGAGCTTTTTTTGACAAGGGATCGAATTAGGAGGGTGGATGCAAACCATATGAAGAAGAGGAAGCTATAAAACTGAACATCTAAGCTGGTTGCCATGGCTTGCATGGGAAAGAATAGCTTCTTAGTGGTGCTATATATAGGAGGGGTAAGGGAAAATATGACACACATATATGACTGTATTATATATATGTATATGACTTTAAATTTATATGTATAATAGGCGAACATTCAATGCTGTTGTATGTTGGGGCCACTTCTCTATGTTCCAACCCAGTTTTTCACTCTAGAATGAAGCATGTAACTATTGACTTCCATTTTATTCGTGATCAAATTCAATCGGGTTGTCTGTGTGTTGCTCATGTTTTTAGTAAGGACTAGCTTGCTGATGCTCTGACAAAGCCCCTCTCTAGAATACCATTTCTTACTCTCAAGACCAAGATTGGAATCTCTACTCGAGCTCCATCTTGAGGGGGCATAATAGAGCCCTCGTACCTTTCTATGATATCGTTTTCAATTAGTTTTGTTTTTGACTTTGTATTTGTTATTTGAATTCTGTTTCATTGTATTTAGGAGATTAGTCAGACTTATGATTTGAATCTTTCTTTTTCCTTAAATATAATAGTTAGTTTTGACAAGCTGTTATATTTGAAATCCATAAATACTGATCAATGAAAAGCCATTTGGTGTGACCTTTATTTTCCTTCTCTATCATTTACTTTTCTCAATCTCTTTACTAGCAAGTCTATGAAATTCTTATATAAATAAAACAATAATTATCAAGTGGACTTACCGGGAAAAAACAAATTATAATAAATAGCATATAACACGTTATGAACCAAAATCAAAGTAATAGTCATCAAATATCCATGATTCACAATTTAATCACCAGAACATTATATAACAAGTACAATCATAGTAATAAAAAAACAATTATCACAATGACCCTCAAAATATAAACATTGATCGGAGTATTGGGAATAAACATTGAGAATATCGGGGAATTCAAAATAAAAGTTTAAAACCTGTATAATGGAATTATGTTTGAAACTGGGAGAAATGACCCAAAAATTGCAATCATCCAAGTATTTGTATTTATTAAAAAAATAGATAATATATTTCAACCAAGACTGAGTATTCTAACAAAGCCGTACGTAGTCCTTTGTCACCAAACCTACATTTTCATAAATACATTACAATTTTAACAAAGAGAACAAACACAGACACACACACACATATATACACACACACATAAACAAATATATATATTCGTACAACAGTCAAACCTTTCGAATTATATATAGAGTTTAGATTTGTGACCACAGCCTTTTGATTCTAATACAATACTTGCTAGTTGTGTAACCTGTGTGGTGTTAAGCTTTTGGTAGACTTTGCCTTGATTCAATGGTCACTGACAAATAGAATACAAAGAGAGAGAGAGAGAGAGAGAGAGAGAGAGATACACAAATTCTGATCGGTGATAATATAAGGTTGAACCGACAACTTTTTATTCCACGTGTTGCTACTTGGAAATACCTATCAGCTGTTTCGTACTCATCCTAATGGTTGACGCTCCTATAATTGCCCTGTTGTAGCCTTGCTTTAACTTGTTTGCTCTTGGAGCTTGATTGCAAATTCCAAAACTGACAGGCAAATTTTATTCCACGTGTAGTTTCGGACAACAATGATTTTAAAACTTGAGACCACGTGAATAAATGAGTGTATCTCTTAGGTTTTTTTCCTTTTGTATTAAGAATTTAGTGGTCATGATATTTTGGTTTTGTGTAATATATATATAATTAATACCCACATAAAATAGAACATAAGAATATTTGTGCTGTCATCCAACAAGAAAAAAATACAAACGGGAGAGCTTCCGAATATAAAAAAAGATATCATTTATAAGGTGAAAATGATTTTTCTCAGGAGAAATTCAGTAGAAAAGAGACATTTGACAAGTTTATTTTTAAAATATCCTTTAACTTCTACATTATTTTTTCTTGACAATATTATATCTTATTTTTAACAACGATTACAACCATTAAAAACGAAAAATATGCAATAGAGGTGAAGATGATGGTAGTGGAGGTGGTGGTGCAAAGCGACAATAGTGGTGGAGGAACGAAGGACCAGGAGATAATATCTTGCACAATTTTGTTAATATATAAAAATTATATGAACAAATTAGTAAAATAACAAATTTACGTCAAAAAAAATTTGACTTCTTCAAAAAAGTTTCAAAAAGCAATATTTTTTTATATTTTTCTGAAATAGACTTTCTTACTATTGGATTTTACAAAAAGACCTTAACATATGTGTAACCAAGTCACATTTTTTTTTTTAAAAAAAAAAAACTTCTAATACTTGAAATAATTTTTTAATGTCTCAGAAAACTCTCAAATCAGACACTAAGGCTCTGTTTGGATTGACTTTTGAAAAGCAGCTTTCGGCTTTTTAAGCTCAAAAGTCGTTTTGGAGGGTATTTGAATTGGTAAGACGAAAGATTTTTGCAATTCAAAAAGAGCATTTAAAGGAAACTGGCGGGTACCAGCTTTTTGATTTAGCTTTTGCTTATCTTTTTTTTCTACGTAAAAGCTGAAACAAAAGCTCTATCAAACAGAGCCTAAATCTCTGTCATTACTATCAATCCTTTTTAAGAACACGAAAACACACATATATACAGTGATTTTATAGGGTTCGTCATTATTGTTGTAGACGCTTCACTTTCATTACAATATGGATGGATGATGTGGATTGCCTCGGGAATCAAATTAATGTTTGAATTGAAAGTGCCATAGAGATGCAAATTATTTCCTTCTTTATCAGATAAACTTAAATATGGATGAGGTTGACAATAAGCTTTTTTTAAAATTGACTTTTCTCATGGATGAGGTTGACAATAAGCTTTTTTAAAATTGACTTTTCTCAACCTTAAATATGGAAGAGGTTGTATATAGTTGAACAAAAACACGTAGTCCAGCTGTGTCATTGTTTTGATCGGGAGAGCACGAGAAGACGTAACCATAAAAATAACGGTCATCTTCAGGCGGCAACCATATTTAACATATACGACACCGTACGAGTCATAAAAAGATTTGCTCAGATGCCAAACACACACACACATATATATATATATATTAAGTCATAGTCAAGAATTGATAATTGTATGTTGCATATGGTTGGTTGTATGTATTTGTTCAGTGTCACTGATCAAAGACTCAAATTATAACAAGTGTATTAATAGAGTTGAATCGACTTTTTTTCTAGTTTGATATTTGGCTCAAGGAGTTGGAGTTGAATTAACTAGTGTTAATTGTCTTAATAATGGAGTTGAATTGACTATTTTTGCGAATTAACAAGTGTATACGTTAATAATCAAATAATGGAGGTGAATGGCCAAAGAATTCTCCATATTTTTGGTTTATAAAATGGAGTGGAGTTGGAGCTTATCCAGCGATGGAGGCACGGAATAATTTTAGTAGATTAAAAAAATAATAAATAATTTTAGACAAAAGTAAACAAGGTACAAGACCTGATCTCTTCCCCCCCCCCCCCCCCCCAACACACACACACACATATGTATGTATGTATGTATGTATATGCACACATGTATTTAATTAAGTTTGCATAGTTATAATAAAATTTCATTGACCTTTCATCAAAAAGTGCAGTGCTCCCTCTTTATAAATATAAGATAATTTGATGAGTAAAATACTGTTAAATCAAACGAATATGGGTTAATTAATTTTAGCTTTTTAATAATAAGTTAGATTTAAACTCAATTTAACTGCAAAATTTTGATTAGAGAAGAGTTTTTGTGATTGATTATGTTAATCAATTCCTCGAAAAACAAATATATGGGTTAATTATCTTCGGTCAAATTTTTTTTTTTAAATGACCAAAATGTCCCTCATAGCCTTTCAAACCCTTGTGCTATGTTTGGATGCAATATTTTCTATTTTTTTATTAACTAAAAACATATGTTAATTATTTTTTTTTGTAGTGGACATGTCTTTTGAGAATACAAATCAAAAGCAATCTCTCTCTCTCTTATCTTACTCTCTCTCTCTTTTTATCTTACTATCATATAAACTAGCTACTGTTCTTCCTCTCTCTCTTGCTATATAACAATTTAGTAGTTATTTATATATTGCTATTACAAAACTGCAGTTAATATCAATCTTTTTTTTTTCTCTAGTTGGGGATTATCAATCCTTTTAAGTATGTGAAAACATACATACATATATATTGGTTTACTGGCCGGTGTTCCGTCATTATTGTAGGGGCTTCACTTTCATTACATGGATGATGTGGATTGCCTCGCCATTCAAATCTATGTTTGAATTGAAATTGAGATATTAATGCAAATTCTTCCTTCTTTAATTATCAGATAAATTTATATATGAAAGAGGTTGATAATAGTCCATGGCCAGTTGTGTCATTGTATTGACCTTGAGAGCACAAGAAGACGTAACTACAATAATACCGGTCACCTTGGGCCAACCATTTAACATATACGACATCGTACGAGTCAAAAATCTGACCACCAGACCTCACATCTTAATGTGTCAGTCGTTAGACTCAGCCGCAAAATAATATTTCCCTCTATGTATTTTCGTTGTTACTCAGGTATATACTAGGGGTCTATAAAAAATTTCGCTTTCGTGCGAATTAAATCAAATTGGTTGATTAATGAATTGATTGCAAATTTAAAAAATAAGTATTCATAAGTCAAATTACAAATATGTGACAATCTGTTAAAATTTATAATATTTAAATATTATATATAATTATATCTATATAATAATATCTTATAACTTTTAATAATATTATTATAATATCTTATATTTTTTAAATTAAAAATTGATATTAAACCCTAGTTAGAAAATAATTATATTGGATTGTTAGAACAAATCTAATTCGTCAATTCGATCCAATCGAATCCGTTATTTCACGGAATGTATCAAATTGAGTTTTTTTCACGGATTTGATGGAATTGTAAATTCACCAATTATAGACCACGAATCGGATTAAAATTAATATCTAATCTGATTCGATCCGATCCGTAGTCACCCCTAGTATATACTTTAGTAATGTGAAAAGATTTGCATATATAAATAGTGACACCGGATGCTTTGAGAAAATGATTTGGTGCTCATACAACCAATCATTTTAGGATAAATTACACTGACCTCTTCTAAGGTTTGACCTAATTACGGGACATCAAACTAATTGATTTTGTTACAATAACATCTCCTCTAACAGAAATGAACTAACCGACGTTAACTTTTGGGTGCCCATACAACCAACCATTTTCCGTCATATATAGAAACTATATATATAAATTAAGTCATAGTCAAGAATTGATAATTGTATGGTGGCATGTGGTTAATTGTCGTTGTGTGTATATTGGCAACTTGGCAAGTGTCACTGATAAAAGTTGTAGAGGTGAAAAGTTTGGTCACGATCAAGGTTCCAGATTCTGATTAGTCCAAGATTAAGGTAAACATTTCGCGGGAAATGAAACACGTGTCAAAGACTCAAAATATAACCCGTGTTAATAATGGAGTTGAATTATCTTTTCTGCTCGTTTGATATTTCTTTGGAGTAGGAGTTCAATTAACAAGTGTTAAATGACTATTCTTTCCTAATTTGATATTTCTTGGGACTTGAATTAATAAGTACTAATATTGGAGGTAAATGGACAGAGTAAATAATCATACACACATTACACATGTCGAGAGACTCGAACTCTTTTTTTTTTCTTTTTTTTGACAGTCCGAAGATTATACCATTGAACTATATGCTCCTTGCTAATATAGGTCAATTAAATTATTATTTTTAATAATAAGTTAGATTTAAACTTAATTTAATAGCAAAATTTTGATTATAGAAAAGTCGTTGTAATCGATAATATTGACTGATTCAGTGGAAAACAAATCAAGTTCTCTTACTAACTTAATTCTTTGTGTGAATCAAAGATTTGAAATAATGCAAATTGAGTTTCTCTCTCCTAAAGAGAAAAACAAGAAAAATGAGTGATGAAATTAGTGGGGCAGAAGAAAAAATATTAAAAATTAGTGGTTTCATTATTAGAATTCTGATAAACTCAAAAAAATGTAGTATAAATAAATAAACAAATTGCAGTGGTGGTCCTTAATGTTAACTAGAATGCATATACAAATCAAAATCCAAGTCAGATTTTCTGAATTTAATCTATTTATCATGTAGTCTATTAACATTTTACGTAAATCTTAAACTGATAAAATTAGAATTAAAAAGAATCAGATATTGGTTAAACCCATTCTTTCATGTCTATGAGCCGATGTTCTTCATGTCTGTCGACATGACTTATTTGGATTTAAAGTTGCAATCCCACTTAATAAACTATATTTTGTGCAGAAAGAAAGTATTTGAAGAAATGTATTTTTGAAATTAAAGATGTAATAGTAAAGATTAAAATGTATTTTTAATTTGAAAATGTAACGATGAAAAATCAATATTTGAAGAAGTATATTTTTGAAGGTGTTAAAAGAGAGAATAATAAATATCTCCTCCTACTTTCTTTCTTTTTTTCATTTTGAAAATGGGTGTTGTTATCAATGAACTGAAATGAGATTTAAATAGCCACCATTTCTGGGTTCAAATGATTAATTTGTGAATGTCTGCCTTTTTTTTTTTTTCCTTCCCTATTTTGGTAAGTATATTTTGTTACCAAAAAGAGAGAAGATATAAGGAAAAATTACATTTTGGTGACCAAAATTAATAAATTTTGTTTTATGGTCATCTTAAACTTTAAAAAGGACAAATAGTCACCAAACTTAAAAGTTAGTTTGTAGATTACCTAATTATCATCCAATATAAAAGATAACTCCTTAAATTCATCCTTCTTTTCTCTCATTTTTCATCAATCATTCTCTTTTTATTTTTAGTTTGTGTTTGCCAATCAAGAAAATGAGTTTTCACACGAAAAATCCTGAAATTGACTACCTATTCAATTGATGAATTGATTCAATTCGCTGATCTCTTTGAAACCCTAGTCAATGGAGATTTGGACCGGACAGTAAAAAAAGAACAAAAATAATACGTTAAAACTAACATAAAAACTTATAAATTATATTGTTAATTTAATGAAGACGTCTTTGAAAAATAGTGTGTTGACTGTTACCGTTCCCAAAAAAGATGTTAAGAAGTCAGATGTTAAGGCATTGAAATCTTTGGCTGAGTCTTCATATGATCGATAGTACCATAGGAGTGAAGTTTTTTTTTTGAAAGTTTATATATGAGTGAAGTTGGTTTGAATGTGTTCATGAGTATCAGAGTTGGTTTGGGACCTTTCATTTTGTTTTATTGGTGATTTATGAATGTTCGTAATGGTCATGTTATGTACATGCTTACAAGTCACGTGTTAATTTTTTTTCTCCCAATGGTAAATTTGTTCAATTATAAAATATTTTTTTATAAGAACATTTACGTAATAAATCGTCAAATAGTCACTTACTAGCATTTAAGTTTTAAATTTGATGACTATTCATCTTTCTTGACTTTCAAGTCACCATAAAGTTAATTAGATTTGGTACTAAAATCTAATTTTTTCAATATATAAACATACTCTCAATTGAAATGTTCTAAAACCCAAGAGGAGAAGACCCTAACACTCAAAGCTAACACTTTATTGTTATGATTGGTACGCAGGAATGGAATGCAAGTGGGAACGGAATGAGAATAGATATGGAATGAAATGGTCATTCGCATCCTACTATTTGTTTGCAAATATCAAATAATGTGAGAATGGAATGATCATCATCATTCTATTGTTTGGTTGCACCAATTTAAAACCTAAAATGGAATGGATTTCAAATTGAATTATCCAAAATATCTCTTTTAGTGACAAATAAATTAAGTTAACAAAATAACATTATTCTATAATTTTTTTAAAAGAAATAACGGCAGTGATGGTGGAAGAAGGTGGTAGTGGTGGTGGTGGAAGGCGGCGACAGTGGTGGAAGGCAATAGTGCTGGCAATGGTAGAAGGCAATAGAAGTGACGGTGGCAATGGTGGAAGGCGGCTATAACGGTGGTGGAAGGTGGTGGTGGTGTTGGTGGAAGGAGACAATGGTGTAAGTGGTGGTGGTGGTGGAAAGCAGTGGAGGTAGCGGTAGTACAAGAAGGCAACTGTGGTGGTGGTTTTGGACTTGGAATCTGATTTTTTTTTTTTTTAAATTTTACTTGAAAATAGAATGACCATTCCATAAGTTGAGATGTGAAATGAATTTTCATTCTTTTTCATTTTAAGGAATGGACTTGCATACCATACATAGCATATAACCCTCAATAGGCATGTATTATCTATCCCAACATTGTTGTTCCTTTTGAAATTCCAACTCTCAAGGGTATATGTATTTAATGCATTAGATTTTAAAATTTTAAAACAACCTATTTAAAGTTTAATATGTTTTCGGAAGTATATATAATCTTTTACATTAGCTTTCTATAGGATATGAATTTTAGGACAATCAAAAATAAAAGGGTAAAGTGCAAAAACCCCTCATGTATTGTCCATATAGTGCATATTTATATTCTCATGTGTACTAAAAAACATCCTAACGTTTTAAAAGTATTCAAATAAGGACATGTGCGTTTCAAAAGACTAAAATGATCTTATATTAGTATAATATATGGGTAAAACTAACATCCCCTCTTTCAGGAGGAGGATAACCTTATCCCCAATTTTTAATAGACAAATATGTCCATAATACATCAGTTAAAACTATCTTATTTTAAAGGCTATTATAGTCCATTTACAATTTTAGATAATGTGTCTCTAGAAACACAACCACCACAACCAAAGCACCACCGTCACCATCATCATCAGAGCACCACCAGCATCCTCACCCCACAACCACTAGCAGAGCCACCGCTACCGCCACCACATACCACCACCATCATCAGAGCACAACCGCCACCACCATCCCCACCCCACAACCACCAGCGACGCCACTGCCACCACCATCATCAAAGCACCACCGTCGCCACCATCATCAGAGCACCACCTCCACCACCATCCTCACCCGATAACCACCAGCGGCACCACCACAAACCACCACTATCGGGACCACCACCGCCACCACCATCCCCACCCCACAACCACCAGCGGTGCCACCACCACAAACCACCACCATCATTAGAGCACCACCTGTTAGAAATTTAATCCCCTTTTCGTTCGGCACATCAAAAGCATATCATTACATCAACAATCACATAAGCATATAAGAAGATAATAATCAAACACATCCATACACAACACAATATTTTACATAACTCACCCAACTCTAGAGCTATATCCATGAAAAGAGAGATTTCACTATATTGAGAAGAGAATATATAACACGCGGAAAGCATGCCTACCACACACACTATTTCACTCTCTCTTAACATCTTCCCCCCGGAATTACATATACCCTCTCCTCTCTTCAGAACACTCACCAACCCCTTATATTTTTTCCCTCTCTCTCTCTTTCCCTTTAACCCTGACTCTATTTATAAAGTCTTCAAACTCATTTCTTGTTGTACAAGGATTACAATTTACTTGAAACCCAAGACGTGACTAACAAGAAATTACCAAATAAATTACAATTCTAAAATAGAAACACAATTATAATAGGAATATGAGCCAAAGTTCCTAACACCACCGCCACCACCATCATCAGATTCATGACATTGGGAGATCAGAGAGAGGATATGAGAGAGGAAAGTATTGAAGTGAACAGATGGATTTGGGTTTTCTTGTTTTGAAAATTACTTTAATGTACCTAATTTTAATGAGGTAGCAAGGCATAACGGGATTATTTTGTCCAAATATTATGGGGACAAAGTTATCCTCCTCCTGAAAGAGGAGATGTTTGCTTTATCCAAAATTAATATTAAAAAAATAAGTTCAAGTTTAATGACCAATTGAAACAAAGTAACGAAAATTGAAATTAGTTCTTTACGTTAATGACCACAAATAATGTAAGTTACTTATTTTTAGGTACACATCTGTTGTTCAGTGATAATCTTGATGATATTGAATTTTTTTTTTTACTACTAGAATTTAAATACCTATAATGTTCATTCTCCCAATACTGTTTTTTTTTTTTTGTAATATTCTTTTTGTGGACCTTGAAATTGTCTTTATTATCATTTCAAGATTTCAAATCTAGTTGTTGTGGCCTTACTATACATAGAAACCGCAAGCAGAATGATTTTTTTTTTCAGAGTTTTGTCATGTGGTAGTCTATTTCATAACGCACAAAGATTCTCTCCATTCAAATTTTTTTTCTAAATTTTGCAAACTTCAATTATGTAGTTCAGATTTAGTTACATTATCGTCTTGTTAAATTTAAATTTGAAATTTTTAGTACAACTGAATTGGTAAGTGCTAAAATTAAATAAGATGATGAGGTGACTGAATCTAAATTACAAGATTGAGATTTACAGAATTTATGAGAAAATTTTGACCGGAGAATATCCTTTTCCATTAGTAATATTATTGAACCCATGAATTATTAATAATTTTGTATTTGATTTATTTGTACATCACGGCGGACCTCCAAAGGTTAACTTTTGCCAAGACCCAATGAGTCCATCTAAATGGAAGGAAAAGCATGCGAGTCTTATTCCTGTTCTTGAAATGTAAAATTTGTTTTCTATATACTCATGATGGTGTGTCGTTAGTTTACCAAATAGATCAATGGAACTGGTAAAAATTGTTGGAAAGGGAGAGAGAGAGAGAGGAGCGTGATGTTGGAGAGAGAGAGAAAAATGATGTTTATTTTGAATAACCTGTAAAAAGATTTCTATTGACCTATTTAGACAAACATTATCGATAATAAATGACAATACTTGCATCATGCCTTGTAAGAATGAAATCCTTTGCATCATGCCTTGTAAGAATGAAATCCTTCTTCTAAAGGATGTGCTAAACCAAAAGTCATTATGTGTTTAAAAAGCAAAAAAATAAATAAATAAGCCCATCTTCTATGGGTTACTCGGCTGTTTTTTTTCCCTCTCTCTCCTATCTCCCACCCAACCTTGATTAAATCCTAATCTTCATCTCTGCTATCCAGCCATCCTATCTCCACTGCCTCGTCTCTCCACCTTTGTTCCTCACTGCCCTTTCTTTTCTTCTTATTTTATGGCTAGTTTATATTACATATACATAGGGAGTTTTTGTGAAACAAAACCACTAAAGTAATAGATGGAATAACCACATCATTGTTATACCATGTCATGTCAAAAATAAAGCTTGGCGTCTAGTCTTTCCTTCCCTCCTAGCACTCTAAGAGGCATGCACTGAATAATATACAAGAAAAACTGGATAACGAACGGCCAAAATGATTTCGAACAAATATAAAAGAAAGCAAGCGCAAATAAAAAAACCATACAAGCCAGTAAAAGCTAATGGGAGGTTTGCCCATTAGCCTAAGGCAAATAGCAACAACAATAATAACCAAGATGAAAGAGAAACAACCATAACGCAAAAACCTGGTCCTTATCATATTTGAGAAGAAATGTTACAGGGCATGAAAACCAACCCGAGTAATGAAAAATTTATTGAGAATTAGCCCTTCCTTATGTACATTGGCTCAAAGCAATGTACCAAAACATTTGACAAATGATAGTAACAAAGGAACAAACTTGTACAGTAACCCTACACCAACACTTCCAAACAGATACTATTACAAGCAAAATTGCCTACTAATCCTAAACTAAGACCTTCAGCTAGATGTTGGAATGCAAACAAGTAAACAGAAAAGTCAGCGCTATCTGCCTATTCAACTTTATTTTCTTTGAGAGCCCAAAAAATCATCAGAAGATGATAAATCTCACCGCACAGATTACTTGTCAATTCTCCTCTTTTCCAAAATCCTTAGTCTTTGTCCTTTCAACAAGGGTTGATGTGGAGATCAAGATAAAATAGCATCAATTAGCGCATTGACATCAAAGTGCGTACTTTTTTTTCCCTCTCAGCCTTCTTTGCACTGGGGGTTCTCTTCAGTTTCCTCAGTTCATCCATCACCACTTTCTCAACTGTGTCAATTGAGTTCAGGAGCTTTTTTTGGGGTGTGAGGATATCTGATTCTCCAGCATTCTGATTAGTGATATCAAGCAATATCTTTGGCACTCTACCAACAGATTTGGAGCCAGGCTTAATTCCAATTGTTGGACTTGGAGAAATCATAGAAATGTTGTGCTCAAGTTGAGCACCGGGTGTAGATATTGAAGAATCATTAACAGTAGTTTGGTCCTGAGGCATTGGACTCTCAATTTGTTGGCCTTCAATTTCTCTCAAGCGAGCTCTTCTTCTTTCAATGGCCTGATGGGAGAGTCTACTTAGAATCGGATTCATCAAGAAAAAAGGTATTCAAAGATTCACACAAACAAGAAGAAAATGCTATAGAAGAGGACAAATGAAACAGAAGCCAACTACATCTCATCTACTCTACTTCAACTTCAATTTAATGGTAAAAATAGAAGCAATCTGGAAACCCAAAGCTCATAATATTTCTTGTTCATAGCATTGATAAATTAGCTAGTATTTGTCATACAAGAATTTTAAAAAGGTGGATTTTAATAATGGAGAGGCCATACTAACCAATTGCTCGAGTTGAGCAACCCTGTCATGGGTGCAGAATAACTAAGAGCACTTCAATCACGAGCATCAGGCACCAAATTTGGCTTTAAAGTGTCAAAAACCAATGTGATTTTTGGCTCACAGGATACAGAAATGACACAACTGCTTGGGGCTTGGCATAAAGAAATAAAACTGAACCAGAACAACATTTGCATTACCACCACAAATACCACACCAATTTAAATATATAAAATAAAAACATGGTTAGAACAATAATATATCTGGTTTCTCACCGAATAAATATACAAATGAAGGTTATCACTAGCTATGAATAAATTAACAGAAGAAGCACTAATCATCATGAGATCAATAAGAGAAATGGACATCTCTCAATGCACAACACACTGGCATTTTGTCATATATGTTATAAACAGTAAGTAGAAAATAGAATATCAAAAAGGGTAAACTAGCTATAAAAGATGGAACACACTGATATAAGTGAAAAGACTATTAAAAGTTGGATTCACAAAAAAATCCCAAGAAGTAGAAGATGCTATAAGAATGACAAATTGAATTAGAACTACAGTTCATTTAATAAACTAGTCAAGGAAACTTGTCATTGTTTAATGAGACAAAGAACCAGCATACTTATCGCGAGATAGAAACTCAGAAGGGGACCAATTATTGACATAAAATCCAATTATTGCAACACATATCATCAACAGTATTCCTATTCATAAATGAAACTAAAACACCAATCAGTGAAAGAACTAAGACATTTCAAATATGGTTGCCACCAAGTGATTAAGCACAAATGAAAAATATCAAAGACTGATTCAAATCCAATCGACAGGTAGAAGCACTTTTTTTATGAACAAAAGAATCTTGGAATGTTCGCAACAGATCAAAATATCTTAAATCAAACAATGAAGTGGAGATATCAAAGACTAATTCAAAATCAATTTAAGGGGAGCCATATTTTTATAGTACATTGTAGTAAATGATTTTTTTAAAATGGAACACGAACAAGAAATAAGAAATAGAAGAAATTAAGCCCAACAAATCAATAAAGTGGAAATGAATTCTGAAATAAATTAGGCCACCATATCCAATTATAACAATAAATCATTCAACTTCAAACTTACAATTATTAACTAATCCAAATTTTCTCTTTTAGAAAAGTGGAGCACAATCGGTATAGTTCAAGAACTACCTCATTCAAACTACTAAGTTCATAATACAGTTAAGATAAAAAACTAACATTAAGTGTTAAATAAAACATCTCTACTGTGAAAATGAGGAGCACAATTAATAGATTTCAAGAACAATTTAGATTGTTGTTTCCCATATAATAAATGAGCTCAAATAGAAAATATCAATGATCAAAATCTTATTCGACTGAACCTGAGTCCAGTTACCGAGTAATTGACCATTAATTCGACTGAAGCTGAATAAAATTCCACACAATATCAGCCACAAACCCATCCAAGTACTGTTCAATAAATGATCAAAACTATGAACTAAAGAAACAAACAGAAACAAGAACAATTAAAAACAGAATTGATTTACTCAAATCCATCACGGCTTACCCGCACAACAGAGGTGATGTCCCGAAGAGGCGTTCTTGGATACCAAGAAGGTAACACACTGTTCGTGGAACGTCCTCGGGCTCGCCGGCCACTTCCCACAGGAAAGTTCCGGCGACCGACAGCCGGCGATCCGTACAAATTCCGGCCACGCCCATTTCCAGTTCTTGGTGTTCCAAAACCACCACCACCTCGTGTAGCCGCCTCCACTCCCACCGGTCCCGTCATGGCCGTAGTTCCCCACCGGAACGGAGTTGTCGAACTCATCTCCGGTTCATCAGCTAGAATACCTATACTGTGGATTGATTGGCGCCGACGAGCAAAGATCGCCGTTACGTCGTCGGGCCTGGACAATCTGTCTCTTGATTCCGGCATTATACCAATCTCCAACTGAAAAATGTGAAAATGCTAGGGCAACGAAATGTTGCCTGAAGGAGTCAGATTATGATGATGATGATGATGATGATGATGATGATGGAGCGGCTCTACTCTGCATATCTCTCTGAAGGATGAATAAGAAGAAGAAAGGGAAAGCTTTGAGAGAGAAGCGAAATGGCAAATTTTTGAAATGAAAACTGGGCGGTACTTCATAGGAAATGAAATTTGAAATAAAAATTTTAAAAAGTATATAAATGGAAAAATACTAATATTTTGGGATTCAAATTTCAAATTTCAGTGTAGTTTGAGCCTTCTTATGTGGTGAAGTTACGATTTTGCCCTTAAACTGGTATAGTAAATGGGATTGTAAATGTAATATTGGATTGTTGGGCCCGCCCGAGTCCCACCACGAGGTAATATTGGATTCCTCAGATGTTGGGCTCAACTTTTCTTATTTTGAACTGGCACTTCAAGCAATATGATAACAATGGCGTCTCACCCAATAAAAATTGATAACAGTGATTGGTGTTTGGACTTGTATTTTTTAGCAAATTTACTTTCTTTGTAAACTTTAATCTCTGATTTACTTGAATCATAACAAAAGTCTCAAAGTTGTTTGTCAAACTGTCAAAGAGAGAGAGAGAGAAAGGGAGGAGTAGAGAGAGAAGAAGATGGCTGACGTGTGGGAGAAAAAGGTAGTATTGTCAAAGTATATTTGGTTAAAATAATTATTTTAATATTTTAAGGGTAATTTTGACATTTAAAAAATATTGGCTGACATCACGAGAGAGAGGTCAAATATCAAATCACAAAAAAGGTGGACTATTATTTTGCAAAACGTTTTCATGTCATACCTTGCGGGAGATCACCCTATAAATAACTTTAATAAATTAATTATCAAAACCTTAAATTTACCATTTGTACTTTAATAAATTTCCAATGATTCTCTAATATTATGAATAATTTTCAATTTCTCCATGGATTCTCAAAACATAGCAATTATATATATACTCCTTCCTTCCATGAAAGACGAGTATTGTGATTTCTGTTTTTCTATTTTCACTTGCTGAAGGCTGCTTTCCGGCCAACCAAGTGTCGGGCTGGTTTGGTCTGAATGTCTCATTCATCTAAAATTGAGCAAAAACTTCATTGAATAACATAAACGTCAACACTAGAGTGTAAACAATGTACATATATATTTATTGCATTCTAAATACCAATATTCTTCTTTTTACAACAATATTTCATTTTTTGTTGACCCTAAATGAACAACATATTCCAAAAAATTGAATGGAAAAAAGAAAAAGGTGGAAAGTGAATTTTATGAGGACCTGCAACAGCCACCCTTCCTTCCAGTATCATGCACCTGGCTAGGGACAATAATCTTGGTTCCTTTAAGAGTCTCCGAATTCCCATTTTGTGTCCCATTGTTGGCAGTGAGGGCCTTCTTGCTCGTGATCCGGTATATTTCTGTAAGAGCCGTCTGGAATGCAGTTTCAACATTGGTGGCCTCTAGTGCCGAGGTCTCCATAAAGCATAGATTCTCTCTTTCTGCAAACTCCTGGGCATCTTCAGTTGGTACTGCTCGAAGAGTTCCCAAGTCACACTTGTTACCAAGGAGCATGATAACAATATTCTTATCAGCATGCCCCCTTAGTTCCTCTAGCCATGTTACCATGTGCTCAAATGATTGACGCTTTGTCATGTCATACACCAACATCGCACCAACTGCACCACGGTAGTATGCACTCGTCACTGCTCGATACCTGAGGAAACACACAGGAGATACCTTCATTACCTCCTAAACAAGTGGAGATCGAAAGCTTCAAAAACTCATAAATTGCATTAAAAAACACTTCTTGGAGTGTGACAAGACTCATCCGTTGCTGTAAGGGTAATGATGTAATTTGACTTATTCTGCTATGATATGCCTATATATAGGTGACACACAACTCGATCAAGCTCAACTTCTGTCAAGCAACTAGTTGACACCCTCAATCCATTCTACCTAATCGATGATATATAAATCAAATTTATCACTCCACCTCTCCTTTTGTCAAATCTGTTAATCTACAGTGCGTCAGATAGTCTCAAAGGATCATGGAAGTATAAATATGGAAGTTTTATGGATGTTGAAAGAAGTCTACATAATTGTTTTAATGTTGTGCTATGCTTATGTTTTCATTGGTAGAGATACACAAGGCTTAAATATGTGTATATCCAGCCTATTTCCCATAAAATGGCAATGAAGTAAATTTCATTGTAAATTCATTTCCCATCATTCAGAAGAACTATAATGGTTTACCAGCACATCAACTATCTTCTTGTGGTGTTAACACATCAGGATAGCAGTAAAGGCTTACAAACCATTTCATGGATCTTAGGATCGATTTTACACGGGACCGAGCTTAGCCTAAAAATAAAATAAAATAAAATAACTTTCGCGATTACTCCAGGCCCTAATGTTGCTATACACTATTAAATTTTCTCTTTCCTACTGCCAATATGTCTCAACAATCACAACCACTTAACATGCATCATAAATTTTATTATAGAGCCAGAAAGCATAATAGTTTTTCGACCTTCAAACTGACTTTCATTCATAAAAGTCAACAAGGTTCAACCAACAATAAACCTATAATTCAAATTATCCTACTAGATTGTTACATTTATTAGGTAAAACTGCTAGGGAAATGGAAAATTATGCCACTTCCTTTAATTCTCGACACAACTAGCCACCTTGAGAGAGACAGAGACCAAAGGTTAAATGCTCCTCTATACCACGAAAACAAGCTGGTAGGAGAGGCCACTACAGAATCTGTACATACATAGAAGATATTAAAAAAAAACCTGACATGACAAGCAAAATTTCAATTTTAAAAGTGGCAATAATGAACAGAATGCTAAATCAAATTAAAATTGTGTGGAAAGAATTTAAACAAGAAACATGCCTTGACACTTCAGCAGCCAGAATTTTTTTTTTAAAGTACACACACGCAGAGAGAGAGAGAGAGAGAGAGAAATTGGTGAGGTCCAAGGTTTTAAAAGCCATTAATAAGTTTGCCTCTCATCAGGGAAATTATAAATGCCTTGACACTTAAGCAGCCATAATTAGCCTTCTGGGTTAGCCCTGCAAGTCGTAATCCATAAATAAAGTGAAGCTGCAGCTTATATAGTTATATGCCTTCTTAGGCCTCCACTGGTGAGGCAATGCCAACAAATAGGATCTCTTCAGAAATTCACAAAATTATTTCAAATAAAATTAATAGAAAGTCCACAAGCGAGGTTCCCTTCCAATATGCAATATCAATGCTTGTATTCTCCCAAAAGGTCCTCATAACTTTATTACTTAATATGCTTTCCAGATCTAATAACAAAAACTGAAAGGCGCATCGCATATGTCTTTAAGGTTTATGCTATGTTTCGTGGGGATTAAATCTCATGAACTTTCAGCTTCAAAGATACCAAACACAATTGGAGAACCTGTGCATAGAGCAGGAATATTGTGTACCAACTTGGTTAGCAGCTCCTTTCTGTTTCTTTCTTTCTTTTTTGGTTTGGGAGGGGTGGTTAGATATAAAAACAACGAGCCTGGAAACATCAATTTATGAATCTCAAAATCGATGATATAGAAGAATATTGAGTAACAAAGATCATTTGCTCAAGCATCAAAACAGCCATGGACTTCATTCTTAAGTTGTAACTTAGTTGTGGACATGTAGGATTGTTGGCCAAAAAGAATTGGTGTATTTTGATAAAAGACACAAACTAAGTAGCATTTTTTAGGGAGTCAACATCCATCTTCTCCTTTTTCACAAATAAGACACAGAAAACCAGTTGCAAGGAACAATATTCCAGACATAATGCATTGTTCTTAAAGTGCACAATCAGCTGCAGGAAATCCTACGCCTTAGCTCAAGACGTGGCTGAGAAAAATGGAGCGCATTCAATAATTTAGTGCATGTCTAAATGTAACAAAGACAACATGTAGGTAGCTAAATAGTCAACCAAAAATGCTGTCAAAAGTCTTCAATTCAGTAATTTTACCTCCAAGAAAGAAAAAAAAAATTATTACTTTTCACTCTCTCAGTCTCACCACAATTATGTTTCCTAAAGCGAGAAACAATGGATCATGGATCTAATCTTCTCCCACTAGAATTTTCAGAGTCACATTCCATGGCATTACTTTTTCATTTGAGCATTCTGTCGATTTGCACAAGGCTACAAAAAATAATGTCTCCCACTTTTCTATTATTATCAGATGCCTCTGATTGTTGAATTTTCAACCACGTGGGTTTTAATTTTTGGAAATAAAATTCATTATATTCAATCAAAGTCAGATTATAATTAACCTGTGTATGTAATGTATTAGGCCTATTCTACACTGAGATAGATTTTCAAACCACATTTTCACAAAATAAAACAAAAATGGGCAAAAAAAAACTTCACAGTTATGTAATTACTGTACAAGAAAGAAATGAATATTGAGTATGAATGCCAAACAAGAAAAAGAAAAAAAAGCAAACCTTTCTTGGCCTGCAGTGTCCCAAATCTGTGCCTTCACCGTCTTGTGATCGATAGCAAGTGTCTTTGTCTGGAATTCAACCCCAATAGTTGCTTTTGAATCCAAAGTGAACTCGTTCTTCGCGAACCGTGACAATAGCTGAGATTTCCCCACAGCTGAATCTCCAATTAACACGACCTTGAATACATAATCAATCTTTTGATTATAATCCCCATACAGATTCGACATTGTCAAACCCGAATCAAATCCCACTCAAATCCACAGTTTTGAACATGCAATTTTGAGTTATATGAACCCAAAATAAATATAAATAAAAATTATACAAATTTTGAGATCAGGTAAAGAAATTTGATATGATCTAAAGCTTAGATTTTTATGTAGATCATATAGAATTAATTAATTTAGGGTTAGAATTGTGGTTTCTGGGGGAGATCTGAAATCAGAGATTAGGGTTAGGGTTAGAGTTTGTAGAGGAGATAAAATTTGGACATGGCGGAGGGAGTGATGGTGGAAGGTTTGTGTTCTAGAGAGAGAGAGGTTAAGGAAGATCAACGGCTAGCGCGGGTCCCATTAACGGTTTTTTTGGTACCCAGAGGAATTGTTCAGTGTATTGACGGTGCATCGAATGAACAATATTAAGTGGAGGATCAGAGACGTTAGATATGGGATATGAGAAGACCATGGAAATAAAGTTCATTGGATGAAAAAGTTAGGTTTAATATATGAATTTTAGTTGTTGTTTTGTAATATTTCTCTTATTAAAATCTCCATGTTTTTTCTATCATTCAACATGATTATGCATTTTTTCATGATATTTTTGTCACTAGATCCTCTAACCATATCAATTTGCTTTGTTTTTATTGCTGATCTCAAGAGATCCTAATTTGAATCAGATAAGCTTTCATTTGATAAAAATATTCACAAGTAAAAAATTGATTAAAATATTTAAAAGATATATTTTTTTGTGTAAATTAATATTAAACAACATAAATCTTAACAAAATATTAAAATATTCTCTTAAAACATATATAGGCTATATTATATTGTTAGATTTAATGAATTTCAGATCAAATCAACATGAATTTGATTATAACTGGATTGAACTCAAATTTATGTTTGAAATTCAGATAACTAACTCACATGACCAGAGAAAAAACAATTAAGCAAGTTTGCTCATTTGATGAGGTTGATTAGATGGTGAGGCATTCTTCTTTCTTTCTTTCTTTACTACACTACTTTTTATGATGCTGATTTGTTATGATGCGAATTTGTTAAGGTAAAATTATGGTTTGGATTGGATTCGAACTGGATGAGACTTGATATAATTCGAATTTGATAAGAGATATAAGTAATCCGATTCGATCTGATCTGATAACCCGACAGATTATATATAATTAAATTCATATATGATTTGTTATTAATCGGATATTCGATTTGATAACCCGATCTGAAAAGAATATATTTTTTGTAAAAAATAAATTAATTTCAAAAGATATTAGCAAATGATGGTTAGAAAAAATATAGAGAAGGAAAATAAAATATAAAGAAAAAGGTAGAAGAATAGTAGTATTTAACTTTTTATTAAAGAAAAAACTATAAAGAAAGACAAAATAGAAAAAGGGGGAGAATAAGAAGGAAATAATGATAAAAAAAAACATATTGGGTAAATACCACTTACACTCTCTTAGATTAGGTAATATCCCGACTAAACCATTTCTAGTTTCAATATTCCCGACTATACTCTTGTTAGTAACATCCGTCAATTTTTCTCTCTTGCTAACATTAGCAAATTCTGTTTGTTTGCTAACGTGACACTAACAGGAAGGAAAATTTGATACATAAACTCAAAATTCAGGGGGTATAGTTGAGAATATCGAAACTAACTATAGGGGGTAGTCGGAATATTGCCCACCCAAAAATATTTTAGTAGTATATAAATATTATATGTTATAACATTAGATAATATATTTATAATAAATTATATATTAAATTATTTCGGATTAGATTATTATCAGATTGGATCGACCATAATTCATATCCGATTTGTTTAACTAACGAATTATTAGATTTGGATCACTAACGGAGTATCAGATTGAATGTCCAATCCATATCCTAATTATTGGTTCAGATTCGAATCGCTAAAAGATTATCGAATTGAATGTCCAATTTATATCTTAATTATTGGTTCGAATTCGGATCAAAATATTATTTATTGACAAGTCTAACTATGGTTGTCATACTATTCTAACGAGCACATGGTTCGGTGCAGTATATGATTTCAGGCTAAATCATAACAAAATCAATCCCAACAAATATTAAAAAAGTAAATCAAACCAAACCAAATTCGATTATATTCGTACACGTTTACCGTTTCCAACCGTTTTTGTGCATCCTGATTCTAATTTCCAATGTTGTAAAACATCCATTGTTAGCTAGGAGTCCCAAGACTCGCATACCAAAACTCTGTAGAAGTGGGCATGGACTAGCCCAGAAACACTCTGGGACATAAATTCTTCTTTTGACCTGTTTTCATCCGGTCCTAGTATCCCTAGTGGAGAGTCTTGAGATAGTTTTGATTTGATTGATAAATTTTGGATTCCGCATAAAGCCGTGGACAAAAAAAAAAAAAAAAACCCATAGTGCCAAAAAAAAAAAAAATCAAAATTTAAGTTATTTACATGAACTGAATTTTGCAATAAATGTGTGTCGGAGGATCAGCTTTAACAACTTAAAATATTCTGATTTTCATTAATGCACTATCTTAAATTATATATGAAAATGGAATATTGATTTCTAAATTTCACTATATAGTCTATATATATACACACAACTAACTAACGAATGAAGATTTAAATGGGTTAAATCAATAAAGATCACATAAGGAACATTCTAAGTAGAATATATTTATTGAAACGACATTAAATCCACTGTAGCAAAATAAACATGGAAATTCATCTCTCTCAAGAGAGCTCCGGGTTTGAGTCCCGGCAGTGAAAAGAAAATTTTTATTTATACTATTTTGAAGCAGATACTGGAAAAAAATAATTCATAGCAAGAAACACAGAAGCCAACGTGTGCTCTCTTGCTTATTTTCTTAATGTTGAAGAAAATAAGGTGAAGGGCTATTCTTAGAATTACCCCGTGTGCTCTCTTGCTTGAAAGCTGAAGCATTTACTTACGGGTGGACCAAGCAATCAGCCCGCCCCATCACCATAACCCACCTGCCAAATATGTCTGAAAATGCTTTGGGATTTAATGTCCACAACCCACATGCAAAGACAATTTTTTTTTTTACGAGTCTGAAACCTCTATTATATATATATATATATATATTATTTTATTTTTTTTGCATTGTGCTGTACTGTACAGCAGAGGAGAATCTAGATCAAAACACAAGCGTCAAAGGTATTGTTTGGTTTGATCTGACCCGTCTCTTACTGTAAGAACACATATAGTGACATTGTGATTTGATTTGAACGGTACAAAAGATGATCCAGTTCCTTTCTTTTACAAGGAGTGCTAACAGCGGTCGCTTAAGCGAGTGTTCTTGCATAGTCACTTCACTAATTGGTGGAATTAATTTCTAAAATTAAATGCTTTCCTGCAATAAATGTCCTACTTTTTCATCAATCAATATACCCTTTTAATTCTAAAGTATTTACAGTGGTACCATCAACAAACAAATAAAATTATAAACATAACGTATTAAAATGTTAAAAAAAATAAAATTATAAAATAATCTATATATTTATTCAATTCATCTATATACTTTATGTTTATAATTTTATTTTTATTAACATTTTAATACGTTATGTTTATAATTTTATTTATTTGTTGATGGCACCACTATAAATACTTTAGAACTGGAAGAGTATATTGATTGATGAAAAAGTATGACATTTATTGTAGGAAAGCATTTAATTTTAGAGATTAATTTTCACCAGTCAGTGGAGCAACTGTGCAAGGACGCTCGCTTAAGCGACTGCCGCTAGCACTCCTCTTCTTTTATATATGGGTAATGCTACTCAGGCAGAATTCATAGGCAGAATGTTTTATATCCATTGGATGCATGTGGTGAGTGTATGTGGTGGGGCTTACCACATGCATTCAATGAATGTAAAATATTCTGTCTACGAATTCTGCCTGAGTAGCATTATCCTTTATATATATAACAAAGCAAAGCATAACTACCCAACTTTTTCTCCTCCCGGAGGGTACAAAGCTGTCGCATGCAATTGTGTCATCTTACTTGAATTGGAATTGGATAAGGTTCATTAACTAGGTGAAAACAGACAGACACCACACGCAGTTGGAGGTTTTAATGATGTGGGCTATCAGTTCAAAGATGAATTATAGCCTCCCTCAATAATTCAGCCCTCCACTCCATCAATGGTTGCTTTCACTGCGCGCCTTTCTTTGCTACACTGAAGCATAAATAAACTGAAAATATTAAATAAGCGGAAAAAAAAATATACATATAATGAGGAATGTATTATTACAACATGTCCTATACAATTAATCTATTTTCCTCCCTATTCATATAGTTGGGGGTTTGTAAGCCAAGTCTTGTTAGCTTACACCCCCTCTACTTCTTACTCACTTACAGTGGTAATAATAATAACAAAGACTAAATTTTACTACTATTTTACTATCATTCTTCTTCTTCTTCTTCTTCAATGTAAAAGAGAAATGAACATTGTGATTTCCTTCCATTTGTTTATGGACAGAAGCAAATCAAAGTGTTTGATATGGTATTGGCTTCTGCATACTTGAACACTTGCAGTTTGACCGCTTTTCACTAAGTATCTGCAACAGAAATAAATCTGTAAATAAGAGATAATATGGTATAACTTGTTTTACTCGATCGGCAGGCAATAAAAAAACAGTTGTTTTGGGGATTATTTATGGTTTTCACGTTACTTTCTTCTTCAATACCTTGTACTGTTTTTGCAGGTCTTTAATGTATTCAACAGCCAAATCTAACATGTCTGCTGTATTCGTTTGCTGCCAAAAAGAAACTAAAACATGCTGAGTTCCCAAAAATTACAACCAAGCTAAAATGTGTGTAGTAAAACCAACAAAAGCCCCACCACCCCCAAAAAAAGGTGTATGGTAAAAAAACACTTACCTTGTCCATGTTTGGAACAAGCTCTTGTAGTTTCCTCATTCTTTCACTTATCCGGGTTCTTCTAACCTAAAATGAGAGAATCCCTTACAATCATATTCTGCTTTGATTTTATAAGTTTTAACCAATTAAAGTACAAACATCTCTTACTTTGAAATAAATAGATTCTTGATTTATTTAGCAACACTTAGAACCAAAATGGTACGTACATTTTGATTGCAACACAACACTGACCTTAGAAAATTATTTGGATTGTCCAATGCATAGATGCTAATAACAATTAAAATAAGAAATAGTCTAGGATATGGAGAATTACCCTCTCTGCAATGCTTCTTGGATGAGTGGCACAACCACGCTTTGCTCGAATCTTACAAGGAACAGAATCTTGGAACTGCAGTAACTTCTCCATGGTAGCCATTTCAACCGAGGTTTTTGGTAAACTCAAGTGGTGAGACAATATATGCGTGCGATTTCCAAGATCCCCATCCTGATCACAAACAACACCATCTTATTCAAATCAATCAACCAATTAATCAAGGGGCTGACCGACAGATCAATTAATGTGCAAAATTATACCTGAGTACCAGGAAATAACTTCCCATCACTATCTAGGTCCCTTTTAAGGCCAGAGAAATTCTCTGCAAAATGGGAAGAGTCATTCCAAGAACCAAATGGGTAACCATGGCTGTAAAATTGAGCATCCCCGTTGCCATTCCTGAGTTTCCCATCATCATGGTCAGTTGCCTCAATGTTTTCACTCTCAACTTCAGAAATCCGAGAGAGCATTCCTAAGGAAGATGGCAACCCAGATGAGAAGCTCATCTGACTCTTCAACCTGCTTGAAGGACTTGCATCTCCATTAGTACCATTCCCCACTCTGTAATTTCCAGCAACTCTCGTCGCGCCATAGCCTGCAAATTTGTAAAGAAAATTCCATTGACTAATTCTAGCAACTGATCATTATAAATTCGCTACAATATTTTAAAATTTTGACGCAGCTAATTGCTAAATCCTCCACAGGAACAGGATGCTAATTTCGAAATGTAAAAACAAAAGGATAACATATGTTAAGTGCTATGTTGTTCAATGGTTCTCCAAACAAGGTCATATAGTTATATCACGGTTAGCTGAGTACAGACTCTTCTTCCTTGTGCCCAATAATGAAACAAGAAACTTTATTTTTTTTTAGCTACCCATAGTTTTCCTACATTTATCAGCAATCAATCGCAACGAAATGATGCCACACAACATAAATATCATCGATAAATACTCTGGCTTCTGCATAAGTTATTAATATGAAACTGATTAAAGTAATTCCACATCTAATCTACGTTTGTTAGGGGATAGATGCATCTCTTTAAGATATTACACAACCCAACAGAAGGACACCCAAAAGCATTAGCAAAATGAACATCATGAAAGAAAGTATTATCAATATAGGCCCACTGTGACAATTTCAAATCTCTCTCTCTCTCTCTCTCTGTACATACATACATAATACAGTATAATATGTATAGTAGTCTGGAGTCAGAAGGTGAATAACCAAATGAAGAAAACAATTACTCGCACCATGTGAGCTTCATGTGTTGATGGCGATGCTCTAGCAAATGAATCTAAATTAAGATGCATATATTATAGGCAAGTCAACTTGATATCTAAAAACTTTCTGAATTTAGAAAGTCAAATCTTTCAAATTCCATACACCAATACTATTACCAAAAGCGCTTCAAATTATTTCACTAACATCAAAGAAATGAATAAAATGATGAAGAACTCGAAAGTACCATTTTGAACAGTGAGGTGAGAGAATAGCCCTGCAGGGGAACTGTTCTGCCTCATAAGATTCGAACCCATTTTGGCCTGCGAATGATGCTCCATAGGCATCGAACTCACCACACCATATGAGTTATCCATAGATGGCAATTGGGTCGCTGGACTTTGTCTCGAATAGTGAGTCGGCAATTCAGAATTCAAAGAGTACCCATTAGCCAGAGGCTTACCCTCTTCCAGATCATGAAAATTTGAAGTCAACCCGTGAGATTCAGGGTTTGAAGATTGAGGGTTCGAAAAGAATTCACACGAATCGCCGCTTTTATCAACACCATTGGCGAAGCTCGAGAGCAGAGAGCTCGGAGCAGAGCGAAACCTCAACAACCCAGAATTCGTCTGCTGATTATTCTGGTATTGTGTATACTCATCATGATGGTTCATATTTGAGTTCATCAACACGAGACTACTCTTTTCAATCTGCTCCTCTTTCGGCTTCGAATCAGAAGAAAATATAGCAGTCGAGTCGGTAGCTAATGCTCGAGAATCACAGTACATTCCTCGCTTTTTTCCCTGGAAAATTCGATGACCTTTTTCACGGAAACTGCTTGATTTCTAAGCAATTGAAGACCAAAACTTGTAGTTGAAGCGACAAAATCCAGATCTTGTGATTGAGAGAGAGATAGGGGGGCTTTTAAGTTCTTGGTCGTTTGCGTCTCTTTGCCATGAAAAACAGAGCTCGGAGAAAGAATAGATAATGAAGAATGAGGACTGAATCGTAATTAAATTGATTTTTTGAGGTCGGTTTGTGGGTAGTAGAGAGTGGGAATCAAGTGTGACCTCAGGTTTATGTGTACGAATATCAAGCCACTGGGATAGAAATAGAACTAGAAGAGATAATAAGATGTGTGTGTATACGTATGTATATACATAATGTGTCACTGTTTTTGGAGCATCGGAGAAGTGAGATTGAGCGTTTAGAGAGAGAAAGAAGAGAGAGAAGTGATATGGTGGCCTGGGAGATGGCAATTACGACAGAGACGGGGGGGAGAGAAAGGAAGCAAAATTTTATCTTTCTTCAAAGTTCAGCCAATGGGAAAGTACCGTACCTGCAGCCATCAATTTCATTTACTTGGCTCTTTCCAATATTACCCTTATAAATAAAAGAAAAATACAAAAATGGAAAATTTGCTACTTTTGGTTGTGTTTCACTGTTTATGTTTCTTTCTTTTTTGAGAAAGGTCCGTGATTTGCCCAGATGAGAAAACGAATTCACGAGAAAACATTCAGTCATTGTTTTCTCGTTTTCTTTTATCATCTCATCTCATTTTACATAATTGATACTATATCTTATATGGATTAATTTTTGAAAAGCGATTTTTAACTTTTTAAATTCAAAAGTTGGTTTAAAGAATGTTTGAATTGGTAAGGCGAAAGATTTTTGGAGTTCAAAAAGAGCGTTTAAAAAAAGTTAGGGGTACCAGCTTTCTAATTTAGTTTCTGCTTCTTTTTTTCTTCTGTATAAAAGTCGAAGCAAAAATTTTGTCAAACAAGTACTTGAACTTGATAGCTCATTTTTCCTTTCGAGGCTATCATAAAATGTAGTATGACAGAGTCTTTCCAAAATTGATTACTTCTACGGTATGTTTTACTTCACAACTATTCACTTTTTGAAAAAGAAACATGAATAGGTAAAGAAACGAGGATCAGCTGAGTTATTATTAAACTCTAATTAAATTAAATTAGGATCAGCAGAGTTACTAATTTTTTTTATAATTAAGATAAGACATGTCTGTCGAAGTTATTACCGACTTAAATTATGATTATGATAGTGATTATTATTATAAATATTTGTGTTTACACAAACTTCAGTATTTATTATGATTCTCGAATATTAATTTTTACAATGTCTTCAATCTTGTAAGCAGACGCATATCCATCATTGTCCTAGTCAATAATCATTATATACGAAGCATATGATACTTTGGATAAGGCACAAAAGAGTAGGCAGGTAAGATTTGTAGGCGTCACAAAAAGCATCAGATTCACGAGAAGTATCTGATCCCTTCCCACGCTGGCCTCCAAAAGTTTACCTGTTTGTACACGAGATGAGATCACATGCGCCGTTTTCTCTATAATGATATTCCTATATTGCCACTGCTTTACACTAGATTTGCGAATCACTCCGTCAACGAATAAAAATGAAATATATGTATATCACATTTAAGCTTAATATAATACGTTGTAACATAAAAATATCAATATAATGATAAAAATTAATTAAAAATAAATTATGGAATTAAAATATCTTTGTAATCCTATCTAATGATTTTTATTACCAACACATGATAACATCGGAAGCACATATATAAGCTAGTGTGTGTGTATATACACATTAATATATATGCGATTTTGTAACTTAGCATCAAATTATTGTGATATACCGACAATTCTTGTTATATATTTTGTGAGTTATAAATTCTCAATTTCTTCTTTTGAGTACTTGTAGTACAGTACATCAACTTTTCAAACGAGGTCTTAGTTTGTTAAAAATATATATTTTCTTTAAAAAATGAAAAAGAAAGAATATAAGAAGAAAAAAATTAAAGTAGAATAAAATCGTTCATGGAATCTAAATGATTCCCTATTGAGATAAAGCATAAAACATGGAATATATTTTTTTAATTTTTCTAACATCTCTCAATTTATAAGTTTTTGTTATGGCAAACAAAAATATAGTTGTGCCTGTGCATAGAAAAATATATCATCTTCCTTGTGGTGAAACTTGAACATATTAGGTCTTTAATTAAACAACAGAAAAATATTTCTTTATAGCACTATTTAACTTAATGGTATCTCCTTTATCTTATTATTATTTATGACACGATTAAACAATATTGTTTAATGAACAATATTGTCCTCCACGCTGGTGAGGAGGAGGAACCTAGCTCCTTCAAACTACTCGTGTGACACAATGAGAGGATATGTCTTTTTAAAATTTAAATACTCCCTCCGTCCCATAATTTTTGGCATATTTGGGGATTCCAACTTTTTAGTGTAATAATGCATGAATTTACATATTAGTCCTTATTTAAAAGTTAGTATTATTATTATATGGTGGGCTCCACTTTTAGGATAGTAGAGTTTGGAAAGGGTAGTTTAAGAATCATATAATCCACTTTAGGAAATGGACATGTATTTTGGGACATCCCAAAAAGGAATAGTGGACTAAAATTATGGGACAGAGAGAATATAAAAAAATCAAAGATTTTTTTTAGGAAAAATTAGATTTTGGTGACCAATCCTAAACAAAATTACTCTAAAGTGACCATAAAATTTGAAAAAGATAAATAGTCACCAAAATTGAAACTTAATTGCTGATGAGTGACCCTTGGATCACTTATTACATAAATATCCTTCCTCTAATAAATTATTTATAATTTGCGAAATTTACCCTTTACATTAATCTCAATTAAACATTTTACTTCAAGAGTTGTATAATAAGCAACCACTCTTTCAAGTTGCCAAGTAAATATTTAGAAATAACTTTTAACTAATAATTATTTATTTTTATTTTCAAATATTATATTATTTATATTCTTATTTATTGTAAAATTGGATTCAAATAATGTGTAAAAGTGGAGAACTTTTTTTATTTTTATTATTTATTTGTAAGTAATGCTAGAAGTTGTTATTTGGTGATGACAACTAGAATACTGAAGTAACAATTAGAATAAGAAACAATAATTTAGAGTAGCAACAATTAAAATCTTTTTTCTCATTTAGTTGGATCTCGTAGTGATTTCGTTTTTTTTTTTATGGTGGTCTTGTTTTGCACAGAGCTTCATGTTCAATTTATATCCATAAAAATTCTTTTGTTATATTAAAAATTCTACAAAAAAAAAAAAAAAATGTTAATAGAATGAAATCTCCAACATAAAGTATCATAGATCTTTTAAAGGTTTATCCAATCCAATCAACTGAATCTTGTGAGTTCTGTGTAGAAGTAAAGTGAATACCTATAGAAGGGTTGAATAGATGTAGTTAGCATGGTTGATTTATTTTAGAGCAAGCTAATAGATATATTATTAATCAAAAATCAAAACACTAGCTGTTAACATGTATATCAATACTATCTTTTTAATTAGTAGACTGTCAAATTAAAAAGAAAAAAAAGAGATTGATGAATGAGAAAGAGAGAGGAGAATGAATTCAAGGAGTTTATCTTTATATTGAATAGTAATTTCATCATCTAAAAATTATTTTTAAAATGTTTAAAAAATATGAAGTGTTTTTTTTTTACCAAATTAACTTCAAATGGTGACTCGTCAGCAATTAAGTTTTAATTTTGGTAACTATTCATCTTTTTCGAACTTTATGGTCACTTTAGAGTAATTTTGTTTAAGATTGGTCACCAAAATCTAATTTTTTTTTATTTTTATTTTCTTAACATATTTTAAAGGGTAAATTGCAAAGAATCATATGTGTTGCATAATTTCCCTCTATTATAAAGTACCTCTCTAAAGTACTAAACAAAAATGCTAATGTTGCTTTTGAGACGGGGTGTACAAAAAATTCGTTAATTCGCGAATACGATCTAATCTAATTTTATTTACGTGAATCGAATTGGATGACTAACGGATCAGTTGCGAATTTAGAAAATAAGAATCTGTAAGCCATGGATCAGATTACGGGTTGAGGGGTTCGAAATCCGATCTGATCCGTTATTTAATCTTATCGAATTACGAGTTGAGGGATCAGAAATTTAATTTGATCCAATTAGTTATTTCACGGATCGGATCGAATTGAGTCTTTTCTACGAATTGGATTGCATATTCACCGATCCATAGACCGCGAATCGGATTAGGCATATGTCTAATCCGATCTGATCCGATCCAATTCATGATTACCCCTAATTTGGGAGCATCGAATCGAAGTTTTGGAGTTGAGATTGGAGGAAATTTAGGTTAAAATTTGAACTAAAAATCCTCCAATTCCAAAACTCAAGGCACTGATTTGGTGCTCCAAAACATTGCAAATAATAGCACATCTCACCAAATATAATGTAAAATTACTACTTTGTCATTGATGAGAAAAAAACAAATTTGCATAAAGATTACTGAACTATCAAATTTTTTTTCCAACAAATTCCTTTGAATTATATTTGGAGCCAATCCCCCCTTTATATTTCAAAATCGTGCGAGGTTCCACCTTCTTATTAGACGACGGTTAAGTCTTTATTAATTTGTAATGTGAAATTGCTAAAGTGTTCCTAATAATTAGCTTGAAAATATAAAATAAAATAAGTATATAAATCATTTAAATACATTTAATATGACACTATATATATATATTTTTTGGAGTACTTATTATTGGTATTTAACATATTAATTTAATTTAAGTTTTCAAGATCATTACGAGGGATATTTTACTAATTTTACATTATAATATAAAATAATGGAGACTTAACGGTCGTTTTGATGGCAAGGGACATTTTGGCATGTATTTGAAATATGAGGGGGGAATTAATTTTGTTATTATTAAAGCCATAGGATGAACTAATGGACATCGTAATTTGCCAAAAAAAGGAACAGTACAACCTTGCATTTTCGGGCATATATTCCTTAAACAACATGTTACGTTGTAAATGTTATTGTAAATAAATAAAATAAAAGATTAAAAATATTTCATCAGTGAAAATGCATGGAAAGTGATCAAAGTTGCTAGGCATAGCTTGTAGTTGAAGCTTTGGTCCGATCAGCTTTGTTAGAATTGAGGAATAAGATGCACTTGCTGGTTGCTGACATGAAGTTGCAGGGCATCAAGTGCCTAAATGAGGGAATTTCAGACATTCTCAAAACACCGAACAGTGTGACTTGCATTTCAGCTATATATATATATATATATATATATATATAGTTCGATATGTATAGCAATGATCAATAACTGCAACAATTTTTAAAAGTAACAAGGCCCATGTAATGAATGCTAAGAAAAAGAGAAGAAGACCAAATGGTTTATTTGAAATTTTGGACTGTAACTGATTGAGCTAAACCCTTGATGGTAATCAATATTAAATAGTTGAAAACAAGGAAAAAGTTATTTTGATCGGACAAAAAAAAGATATCAAGATATTTTGATCGGGTTTTTTGCTTGGACAAAAAAAAAAGTTGTGTAAAGTTGATTTGTCGCTTTTAACCACATGCATGAACCCAGAACCAAAAACCAAGGCTTACAAAGTATAGAAAGAGTTGTGCTTTTATATATATATATATAGAGAGAGAGAGAGAGAGAGAGAGGGGTGGACCCATAATTTGATTTCAGGGGTGCAATGTACTTTATAAATAATAATAAAATTCAACTAATATGACAATTATAGATTTTTCATATCAAAAGTCCAACAAGAAGAAAACAATCATCGCAAAATAATATGCTAATGGAAGAGTATAATAAAGCAAGACAAAAGAAATTAAAAAGTCATGACCAATAACCGTGTTGGGAATTTGTTTTAGGGGCATAATAAAACTTTTTAAAATAAAATAAAAAAATTCAACTAACTGTATGGCAATACAACAAATCAAAAAATAGAAGTGTAATAAAAATGCAGTAATCGAAATTCATATGGTATGTAATAATTCAAAAAAAGAAAATTGATGTAAAAAAAAATTAGAAACATAAAATTAGGACATTAAGGTTACTTTCGGCAATAATTTTTATTTTGCATGTTCAATTTCAAATGAAGAAGAAAATAAAATGAAAAAAATATAAGAGAACTTTGAAGCAAGAAATAATTAGGGTTTATATATACACACATCGAAGAATAGACTAGCTAGATTTTATTGATTGTTAGTGAAGTGGTATTACAAGTTAGGATTTGATTCTCTCATTTAAAGAAGAGGTTTGAGCATTTATTTAACAGATGAAATAGTATTATGTGACGACTCAATGTCATATAATTCATATTGTGATATTGAGCTGGCAATGTGGCACCATATCGTCTGTTAAATAGATGCTTAGACTTAGGAATGACAATATGGCAGGTTTGAGGGAGAACCCTTCCCGTGCCTTGTCCTTTGCTTAAGAAAGGACTTCTCAACCCCATTCGTGCCCCTGATGAAATCCCCGCCCCACTAGGGAAAAAAATGAATTAAAGAAAGAAGAAAAAGTAGTCTTGTAACTATCATCAATAAATTAACACTCACATAGATCAAATTACATCCTAACTTGTAATACCGCTAGAATAAAGGAGAAATCATCGAATTACTTGGATCTTAATTTAGATCTTTAAGTTTACCTAGATCTAAAGCAGAAATGAAGGAATATTGTAGTATACTTGTTAGAATGTAAGATTATCACACATATTTCAATATATAAACGGAGCCGAGCCGAGCCGAGCGAGGCCGCACCCTCCTTTCCAAATCTTTGTTGTCTCCGATTTTCTCTCTTAAAAGTATTTTAAGTTCATTTAACCTCTCTCAAAATTATTTCAATAGGGACCGAGCGAATCGAATACCCTCCAAAAAGGGATTAAATTCCTCCTACTTACTTAGAGATTGGATTCACTCCCATAACTCTATAAGTAAAGTTTAGTGATGTAAACTTTTTTGAATTAGTCCACTGATTTATTGGGATTACCAGTTGTTGTAAGAGAGAAGCACAAATAGTGCATGGCAATGTATAGTCAATTTGGGTCTACAAAAGATATGGTATCGAAAGATACAGGACAATGGCTTCACATTCAGCCCCAATTAAAGTTGTGTGATGTTTGTGTGGAAGGAAACATGGACACGTGACGTGAGGCTACAATTGCGTCGTTGCCTTTGCTCCGTCTATTTTTAACAAAGATTTGGTGCATCGGATTCAACTCATATATAGTAAGTAAAAAATATAACCTAATTTATGCAAAAGTACCTTTTTGGTATGTGGGGGATGGAAAAGCTTTCCTTATGTGTGTGGATGTGAAGCAGAAAACGGGAGGACAAAAAAGGAAAATAAAAAAAGTCAAAATCAATACTAGCAAGTGACAGTGACCCTCTCTGATTCCGTGTCCTCCAGGATCTCTCACTTTCAACTTTAAAGTGACATTATTTTATTTTGTTGGGTTTCTCTAATCTCTTGGATGATTTAAGCAAATGGGTTAAAACAAGTGTTTTAAGGGACTTTTTAGAAATCTCCAAAAGCGGCTTGACATAGTTCACAAGAAAACTATTACGAGTACTTTTTAGTTTGAAAAAACAGACATTTTTCTTTACTTTTTGTGCCAACTTAAATCAATTCAAAAATTGTCTTTATCAAACATTACCTAACATTAACAAACAATCTAATCCGTAACTTTTATTAATGAATGGAAAAGCTTTCCTTATGTGTGTGTCTCCCCAAAGGCCTTCAAGCTTCAACAGGCCTTCAGAAAATTTCTAGTATGGGAGAGGATTCCCCGTAGGCCCAAATTGTTTTTCCTTTTGGTGGACAGAAAATAAACGAAAAAGAAAAGATGATAAGCTACAATCTATATATATATATATAGTTGAAATATATTAATATATTTTAACACTTTCTCTCAAATTTAAGGTAAATTACTGAAATTTGAAAATAAGCACGCGAAAGCGTTTTGGTAAAAAAAATTTAATAAAAATATCTATTATCTAATCACAATAATAAGATATTTTAAAACTGCAAGATAATTTTTCATATTACCGATGCGTGATTGAATATTTTGTATGACTTAAGAACCAAATAAAACAATTTACAGTAACAGAGTAAAAAATGCAGCATGAAAGCTTTGACAACCCTCGAGTTCAGTTGGAACACATAAAATGAAGTAAAGTGTGCGAGTGGTCCAATACTTTATTGTTACATGTCATATACGTAAAATATAAATCTCAATCGCATTTAAAGTAACGATGACTACCAGGTGTAGCCATGGCAGAGAGTGGGGACCATTACTTCTAAATTAGGCCTTCCAGTAATTCTGGAATTCATTGAATCATGGCAGATCAACAGGACAACAATATTCAATACAATTTCTGAAATCAATAAATAAGCAGATGTGCTTCAATGCAATAATAATTGAAAGAGTTGTCATACATATATACATACAAATATAAATATAAATATATATATATATATATACACATATATAATAGTGTTCAAATACTCTCCGGTGAGTAGGGGGTAGTCTACACACTTTTAATTATAGCCTTAAGATTTAATCCTAAGACTGTTAATTAAAATAAGGTTCTTCACTCTTATATTAGGAAACTTACCAAAATTTTATTTCTATCAAACACTAATAATATAAAATGACAATAATAGTCATTACTTAATAGAAAAGAAAAAAATTGTTATGAAAATCCAATGACCTTATCAAAGTCTTAACTATATACTCCCTGTTTCATAAGGAATTTTTATTTTTTTGGGCAAATTTACCTTGAAGCTTTTCTGATAAAAACTTCATATTATTTTTGTTGGAATGACCATTATCTATCTATATCTATATCTACCTATAAAAGTGAAAGGAATTTTGCTTATTTCTATGCATTTTCACACTTTTTTAATACCATTTTATTTATTTATTTATTTTTACCATAAAAGTGTGAGAAACTTTTATTTATCGAAACTAATTAACCTCCAGCTGAAAACCTATGTCTACCTTATCATAAATATTGAAACTTTCTTTCTCTTTAAATGTAAAATTTTAATTTATATATACCCTCCGCGCATATGGTCTTTATAAATTATGTTATTTAAAAATAATTTTCTTAATAGAGTTTTCAATCGGTCCAGATAGATATTGTGGAGTCTGATGTTTTGGATGATTGATTATTAATAATAATAGTTTCTTTCTCGGCTTGAAAAAAAGAAAATTCTTTCTAAATGGCTCACAGTTAATACCTTTTTAAACTATTAAATTATGTTATTAATAAATATGTTCTTCAAATGATATAAACGTTCCAGTTAATACCTTTTTAAACTATTAAATTATGTTATTAAAAATTGGGTTTCCATAACAATTTTTTTCTTTTATTTTAAGTAATGTCTATTATTGTCATTTTACATTATTAGTGTTTAATAAAAATAAAATTTTGGTAAGTTTCCTAATATAAGAGTGAAGAATCTTATTTTAATTAACAATCTTAGGATTAAATCCTAAGGCTATAATTTAAAGTGTGTAGACTACTCTCTACTCATCGGGGAGTAGTTGAACACTATTGTGTGTGTGTATATATATATATATATATAGTTCGACTCAATTTATATGGGTTGGTGATGACTTTAGTGCGAGCTGTGTATCATTTTCCCAAGGGTAATGCTACTCAGGCAGAATACTTAGGCAGAATTCGTCGGCAGAAACATTTATATCCATTGGATGCATGTAGTAGGCCCCACCACATACACTCACCACATGCATCCAATGGATGTAAATATTTCTGCCTACAAATTCTGCCTAAGTATTCTACCTGAGTATCAGACTGAGTAGCATTACCCTTTTCCCAATTGGAATGAAAACATGCTTAGGTCTTGAGGAGTATTGGGAAGAAAACAAAGAATATTAAGCCATTAGAGTACCAGATCTGACTTACCATTGAGTCTAGAAATACCCAAAACATACACACACTGTGAAAGGAGTTGCAGTAAACTGGTTTGGAAAGAAACAACACCCCCAAAATAGTTAAAACATGTACTATACTCATCTCCACTACTATTATGAATTAACTCCTATTGCACATTTCAGGTACAGCCATGAAATAATTAATCAGCTACAAATGATAAACAATCCACATATAATCTCAACAGGATAATGAGGGTATCAAAAATCAAAATGGTATCACAATGAGTGGGTATTTCACCATGTAAGATATATATGAAATGGGCATATTAAATAGAACAATAGTATTGTCAGCAGTCCATATAAGCCTAAATGAATATTAAAAAAAAATTAACATTATCAAATAATTTGCAACCAATAAATCTAAAGATGCTTTAATTTTGAAAAAACAAACCACTCAATCTCCCCTGTGAAGTTGTAAATAATATGAAATAATAAATGTGTATATATATATCTACTGAGAAAAACTGAACTTATGTCAATTCATAATCACTTAAATTGATTAGATTCCTAATACATGAAAATCAGTCGCTTCAGATGATACACTCATATGGCAAAAAAAAAAAACAAATATTCCTAATATAATTAGGTTTTTCTATAAATTTATATTTTAATTGATAATTTTTGAAAGACAAGTTGTCTTGGACTTTAAATAATTGTAATCCTTGTACAATAAGAAAAGAGTTTGGAGATTCTATAAATAGTAATAGGGTCAAAGGGAAAAGGTAGAGAGAGAAAATATGTAAGGGGTTGGTGAGTGTTGCAATGAGAGGAAAAAATATATGTAATTATGGGGGAAGATGTCAAGAGAAAGAGTAAAAAAATGTGTGTGGTAGGCATGCTTTTCACGTATTGTATGTTCTCTTGATTAATTACAGTGAAATCTCTCTCTCCATGGGTGTAAAAGACAAATTATCTTGGATTTTAAAGAATTGTAATCCTTGTACAATAAGAAATGAATTTGGAGATTCTATAAATACAAGTAGAGTTAAAGGGAAAAGGTAGAGAGATGAAATATGTAAGGGGTTGATGGGTGTTGCAATGAGAGGAAAAAATATATGTAATTATGGGGGAAGATGTCAAGAGAAAGAGTGAAAAAATGTGTGTGGTAGGCATGCTTTCCACGTATTGTATGTTCTCTTGATTAATTACAGTGAAATATCTCTCTCCATGGGCGTAGCCCTAGAGTTGAGTGAACCATGAAAAATATTGTGTTATGCGTCAATGTGTTTGATTGTTATCTCCATATAAACTTGTATGATTATGATGTGATGATATTTTCCACTATACTGAATGAAAGGGATTAATTTCCAACAAGTGGTATTAGAGTCAATGATAAGTTAGAGCCTGTGGTTGGTGTTGAAGATTGGTGATGTGTAAGAGCAAAAGGTTTATCGTGAAAAGTTATGGAGATATAATCAGAGCCAATGAAGACACGAGAATGATGATGATAGTGTGAAGCCCACAAGAAATAAGTCGAAGGATCAAGATGGGACAAGATGATGGTATGAAGAAGAGAAGTTTACTCTTTACCCTAAAAAGAGTAAGAGTTATATGATGTGAAAGGTTTTTTATTTATTACTTTTGGCCCTAAAATAAGAAACAATGAGAATATGATGGAGTTTGGTTTGAGGTGAAAAATCTTCAATCGAGGTGGAGTTATGTAGGAGGGCATTGATTGAATTTGAGTCAAGGTAGAAATTGTTAGGAATTGTGGCTCATATTCTTAATATAATTAGGTTTCTATATAAAGTTATATTTTAATAGGTAATTTTTAGAGGACAATTTGTCTTGGGCTATAAAGAATTGTAATTCTTGTATAACACGGAATGAGTTTGGAGACTCTATTAAAGGAAAAAGGTAGAGAGAGGAAATATCTAAGGGTTGGTTAGTGTTGTGAGGAGAAGGGAGAGTATATGTAATTCTGAAAAAAATATGTGAGGAAATATGTTAAGAGAAAAAGTGAAATAGTTTTTGGGAATTAATCACCCTTCATTCGGCATAACGGAAGCATATCATCACATCAATAATCATATAAACATATATAGAGATAACAATCAAACACATCTACGCATGACACAATATTTTACATAGTTCACCAAACCTTAAGGCTACGTCCATGGAGAAAAAGATTTCACTATAATTGAGAAGAGAATATACAACACATGAAAAATATGTCTATCACACACACTATTTCACTCTCTCATAACATCTTTCTCCTGAAATTACATATACTATTTCTTCTCCTCACAACACTCACCAACCCCTTACATCTTGCCCTTATCTCTCTCTCTCTTTCCCTTTAACCCTGCCTCTATTTATAGAGTCTTTAAAACCAATTCCTTCTTGAACAAGGATTCTTATATATTGTCTAACAAAAAATTACCAATTTAATTAGAACTCTAAAATAGAAACCCAATTATAATAGAAATATGAGTCACAATTCGAAAAAATCTCCACCTTGGCTTAAATTTCATCAACGCACTCCTCCATAGCTCCATATTGACTAAAGATTCCTCTATCTTGAACCAAACTCTATCACAACATCCTTATTAGCATTCACTTGTTCACATATGACAACCCACCAATCAATCAATATTCAATCTTCTTTATACATTTATCTTGCCCTATCTTGAAAACGATCATCCTCCCGCTTGTCCCAAACTTATTCCTCATTGGTTTCACACAATCATCGTCTTCATGTCATCATCATCTTTGATTATATCTCCATAAATTTGCATGATCGACATTCTGCTATGATACACCACCAATCTTCGGTTCTAATCTTCAGGACCAACCACAGGCTCTGACCCACCATTGGCTCTGAGACCACTTGTTGAGAATTAATTTTACACTTTCAACACATTAGAAACATATCATCAACAATCATACAAGCATATATGGAGATAACAATCAAACACATTTACGCACAAGACAATATTTTATATGGTTCACCCAACTCTAGGGTTACGTACATGGAGAGAGATATTTCACTATAATTGGAAAAGAATATACAACACGCAAAAAAATGCCTATCACACACTCTCACTTTCTCTTGGCAACTTCCCTCTGGAATTACATATACTCTTTCATCTCCTCACAATCTCACCAACCCCTTATATCTTCCTCCTCTTCTCTCTATCTCTTTTTTCCTTTAACCTTACTTCTATTTATAGAGTCTCCAAAACCAATTCCTTCTTGAACAATGATTCTCATACCTTGTCTAACAATAAGTTACCAATTCAATTAGAACTCTAAAATAGAAACTCAATTATAATAGGAATATGAGCCACAATTCCTAACAATAGTGTATGTGGTTGACATATTTTTCGCGTATTGTATATTATCTTGATTAATTATAGTGAAATCTCTCAATCTATGGACGTAGCCCTAGAGTTGGATGAACCATGTAAAATATTGTACTGTACATAGATATATTTGATTATTATCTCAATGTATACTTGTATGATTATGATGTGATGATATGTATTTGTTATGGCAAACAAAGAGAATTAATTCCCGATAGTAACAAACTTAACACAAACTATATATACCACATGTAAAGTATTCCATATTGCGATATGGCATCCAAATGTTTTGCCAATGAATATATAGTTTTCATGAAATTTTTTTGACAATACACATATAGCCATGGCTTATGTTATGAGTTACGTGGTGCAAAAACGGGTGCGAAAGTTTGTATAAAACTTAGAAGGGGTGAATAGGTTTACTTACTCGCTTGCTAAATTTTTCAGATTATTTCAATTTTAAGTCCAATTAAAAATTAAAACAATTCCACAAAGTAAGTAAATAAAATAAAGTGCAGTAAAGCAAAAAATACACTAGATATATGTGAAAAATCCATATTGGAAAAAAATCACGGGTGAGGCTTGTAGTTTCAGAGAACCAAAGCCACTATCGTCGAAGCAAAGTACAACAGACTCTGTCTCAAACTCACACACACTTCACTTTGACCAAAACTTGATGTAGAATGCCTCAGGCTTATTCTTGCGACTCACTCGTCCAATTGTTGTAGACTTCCAGCTAACGTCACAATTTTTGCAAAAGAGTAACTGGAAGAACATAAACACTCAACAAGTATTATGTCCTCTTCGTAGTGTAATATTATTCTCCTTCCTCACCAATGAAGAGTTGTTAAAGAAACCAAATATTCTAGTAGTTTGATCAATAAGAAATATCTGAAACAGTCTTCAAATGATTGATCAAGTGGATAAAGAGACACAACCTAAATGACTCATAGTGTATTTATGTGTGTGCTCTCTCAAATAAATATAAATAAAGAATTAAAAAAGAATTCTCTGCTCTAAAAATATCTCTATATTTTCTCTTTCTGAAAAATAATATTTTTTATGTTTATTGAAATTTTTTTCAGAATAGCCATAAAGAGAAAACATATGAGGGTTTATATAGATAATAAAGCCCTATTTTTCCTTGAAAATTAAGTTAAAAAATAATAATAAATGAATTCTGGTTTGTAAGGAAACTTCAGAGTCAAATCCGGGTCAAAACAAGACTAAAGAAGGCAAAAAGTCAGACCAGAAGGCTTGGACCGGTCTAGCCTTGATGAGACTTTGGTTTGAGATACTGATACGTTATAGACCGGTTTAGCTGGACCGGTCCAACCTTGAAATTTTTTAAAAATAACTCAAAAATCCTATTTTTCAAGGTCAGAACCTCCTAGTTTGAACTATATGTGTTCTCACCACTTTACATGGACTTCGTGACTCTCATACTTGATCAACAATATCCACATACAATTGAAACTATACATAAACTTCAATCGATTAAACCCCTATTCAATGCATTGATGTATTATTTTGAAGTGTCAAGCACCACACCTTCGAAAACGATTTTCATGGTTGATGTAAAACACTATGCTCACTCTGATACTTCAATTACATGATCAATTACAAGAATATAAATGAAATATTACAACTTGATTGTGTCTAGTTTGACACAGAAGATTGTCAATTACAAAAATATATGTCACACATGTTACCTGGTCGAGTAAATATATCGACTACGATTATGTCTTTTTTAGTATCAACCTCCCTAAATACCAAATCTCAGGATGCGTGGACTGGACTCGAAATGTCTATTAAATATGACCAAAAAAAAAGATTCCATCTGTCTCAATAGTAGGTAACCCTTTTTTTATTTTCAAATTTAAGCTTTTTTTTTCTTCCATCATGAAGACGTTTAGGTGTCTAATTTGGGGCACGTGGTTCAGACACATTTCTCATACATGTGTGTTGTGTCAACACTTACGTTAAGGGGAATAGGAGAGTACAGGTAACATTGGCTCTAACCACACCTAACAAATGGTAAACATAAAATAGACTACCAATACGTACCCCATGCTTGATTTCATTCTATTATAAGCCATTATTTTGCTTTGGTCCTTTTCTTTATCCATAACCCCAAAGGGTCCTAATTCATTCATTAAAGCAATTAGTATATGAAAGTATATTCTGGAGACATTAGAAAAATAACCCAAACATTCTTTCTCCATTTTCAATTGTCTTCAAGAACCCCAATCCCAAAATCAATTTTCCTTACATATATCTTCAAGACATGATATAAAATATCAACAAGGCACGTGGGAGCGATACAAAGAAATATGAAATGTAGTAACCATTTTTGTAAATGTTTAGGGATGCCTAACACATGAAGAGGGAAGAAAAAGAATGTTACAAATGAGCACACTAAGTGATGATATATATACACACATATATGTGACACACAACCTGCTCCAAATATATATTCTTTGATATTCCTTGTTAGCTTAAACTGTATTTATTGCACGCTTCTGTCCAAAATCAATTTGATTAAAAGTCATTCGAATGAAGAATATAGGTTCTGCAGTAGAAAGAATTTTGTTGTTCCTTTTCTATTACAAAACTTACCTCCCTGTAAACTTCTTGCACAATGTTTCACATGATTTTCATATAAGTGGAAAAAGAAGGTAACTTTTAGGGTGAATTTGGTTAGTCAAAAGTAGCAGGAAAGGAAAATAAATGAATTTTTTTTAACCTTTTAAGAGTTTGGATTGTGTGAAAAGAAAATATTTAGAAAACTTGGGGTTTGCTTGGTTTGTAACTGTGAAAACAGATTCCTGTTTTTAGTTTTCAGAGAATTAAAATAGAAAATAGTTTTCAAAATTTTCAGTTTAAAAATCCACTTGATTGGCAAAACTACCAAAGAGTTTTTATAGAATAAAAACTCATAAATCTACTTTGTTATATCTACTAACCAGTTTTCAGAAAACAATGTTCACTTTATTTTCCTTAAATCTAATAATGCAATTTTTCTTATTAAGTGTTGGAGATGCATTACTTTTAAGTTAGTATTTTTAACTTAATAAAAATTACACAACTAGAATATCATATGTTTAAATAGAATATGAAAGGTACTAGACTTGATAAAATTTAATTTGAACAAAATATGTACTCAACTTTTAGTGTCATATGCACTTTTAGTTGTACAATCATTAAGTTTAGTTATACATAATTAAAATATAACTTCATTTTTTTTAGGGAATTGATTTTACTATATATATAACTTCATATTTATATGTATATATATATTTGATATGCATGATCATAAAAAGAAAAAAAAAAGGGAAAATATGCATGGGCTGGCCCGTAGGAGTGCATCAAGTGGGATATTGATAGATACACATTTTTGGAGAGAGCTGAAAAGGGGGAGAAAAAGTTTAGAAAGTGAGAGAAGACTACAGAGAGAAAGTTGTGTAGAGAGAGAAAGTCTTAGAGGAAGAAAGACAAGCCGAGAGAGAATGAGACTTGGCTGGGTCTTTGCATGTGGGTGAGCTTCAGGTGGAGCTCGTGAGTCATTCGATGGTGGTGTGGTGCCATGGTTGGGTTGATTAGTGGTGCTTGATGGTGGTTCTTAGTTGGTTGTTTGAGTGTTTTGGCCATGGGTGGTAGCCGAAGTTGTTATGGCTGATATTTTGGGTGTGGTTAGGCCCGGTGATGGTTGGTCATGCAGATAATTGGAGTGGTGATGACAGTATATGAAGCTGGGTGGAGGTGGAGAAGAACAGAATGTTATAACAATGTATACGTTGTCCGTATTTTTTTAAGTAGCGATCATATTCTCCGTGTTTTCACTTCAGTTTTCAAAACTCCCAGAACAACTTTTAGTTGTTCACAAAAAATGCACACTCTTGAAACTCAGTTTTCTAAAAACCATTCTCTAAAATAGTTTCAAGTAGATGATTTTTTGTGTTTTGGTTTTTTTGTACAGTTTTATGAGATACAAACAATCAGGGGCTAGAATTCCCATAAAAGTTTGTTTTTCCATAAAATATTTCTCGTATAAAACACATGGAAATTTCATTTTATGGTGAAAGTTGATCTTTTATATTTTATTTTCCTATTATACCCCTATTAATTTAATTGTTTCTCCATCCGTTAACCAGCTTATGCTAAACACGCAACAAATTTTTTTCTCTTAAGAATCAGTTTATCCAGTCTAAGCAAGTAGCAAAAATTGTTTCTTCGGCTATTGACGTTAGATTAGAGTAGATTTATGAAGACTAGTTTTATAACAAGATTAGAAGTTCAATATAGAAAGATGTATTAATGCATTAATGTGTATTTTTGTATTTTTTTTTCAATAAAATTCCTTCTTCTTTTCGTGTGCATATATTATGAAGCCTTTTCAAATATAAATTATTTAAAAATGAATATAAACAATGGAGTAGGAAAAGGATTGATCAAACACAAATTCTTTTATTTTTCTAGTATTTGAAATCATAAGGGTCATTTTGGTAAGTAAAATTTTTTTCTTTTCACTTTTCTGCTATTCAAACTAATAAATAAGATTTTTCAACAACTTTTCTGGGAAAAAAAATCACACTAACCAAATGCACGAGGGAAACTAAATTTTCCTTTCCTTTACATCACTTTTCTTTCACTTTCACTTTCTATCATAGTTCTGTCTAACCAAACGGAGCCTTAAGGGGAAAAGGGTCCAATTTTCAACAAATAACAAGCCTTCTTTACACAAGAAATAACATTTTTTAAATAAATTATTCCCATGAAATTTATATATATATATATATATATATGTATGTAAATATAACCAATAACCAGAAAATATCCTCATATATATGAAAATCTGACCGAGAATAGGGAGACACGCATTAAATTTACTCAAAATTCAATTAGCCAAATCTAATCAAGGAAATAACCTGCAGATAAACCCATAATGACAATAATTATGAAAAATTCCAAAGCTTTTGAAAAGAATAAATAAAACAATTACCCAATTAAATGAATTAACGGTGATACCATGAATATAAGTTATGCAGTAGAAATAATTTTGAAATCATGAATTAACAGTTCAATTCCGGTTTCATGTCCTTGTAATTGGACCGAACCGAACCGTTATAAGTAAGTTGTAAGTGTAATTGATATAATAATATACTAATAGTTTAGTTTTACACTCTTATTTTATACTTTATATATATAATATATACTAGTTTAAAGCACGTCGATAAAAAATAAATTAAAATTTTATTTTAACACCCAAAACATTGAAAAGTATTATAACACATCCAAACACATTAATTAAAATACCCAAAAATATTTCTATTATATAACCTTGGTAATATAAACTCACTTGTTGAAAAAAATAAAAATATAAGTTAAATATTATTCACACGGAAGGAATCAAGTATAAACTATAAGAAATCAAAAGGTATAATTATAATCATTTTTAAACAATCTAAGACTATTCTTTTGAAAATTCTCAACACTTTATCCTTTTATATTTATGAGTTCTTCTTCAAATAAATTATTTTCAAGTGAAACTTCTTTAATAGCTGCCACTACAAAACTATTTTTGATTACGTTATTTTTACTGTTATCTAATCTTGATTATAAAAAGAAACGATTTTCCTTTGCAACTTGTCACTTTGTTGTAAAATTCATTCATCTCCTCGTCCTACAAAAAGAACAAATTTATTTTAGTAATATTGATACATTTCAAATGAATTGTTTTATCCATAAAATTTATGAGTGAGGAAAAAAGTATTACCCGACTTTTTAACTGTATTTGCTTATCTAGTGAACAATTTATTAATGATTGAAAATCCTCAAATATTGTTAGATATACATTATTTGCTATATCTTTGACTCGAAATTGCATCGTAAATATGCATAAATTAGTATACTTCATTGATACATAATAATAAAGAATGACATATTTGTCATATTGTAAATTTTTTTTAAATAAAATAAAATGTTTGAAGATATAATAATACCTTTGAAAGCATTTAGCGTTTTTTGTTTTGCAATTAGTACAACTGAGTCCATCATTTCGTACTTCAACTTTCTTCTTGCATTGCTTACATGCATTATACCATGGTTCAAATGCATTTTTAGTCTCTATAATTCTTGCTTCAAAAAAGTAATGTATTTTCTGCAAGTTGAGTGACAAAATATATTTTTTTAACAGAAATCAATTATAACCATGTGATATAATAAAGAAAAAATTAAATGAATATATATAAAAAAATAATAATTTAAAACCTTGAATGTCATTGTAGATTTTCCAATTATATCTTCAAGTGTAAGTTTTTCAGGCTTTTCGAATAATTGATATTTTGAACTTGAAATGAGAGTATCTATGTCTTTGTCATTTACGTTTTCTTCAAACCTATCAAAACATGAAAATTATTAGAATAATATATTGTTGATATTTACAAATATACTTCTGTTTGATTTTTTAGCTATTGATAGTGGATTAGCTTACACCAAACATGTCCTAACAGTCATAATATTCTTCAAGTAAAATAAATAATTAAAACCTAATGTAAGTAAGAAGAAATAAATAACCAACTAATATCGTAATGCTTTGACTCTTTCAATTTCTTTGTTAATTTGTAATGTAGATACCGGTTGTGTTTGAAGACCCAAACCTGAAATATAATATTATTATTTATTTTATGTTCATTTAGATATAATAAAAAATATAAAGTGAATAATCTCAATGTTGTGTGATAAGTTACATTTGAACGTGTTGATTGACAAATGTGTAACTGTGATAGTAGGTCTTTCGTTTATTAGCTTCATTATCAAATTTTCTTCTTTCTCAGCAAGATCGTCCTACAATGTCAAAGTAATTGTTCTTGAACTGTTATAAAAAATAATTAGTTCAATAATTTATAATGGTAATTATGAGCATTTATGTAGTGTTGTAATGATGTACCTCATATCCATTATAATGATGTCTCACAATTTAGATATATCTCCGTTGTTCTTCTTAGCTATGTTGAATGCAGGAGATACTTCAATAATGATTCTCAAAGCATCTAGCGAGAGTAAAAATTAAACTTATAGATTTATATATAAGAGAAAGTATATATAAGGATAGTAGAGTTAAAAGAAAACAAACCTATAATTTTTTTTCATAAATGTACTTGTTTAAGTCTTGAAATCCACAAAATTATATTTTATTTTTTCTAAACTTACAACTTCAAGCTCCTCAACTTCAATTGTCGTATCGCTGTTAAACTTTATTTTATACTCTTGTGCACATTGTTATATATATGATTCACTCTACTCATACATTTCCATTAGAAATTATGTAAGTCTTGTGAAACGAGAGTGAATCATTAAACATGGTGACGCTTTCATTGAATAAGATAGCCTGGATTAATTTGTGTCCCCTAAAAGATTTAAAAATATGTATAAATAAATATAAGCATAGATGCATTTAACAAAATAATAGAAATAACATATGATATACTTACATTATTATCCATTAGAATTACTTTCAACATACTTCCTGTTCCTTTGTCATTTTGGTATTATTGAATATTTTCTCTTTGAAGTACAACAAATTTTATTGTCCAATGTTTTTGTCAAATATCTAGTGAATCAATTAAGTCAGAGCTCTGGTGACCTTTCATCTTCAAGGTTGTTTCTGCATTAAAAGAAAATTTTAACACCTTAAAACATTTCATATGACACTCAAGTGAATCAGTAAACACACAAACTAATATAGTTAAGAACAAAAATCTATACATAAATGAACAAACAACAATTTGATATATATAAGATGGAGTGTGATTAAAAGAAAAAAAACTTCAACATTAAATTAATTCAGAATGAATATGCATATCTTTATAAAAGAATAAATTGGTCGAATGTAAAGATGTTAATATTGTAATAACTTGTGGTAAATCTTGATAAGATCCGAGAGAGCCGCGCTAAAAGCCGTGCTAAAAGCCGTGTTGATGAGAGTCGAAAGAAAAAGTAATTTTATAGCTAATAACAAACAATCAATAGAAAGAAGAAAAAAAAATCCCAAAGAAAAGAACCAACATATAAGTCGAGATGAAACCGAATCAAAAGTAAGAGTTTTGCTTGGGAAATAATTTAAATAAAAAAGGAAAGAGTTTTGCCAAATAAAAAAGGAAAGAGTTTTGCTTGAATATATTAGAGGTGAACCGTGAAATTGAACCAAACCAAAGGAGTTTTTCGTGGTTCAATTCGGTTCGGTTCTATTGGTTTTAAAGGTTAAGTTCGGTTACATTTTTAGTGGAAATGGATCATATGGTTTGACTTTTAAAAAAAACACCAAAATCAGACTGAACCAGACCATGTGCACCCTTAGTTCGTACTGTATATGGATAGACAATTGACTTTCCCATAAATGCAGGACTACACTAAGGTTTGGCGCTAACTTTATTTTTATTCATGATAATCATGTATAAAATAATGAAAGACTTGCAAGGAGAGATCCCTATGGTGCATGTCATTTGTAAATGACATCGTGCTCTTAGATAGCTCTAAGGAAGCCTTAGCAATAAAAGTATAAACATAGAGAGCGACTCTAAAATCAGAAGGCTTAAAAATTAGTATAATTAAAATAGAAGATATGGAGTGTAAATTTAGTAGTGATATAAGAAATGATAATCTATTAATAAGAAATCAAGAACAAAACATTACTCAAAGTAAATTACTTTTGATACTTATGATCAATTGTACAAAAAGGATGGAGAGATTGATGATGATGTAAGTAGTGAAATTGGAATAGGTTGTACAAAGTGAAGGAATGTTAGTGGGGCTTTATGTGATAAACAAAAGGCAAATAAATTAAGAGAAAAGGTATACAAGACAATGACTAGACCGATTATGTTATATGGAGTGAAATGTTAAGTTCTACAAAAGAAACAACGCATGCATGTGACATAAATGTGGATGTTAAGAGTAATTAGAGAATATATGATTAATAATCAAAGAATTAGTGAGAGACTAGGCGTAGCCTAGCCCTTGTTAAGCGTGTTTGATAGGGATGAAGAAAATTAGATGGAAGGTAAAGAAGAATTAATGAATGAGACATCCATAGGAAAGAAATTTTATTATTCCCAATTTTTATTTGGTTGGATGAAAGAGAAGATAATGAAAGAATACCTTATTTTGTTATGAGATAATGGAAGAGAGAGTTTTAATCTATATTTACCATTATACCCATCATTATTTATAGTTAGGGGTGCATACGATTCGGTTATTTATGGTTCTTGGTGGAACTGGAATCGTTCCCAATGGTTCCTTAATTTTGGAATCGGAACCGAAACTGTTGAGTACAGTACGGTTAGATTCGGTTCCGGTTCTTTACGGTTTTAGTTACCCAACGGTTCGTTGTCAATTTTTTTATTATATTTTTTTAAACATTGGTAAGAGACACGCTCCTACTTATGCACTCCTAGTTATAACAATAGATTAGAAGTTATTAATATTTATTTATATATCTTACATTAAATAAATATATAGAACATTAAAACTTAGAATCTATTTGTATTTATCTATATATTATATATTTTATACTTTGTATATAATAATGAACAGTTCCTAAAATTTAGAATCGGAATCGGAACCAGAACTGTAGTGAATGGTTTAGTTCGGTTCAGGTACGGTTCTGGTTCCACCAACTCTTTATGCACCCCTATTTATAGTACCCTAGGTTTATCAAATAACTATAAAGATAATTTTGTAATTTAAAACTTTATTAATAGCCCTCTCTTTCTTTGTTTCTATCTTCCTTCCATATTTGAAAAGTAAGACACAATACGATACGATACGATACAGATACGACAATACGAAAAATTTAAAAAATAAATAAGACAAAGATATGTCAAATAAATAAACAAATAAAAATATAATATTATACATAAAAAATTAATTTTTATTCTTCAACCATACAATAAATATACTTAAAGTAATTATGCAAAATATAAGATGTTAAAATCTAGAAATCTCTTCTGTTTTAATATTCTTTACAATGACACACTTGTTCGGAGGTTTTAATTTTTATTTTATTTTATTACAATTTGACTCTTATTTTTTAACCTATAAAGTTTTTAATATGACAATATGAACCCTACTTTATAGAAAAAAAATTACAAATTTGTCACGACAAGTATTCTAAACATTTCATCGCGTATTCTACTTCTCCGATATTCAAAAAATAATAATAAAAAAATAAGATACATATCAAACACGTATACAAGCGTATTTTAAACATATTGGTATCAAATACACGTATTTGATATGGTGAAGGATATTTATGCAATCTGATTTGACTTAATTAATTTGTTTGTTTAAATTGTAGGACTTTTAAGTATCCATGCTTGCTACTTTGCTAGTGTCCAACGGTACACATGAAAGGTAGATGTGGACTGGAGTCTACAATTTGTCGAGACCACCTCTTCATATTCACATGAACTGATCTCAACCCTTAATTGTGCACAAAATGTCCTGTACTACTTATAAAATCCTCTTCCGTGCCCAACCGGTTTGTTCGATGATGGCAAGGACTCTTTGATGTACAAGGAGCAAAAAGTGCCCAGCCCATTTGAATCTATCTGTTATTGCATTGGGATTTATATGTTTCGTCATACAAATCTCAGAGTTCTGTTGAGAGCTTCGATCTTCGGTGTATGATAACTTGGTAACTCAGGTGTGTTGCACTTGGACATGGCCTGGGAAGCAATTTTGTGGGTAATCTTTTTCCTCATCAACATGGCCCTCATCGCACTAAATCTCTACCAGGTTTTTTCAAAACCCTAATCACTGTACCTGCATCGTTTTGTTGTAATCAGTTCTATTTTTGTAATTTTCTGTAATGTGTATATATGCATATACATATAAATGTGTATAAACCCTAGTGATAAACCCTTCATTTGGTTACTGATTAAGGAAGAGATATGAAAAGAGTCGAAGTAAAGCGCACTAAATCTCTACAAGGTTTTCTCCAAAACCTAATCACTATACATCTTTTGGTTGCAATCAAATTTATATATGTATATAAATGTATATAAACCGTAGTGACAAACATTTCGTTTGGTTACTGGAAATTTTAAGGAAGAAACATGAAAATACTAGAAAGAAAGAGTACTAAATCTCTACCAGGTTTTCTCTAAACCATAATCATTATGCATACATCGTTATGTATCTGTATGTTACCTTCCGAATTATTCGTTTATGTTGCTGAAAATCATGCCCAAATCATGGAACCTTCCGAATTACTTGTCCAAGTGTATCCAAATTAGTAAAAAGTTCTTGTACGTCAATTCCTAGCACTTTTCTTCTTCTTTTTATTTGGCTAACTTCTGAAATCTAACATCAATTTGATCTGGGTATTAATTTGGTTGATTGTTTGTACCTAGTGGATGAATTTATTTAAGGGTAAATTGCTCTCACACTCTAGATTTTCGTTTATTGCTCACGAATAGAACTTAATTAAATATTGCTCTGACACCCCTGTCAGAGTTAGTGGCTGTCTGTTTTTTAACGGAGAAAGTGCATTTACCATTGTACCCTTATGATATATTAACTGCTGATCAAGCACATTAGAACATATCAATTCAACTCAAAACATCCTAAATCATACCCAAATTTTAGGTTTATAAATCTTTCAACCTTTATTAGTAAAAAATCATCTCAAGATCATGGGTCTATCTAATCTTGGTCATTAACACAATTCCAAGTCCCATGTTTTTCGCACATGATTTTTTAATTCGAAATCATGCGCTGATGGTTTACTATTACCCACCCATTGTTATACATATGTACATATGCATAATGTGTTCTTGAGATTGATCGGATAGTTTAAAATTTTATATCTAAGCTACAAGTATGAATCTATGGTTTGTTGATGTATCTATTTAATCTATGGTTTGTTGATGTATCTATTTCTATATTTATATGTATTGTGTGTGTGTATATATATATGTTCATATGCATATGTACAAACATAAGTATATAAAATTAAATAATCAAAGTCAGCAATCAAATATCCTCCTAGCAACATCCAATTCGTTGCATCCATGTAAAGAATTCAACACTAATCAAACTCAACAGCAAGTTCCGGGACACCCTTGCGGTGGCCACCATCGAATTCAAGTCTATCACTAGAAATCTAACAAACGATGCCTTTTCTCCCTTCCTCACCTGCCTCTCCACCATTGACTCCTCGGAGAAATCGCCGGTGCGCCGCCAATACGTCCGTCTCTTGGGCCTCCTCTCCATTGCCCATGGCAACGCCCTCTCTCCTCACCTCTCCACAATTATGGTTCCTATTATGGGTTGGATTACATGACAATGAGTTTGCGATTGGGATTTGTTGGTTTCAGACTTTTAGGTACTCTTTGCCTCAAAATTCAGCGAGTTCAGCAAGGATTAGGTCAACTCCTTTGTAACACGATTGTATATATGTATGATTTTAATTTGTGTACAATTGAAGAGTTGAGAAAAGGGTATTATTTGTGTGTTGATGAACAATAAATTTTATGGAAGGAAATTAGAAAAAATCAAGTTGTTTGGGTTTAGGTCCTGTTGATTTGTTGAGGTTTCCATAGAGGAGGAGGTCTTGTTGATTTATTACAGTATATATGTAATATACACTACAAATGAAGAAGAAGATGCAGAGAGAGAGGAGTGAGAGATTAATTAAGGGTAGAATAGTACTTTCAAGAAGGAATGGTAGTTTTGGCATTTTAACTTATCAAATTAGTTGACTTCTGACGTCCTTAACGGTCAACTAACAACAGGGGGTGTCAGGGCAAGGTCAACCGAACTTCAGGGGAGGTTGAAGCCATTTTTGAATTAAGTTTTACATGTGATCAATAAAGGTAAACCTGGGGGGGGGGGGGGGGGTTGTCAGAGCAATTTACCCTTTATATAATTAACACACATTTTGTTAGGCGTCACCTATGCAACAAAAGAAAAGGAATGAATGTAGGCATAACCACTTCAAAGCAGACCTACTAAATGCAAAGAGTCCAAAAATACAAGAGAACCATGCCCTTTAGGCTTTAGCTGTTAAATCTTTGAATGATGATTAGGGTAAAATGTAGAAAACTCTCTTGAACTATTATTTTTCGGCAGATATCCTCCTTAACTATTAATTTAGCAAAAACCCACCTGAACTATTCAAAAGATTTGCAGTCACTCTCTTGCCTCTATTTGTTGTGATGCCATCTTTTGTAATAGTATGAAATTACTAGAATACCCATAAGTCATATGATGTCGTTTTTTCATTATTTATTCATCCAATCAATTTCCAACAAATGCCATATTTTTCAAATTAAAAAACATATGTATGACCTGTCTGCCCATTAGTGACCCATCCATTTTGAGAAAATCCGCCAACTCATTTGTTATGCTTCTTGGTCATTTTTTCTTGTTAGAAATCCTAATATAATATATACACATGTATATGTATATATACAATACAGAGCATTGACTTAGCATTTTCATTACAATTCCGGATCATGTCATGAAGAAGAAGACCTTCCTCTTCTTCCTTCTCCGCTATCTCCTCAAAATTAAATCCACATGCCAAATCAATTCTCTCTCAGACTACTATTTCCCTTTTTGAAGAACATTGTATATATATATATATATATGTATATACATAGACACACGAACACACACATAAACCATACAACCAAAATCATATATTTTCCTCCATTTCCTCTCTCTCTAACCCAGTTATCCATCCATCACTCTAGTAGCCCCCGCCCCCCCCCCCCCCCCCCCCCCCCCCCAAAATTATCAATGCCATTGTTCCCACACCATTTACTATCAATCAATCCCATATCCATTATTAGCATCAGCGTCAAATGAACAAGTAGCTTCGTTTGTCGATGAACTGTTGCCTGCAAAGGGATTGGATGCACAAAGAGAGAGTAGAGAGATAATGAACGATTTGCAAAGAACAGATAAAGAATTGAAGCATTGTATATTGTTAGTGAGAGAGAGTAAATAAGGAAAATTTGGACACAAGAAAGAGATAATTGAGAGCATGTGTTTTGATTTCCCATTACAACATTTACAAATTTGAGTCATATGACTCTCTTTCCATTGTCAGACATCATCAACTACCATCATTCTTAATAAATAGCGGTAGAGGTTATGGTTTCACTGTTGGTTATACTTGCGGGGAAGGAGGTTACAAGTGGAGTCTGGAGGTTTGACTTATTTTGGTCACACACACACACACATATATATGTTTTAAATTAGGATTTCTTTGGGTCTAATATCCATGTGCTCTATGATCCTCTAGGGTATAATAGTCATAATGTATAAAACACCTGTCACATCCCTAGCACACAGACTGTTTTCTGTCTTTTTTTTAATGGCAAATTTGACGACAGGGGGTAATTGCAACATTTTGAATAAGTTTAGGGGATCTTTTTGCCAAATTGATAGTTCAGGGGGTAATCTGCAAAAAAGTAATAATTCAGGAGGGCTTTCTGCTTTTTTCTATAATAATTATAAGGAAATAATATTCCAAGTGTTTGGCTCAGGTGGATAAAGAACTTGGCCCTAGTGCCTTGCAAGCATTATGTCTAAGGATCAACTCCTCTTGGGTGCAAACAATTCTTTGGGGCTGTGGGTGTGTGTGTGTGTGTGTGTACCGACTAAGAAAAAAAAATTATAAGGAAAAAAGGTTGCAGTATGTGTCTTGAATTTTACTTCTGAGATTTTGCCCTAAAATGGTACAATTATTCTTTTTTTCATATAGCCCATCTGAGGTATATAGGAGGCACTCCAAGCATGTCAAGGTCCCCCAAAATGGCAAAATTCACTAAAGTGCATCTGGATTGAGGCATGAGCTTAAATATCCACAATAAAATCATTTCAAATACAATAGTTGTACAAGTGGCCCGTTTCAATTTTCAAATCAACTGTTTGAAATAACGACCTCAATAATCAATCACACAATCCATAATAAAATCAAGGGCATGGAAATTTTCAAAAAACCGTTGTTACAACTATTGTTTTGATGTAAATCAACTCAATTCCCTTAGCTACATAAAAAATTGAAAAATGAATAATAAAAATTCAACACGATGTGATTTAGAAATAGAGACGCTGGTTCAGTAGTTCATTCCTTCACTTGAAAAATGTTAAGAAATGTAATGAGCTAAACAATCCAATAAATATAAATAATTAACCTTAAATTAGGATGTTATTTAATTAATTTAACCAATATAATTTTGTTGAAGCTTTCTTGATTTTGCCCTTCTTTTTCTCTCTCCCTGTCTTGCAGCACGACATAAGTACCCTGAAAATCTAAAAGTTACATACTATTAGGGTTTGATAAATGGTAAGTCTAGACGTTTGATTTAGTTTAGTTAGATCTTAGCCATTTAATTAAGATATTGTGTGTGTGTGTGTGCGGTTATAGCATCTTTTCATGGTACAGCAATTGATAAAAATATTTAGGTTATCAGGAAGCATGAACAGGATTTCAGACAAAGGAATTTATGTATCCACTGTATAATTATGGTTACTCTTGCTTCTCCCTTCTATCCAAATGTCACAATTACCACTTAGTTATCTGCAATCAGATATTCATTTCAGCTTCAAGTCTTATAGTGGAAGTAACTATCTCTGGATTGAATTAATAATATTTTGGATCATCAGCACTACTTGGAAAAAATTGTTTCAGTCCCTATGCATGGGTAAATGATTTTTCTCTTCATTTAAAAATATGAAGGTTTCTCTTATTGGTGCATCTGTGAGAATGCACTAAAACATCTCTTCAAAAATTTGTATTGCATTAGAATTTGAATTGCGTATTTTTTTTTCATATTGTCAATAAATATACAAAGGGAAGAATATTTTTGTAACTTAATCAATTTGAAGGGAATTTTATTTGAACTTAATTGTCTGAAGGGCATGCTGGCTTGATTATGCTGCTCTTCCACTTTTGGGGGCCAACATTTTTTGCTGTAATGATCTGTATTGGTAGATCTCATATTTCTGATTACCCACAGAGACAAGATGCCTCGAACTTTCTGCTTTGACATTTTTTTTCTATTGTTGTTGGCTTTATATGTCTTATGTGCTCATGCAGTTTCTTTTGGTTATTTCCCCTAAAATCTGTCCCCCTGTGGCTGTTGCAACTGGACTCAAGTTTACATCTTTTATCCCCATTTGCCTGTCTCTGAAAAATCTTAAATGTTTCTGCTAGATTGTATGCTTATCGGATTTGGAGGCTGACTATATGAATCCTTATGAGTCATCATCTCGAATTAATGCTGTGGTTGTTCCTGAGTTTGCGTTGCATGGTGCATTCTGCGCTCTATTCCTTGTGACAGGACATTGGTTCATGTTCTTAATTACTGTTCCCCTCACTTGCTATAGTGTGATGTTGTAAGTTTTTCTATCATCAATCTCTTAAGTAGTACATTATTTAGTGGTTCATTTAGTATTTTTGTTTCTTGCGTAGTACGTGATTATTCTATAATGCTCGTGATTCAGTTTTGCTATCATTCCTCATATCTTTTGCAGTCCAAATTCCTGTGACAATGTGACTTTTTGGCAGAAATAAATTCCTTGCACTCTTAAATTATATCTAATTGTTACAGTTGGTGCCTCTGGGATTGTTTGTTATTCAGGGCTCTGTATCTTTACTTGTCTAGTCCCTTTTTAGGTTTCTTTGCCTTGTTATTTTTGTTAGCCAGTTTCTGGAAATGGGCCTTCTTGCTAGGCTCTGTTTTGTTGAGGTAGAGGGGCCTGTCCAATGCTTCCTTTCTGCTTGTTTGTTTGTTAATATGTTGCTTAGGAAAAAAAAATTCTTTCTAAAGGCCTCGTTGGGCTTGGCTTAAGTTAGAATCATGGAATGGTATGCCTCAATTAATTCTTATGAAAAATGATTTCTTTAAGTAGCCATTTAATTTTGTTTTGTCAAACTCAAAAGCTCATCATGATCAATTTCATTCCTTTATTTTTTTATTTTTCCTGCACCTATATTTATCACACATATTTATGGAAGTCTTGTAAGAGTAGATAAATCTGTGGTTATGTTTGCAGTGTTAAGATTATATGGAGATAATTTTTCACAATTCTATTGCAAGAAAGCACATATGTTTGTGTATATGATCCGTGTGCAATCTTTTCTTCTTGAATGGAACATCTCTACAAATTTAGTACATCGCAACTCAATAATATTTGGTGACAACTTAATAGTTATTTACTTATTTGTAAGGATGATCTTAACGATGATACATGAGATACACGATATAATTTGTTAGCCGAGACCTTTTGGAAGTGTATTATTATTGTTGTTGTTGTTGTTAATTTTGTACTGATTCCTTGACTGTAACTAACCTCAAGAGTTATGTCAGATATATCAGCTACTATGTGTGAAGAAGATTTGAAAATTTTTATAGTACAACATGTTTTTTGAGTTTCTTCATGTAGATTCCTATGAATGATTTTCATTAGAATGATCTTCATACATCAGTTATAACAACAATAACTAAGCCTTTCTCAATTACTTGGAGTTGGCTACATGAATCCGGTGTTTCCATTCTGCTCTATTTAAGGTCATCTCCTCAGTTAATCCACATGCTATCATATCTTTCTTTACTAACTCTTTCCATGTTAGTTTTGGTCTTCCTCTTCCCCTAACATTGCCCTCAATTTAGACTATGTCACTTTTCCTAACCGGCGCAGTTAAGGGTCTTCTTTGCACATGTCCAAACCATCTTAACCGATTCTCTCTCATTTTATCTCCAATTGGTGCTACTCCAACCTATCTCCCGAATGTGTTCATTTCTAATTCTATCCTTTCTAGTCTTCCTGCACATCCATCTCAACATTCGTATTTCTGCAACACTCACTTTATGTAGATGTTGTTGCCCAGCTGCCCAACATTCGGTACCATAAAGTATGGCTGGTCTAATAGCTGTTCGATAAAACTCCCCTTTCAATCGTAAGGGGATACGTCTATTACACAATATACTAGATGCACCCCTCCATTTAACCCATCCTGTCTTTATTCTATGATTAACATCATTTCCAATTTCTCCCTCATTTTGAATAATTGAGTCTAAGTAGCGAAAATGTTCACTTTTTTGAATCTCTTGATTCTCTATCCTCACTACATCCTCATTTGTCCTTCTAGATTTACTAAAATTACACTTCATATATTCAGTTTTATTTCGACTTATCCCTTTTAGTTCTAAAGCTTCTCTCAAAATCTCCAATTTGGCATTAACTCCTTCTCTAGTCTCATCAACTAAGACAATATCATTGGCAAACAACATTCACCACGGAATATCATCTTGGATGTGTCTTGTCAGTTCATTCATCATTGGAGCAAAAAGGTATGGACTTAATGCTGACCCTTAGTATAAGCCTATCGTAATTGGGAATTCGCTTGTTTCCCCTACTGGCGTTCTAACTATAGTTACACACCCATCATACATGTCCTTTATTGTGTCGATGTATCCTTTTGTGACTCGTTTCTTTTCTAAAACCCTTCATATTAGGTCTCTAGGTACCCTATCATAGACTTTCTCTAAATCAATAAAAATAATATAGAGATCTCTTTTCTTCTCTCTATATCTTTTCATTAGTCTTAGCTATAATTATTGCTAAAATCAGGTAAATGTCTTTGATCTTGAAATGCCTAGTATTTATTTTTATAATTTTGCTTCCTACAATATATAATCCTATCAACAAATTTATTGAATGTTCCTGTGTGGATCAGTAGTTCAAGTGTTCAATATGGAAAAATAATATGATTTTGCTTTTAGGAACTCTAAGGGGGTTCTAAGGCTTGCTTTGATGGGTCAGGAGATCTAAGGAACTCACTTTTTGGGTGTAGTAGAGTTATATTCTTCATATTTAGCTCTATTGTTGAAGTATATAAAGGAAAACCTCTGTGTTATGTGAAAGTGTCAATGTAACATTAGATAGGGGAACATTCTTGGAGATCTTCGGATTATATAATTACTTATCTCCAACATACTGAATTATGCTTAAAACTATAACTTAATTCTGTTCTAGTCAGCGGTTGTCTTAGATTGGTTGATCATTTATTTACCAGACCGAACGTCCTAGATCATTTGAATCCTCATCTTGATCAGATAATCTAAAGAGCATAAAAGTGAGAGTGCCATAATTTTGTTATGAAAAATGATATTTCACCAAAATATTCTGAAACCGAAAAGAGAAGTAAAAATCTGACAAACAGTTACAGTTGTAATGCCAATAGATCTGTCTGGCTTCTGATGCCAACAGTAAGAACGTAAATAATGCGGACTGAATAATGATGTCCATATACGACAATTATGATAAATCTACCCTTGGCCTTCTGATGTGCTTGTGTCAAGTCGTACAATAATCTAAGAAGAATATTATCTACCAAAAGGGAAAAAAAAAAAGAAAGAAAAAAGAAGCAAGCAAAAAGGAGAAGACAAGTTGGTAAAATTTTTGACCTCATTCACATATGTTTAGATTATGCTTTCAGCGAGGCTTTTTAATTCCTAGGTGCATGCTTATTGAACTTGAAATGTTATTTCTCCATTGTAATTGTTATTTTTTCTTCGTTTCAGATTTATGAAGCGACAGCATCTTATCGATGTCACTGAAGTTTTCAGATTTCTTACTGCTGAAAAGAAGTATCGAATTATAAAACTTGCCTTTTACTTATTGCTCTTTGTCATCGTCATTGTCAGGTTTGCGATTCTATACTCATATATTTTTACTCATAAAAAAGAAAAATAATATTTAATCGATATTTTTGCTTATTAAAAAAGTATTTACTTGATATTTTAATAGTGCAAGTATTTAGAATTTGTGCTTTATATTTTTCTAATAGATTTCATTTTTCTTTTTTCTATTTTTCTGTTTGGCCATAGAAATGTCGCTGCGGGCACATTTTCCACTATGTTATCAGTCTTCCATTCCACTAATGAAGAACTAGATATTCGCTCCTCCTTTCTTGAATTCTAGAAGCTTAATTCTGATTTCATTACCTGTATGTTTTACCCTTTTGCTACTTTGAAATAGGATGGGGACCTTTTGTGAATTTTAACTGATTTATATTATTGTAATTTTGAGAAGTTTGAGAACTCTAACATGCATAAATTACAGTAATTTTCTGTTTGTGGTCCAGTTGCGAAATTTCAAGAATGCTTCCCCTGAAAATTTCTTTTTTATCTGAACTATTTGTAAAATAAAGATTCACAATATAAGTGGGTGATCATATTGTTTGGAAAATGATTTATCTTTTGTTATTTATTTATTTTTTATTATTTCCATATTGCTTGGAACATGCTCTGAGTACCCTAAAGACATGCTAATGGAATGTTAGGATCTTTTTGAGGTGGTCATATCATTCCTCTCTAGCATATTGTTGCATGGTCATGGCTGTTCCTGGCCTTGTCTATGGCCTCACCACAGCCATGGAATTAACCCTCATTCAGAAGGAATTTTCTTAATTGACTCGACACCCTCTTGGCCACGACTTCCATCTCCATTATGGTTCTTGGGTCTAGACCTCGATGTTGCATGCAAAAATTCTAATCTTAAACATTAGGTACACTTATCTCCTTAAGACCAGATGGATTCTAGGTGGTTTCTTATGTAGCAATAGCATGAATGATAGAAGCAGCTGACTATATATGTAATTGCCAGGATATGCAGGTAAGCAATGTGGTAACTTGTTGCAAGTGGTACTGTGAAATATGAAACATCCTGCAACAGACTTAATTCTTTTCATATTGCTGCAAAAATATGTCTCCTGCTGACGTTAACTAAGTGTCAAATAGATAGTAACTGTCAAAGCCAGAAAATATGATGCAAAAAGGGGAAAAATAGATGTTAAGAATGCAAGAATGTGTGTGAGATTACATATTTAACCCTATATGTGACTTAAAACAAGATTTAGAAACCTTTTTGGACTTGGAAACTGTAATTTCTCGATTTATGTAAACTGAGATCATTGAGATCAGTTCTCAACTCACCAAGTGAAGATTGGCCTTGCTTGTTGAGATCAGTCCTCAATTCTCTGGCCTCTCGAGAATTGATCCTCCCTACAGTTGGAACACTTAAGGAGACCCCAAAAATTTTCAAAACCCTATGCCCCATCTCCTAAATCATAATATTGTTCTTGACTAGATTTAATAACATGTTTTTTTCTATCCATTTCTGTACGTATCTATGGCAAAATTGGTTAGATGTATTTTTGTATGAACTTAATGGATTTTGAAATATTTTTGGTTTATAAATAATCTTATCTCAGAGTTTCTTTCATTTTAAGAATATATACTAGGTCTTCTATTGAAAATAATAATAATTACCACTAGGATAATGAGTCATGTGTTGGAAATTTCCTATTCAGAACCTGGACTGTAGTGTGTGTGTGTGTACAAGTTTCATGAGTCATTTGTCTACAACCAAGAAACATGATGGAGATGATCAGCGAAAAACATGCTGCAAATCTCTCGAGGCTCAATTAAATATCTAGGATAAGGTAAGTGAGACCATAGAGACCAATTATGTGTATGATCTTTAGAAGGCTCAAAATTATGTTTTAATCTTATTTATCAAAATTGGAGTTTTTGATTAAATGATCTTAAGATAATTTTCAAAGCAGACATTTTTAAAAAACAATGAGCATCGATCGGATGATCTACTGAAATTTTGCTGGAAATGTTTTCATAAAATCTAGTAGGCTTCGATAGAAAGTTCAATCGATTGAAGCAGTGGCAGTGGTGCTTGATCAATTGAACCATGTGGAAACCTGTTTTTAAAAACTCTCTCAAATTAGAATTTTCAAAATGATTTCTTTTCCCATTCTACACAGGACTGTTATTTTGGCTATAAATATGGGGTTATAGGCAATTTAGGATATCTCTCACACGAGCTTTCAACTCTATTCATAATATTGAGAGAATTTATATTTTTAGAGAGTTTTTAGAATCAATCTAGGGTTTTTCATAGATTACCATATTATATGTGATTGAGAGAATCAAAACAAGGAACTGAGTTGAAACTATTAGACAAAACATCAACTAGGTGGTTCGTAAAAAACAAGTTGGATGGACTTGACTAATCATTGGAGCTTAGAAGTTCATGGAGGAGTAGATTGCGTGAGGATTGAGCTGTGCCGATGAATGTTGGAAGGATTTGGGGAGATCTTGCTCAAGTCTAGTTAGGGAGGGACTAGGTGATTCCAAGGTAAATGTGGTAACTTAGTTGTAACCTCTTTCTCATAGTTGTTTTTGATCTGCCTGGACTAGGTCATGTGGTTTTTTCCTTTCTAGGATTTCTCACGTAAAAAATATTGTTACTATATTTTTATTATTGCTTTCTGTGTTTGTGTGATTGCTATTGAGACATGAATCAAATTAACTAAATGAAATTTAAATAAGGATTAGTGGTAATTCGAAAAGTTAGTTGCAAAATAATATCCACAAGACCTATTCATCCGCTCTAGGTCTAATTAACCGCATGCACTTTGACCTAATCAGAGCCTTAGGTAACGGTTCTTGTATTTCACAATTACAATTTTTTTTTCTTTCAAAATTTGTTTTTATTCTAGCTGAGTCCCTGAAGTTAAATTCCAGGGTCTGCTCTTTGAATCAACGTTTAATTCTGCAGACATGATCCAAAGTGAACAGTAATAATAACTCAAGCTGTAAATAAAATGCTTAGAGCAAAAGTAGGATGTATTTCTAATCTTATGTTAGAAATGTATTATAACATATTACAATATACTTGAAGCTATGTAATCTTTATGATCTTCATATGGTCTTTAGTTGATGTCCTCAATAACATCAGTAGGCAAGTCAAATCAACAATGATTAACTAACCCAGACAAATGCAAACCTTCATGACTTGACCAATTACAAGACATTTCGATTTTGGAAATTGTTAACATATCGACTCTAACCCCAACAGGCAACTATTACTGCCACATGTGTGCAGTTATACTTGATTCCTATTTGTTGGTAGCTGTTGTATCTATTGTTAACTAATGCAAACTGATACTGCATCATCGTGTTAATTTTAAAATCAAAATTGAGTGTCAATGGGAAAGATGATGTTGCACTGACTGCTGTTATATGCATGCAAAAAATAACCTTAACGATAAAGTACTTTTGATTTCAATTTTGAGTGTCAAAGAAATTATTCAGATTCTACTCCTGCTCCAGTATCAGCGCTGATGTAAAAAGCTTGTAACCAAGCTATAGGATTGTTGTTGGACTACTGAAGCAATGTCCAATAAAATATTTCACATCTTTGCATTGCACACAAGAATTGTAAACAGTAGCCTTGAGTCGTATGGGAGGGACCTTGAGGTACTTGAGAGATGTTTGATGAATACTCCACGAACCATTAGACACAAACCAGCAAATCTTTGAATAGGAGGTGTAGTGTTGAACTGGATTTTTCATGTTCTGGATTAGTTTATGTTAACCTTGATTTATCTTGTTCTGGATTAGTTTAAGTTAACCTTCAAAAGAACTGGACATCCATTTTAAGGTTGCAATATTAGTGATGAGTGGAACAAATAAGTAAGATGAAATTGAGATCTTTGGGGAGGTGTGTTGAATTGAAAAGAAAGTAGCACAAACTGGCAAGCTACTTGCATCTACTGTTAGAATTTCAGAATTGCTATGAACATTAAACTCTTCAAAGAAAAGAAGAAAATTTGTTGAACTCTTCCGACTCTCTTTGAAGCAAAATGATGCACCACACTACTTTGCATCCTTTTCATGAAACAGATAGGATCACTTGGTTTTCCCTTCCTCTGGGGCCAAAAATATTCAGCATTTTCTTTTATCAATTTTGGTGTGGAGCCTTTGGATTTAATTGTTTTCACGCTTGGTTGATTTTGAAGTTATATATGATTGCTTATAGTTTGTGTGCTTCCTCAAAGGATGATCTCTCTCCCCCACCCCCCTCTCTCTGCTGATAATAAATCCTACTTTGCAGGCTTGTACTATCTGTTATCAACTCCATAATTGATGAAGATGAAGCTGTGCATGGATTTGGACTATTTTGATTTCCCACTGTTTTAAGCAGTATGATTTTTGTAAGTCTCTGGTGGTCTTGAAGCCAAATTTACTGACATAGAAATGGCAAACCTAGCAACTAAAATGAATTTAGTTAGGCTGTTCTCATATTGCTAATCATTATTCTTGGGTCATTCTGATCTCTGAATCTTAAAATTACCGAGAAGTGTTGTGGATATATATTAAAGAGGTCCATGCTTGGTTTTGATTCATGTTTTTCAGTTGGTATAATTCTTCTTGAACGAAGTAGAAGTTCTGTTGCAGAGTGTTGTACTATATATGCTTTATACAGCCTACCATTGCTGCCTTTGCAATGTGAATAGTTTATTGGATCTGTTGAACAAGCCTTAATCATATGTCTTTTGTATTCAAGATGTTTGTGTTACTAGAATTTCTGCATTTTTTTTTGGCAAACTTGAAATCAATGTTTGCCCATGCACTCGTGCCTTAATGGTATTTTGTGAATTCATTTTGCATATCAAGTTTGCTTTTGTAGACATGGCTCCACTTACCTCTATAATCATTGCATTTGACAACAGTCGTTAGAATTGTGTCTCAAGGCATTGTATTGCTTAAACTATTGTTCATAAAAATAATGCGAAACCATTATCACAATATGTACGGTACACATAGTAATATGACAACATGTCCAGAATTCCAGTCCTAATATATCTAGAGGATGATTTTTGATTGAAAGCAAGAGGAAAGAATTAGTGTGAAAAGTGTATTAAGTCATCATGCATTATTGTAGAAACATTGTTCATTGCATATGAAACATCTTCATTGGTCATCAGGTGAAGCATCCATGGGAAGTTGAACTGCCAATCTTTATGATAGCGATAGCTATAGCTTAATGGTACTTACTGTGATTTATGGTGATATCTTTATGATGCCGATGGTTAGAGAGGAAATCTATCAAAAATTTCAGGTTTTGCAATCTTTGTTTCTGAGTGTAGCTTAGGTTGTATGTAATTATGATAACAGTATATATGCTTGTGTATATTGAACTTCTCTAATATATATATTGTCTTCCAATATACCAATATGCCTTTTGCTTCACAAAACAATTGGCTTGACTGTCATTTATATGATGAAAGCCACGTTCAAAACTTTTCTGATGCAAGAAAAGGCTCGGAAAACATTGATATATAGCCATCTTAAAAATTTGTATAGTATATGATGATATTTTTGTATAGTACTTCATTTTCTGGTAGATGAGTTAGGACAGTTATGCCTGGCATGGACTTGATGGAGTTCAGGTGTTGTAGCATTCACTGTATAAAAAGACGGATTATTATATCAATGCATAGCTTCTTTACATAACTACTTATTGGTCTAGAATTTGCAATATTTGCTGGGATACCTACATGGAAAGGTTCATTATTCTGCTTAGAGGTGAACAAAAACAGGCTGAACCAGTAAACCAAATCGGACCAAACCAGACCGGTTGGCATGGTCTGGTTTTTCATGGTTTGGTTGTCCTAGTTTCAAAAACATGGTTAGGTTTTGATTTGAGGTCCTACAGGATCAAAACAAACTGTTATAAAAAATATATATTTATATAATATATATAATAGAATATTTATGTGCTTCATATATCTTATTATTATATGGAGTGACTTGGACATTATTATAAATATATATAGTTATATATTATATATGATAAATAGAATAATAAGATTTCATATTAATTTTTAGTACAATTTTTGGTTCCATTGATTTCAAGGTCTGGTTTGGTTCCAATTTTTATGGAACCAATACGTCCGGCTTAATTCCAAAACCAGTTCAATCAGAACCGTGTGGAGGAAACAATGAAAATGTTATTTTTTTTTAAAAAAAAAAAAAATAATTGTTTTCAACTTTTTAAAATTAAATAAAACATGGTGAAATTATATTAAGTCGTATAAATGGAAAATAAAAATAAAAAGCTTTCAAAATTGTCATTGGATTTTCATATTCTAAAATTTGGAAAATAAAATAATGAAAACAAAAATGTTACCAGAGTACCAAATGTCTCATAAATTGATAAGCCAATTGAGGGCAATAAAAATAAATAAATAAAAATGAGTGGGAAGGTGAGGCTGTTATTTGGGCTTACGCAATGATGGTCTGTTATATGGTTACCTTAACTCTTAGCCCATAAATAATATGTTTAGCAGTAGTGAACCCATCTCGCAGCAAATGTCAAATGTTATTTTCTACATCTCCGTACCCGACAATTAACTGGTTAGACCCAACATTGCATGGGCAGCTTGACAGTAGCTTGCCTTTGTTTGTACAATCAAAATACAATAGTACAGTAGTAGTTAATAGCGGGCCCATTTGAAACAGCATCAAAATCAATGGGCCTACTATCTGTTCCTATTTCTTTTTAGGGCCTTAACTGATTGGACCATTCCAGCCACTTGATGTATTGACTAGAACTAGAAGTAGAGAGGTCCGTCTACTGTACATCATCAAAGGTTCGTGGCTCCACTACCTGTACCATCACTTTCTGGTGGGTCCACCAGTGCTGGACATTTCTAACCACTTGATGTATTGGTCCGTGATCCGTTGGCAGCATGTTGGGTCATTTTCGGGACCTGGACTGGACTGAAGTTGTCTTTCTGTTTTCCATATGGCCCACCAGCTGGGAATCATCAAAACTATTGTTGGGTCCAAAAGTGTGGGTCATTTTCGATAGGTCGCTTTCTTGGGGCCCAACGGTTGGACATCTCCATCCCAGTGTACTACTACTAGTATACCAACCAACCCTCAGAGAGATCATACTTCGGACCGTTAATTATTTTGAACATAATCCATATTTTCTAGGGTTTGAACAATATTTTCTCAAAACTTTGATCAGACTTGGATGATTCCAAACCTTGCTTTTGGATGGGCTTTTTACAAATTTTTTTGTTACTTGGGTTGGGTTTTGGTTTGACTCCATCTTAATCCAGTTTCAGCTTATTAGATATATGTTTATGTGTGTCTGTGTGTATATATAAATATAAATATAAATATATATGTTGGTGACTGATAATAATAGATTTCCTCTAGCTCTTATAACGAAGGCATATATACTTATCCAAATGTTAAATTCACGTTATAGATGATGTTGCTATTATCATTAATATGGTCTTTTAAGTTTTAATAAATACATGACCCTTCAAAGATGTTAGATGTAACATGTCTTTTTATAATTGTTATATGGTTTCAGTATTGAATCTTCTTGTATTCTAATTCAGATAAAAGTCAACTTCAAAACTCATCTCACTTGACTAGCTATATTGTTTACGTATTTTACTTTTTGTTGTTCTTATGATTTTTTTAAATTTCTAACTACCAAATTAAAATATCATTCATAGAATTGTTAAGTATTTATATAAACTTTGATTTTTTAAAACTTTTCTTAGAATTTAGGACTGAATTCTCTCTCTCTCACCCCTTCTGTAGGCAGCACTAATCCTTTCGAATATCCACTATCCTTAAAGTACGGAAAAATTATTATATAGTCCTGGTCAATCATAAGTTGACACGTTAGTAAAAAATTGAATAAAGTTGACACATTTGTTTGCGTGTCAGTCTGTTATTGGCCAGAATTACATAATTCCGAAACCATGTAATAATTTCTCTTAAACAAGATAAGTTAATTTTGAAGTTTGAGATTGTTTCTAAATAAAATCTCAAATTAGGTTATGCTTTATATGATGATTTATCATGAATTTAATTCACTAAATGAGTTGCATTCTAATTGCTTATAAATAGTGGTTTCTCTACCATACATTTTTAAGAGACATACTGAGTTTTTATTGAAAGTAGTGATATTCCACGACAAAATATTCAGAATCTTGTTGAATTGCTAGGTATAATTTCATCACACACACGTAGCTGATTTTGTGCCACCTTCTACTAGGTGCCTTAAAAATAAGATTTGCCATATTTTGATAGATAGTATTTTGAAATATTGGATATAACAATAATGTTTTCATGCAACTTGAAATGACAACTCGAGCAATGTTGTACAATGGTTTGGACATGTGTTGTCTAGGTCACTTTCCCTTGAAATGTTGCAGTTGCAAAATATCATGGTTCCAATGCTATCCCAAAATGCAAGCTATATTGATGCTAAACACCCCTAGAGTGCAATATTTGTTAAGAATAATTATAATGATTGTGGTTTTCTTAATAAAAATGAGCAGTGTTACTGATTAAAGTGAAATGAGAACAAATTTGACAATATATATATATATATATATATATATATATATATATATATTTCACTTATGATGCTTTTTTTTCTCTTGTTTTTGTGGTTTAGGGTTTAGTGTTTTGACTATATCTATACTACTATTAAAAGTACAAAGAATTTTTTAAGTTTCAATACATTTTTTTTATTAAAAAAATAGACACATAAATTATATAAGCACAAGTTTTTTCTCTTTTTTTTTTTTTTACTTCTTTAATACATATAAAGAAAGTTACTGATTGTATTAGATCTCAACAACACATTTTATTAGAAGTATGAGAAGTATATTAAAATAAAATAATATTGGTAAAAGAAAAAAAAAGAGTTTACTATATATAAATTAAAAAAACTATCAAACAAATATATATATATAGAAAGTTACTAATTGTATTAGAATTCTTTTTTTTTTATTTCTTACTCTTAACAACACATTTTATTGGAAGTATGATAATAATATATATAAAGAAAGTTACCAATTGTATTATAATTCTTTTTTTTATTGGACTTCTCACTCTTAACAACACTTACTAGAAGTATGAGAATTATATTAAAATAAAATCAGATTGGTAAAAGAAAGATAAAATAAAAATAGTTTAATATACATATATATAAATTACCAAACAAAAATAACTACTAATTCTATTGTCTGCTATTAAATAAACTACTAATAAATCATTTAGTTATATTAGAATTCTTTTGTTGCTCCTAAAAATTATCAACGGTTAATATACTCTTAAACTCTATCAATTATCCGAAATAATGATCAAATATATAAATCATTTACAGACAACATGAATTTATACTGAGAGGAGTACAAAAGAATTGAAGAGACCTACTTTATGGTAAAATTTTATTATACTTATATTTTTTAGTTGAATGATATTAGTTGCTCAATCATAAAAGAATAAGGAATGACATCATAATATAAAAAATTATAATGCAAGAGGAAGCATATGCGAATTAAAAATTCTTTACTCGTAATTATATCTATCATTAATTCTATTATCTTCAGAATCATTGATCCTATTGTCTTCGTAAACATCATACCTCGAGAACAAAGAACCAACAAAATGAATGAAAGGCCTTTGAAGCCCGCACCACAAACTCCATGCTATAGCATAAACATGGGCTGGTAGTATGGATTCTTCCAAATTGCACAAAAACTTATGTCTTCATATAGGAAGAATACTCCAATAGCTCTCCTAGCCACTGTGCATGAGAGTAGTGCAATAACCCTTCCTACAACACAAGATAGGGTAAGTTATTTAGATACATTAATATCTTTTTTATTGAAAGTACATAGAGTTTCTATTTTTTTTTATTTTCATAATGCTCTTTTAATTTTAACAATATTATTGATTAAATTTACATAAAGTTTCGATGCATTTTTATATTTTTCATGATATTAAACCCAAACTTCACTCCTTTTCTACCTAATTTATTTTGGTAGCATTATAGAAAACAAATGAATATGAATGCAATTCAAAAAAATTATAAATCAATTAATTGCAGTATTTTGGTAGCATTACAAAAAAAAAAAAAAAAAATTGTACTATAAGAGGAGCAACCATCAAAACCTAACATCAGTTCCATTAATTAAATAAAAGAAAAATATATATCTTCGATGACATTTTTGAATGGATTTGGTAGTTTGATTTTTTCTTTAGCAATTTTTTTTTATTGTTCTAATTTGCTTATATAATTTTTCTTTTTATAATATTTTTTTGGGGTATGCATAAGGAATGCAATATGATTGTTGGCAAGTCAAACCCGTGAGTAATAAAAATTATAATTTATTTTCATTGCTTTCAAAGAAAAGTTTCAATATATTATAATTTATTTCATTGCTTACAAATAAATGATTCAATATTAGGAGTATAATTTTCTTCTAATTTTTTTTTTAATTTACGCTATTACTTCAAAGTTAAAATCTGTAACTGCATGTGACAATGATTGCCAAGTTTATATCATATCCCAATATGTAATAAGGGATTTATGTCACCACAACCAGAGATTAAAGTAAGTGTTGGTTGATGTTATTGATTTGATAGCTCTTAACATTGTAATGTCATATGTATTTCTTTCTCAGTGTTTTATTTATGATCATTTTTAATCAATTATATCTCATGTTTGCCTTCTGTTTCAATTTAATTTTTTTCTTTTGTTTTTTTATTTTCACTATTGAAAACAATTTGTAGAAAATTTAGCCTTTAATTAATAAAAATAAATTAACAATGGAGACACTTTCCCGCACTTTAGTTTAAAAAAAATCACTTTTATAATTGTTTTTCTTTTTTAATTCAAATGGGTAAATATTCTTTTAACCTTGTTGAGGATGTTTGACTCATTAAAATTTTCATTTTATTCATGTGAGAATAATTTTCTTCATCAAATTTTTGTTTTAGTCCTTGATATAATAGTATAAAATTATTATAAACATGTAAAAAAAATTTAATTAAAATTTCAAGTTGACGTTTAACCATGTGCATAGCACGTGCCTTTTTACTAGTTTATATGCGTTCACCATGGATGAAATGTAGGAAAAATAATATTCACACAAATGTTCATTTGATAAAAATTTGACAAATTGAAGAAATAACATATAAAAATGACTAAAAATTGATATGCAACAAACTTTGAGATCATAGTCGAAATTGTCTTCCTTTTTCTTTATTTTTTATTTTTATCATAAGCTGCTGAATGAGTATAAAGATGTCATTATGGATAATTTCTTTTATCTTATTATATACATAATTTAAAATTGCTCTACTAGAATTAATTTCTAAAGCTGTCACTAATAACACGTCTTTACCAACTTTTTTACCTTAAAAAGAAAAGAAAAGAAAAGAAAAGAAAAACATATCTCTACCAAAAGAAAGAAAACATAAGACATACATATATTTTCCTTATAAATGCAAGAAAATGACGTATCATCCTCCAAAATTAAAATCTGTGTCGGGATCGGTTCGTGTCCGGTCCCCAATCTACGGTTCCGAACCATTTTCTCACTCTAAAAGATACCGTATGAGAGAGAGCGCAGGGGACCGAAGCAATGTTGCTTTCGCTATACTTCAAATGGCTGAGAAGCGAGCGAGAAGCAATATTTTTATGGAGAAAAAGAGATTGACAGCCATTGAAGCACCTTTGTAGAATTCTACAGAGTACAGAAATTTTCTCTCTCTGCTTCTACAGAGTACAAAGTACCATTTGGCTCGTTGTTCTTCGTTTCTCCAAACCGTCATTTTCTTTGTAGAACTGAGCTTCAAATTCTGCTTCTTCGCAGAGATTGTTTACGGGTTTTAAGGTTATCAGAGTTGAATAGTTCCAAAAATCACTGTTAAAACGGTGTTGGAGTTATTAGACTTGTTTAATCGAAGTCTGGTTTGGCTGTTTTGGTGCTTATTTCGGTTGGGTTTGAAGCTATTTGAACAGTTTGATGGAGGGACTCGAAGGTACCGAAGTTAGATCCGGAGAAATTGGAGTCGAATCGTTTCAGTTCGGTGAGGAAATTCAAGGATTAATGTCTGTACCGCCGGATGCCGGTAGCTCCTTCACTGCTCTTCTCGAACTTCCGGCGAATCAAGCGATGTCTCTCTTACACTCGCCGCAATCTAACGATACTCCGGCGGAACTTTCCGGTAAGGTTTGGAATAATCGTCGAAATAATCATAATAATCCCTATCATATTCAGTCACTCAATTGTACTCCGACGTTTCCGTCCAACACTGCCCTACTTGATCGAGCTTCTAAGTTCTCCGTCTTCGCTGCCACGGTGAACTCGCCGGAGACAAGCTCAATTCCGTCTTATTCGAGCGCGAATTCGCATAAAGTGAAACCAGAACCGGTTGATTCGGATTCAAATCCTGATTCATCCCCGATCTTATCTGATCCAACTGTTACGATCAAAAATCAAAAATCAACAAAGAGAAAGGAGCGAGAGAAGAAGGTGTTGCTCTTTACTAGGGTTTCTAGCTTTTCCATTTTCTAGTAATCGAATCGTATTAAAACTAATTCGATAATTCTTGTGAAATTAGGTCAAAGTATTGACTAAAAAGAGCAAAAGCGTTGCAAATGAGAGCTCTGGAGACGGTGAAAAACTTCCGTACGTTCACGTTCGAGCTCGTCGCGGCCAAGCCACAGATAGCCATAGCTTAGCTGAAAGAGTAAATCTCATAATTAGCACAATAATTAGTTTCTTATTACGTAATTACTAGTTACTTAATTAGTAGTATATAATTACAGGCAAGGAGAGAGAAAATTAATGCTCGTATGAAGCTTCTTCAGGAACTGGTCCCTGGATGCAACAAGGTCGGTCGTCCTTCTAGACTTGTTTATATACAATTATTGAATAACAAATATGATTAAGTTTGGATTATGTTATGAAAATCTGTTTAGAGATCCTCTCTAAAGTGCAATTATATCTACAGGTTTGTTATAATAATGGTTGTCATTGTAACCTTTCCAACAAAAAAAAAAAGTACTATTTGCTTTTGCACCAAGAAAAGTGTCAGAATGTTGAAGTGGCAGTCTCGTCATTTTACCTTTTTGACCTTTTCCCTTATTGGATCTGTTATTGGTCGCTTTTATGGTCATTATTGTCAATTCAGATATTATGTGATTTTTTTTAATGCTTTTGGTAAATAATTTAAATTGGAAAAAAATAAAAATAAACAATTTAATGAATTTTTTGTGCATTATTTGTTAGGCTTTTTTTTGTAGTGATACATAATATTTGTGGTTACTACTTACTAGTATAGTAGTATGACATATTTATGACAAGTATCGAATATTTATGACATAAATGACCAAAAAAAGTGTTGAAATTTTACTTTATCCGACTGAACTAGCTATTTATCTTTTGAAATGATAAATCATGGACACCTTGAAAATACAGTTGTTGGGGATCCCTAGCTGCGTGCTGCATTGAAGCATTTGAGAAAGTCATGTAATGTGCAAATTAAATCTGATGGCTATGGGTCCCACCTACTATGGATTTTTTTTTTTCAATCTGTGTTTCAAGTGTTTAACTTTCGCTCGAGAAACGCATGCTGCAATTCATCTACATTAGGCATAAACCACTGATGATCACACAAGAATATCCATACGAGCCAATTGAAATGTTGCAATCGGTAGCGCTGCTCTAAAATTGATTCTATAATTTTGAAATGTTGTTATTGTTTGGGATGTATAGAATAGCTATCTAGCTGCAAATGCCATTTTTTAGTATAGAATATGTATACAACCCAACCGATGGAGGTTCTATCCAAGGCATGACATCATGACAGAACGCTTCCAGTGTCTACTCTGTTTTTAACTATTTAGGTCAGTGGAAGTTCAAAATCTCATTTGTAGTCAAGTGTTCGTTGCATAGCACTTTCAATCACTTGATGATTTACATAGAAATCTCAGGGCGTAATTTTTTTTCCAATAACTGAGTATCTCCATTTTTGTAAATGAATAATTTACAGATAATTGTTCTACAGATTTCAGGTACAGCAATGGTGCTGGATGAGATCATAAACCATGTACAGTCACTACAACGTCAAGTGGAGGTCAGACCTTAACATCCCTTGTATTTGATACAGAAATGTTAATCTAAGGTGTTGTTTTTGACATTGCAAGTGGATGCTTATTGTTGGATGGAACTTTTGTTTGGAAAAATCTTGTTGATTGATGATGGTTTGCAAGATATATTGCTGCATTTTGAACCCCAAATGTGTTGCCCTGTGAAAAATTGTCTTGCTTTATTCATTTTGGACAAGTTGAGACTTCATTTCTTCTAGGGGGTAGGGGGTTCTAAATCCTTACTCAGTTACGAAGAAAATTAGAAGTATGGTATATAGCCTGTTTCTTAATCTATTAAAGGTTAGATCTTTTTGGTGGATTGCATAAATATACATAAATATTTTTGTCTCCCTCTTTCTCACATGTGAAGTATAGGTATTCTGAGGCTTTAAAATTCAGATGTTGCTGGACTTTTCACTTTTGCTATTTGAATTACTATTTTATCGTTTGCTACCAAAATAAGATGAAAAGATTTATTTTTTTCTCAACCAAATTTGCAAAATGAATTATATGACCGCTCTGAAAAATGGAGTGAAGCTGTACAAACACTTGGCAATCTTCAAGGGTGTTCAAATCAAATGATCCTCTATTGTTTGATCTTTTTCTGATTGTGTCTTTTTTTTGCATCCAGCTCTTATCAATGAGACTTGCTGCTGTTAACTCGAGAATTGATTACAACCTAGACAGTCTGTTGGCTGCAGAAGTAAGTATTATGCAACCCCTATTTCTTAGTTTATCTTCATTGGGAGGTGGTGCTAAAATAAGGTTCTCGAATCAGTTTTTTGCTTTTCTCTATAACTATTTGAGAAATAACTTTACGGTTGTATTTATGCCTTGGTTTGAGCTAGCACCAATAGGTATTTAAAGGCATTACCTTCTCAAAACACCTTTGTCACTTATATTTTATGTTACACCCAGCATAGATCAGCAACGTTTGGAAACTTTATTACGCAAGTGAAAATGTAGAATAGAACTTCTTTGGAGTTATTTTATGGATCTTTTTCACAAGGCCTCTACAGATGTCAAAGTTGAGTTTCTAGAACCAATGTGGGTAGAGCAGGGGGGTCAGACTTGCACCACATGTCTATCCGCCATCTGTTAATGCCCAGGCACATAAAAGGATGTGCAGATGTCCTCTAACCTTCTAGAGACAAGGTTGAGGGTTCAAGTCCTATTGGGACAAAGTTGGTGTCTGATTATGTATGTTTAATCGATACAAAACAAGAGTCGAGGGGGAGTAAGTGTTAAAGTGCTATCACTCAGTTTGTTTCTATGTATTCTGTGGTAAAATGCTCAAGTACCTTGGTGTGGCAAGAGATTGGTAATTATTTGAAGTCAAGAGGGCAACAGTAGTACTTAGAAAGGGAGGGGGAGGGGGAGGGGGAGGAAAAAGGGAAAAAAATAAACAGGGTACCATGTGACCTTATGGATACAGAAAAACTTCTTGAAAGTTAATTCATGTTGCTTTAGAATCTAATTATTCAAGGTATAGCAAATGCAGTTCCGTGATAATGTTAAACTGTGTAAATTGTCCTGTTCTCTTTGTTAATTAGTTATGATGCTACATTCAATTTCATCATCTATCATTTACCATTTCATTTGTCCTTCTAAAACTTGCAGAATGGATCTTTAATGGATGGTAACTTCCCTGGTGTGGTTATGCCACTGATGTGGCCAGATGGACAAGTCAACAGAAACAGACAACAGTATCAACAGCTATGTAATTTTGATGGACTTCATCATCCAGTTTATGGGAGGGAAGAAGACAACCCTAACTTCATTACTCCAGCGGATTCACTTTTGACTTATGATTCTTCAGCAAATTCAGGTAAATTAAATTTCAATAATACTGAGGTCATTGTTCATTTCGCCTTTCTAAAAATGAATAGTAGAGCTGTTTGGTTTAGCCATTTGTCAGTAAGGTTTTATACTTTGGACAGAGAAAGTCCACACTCAAATTTTCAACCAGTGCATGTGGATGCTAGTTTAAGGGAACTTACAGAAGTGCATTGGAATGAAATCCTTATATTTTATTTTTACTACTTTTATGCTAACAAATTTTTTTTTAGATGGATAAAAAAACCTCAATTGTGGGCTGTCCTCCTGTACCCCTCAAACCCAAGCCTCGTGAATGCTGAAATCCCCCATGTGAATGGAGATCGGTTACCACCAGGCTAACTTGCCCATGGCTCATTGTCTAGATTTATGTTACAACAAATGCAAAGAAAAAATTTAAAGGAAAAGAAATAAACAAGATTTTGAAAGATCTACTCTTTTTATGTCTCTGAAACTCCTTTAGAACTGGATTATGGTAAGAACCAACTCTGCTAATGAATTTTACATGACTTTTTGTTGGTGTTCTTATCTCTTATAAGGAGAAACTCTTTGGGACCGATGAGACTAATTTTAAATTATTATGTTGGCACAGCATCGTTGCGATCAAATCAGCTGAAAATGGAGTTATGAAGGCGGAGTGAAGTTCGATTTGTATCAAGAAGTGTATATTGGATATATAGTATTAGCAGTTAGTGGGGTAGTAGGGAGGAGGCCATGACACGAAATTCAACTCGGGTTTCCACGTCTTCTATTTAACAGTCAGTCGGAAATCCAATTTATCTCATCAACTATATATATATATATATATGGTAATACTAACTTAGAGGGTCATTCAATCTATTATACTTCCATGTATGAAATGGTTGATTGATTCACACTGTAAAAACATACTATAATATTATGGATGCCAGCACTTTGGTAGTATGCATGCGTTCAACATGTTAGCAATTGGCATATATATCTCTTCAGAAATGGCTGGGGCGTAGAACAAGATAGTGTTCTGAAACTCCTCCTCCTGGAGAGGAGATTGAGGATTCAAATCTTTACAGGACAAAAGTACAAAAGTGGGTGTTTGAGTGTGTACCTCATGTATGTACATATGGTACTTTAATTTCCCTTTTTCCCTTCATTTCCTTTTCGCTTTATGCTTCATGGAGTGAGAGCTATCCTTCCCTCGTTGAGTTGATTAAATTTTGGTTGCTGGGTCAAAATGGTTTGGAATGGTTGTTGGGGGCAGATAAGGTGTACTGAGCATAGAAAGTGTAACTAGTAGAACTAAGTTTTTCTCTTGAGAAAATCATTTTGAAATCTCTCATTTAACAATTGACTTGTGTTGCTAGAAGGGAGTTCATAGTGAGAGCACTCTGAAATCTTCTCAAGATACAGTCGGTGTTTCGGAAGATGTAAATTTGGACTGCTTGGTTCAGAAAACTGTACAAAAACTTTGTTTTGGTTCAGTTTTTTAAAAACTGTTTTTTTTTTTTAAATTCAAATATAAAAAAGTCTGTTTACTGAGTTATAAGTCAAGAAAAATAAGTGAGGTACAAACGAATAAATACAGTTGTGGGCTATTCTCAACTTAAATCTTGCATAGTCAAGAGAATTTTATGCCTTTAATCCTTTACGTAATAGAACTTGTCTCACGACGAATTCAGATGAGAAAAGATTTGGACATATAAGAGTGGGTATGTAGCACTATTTAATAATTGAAACTTTTGAATTAAAGGACAAACGTCTGATCCGTTACATTTAATATTAGAGTCAAACTCAATCTTTGGTCTTGTGTCATACCAAGTGTTCGGGTGTGTCCACCGAAGTAGATAGGGTGGTCCGACTGCAACAAAAATACTACTTAATAACTTAGACTTTTGAATTAAATGACAAGTATAGGGATGATAATTTGTCTCGTCCCGTCGGGTACCCGCCCCGTTTAAAATCTGTTTACGGAACCGTTTAAGTAAACAGGGTAGAGATGAGGCTAGGAAAAATAATTCGCGCTTAAACGGGGCAGGGACGGGGTAAGACCCTACCCCGAAGGGTACTTGCCCCGCCCTGTTGAAGCATATATATATTTATACTTATATATATAATATATAAAGAAAATATTAATATTATATATATCATACAACTATACAAGTTTATTATATCAGTAATGAATGACTCAATAGTAGTCATTGTATTGCATGTACCTAAATGTGTGTTTTTGGTTTATATGTATCAAAATATCAGATTTATTATTATAAAAAATTTTGCATTAAAAAAAAGTATAAACGGCGGCGGAAAAAGTTAAACGGTTGTGGGAACAAAGAAGTCAAAATCCATTCAACCCCGTTTATACACGATTGCGGAACGAAAATAAGACAAAATAAGTTAAACGATTGCAAAAATAGAAAAAGAGTCAAAATTCACCCCGCCGTTGCCATCCCACAAGTACCCTAACCATAACCATAAGTTATAACTTAAAACATCCTTAACGTATAATTTTAGTTTCTTTAAGCTAAAAAGTTAATTTCATTGTATAAAATTAAATTAATGATAAAAAAAGTCTAACTCTGAAATTGAAGTAGTAGAATAGTAGATTAACATATGGTGATTATCCAAAACTTTACTAACAAAAAAACAAAAAATGAGTAATACAAAATGCCAACCAACTACCACTGCGATTCATTGTCCGACAATGGCAACAACTCCTCTCTCTTCTATCCAATTATTAACTTCACTTTCCATTCTTCTCTCTTTTCTCCTCCAATCAGAATCTTCCACGTCACCACTCACCTCACCCACCATTCAGCTCCTCCAATCAACGACCACCACCATCTCCGTCACCGACTATGGCGCCGTTGGCGACGGTCTCCACTACAACACCCGCCACATCCAGGCCGCCATCAACGCCTGCTCCGACTGCGGCGGCGGATGCCGCGTCGTCTTCCCTCCTGGCAACTACCTCACCGCCACCGTCTTCCTCAGATCCGGCGTCGTGTTGGAGATCCAAAACGGAGCCAAGATCTTAGGGGGTACGAGACTGGAGGACTACCCGGAGGAGGCGAGTCGGTGGTACGTGGTGGTGGCCGAGGACGCGGCGGACGTGGGAATCACCGGCGGAGGAGAAATCAACGGCCAGGGATTGAAGTTCGTAAAGAAGTTCGATGAGAGGAAGAATGTGATGGTGAGTTGGAATCGGACTGGAGCGTGTTTGGGAGACGAGTGCCGGCCGAGGCTGGTTGGCTTCCTCCGGTGTAAGAACGTTAGAGTTTGGGACGTCAAGTTGATTGAGCCGGCCTACTGGTGGTGCGTACTTCACTCCTCTCTCTCTCTGTCTGCTACCTTGGTACTTGCGCATGATTTCCTTTTGAGTTTCCCTCAAATTATGAGTTATGCAAGTCCTAAGTATTGCTATGTTCAAATGAGTGTAAATCCTAATTATTGCCATTTTAAAATGAGTGCAAGTCCTAATTATTGCCATGTTAAAATGAGTTGAATGATAGAGAAGATAAAAATTTAACCCCAAGTGTGTTATCTAGTTTAGAAAAAAATTGATATGAAACTTTCACCATTACAATCTTTTATTATATTTTATCTTATGGTGGAGTCCGTGTCTCAATATTTGTACAAAGGAGTTACATTGCACAAAACTTTTTGAACTATAAAAAATTTGAACATTATCCCTGGATAAAATTAAAGCTCCTGAATCATGTAAAGTTTGCTAATAAGGCCAACCATCATTGACAATAAATCTATCCTATTGACTCAAGAAACAACCAACAATCTTAACTGTCAGTACTGTCATCTGAGTTTTTCGGAATTGGTTAAAGTTCCTTGAAAAACGAGCTCAATCTCAACTTACTTGCTTGGTAAACCGGAACGAGCTGAGCTTAATTGTTCATTAAAAGCTTTGTTCATTGTGCAACTCTAGTGATCATTAATTTGACTCAACAACAGATCCTAATAAGGTCAGAAATCAAATTCTACCTAAGTTGGGTTGAATCGGGTTATGGGTAGGGAGAGGTCTGTCCTCATTTGCCCATCAATTGCCTTCTTAGCTAAAAATAACGAAAAAAACATATCCATTGACATATGAGACTAATGAGAGAGCATTCTGTGTCTTAACAATAGGTTCAGCTAATTTGGTTTACATAACCGTGGTCCTTGTTATTTTTGCCATGTATAAATGATATATATATAAGAAATAATAAATGCTGTTAGACATAATGATCCTCTTGGCTATGCCAGTTTGGCTGTCATTTTATTTTGTTCTTTTTTCTTGCTCAACCTTTGTTTTTTTTTTCTTTCTAAGTAGCTCAACCTTTGTTTATGACAACAATGGCAAGAGATCACTGATTTGATGTCCCATCTAAAAGTAATTAAATAAATTGGAACTGGAAAATGTTTTGACCTATAAATGTGAAGGGATGAACCAATTCAAAGGTTTGACATGCATAGCATCAAGAATATATGTGAATGAGAAGTTGATAGTTCAGATTTTTAGGAAAGAAGAGAAGCAACTAGAAACTGGACATTTAAATGAGTTTTTTCTTCCATTATGGATCATGTGGTTGAATGCTGATTGAATTCTGATCAATTCTTGGGTCACTTACTGGGTAGCTAAAAAACTGTGTCAGTACCAATTTAACTAGCAATTATTATTTACTAGCATCCGCTCATGCTTGTCTAGAATTCCTTCATGCTTTATCTGTCTAACAGATTGTATGATTGAATTTGACTGATTTACAAGTTGCTTTTCATTGTTGTTTTCCACTCATTTGTGATGTTATCTGAAATAAAGATTTTGTGTAATTACAGCTTGCACATAGTACAGTGTGATAACACATCCATTCATGATGTTTCAATCTATGGAGATTTCAATACACCCAACAATGATGGAATAGATATAGATGATTCAAATAATACTGTCATCACAAGATGCAACATCAATACAGGGGATGATGCCATCTGTCCAAAGACATACACTGGGCCCCTCTATAACCTAACAGCGACAAACTCTTGGATCCGAACAAAATCTTCAGCGATCAAACTTGGCAGTGCTAGTTGGTTCGATTTTAAGGGTCTGGTGTTTGACAACATTACTATTGTAGATTCTCATAGAGGGCTTGGATTTCAGATACGTGATGGAGGTAACAGCTCTTTAATTCTCATGTCTCTGGCAACTTTTTCTAAATTTCTGCTTAAACAGCTTTTAGTACATTAAACTAGATTCTGGACAGTACTACAGAACTCCCATTATTCTGGTGTTTGATTCACGTGAGTAGTAGTAATTCATTGAGAAGACAGAGGAAAATGGTTAAAGGTTTTCCTTTTTCAAGTTTAAAGTTCTGACCATTACCATTACAACAATTTCAAAGTTCTCTACTGCAAAAAATAAGCTGGTTATAATACTTATACATGCCAACTCATTTTAAACATGTCTCATTTGGAACTTTTTTCCTGTTCAGTTTTTATACCAATTGTCTATTAAAGTGCTTGGTTTGCACTTATGAATGCACATGATATTCTGTTGAATAACAAAAATTATCTAAAGACAGATTATACATGTTTGGTAACCTATGGTTGATTTCCGACCACTATTTTAGTTGGATATAAGATAAAAACTACTCTACATGTTGGGGAGCTTATTGTTGGGCATTCTTATTGCTGTTTTGGATTCAAAATTATATCTTTAGGTCCTTAGTCTTAACTTTTATGTATTTTTTTCCCTTTTTAACGTGTGAGTGAGATTAGCTATTGGCTTGATCTTTAATTGAATGTCGTACTGTGAAATGAATCTAAGCTGCTCAAGTTTGGATTGGGATCACCTCAGCTAAAGGTTCCCTTAAAATCAGTTAATGAGACAAATGAGCCAAGCTTCAACATATTTGTAATCTTGTTAATTTATTGAGCTCAGCTCAATAAGCTAATAAGCACTCTAGTGTTGAAAAATAAAGTTACTCCTGCTTGGGTCATGATTAGCTGGGTTTGAGGTTTGCTTGAGATCAAATTGATGGATAAACGTCCAGACTTGATCATAACTTTAAGATTGAGCCATATATTGGAGAAAGGTGAAATTTCAGCCTTTCAATTTGAATCCTTGAGTATGCTTTTGCTTTATGAAAGTCTGGTTCAGTTGTATGTCTGTTGTTTTATATCACATTATTTTGTCCTATGATTTTCGAAATCTCGTACAACTTATTTTGGATTTTAATATTGATACTTCTAGTATTACTAATTATTTGTTTTGTGCAGGAAATGTAAGTGATATTACGTTCTCAAACATAAATATCAGCACAAGATACTATGACCCGTCATGGTGGGGTAGAGCGGAACCTATTTACGTGACAACCTGCCCAAGGGATAGGAATTCAAAAGCGGGTTCAATCTCTAATCTACAATTTATCAACATCACGGCAACTTCTGAAAATGGCATCTTCTTATCAGGATCAAGAGAAGGCCTCTTAAGAAATTTGAAATTCATTAACGTCAATCTAACTTACAGGAGATGGACAAAATATGCAGGTGGGCTGGTAGATTATAGACCAGGATGCAGAGGACTTGTTCATCACAGCACAGCTGGGATCATCATGGAACATATTGAAAATTTGGAGGTTGAAAATGTAGATATGAGATGGTCTGAGGATCGGTCGGGCCGGTGGAATAATCCTCTGGATTTCAGGCCTTCAACTGTAAATAACATTTCTTTGCTTAACTTCCACTCAGGTATGTATAAACAATAAATGATAAGTCAGGGTTGGTGGAATTTTATTCTTTTGATGGAAATAAATTTGGATCAAATTTAAGAATTCCTGTTCAGGTGTTCGATACATGTTACATTTAAGGGTTGTTTTATTGTAGGAATACGTAGATTGATTATAAAATGCATTGCATTTCCATCTGTACTCCTATTTATTATGATGATACAATTGACTTCACTGTGCTAAGAGAAAAGCTTGTGTTTGTCGCACCTTAAAGAAATTTAGAGGAAAAAGTTTTGGTGGGTTTCAATATGATGTACTCGATCAGCAAGCTTTTTAGATGATATGATTAAGTCCTCAGTTCGGCCAATAGATAGATATATTTGCAACACTCATCCGCTGGTTTTTTTTGTGAGGTCAGGCCACACAGGTATTATCTGTGCTTACTCTACAATTACACAGACTGCGTAGCATGGTATTGCGGAATGAATTTAGGATTGCTTACGAATTAGCGATGTAAAGTTGTGGTGTAATAAACAATGTAAAATTGTTGTGTTGCACATGAGAGAATAATATTTTAAGCACGTATTACATTAAAAAAATTAGTTAGTGTATCATGCTTTGTGATTTGGTTATGATTTACTCTGTTTTTGTGCAGTTATACTTCTATGTATTCATAGTTATGCATGTGTTTTACATATATACTTGATGCATATCTATACATGTAATATGTCAGATTCTGATAATTTCAAATTTGAGATTCTGATGGTGTTTTGCTCAGGTTAGATGTCAGTTCTCTTGGAGCACCTCCATAGTCGACTAAACAATTTTCACGTTTCCTCACTCACAGAAAACTAGGGTTTAGAGGCATGTATATGAATTTATGAAGATCCAAAGATATATTTTTCATTAACATTAATAAAAGTAGTATATGTTATTATAATAGTTCAGGTTTGGGTTGAGTTTTAGGTTGAGGTTACTTGGGCCACTCAATCCAAATTCAATTGGGGCCCAGCTGAGAGATCTGAACCCAAATCCAAACTCAAGCAATAAAAAATAGTCCAATTCACTCAAATCTCAAGTTGGGTTGAACTGGAACAAGTTTCAGCGTTAATTTTAAATCTTATATGAACAATTGAGTTGGGATCATATTTTAAAAGGCAAGGTTCACTGAACTCTACTCTAGTTTCAAAATGTTGCATAGTATATGTATATATATTTGTTGCAACAAACTCCCTCTCAATTTACAAATGGTAGGGTTAAGGAATGACATAAATACCCTCACAAATTAAAAAACAAAAAGAAAAAAAAATTAATTTATCAAAAATACCAAAAAAAAAATTATCAAAAAAATAAAAAAAAAATTACCAAGAAAAAGAACTTTAATTCACCAAAATTTTTTAGTAAATTTTCTTTAGTATTTTTTTGTAAATTAAATCAGCACTTTTTTGATATTTTTTGACAAATTTAAAGTTCTTTTTGTTTCTTTTTTTGGTAAATTTTTTTGGTATTTTTAATAAATTAATGTTTTTTATTTTTTAGTTAATTTTTTTTTTTTATCTATGAGAGTATTTATGTCATTTTACGTTATTCTTTATTCCCATTTAGGGTAAATTGCAACCGTTCGTAAATTGAGGAGAGTTCGTTGCACCCAAAAATTAGAAGGGAGTATTGTGCAGCGTTTTGAAACTATAGGGGAATTTAGTGCACTTTAGCCTATTTTTCTATGCAGTGAGCTATTGGAGAGAGAATAATTATAAGGAATTTCAAATTCATACAAATATATCTAAATAAATTTTGTTCTTTTTAAATGAAATGCTAAACATAGACATTGTAGAGTATAATTTAGAGGTGCACACAGTTCGATTCAGTTTGATTTTTTTCATAAAAATTAAAACAAAAAAGAATCGTAAATATTATGAAACCAAACCAAATTGAACCAAAAAAAAAAACGATTTGGTTCGGTTCGATTTCACGATTCTAAAAATAATAATGTATATAATATAATATATGTAATATAAATAATATAACATTAATATATATATAATATCATATATATAACCTTCTCGTTATTGAACGGTTTCATAATTTTGCAACCGAAGCAAATCAAATCCTCGGTTTGGTGCCATTTTTCGATTATAACTATTTTTTTGTGCACCCTGCACTGGCCTGCAGTATATATATGAAACCAAACGACACCGTCTCCTCAGTTCCCAAAACTTCCCACATCACTTTCTTGACAAAAATCAGATATTCAGATCTCACAGAACAAATCAAAGCAAAGCTCTCTCTACCATGGCGTCCGCAAAGCCCTTCGCCACCGCCGCAGGGATGCTTCGGAGTCGCCTGAGCCCAACCCTCCGCACACGCGGCGGCGGAGGAGATGGGCCAAGCCGGTGGACCAGCCCGGGCCACCAGGAGCGGCCCAACGGCTACCTCTTCAATCGAACTCCTCTTCCTCCGGGTCAGTCTAGAAAGTGGGAGGACTGGGAACTTCCCTGCTACATCACCAGCTTCCTCACCATCGTCATCCTCGGCGTTGGCCTCAACGCCAAGCCGGATCTCACCATCGAGACTTGGGCCCACCAGAAAGCCCTGGAGCGTATCGAGGCCCAGAATATGGCCCTATCTGATGAATCCGAGTGATTGTTTTGATCATCGGTATTGACAATCCAACTCTGTCCTAATTTTGCCTGTTCGCTCTGTTTAGGTCAAATTGGGGTTTGGGAATGTGTTGATATGGTTTTTTTAGTGGTATAGTTGAAATAAAAATTTAAACCGTTGAACAGGGTTTTTTTAAAACTTAATTGCTGAAATTTTGGTTAATTTTGTTGTTGTGATGATGATGATCAATATAAGTTTTTATTTTGCTTGACTCTGTGATATGACAATGTGGTTTAATGAGAGATTGATTGTTGAATAGGATGTTTTCAAGTACTAATTAGTTCAAGTTAATTTCATGATATGGTTTTTAACGTGATATTTTCTTCAGAAATTTGCAACCTATCTCAATTTATTACTTTTCAGTCAAATGTCTTGCATTTGAATTTGGATTTGGATAAATAATTTGGCCTTGAATATGTAACAGCAGACATGGTGTCTTGGATTTCTGTTGTGTTAGAGATGGTGATTTAGGATATGAAAATGTTAGTTAATTGTCATACCTCAGAATGAGACATTGGTTCAATTAAACCTATGTTTTATGCAAATTATAGGTGTGGTGCTTGGTCAACTTTTGATGATCATCCATCCTCTTAATTAGTAAGTGATCATCCATCCTTTTAGTTAACTGCATGGACTTACTAATTGGCCTTTAGGAATTGCTTACAGTAAGCCAAAATGTTAATACATGAGACACATTGATTTAGTAATGAGTAGCACGGCCAACACTTGCTAAAGAGAAATGCATTGTGCCCGTGGGTGGCAAACATCGGTTAGATATACAGTGACAATTTATTATGTGGACCCATGTAGAGAAATTAAGCTTATACTGGTTTCATGATTTGTTCTATGGTGAACTTATGTACTCGCATACACTTTCGATTATACACTGTGATACTTGACAGCTATATCTATATATTATAGATGAATCATATATTAGCTTTGTGATATCCACTTTCCGATAGTAATATTTTGGCAAATGATAACCAGCAATATTACCCTGTCGGAATGGACTCCTTTGTCTGTATCTTTAAATCATAGGTTAAGTTCATCTTTTAAAAGAATCATAGATTTAATTCAACATATCAACATAACTTAAATTCAGTTTTAAGTATTTGGATAATCCCTCCTCTATATTCACTAACAGGCTTTTATTAAAGCATATTGTCTCTATATCTTCTCATTAATGATTAATCATGTAATTTATTGCCAAACCAAAAGAATGTCTAAATTAAGCTTTTGTTGGGTTTTGTTTAGTTGAGATCAAATAAGAGCCTTGGAGTAATATTTAATTTAGAATCCTCTAAAGGGCAAACCCAGTGCATGAGGCTTCCACCATTGGGGGTCTGGGGAGAGTCAAATGTACACAGCCTTACCTCTGCATGCAGAGAGGTGGTTTCCTTGTTGAGGTGTTTAGGTCACAATGGAGCAACCTTACTGTTGATTAGTATGATCACTTTGAATGCTAAATTGGTTGATTACTATGTGGATTTTTTGTGCTTTAATTTATTATTTCCAATATCTTAATTTATACTAGTGATTGAATTTAATTCCTTCTAGGATAAGGATAACTATTATTGACTCAAATTGTATAAACATGTGAAGGTGTAGATCCTTTGAAGTGGAAAAGACTAAACTCTAAATTCACAGTATATTGAATATTATGATGCATTTTAGGTTTCTTAAAATATTTTTATATTTTCATTGTAAGAAGTCCATCTAGCACTCTTTTTTTGGGTTTTTTGTATGGTTCATTTTTGGAATTTTGTTAGATAATCTTATACCCACCCCTTCGATCATGTCTAATAAGATTATTTTCTCTTTAACCAAATCTAGTATTGATTTTTTTTTCTAGGTTGCCTTGGTTTATCTCTTGGTTCCCATATTGGAGCTTCCATAAATTTAAGGTGTCATGGCGTTAGTGTTTATCCCGGTGGAGTGCTTTGTAAAGAGTCTTGCTTATTCTAAGATAGTTTATCCATCTAAAGAGATAGACTTGACGTTTTTTTAAGTAATACTTTTTGTGAGTCTTTCGATATGTTTGATGTTGATGATTTAGCTGCCTCTCATTGACGATATGTTCATTGAGAATAAACAGAGTGACTTTCCTTGGAAATTTGGGGCTGATTTGGATTATAGGAGCATGATAGAGCACTTAATAATGACTTAAAATCTATAGGCAAAATTGGTTATTGGCCTAAAGCTGGTAGAGATGAGTCAAGGAGAAATGGTTGCAAAGATTAAAGTTGGTGATGGTTGAGGTGATGGCTTTTGGAGGAGAGTTGGGAAATGAACTGCAGGGTTTGCAAGGATGGCTGCTTATAAAGTTGAGCTGTATGGGTGAGGATGATGCTGGTGCTAGGGAGGTTTAGTTAGGGGTTGGATTTAAGGGGGAAGGAGATAATGGTTTTTTTGTTTTGTTTTTGGTAACTGGGTAATGGATTTTAAATCATAACAAGGTTGCCGAATATGTAGTTTCCTTAAAATACTTGGTGATTCAAGCCCATGTTAGATGACAACTACTTGTTTTTATGCTTGAGAGCTTGGTGCATCTTTGCATTTCTTGATGCTTTTCTTTTTAAAATAAAATTGTGGGAGTATTTGATGGCGTGGGATTGTTGTGACAACTGAATATTGATGTCCTATGTTTATCCCCTGTGGTGATTGTCAATCTTCCCTTGCATTGCTTTGTAACTTGCTTACCATTTCGTTCTATTTTGGTTTTTTCTTTTGGTTGTGTTAATTTTGCGTGTCTATGTTTGTGCCCACGTCTGTGAATTTGGGTTTCAAGATGGTGGTTGTCTCAATAATCGAAAGCAAATGATCAGATACAATTGGAGATTGTATGCGTGAGTGGTATGTTGAATTTGGTGACCATATTTTTTGCGCACACGGTTTGTGGTGGTGATCTCCAAAACTTGAAGGCAATCCTAGTTTGCCATGGAAGTGTGGGGGTTATAGATTAAAAAGTGGAAATCTGGGACATACCTGCAATTGGACATTTATTGCAAGGAATTTGGGTTGTAGAGTGAGTTCTCTCCCCATCTTTGGGGTTGCTCTGTGGTCGTATTTTTAAGGCAAAAGTGGTGGAAAAGAAGGTTAACTTCAGCTGGTCGGAGACATAAAGTATGTGACTAATGTTAGGAGCATAAATAGAAACTAGATGGGTCTTGTAGACATATATGTGACTAATACTGCTATTAGAGCTTTCAAATTCTTGCAAGACGGTGAGAGGTTAAGCGCATTGCCAATATTTTTTTGTCTGTCTGACCATTTCAGTGGGGCTACAGATGCCTTTATGGTTAGATGAATTGATTAATAAAAAATAATAATAATCTAATATACTAGTGATCAGTCACAATACGAATTGTAAAGTCTTAATACACATTGATCGTACATGGAAACAATTAATTTTGCCAATCTGCGTGATGAACACCGTGAAGGGCTTTGGCCTTTTGCTCTCTTCTCTTGATAAAGTTGAATGATCACAACCCTCTTATAAAGTTGAATGATCACAACCTTTCTTCTTTTGCTCTCTTCTCTGGATAAAGTTGAATGATCGCAACCTCTCAAGTGAGAGTATGAATCGATAGTTACAGTTGTGAATCCATTCTACTCCTAAACCTAATATGAAAACCAATATTACACCCTGTGCAATTTAACTGGAATTGGAACCGTTGTCAATTTTTTTTTTTAAAAGAAAAAACATTGGCAACATACACACTCACACCCCTAATTATAATAATAGATTAATAGTTATTAGTATTTATTTATATATTTTATATTATATAAATATATAAAACATTATAACTTAGAAGTTATTAGTATTTATACAACACTAGAATTGAGAAAGTATTAGTATTTATTTGTATATTATATATTTTATACCTTATATATACTAGTGTAGGTGCAGGTACTATGAACGTGGGAACTTTTATTTATAGCAATGTAACATAATAAAAAAATACTTTAAATAAAATGAAATGAAATTTAATACCTTCTTAAGTTTGTTTTTCCGGGCTTATATTGGATCAAATTCTAACGGGAGGAATTAATTTCATGAGAGGATCAACACAGTTTAGTCTACAACTAAGAAAATTATGAACTTAATACCTTGTTAAGTTTCTTTTTCCTTTATCTTTGGACTGATCTTGCATTGGATCAAATTCTAGTGGGAAGAATAAATTTCCTTTGAAGATCAGTCATCATGTGCTCCTCGAAGAAAAAAAAAAAAACAAAACAGACTTTAGTAACAAGATAAATTTAACAAGGTTAATAATAATAAACTCTTGTTTTGAAAAAAAATGTATATAAAATATCTTGTTAAATTAATAACTTATTAATTTATCAATAAATTAATATCTTGTTTAATTAATAAAATTTATGTGGTCCCATTGCTATTAATTTATAGAGGTTTTATTGTATGTGTGTGTATATATATATGTTAGTATTATCCTATAGAAGCAAATCATGGAAGGCAAAGCAATAGGAGGGTTCTCAATCATGAATTTTGTAATGGATTTTAGTTATAAACAAATGCAATATTTGGGGGAAAAAAATGGAACATTATTTAAAATATTAGGGAAGTCATTGACGAATTAGTTTGCAACAATATTACACGATAAATTATCATTATATTTTAAAATTTTAATATAATCTAAATATATTTTAGTTTCTCCTATTAGAAAAAGTGTAAATCAAACAATTCTAAACAATTTAGTAATCATACCTTTAGAATAAAGCTTTAAAAATATAGTTCTTCAATTCAATAACCAATCCAATTAACACCCCTTTGAAATCAAAGAATATTGAATATATATATATATATATATATATATATATATATATATATATATATTTCAGAAAGCACCAATTTATGGGTTTTTTTTGCTTACACAATTTCAAGAGAGAGATTAAGTTGGTAAATGGAATTATGATGTTTATAAAATTTGAATGGAGTAGAATACTTACATAACACAAATTTTGATATATATATATATATCTTTTAGGATAAAATCCTATAATATAAAATAAAATAAAAACTTGATGCATGCTAAAACTAAAAAAATATTAATTGTGTGAGGGTAGTCGTTGAAAAAATATTGCACTAAAGTAAAGTGATGCCTTCAAAAAAAAAACAAGTAAAATAAATTTAAGCAAACAAAAAAAAAAATCAATGCAAAAATACACGTTTTAAAAAGTACTCCTAAATCAATTTGGTTCGCATATTTTGAAGTTATATTGCAAAATTTTGTATTTATCAGTTACAACAGCACGTCCTATTCATAGGTTGAAATAGACACTTTTAGTCAAAATTATGAATTTTAGAGTACCATAAGAGACTAATTATTACTAATATATAATGAAGATAACTTGCATACACTATTTTGCACTATTAACGACACTAATCAAATTATTTCCAACTATCTCAAAGAATATGAATTACTATAATAAATCAATAAACCATAAAAAACTTATACCGACACTAATCAAATTATTCTCAAATATCTCAAAGAATATAAATTACCGTAAGATATCAATAAACCATAAATAACTTATACCTCCTTCCTCAAAATTATTTTCAATTCATAGAACACGTTATAAACTAACCCAATTATTCATCAAAGAGCAGTCTCCACGATTATCTATGCATAAAAATTAAAAGAATAAAGTAAGATTATATTATTATTATTGGAACTCATAAAATAAAATCATTCCAACAAAAAAACAAATATAAGAAATTTATATAATCAAAGGTTAGAATAATCTACAAAACTTCATTGATTGGAAAAAGAAAAAAAATGCAAAGTAAAAAAAAATGAGCAAAAGAGTCTTAAAACAATCTTTCACATTGAATCTATTGTAATATACATATAAATATGTCTCTCAATTATTTACACCATCCAATTGTTTACGTCGGTGAATTCTATTATCCTTAGGATTCTACCCCCAATTATTTATTTTTGTGCCTCTATTTTAATAAATAAAGAGTTTATTAATAAAAGAGTTTTTTATATAACTATAATAAAAGAATTTATCAATAAAAAGAGTTTTTATGTCAGTGAATGGTTTGAAACATATTAGTAATTAGATTATATATTTCCAGATTATATATCTTTTCCTAATAGGTTTATCACGCCTTTCTCCTAAATAGCTTTCCAAGCCGTATTCAAGGTTTTGTCTCCAAATTTAAGTTGGGTTCATATAACTCACATTAAGTTTGCGGGTGTTATATTATATATTTCCTATTACTTCTCATGAACTATTTAGGATTAGAATTTCTTATCTACTAAGTTTACTTAACCTGCAAGATTATGGGCCTATAAATAAACCTTTATCTATTTTTCATAGATCAATTCTATAAATACAATTCTCTTTCATCGTTTCTAGCAGTAGTTTAGTACTTTTAATAGTAAGTTTGGTTGTCAATCTAAGAAAGGTTTAGCGAGATAACGGGTTTGTTTGGAGAATCACAGAGCATGAATAATATTTAGTTTTATTCAACCCATTTCAATTCAATTTTATTCAACCCATCTCAATTCATTGTTGGTTATGCTGGTATCTTGCAATTCTCATAAAGTATCCTCCTTGCAAAATTGAATGCTCCATTTGAAGATTTTGCTACAAAACTTATGATTTTTTTCAATATATCAAACTTCAAATCAGTTATATTTTCTTCTCTTGATTCATAATTCTGCTAGATAAAATATAACATTCCGAATAACTTAAATAATATAAGAAATAAACTTCAGCATAACCAACAATGAATTGAGATGGGTTGAATAAAACTAAATTGAATTGAAATGGGTGGAATAAAACTAAATATTATACATGGTATGTGATTCTCCAAACAAACCCGTTATCTCTACAGATTGCTAAACGTTTCTTAGATTGACAACTAAACTTACTATTAAAAGTACTAAAGTACGGTTAGAAACGATGAAAGAGAATTGTATATTTTGCAAGGATGATACTTTATGAGAATTGTAATTGTGATTAGCATTATTGGTGTTTGCCTTGATGGTTGATGGTTGTTAGGAAAATTGGTTTTCTGGAATTTCTGTGTTTTTGGATGGATGGGTATTTTTTGATTGAAGAATCAATAAGGAATTTTTATAGTATAGATATATATATTTATACCGGAAACATAGTAAATAATTCCTAAAATTTAGAATCCTTATTTTTTTTAGGAATTGAAACCATAGTGAAACACTCCTCATCCACCTATTTATAGGCATTCGAATATCTACATTTCTATAATGCTATCCAATCTTTTAGACTTTTTTTTCTACTCTAAAATCTTCACATAACTAAAGAAGACTTTAGAACTTCATTATCTTTATGTTTTGCAGACACCTCTCAATGTCCTTGCGGCCTAGTCTCTCTGAAAATAGGTGGGGTGTGACAATATCTCACTTTACATAATTTTGTCATATTTCCACTGATTTTTTTATTTTTATTTTAGTGAAACAAATTGTTTCGCGCAAAAAATATGAAGTGATTCATTTTTGCGACTTGAATAGGAGAAATGGGTCGGGTTATTTTTACGTTCCTTCAAATGGACTTAACTTTGCATAACATTTTCCTTTCAAATTTATTTGTTTTAACTCAATTTTTTATTTTTATTTCGTAAAATCAATTATGTAAATTTTTTATGCACAACTAGGTTTAGTTAGTGAAAATTTGAAGTTTAAGAGAGATTATTTGTAAATATTGTAGGATAACTGGGTTTTTCTTTGTACATTTTGCTCTTAATATTTGGTACATGGTGAGGAAATTTCTTGGAGTCCCAAGAACCATCCTTGATAAATTATTGTGGATTTGGGATATGGGTCCAGAAGACAAGGCACGTGTTTATGCCACTAAATAATTCAGCAAAAAATCATGTCCATTACTAGTATATGTCAGTTGGGGGGCATGTGAATTAAACTAAACTTTAGAGCGCCTGGCATACTAATATTACATTTTTAATATAAACAAATAATGCAAGATCTGCAAAATGGGAGGGGTCATGGTTAGCACGTGACGCTGTTATCATTGTTATTCATTATGAATAATATAATATGATCAATATTCGATTCATTAGGAAAGCAAATGAATCAAGTGAAAATTGTAAATATACTATATAGTAGGTACCTAAGATTTTTTCTAATATTTTATATTATTTTGTACATAATGACAAATTCCATTAAGTGTCCATCCCTTCATATTTCTTCATCCGAAAATTGTACGTGTATTAAATAATGAACCTAGTTTTTTTCTGAAACCATGATGTGGACCACCCAACTATTAGAGCATTAATTTATAGTAAGCCCCGGACCTAGAGAGAACTTGTGGACACCTAATCCAACAAGGGAATCCATTATACAAAATATTATGTAAGTTAAACTATATCTATATATTGCAATGAAAGCGACATTATCGTTTCGGGAGGTTCATCGCCTCACTTGCATATATTTTTTTGAAATTAGTTAGAATTCAGATTATTTATTTACGGATAAAATATTGGTTGCACCCGACATGCTGTCTAACTCTACCTACGGTTGTTCAAACAGAAAATATGTTGCAATGGAAGCATGATCCAAATCACTCGTGCTAAGCTCTTGAAAATTACCCTTATGGTTTCAATACACATATTCCATATTTTCGCTTTTTCCTTATTCTTTTGATCATAAACAACAGCTACTTGTATAGACAAGCCAAACAAACATTTGGTGTGTGTGGTAGTAAAGACGTTATGTGTCATTATTCTCTATAAAGTGTAAACTATTTTTTTGTTTAATGTGGTTAATGAATGCTTAAGATGTCTGTAAGTGCTTCGCTAATGATTGTAACGTTACTTTTAGATAATCACCTCTTTCGTTTACTAGACGTTGTTTGGTGTCTCACATGCTACATTTTTTCTTTTGAATAAAAGGATAATAGGATAATAGTCTCATGCCATGCATACTTTTAAGAGATTAACATACCTATATGAAATACATATTGGATATCAATTTTTTTTTTATACTTGCATATATACTTTTTAACGGTATGTATAATTTTAAAATATATATTTTATTTCTAACATGTATCTGATACTTTTTAGATACTTCAACTTTGCATTTGATACTTCAGAAAACATTTATAACAACTTTTAGACATTAAAATGTAGTTTTTCCAATAGTAATATCATAGTATAATTGTTAAGAAAATTTTAAATTTATTTAAAAAATAAGTGTTGAGATATATATCATAATTTTGTATAAAATTTATCTATGCAAATTATGTAATATGATTCTTAACTCTTATGTTGTTTGTTAATCATAGTAGTTTATAAAAAAATGTTAATAAATGTATTTTTTGTATATATAAAAAGAAAATTTGTTATTTTTATGTTGTCGTATCCTGCTATACTTGTATCCTATTTTTTTGACATTTGTCGTATCGTCGTACCCGTGTTCCGTATCTAAGGGTGCACAAAAATCCATCAAAATCTAAAAATCGGACTGGATTGGACAAAACGATTTGATTTTTTACGATTCGATTTAGTCACAGTTTCAAAAACTTCAATCTGTAATTTTTCAGTTCGATTACAATTTTATGTCCATCAGAACTCAATCGGACTGTTTAGTTATATATATATTTATAAAATATATGACATTATGACATATGCTCCTGTGGATTCACAAGTAGTATTAGCATTTTTTTGATGATAGAACCGTGACAAGAACCGAATTAATTCATCACAGTTCGATTTTATACTTGAAACGGTTTAATTCAATTTCACAGTTTAATAAAACCAATTCACATGATTTGAGATATTTTAGAACTGAATTAAACTGTATACACCTCTACTCACATTTTATTCATGCTTCTTAGGTCTCAAGTGTCCTTACGAGCTCTCAATTCAACCATTAGATTTTCATAATTGATGAAATTCCATTTGACTTTTCCACTTGCTTATGTAGTACTGAAAGCCACATGATGATTAGGGATATAACCGGGTTACTTGAAACTCAGCTCAAGATATAAAACTTCCAATGAAAACCAAATCTAACACAAGCTTTTCAACCTGAATTTAACTACAGTTAATTTTTTTTAAACTAAAATTGTGTTTGGATTAGAAAATTGGGATGGAATTCAGGTAGAATTAAGATCGGTCTAGGGAATTACTCTGACTATCCTTCTAGTTTGCTTAAATTATCCATAAATTAAAGTTTTTAAAAATTAACATTGACACCCTGTCAAAATTGTGACCCGTTAAAATGGATAACGAGAAGAATGAATTTATCAAATTATCCCTACCTTTATTACATTAAAGGAAGCCATCATTGCTAATGTAAGCCCAATAAATTAATTTTACTTATTTACCCTCTTTTACTTATCATTCATCTTTCTCACACCTCACCTCCCATCCTTCCCTCCCCACCACCACTGAATCTCTTTCCACCACCTCCCCCTCTCTCCACCCCGCCACCACTAATCCCCACCGCATCACCACTGACTCCCTCCAAAACAGCCCCTCTTTGCTTATCATAACTCTTTCGGTAAGTGGGCATGTAGTGTTGTGTGGCGGTTACTTTGTTCTAGGGAGAGAGAGAAGATTGCGTTTAGAGAGAGAGAGAGAGAATAACAAATGTTTGACTTCGCAACAGGGTTTGTGGTTCTCTTCTTACAACCCAAACAAAGAAGCCTTGGAATTGTAGAATTTTAGAGAGAGTGGGTAAGTTTGTGTTTATCCCTAGAGAGAGAAAGAGGAGTTTTGCTTAATTTGTTTGAAGCTCTGGAAGTGATGATCAATTCGCTATTGTCAGCAAGGCCATTCATTTAACTGGAAGAATCTGCTATGCCAAGTACACGAGAAATAAAGAGTTATTTGTAGGAAGCAAGAGATAAGAATTTTGTAATGATTGTTTAATTTCAATTTATGTTTTTAATTGAATAATTTTATTATGTGGATTTTATAATTGATAAATTACACATATTAGGTATTAAATTACTGTACTTAGTTTTAAAAAATTAAAATAATAATCATTAGTTATTTATTATCAAAGTGATAAAAAGGTAAAAGGATATTTTTGTCCAAACATTATTGTCTAAGTAGTGTTTCATATGATTGATAGGCCGAATTTTGTTATTGTGCATTACAACGGTAATTATGATATTTTGATTTATTTTTTGACCTGGCTTTTAACCTAACTATTGGTCAACTAACTACAAGAGTGGTAATAGTAAATTCAACCAAACTTAAGAGAAGTTTGATCAAAAATTTTTCACTAATTTAATCTACGAGTAATTTAGGCAAACCTCGAAGGTGGTAAGAGTAATCTACCCTAATATATATATATTTGTTTTCATTATAGAAAACTAAAATGAAAATAAATAAAGAAGAATTTACTAATTTAATATTTTGCCTGATTAAGAGGAAATATAAAAGTCAAAAGTGTGATACACTTGTAAATCTATAAAGTACGGACACTTTATATAGGGGTGTCGTGTCCGTGTCGGACACGTGTTGGACACTCCTTAAAAGTGTACTGGAATATTTTTTTGAGACATGTGGGGGACACGACAAGGACGGGGATAGGACACGCGGGACACGATGGGGTACATTTTATAATTTTTAAAAGTGCAAAAAAACCCCTGAACTTTTTCAAAGTTACAAAAAGACCCCTTTGAACTATTTTTTTGAGCATTTCAGCCCTTCATCTTTTAAAAGTTGATATCTTGACCCCTTGAAATAACTATAATGACATATATACCATTTAGACTATTATGTCATTTTCTCTATAAATATAGTATTTTTTTAAATAAATTTTTTTTAAAAATAGTTAGATAAAATTCCTAAATAATAAATTTAGAAACAAAAAAAATAAATAAGCCAATAAAACTTTATTTTACATAAAGCCATGTTGGTTTATTTTGTATTTTGTATTTAAATTTATTTGTTTGTTATTAGAAAATTGAATAATATACAAGATTCTAGTAGTGAGTTTGAATATAATGAACACCTTTTTTGAAAATACATTAATTGCTTGATAATAAATTGAAGTATTTATATAATTTATTCTTTTTTTATTGTTAAATTTATAGTATCGTGGATATTGGTTAACTTGTTGAATATTTATTAATATATTATTTCATAGTCGTATCCTCCGTATTCGTGTCTTGTTTTTTTAAAATTTGTCGTGTCGCCATATTTGTGTCGTGTCGTAATCGTGTACTTGTCCATGTTTCTTAATTGTAGATATATATTAAGAATCAATTTAACATCAGGTTATTCAATTTGATTAGTTGAGGTTACTAATTCTTCAAGGTGAATTTATATTAATGATTCTAATTCAAAAGGGGAAAAAAACAAATAAACAAAAACAGTTAGTAATTAGGATAAGAATAGAGGACACAATGTATTGGGTTTTGACAGTATGTTTAATTCTAAATTAGTAATTGCGACCAGCTCTACATCAAAGCTGAAATTTAGCCCCTTCCATAAAGTTTTGGTTGTTTTTAATTTTTTTTTTCAATAATTTTATAATTTCGTGTGATTTTTATTTAGAATTGAATAGTGATTAGTTTTTTTTTAAAAGACAAATACTAAGTGCAATCGTGATTGTACAATCTCAGTATTTGAATCTTTGAGTTCCGTTGCAGGATCCACAAAATTTAAGAATTGAACTTGCATAATCCCGATATAACAACTCTCTTTTAAATTATAAAATGTCTAATTTCATGATTTCAAACTTATTTGTAATTTTTTAATAATTTTTAAAGATCCATTTCTAATAGCTAAAGTTTTAGGATTTTTTTTTGCCACCATAAATAGTTGTTTCAAGCTTTTGAGAAGTTTTTTTTTATTAATAACAATTTACAATTATTTGGGTCGGTAATAACAATTTAAAATTTCTCTCTTTTAAATTTACTAAATACTAAAATCTTATTGTTCTTGTTTTAGTGAATGGTTCTCCTTGGTCAACATTTTTCTCATCATCCAAAGATTATTTGGTTGCAAATCACTCCTTTATCACTAGGGTTGCGAAATGATCATCATTGCTGTACTACTATTATATACAGTAATTAATAACACTTGCAAATTATTGGCAAAATGAGAACCATGTAAAGTTCATCCATTCAAGTCAATCAACTCTCCATCAACATTCAACTCTCAAATCATAAAGAGAAATGGAAGCGTCATTGTCGGTGAGAGTTGTCGTCCTTTCGGGAATTAGACTAGTGCTATAGTCATTGACCCTAACGCTCCCGATGCTTTCTCTGAATTACTTTCCACACTCAATTGTACTACTGACATGTATGAGTCGAATCGACCCTTCTCTCGTGTCGTGATGGTATCAAATACTTGAATATATTCTCGACAGACATAATACATAAGGATCTAACACGAATATGACACGAATACAATTATACGAGAAATTAAAAAAAATATAATAGAAATACAGCAAAGATATAGTTATAAAATAATAATATAATATATTAATATATATTAATTATTTAATAAAAAAAATTATATTACAAAAATATTTTAATTCATTATCAAATAATTAAGTATCAAACAAACTATAAACAAAAGTAGCCAAATAGATAAAAGAATCAAACTTATTTAGTTATCTACATATATTTACCTTAGACTTTTAATCATAACTTAGTCGCGTGTAAGTTTATTTTAAAATACTTGAATATATATCACTGCTACAAAGTGTCTGACACTTGTTCGAGAAGTGTCCTAAAAATAAAAATGTCCAAATGTCCAACATGGGTACGACATTCTCGGTAAAATGACCGTGCTTTCTAGGTGATACGACTAGAAGTATTTTGAATTTTGAATATTTTTATTTTTTAATTAGACATAATTGCGACACGACATAAACATGATAAGAATACGTTTTAAACACTTTTAGGATACAACGAAGTAGTTTTATAATAATTATTTTTCAAAACAATAATATTCAATGCAATTTAAAATATATTATGAATTAATTAAAATAATATTATGAAATTTAAGAAAACAAAAATAATAACATTTACTTGGATACTTCAAATTAGTGATTTTATTTATAATTATACAAATAAAATGATCAATAGTTATTATTTATATATATAATAATATATTATAGGGTAAATTACTCTGACCTCCCCTGAGGTTTGATCTAATTACACCCAGCATCAAACTATTGAATTTTGTTACAATGACCTCCCTTGAGATTTGCTCCGTTATGACACAAACCCCCTTCTTCCAAAATTTCGTTAATTTGGTCAAAAATTTTAGTTGAAAAGACCAAAATGCCCATCAACTTATATATATATATATATATATATATATATATATATATGCACATATATATATTTCAGATTATAATATATATACATATATATGCACTATTCCGGTCATCTTCTCCGGCGATGTGCACTATTCCGGTCATCTTCTCCGATGAATTTTCGGCGACTTTCACGGGTTCCGGTCATCTTCTCCGGCGCATTTTCGGCGAGATGCACTGTTCCAGTCATCTTCTCCGGGGAATTTTCGGCGAGTTGCTCTGTTCCGGTTATCTTCTCCGGTGAATTTCCGGCGAGATGCACTGTTCCCGTCATCTTCTCCGGCGAATTTTTGGCCACCTTCGTTTTTCCGGCGAACTTTCCGGGAAGTCAATTTTGGTCATTTTTTACCAACTCAAACTGGTTCCTAGCTAAATGGACCATTCCGGACGCAACTGTGAAGTCTGTTTTTTAGAATTCAGCTTCGATTTGTCAGATTTAGCATCCAAGTGTTGTGATATTAATAAAATATATTAATATAATATTAATAAGGGTATAATAGACATTTCACCCCAAAATTAACCTCTGTTAGTCAATTTCTGTTAGAGGGGAGGTCATTGTAACAAATTTCTTTAGTTTAATGCTAGCTGTAATTAGGGCAAACCTCAGGGGAGGTCAGTGTAATTTACCCTATGTTATATTATTATTTTTTGGCATACTATCTTGTTCCCATGTTGTTGTATTTGTATCCGTCCTTCCTAGCCTCCAATGTGTAGTGTCCTCAAGTTTATATCATTATATGCAACACATAGAGGACGTAATACAATTACTTGATTTTTTTTTTTTAGTTGGTATACACGGTCGCTTCCAAAGAATTATTTGCATAAATTTTTATTTTTATTTTTAGACCTAATTCTTGTTAAACACTAGGACCGAGTTCAAGATTAGATTCAAAATTAGATTACACTCTAATTTTGAACTTGGGTTTTCCGGTACCCGCATTTGGGAGTGCAATGGCAACGGTTGAAATCACCCACCACTTGGGTGATCCCAATAGTACTAGTGCTAAAGAGAATCAAAGTTCCCTTCGTCTTAATTTGATTAAGATAAAATTTATTCTTCCATTGTTTAAATCATACGATTAGATAAAGAACAACTGAACAAATCTACTGTGAACATGTTATGCTGTATGTTGGTTTAACAGTTACAAGGACACGAGTTTATTATATAAAGTTGTAGCAGGAATTCCAATTGGGTTTGGAATTAAAAATGAACTTTTTGAGTCGTGGACATGGTTCTAGAACTTTTTTGTAATTATCCACAAGGATGTTTAGAATTTGGAGTCTTAGAAGAGAGAATACTAAAAGCTTGATAAAGAGAGGAGATTTAGGATTGATACTTGTAATCTCATAATAAAATCTTTTGTCGGATCTTTACCGTTGACATAGAGTTTACGTCCACATAATTTTTTGTATAGTATATGTTTACTTTCCTATCGTGTTTTCTTTATTGCGCTCTTGGTTTCGGGCATTTATCATAACTATATGCTCAATTAAAGATTACCACAACAATAATTTATAAGATTGGAGAACAAAAAATAATATAATCAACAATTAGCGTAAAAGAAAAAAAATAATTAGCGATTTAATATTCATTAGCGAAAAGAGAAATAAGTTGTAGTTAAACTTTTGAAAGTTGTTATGAGTTTAAGTCGAATCCAAAAAGTGACATAAAAAAATTACCAAGTTGGAATATCTTGAGCTTATCTTTACTTAATCCAGTTGCAGTTTGGGTGAAATTTGTATGAAGGTAATTCAACCACAAAATTTAGATTTATAATTTTTAATAAATTATAACCATTTTAACATATTTTTAGTATAATAGTTGAACTTGTAGATAGAAAATTAAATGGCAAATTAAATTTTGACTCCCTAAGGTTTATCCATACGCAATCTGACCCCCCTCACCCCCCCCCCCCCCACGTTTGCGTATCAACTTTTACACCCCTAAGGTTTGAAATCATACATCATTTTTGTCCCTCATGTCATTGTCAAAGGTCATATTCCTTACATCATGCAAACCGTAGCAAAAAAATACCCAAAATACCCTTCTACAATTAGGGAAAAAAAGAGTAAGATTTAACATTAACTTCATTTTCTCCAAAATTTTCTATTAAACTAAACAAGAGCCCAAAAATTGACAAATTTAGAAACGAAAGTGTGAAAAGTCGAACATTTTAATCAATCATCTTTATTAGAGAATTGAAGAGGAGAACATGAAACTGTTAAAGAAAAGCAAGTGTTGTGGTAATGAGAGATGAAACAGAGTAGTCTAGGTGAGTGATTAAAAGTTAGGGTTTGGAGCCCAGTATTGGCAAGAGGAAGAAAGGACGTGACGAAAATGGAAGACATGAAAATGAGGAGAAAGAAAATGGTAGTTCTAGAGAGAGAATCATAGTGATGATTTGGGGTTCGTATCTCTGGAAAAAAGTAGCTGAGTTATGGGAATGAGAAAATTGATTGAGAGAAAATGAGAAAGATATTATGGTTCGGAGGCGGTGCCACCGTCGACAGCGGCGTTGACAATTGCACTGAATTCAGAGTATCCACAAATTGCTCCTAATTTGACTTCCCCTCATTTGATCTAAAACTCAACAGCGTCACCGTCGGCGTATTCACCGGGAACAGAAACAATCTCAGCCTCGATGGTTTCGCCGAAGCCCGATACAATTGATCGTACTTGTGCATCATGTGGTCAAGATCGTCTTCATTGGTGACTGATATCAACGCGTCGAGATCTTCTCCCGATAACTGGTACTTGAAACAAACGTCAGTAGTGGCTATAGGGATTTTGGGGAATCAAACTAGGGTTTTGAAATTGCAAACTCAAAATAGGGCTCCAAGAGGTGACTTTGTCAATGGTAGCTACGGAAAATTTACTGTAATACCCCGCTCCAACACATGGTATGATATTGTCCGCTTTGGGCCATAGCCCGCACGATTTTTGCTATTGGGTTTACCCCAAAAGGCCTCATACCATTTGAAGATAACATACTACATGTAAGCACATCCCCTTTTCCACACCCAGGCGATATGGGATTGAGCACCTTGTACCCTGTCAGTGTGGTAGCTCAGCCCAGTGTCTGTCTATGCACTATGCTTGTTGCTACCAGTTGTATGTATCTTCCAGGTTTTGTGTATGAGACTGACCACCTCATGCGCGAAATTTTGGGGGGGTATTTCATTTACTGCAAATGGTGGTAGTTAGGTTGGTCTTTGGCAGAGAGTGGCAGTGGAGGAGAATGGTGGTGGTTGGATTTGGGTTGAGTCAGAAACGTAGGCTTTGACAGTGATTGCAATAACAAGTTAGGGTTTTAAAATCAAATTAGGGTTTTGAAATTGCAAACTCAAATTAGGGCTCCAAGAGGTAACTTTGTCAATGATGGCTATGAGAATTTTACTGCAAATGGTGGCAGTTGGGTTGGTCTTTGGCAGAGAGTGGTGGTGGCGTTGGCAACGAACAGTGGTGGTTGGGTTGGTCTTCTGTTGTATAGATGAATAGGATTTGAGATTTTTGTGAAGAAGAATATGAACAGTAATTTGGTTGTGTGGTGGGAATGGTGGTTGTTGCTCCTACAGGTTGTGGTGGTGGCGGTGTTTGGGTGGTCGCTGCTGTTGCAGGTTGTGGTGGTGGTGGTGTTTGGGTGGTTGCTGCTGTTGCAAGTTGTGGTGGTGTTTGAGAGGCGGAGTAAATATAACTTGGACAATTATAGTGTATAAGTAGGGTAGTTTAGTCATTTTAGCATATTGTTGATCAAAGTCAACCAAAAATTATTGACAAGGGGTGAAAATGAAGATTCACAAACGTGGAGGATCAAGTTGATGTATTGACATACCACAAGGGGTCAAAACGTAATTTGTTCAAAAATAAATTCAATTATATTTGATGGAGTAAAATAAAAAATTAAAAAATTCAGTTTGAAAGTTGAAAGGCATGGAAAGTCCTCTCTTCTGAATTTGTTCTTACCACAATTCATCATATATCTACTGGTATTTAGTGCAACTAAAAAAAATTGAAACATAATTGTCTCTGTACATTAATTGTCGCCCCTTTACAAATTTTACAAGGGATTTCTCTCTTATTATATCACATCTTAGCAAATTTTACACTCTCTTCTTATATCACATTTTACGTACACATAAAGAGTGTTATCTCTTTCTAAATCAGAGTTTTTCTCAATCTTATGTCGAACGAAAGAATGTGGTCAATCATATTATTTTCCTATCATATAATACAACTGTCATGAACCCTACGAGGTGTGTGATAAAGCAAAATATACAAAACCCGCACTTACCATTCTCTAATAAAACGAAAACATCCTTGTGCCGTTAATAAAATCACTTGGCCCCATTATATAAAGTTGTTCAATCAAATTCATAACAACGACAGTGATTTAGGTAAAGTGTTAGTAGGGAAAAAAAAAAGTGTTAGTAAATGACAGTGATTTAGGTAAAATGTAAAAAGGTATGCACATAGCCATCACTTGGAATAGACGTATTGATAATTAAGATTCCCCGATCCATAGACTTGTTGACTTCCAAATAATAGATATATGTACAAATATTATTAAAACATTTTGATTTTCTTGCACCGAATGTATTTAAATTTACACATTAGCTGGGTTAAATTTAAGATTAAAAATAAATATTAATGGAATTTAGTGTTCTGATTGTTAAATTTCCAATTATTAAGTATAGAGCAAGAGCTTTAATTAGTTTGTTTGTTAAAAGAGTTATACTAAATTTGACTTTTATAGCTTCGTGATAATAAAGTATAACTAAATAAATTTTGAGAAATGCTAAACGTTAGGAAATTATTTCATGAATTTTATCATGAATGATGTGTTAAGTAACTTGGAGAGTTAGTATTGATAGAATTCGGTGATAATATTATAAAAATGTGTATGGGAGAAATCTCACTAATACTAACTCTCCACATTACCTTCCACATCATTCATGATACAAATTCATGAAATAATTTCATGACGTGTAACATTGCTCATAAATTTTTCACTAGTAAATAACCGACCTCAAGTATAATTTTTGAGATCATTATGAGTGCAAGTTTAATCCACTAAACAACACAAATTGAGCCCACAAAAAGAATATACCCGAGTATAAGACAAGCTCGGTTGATTAACAATTCTAATGAAATTCATATGAAGAAAAATCAATAACAATATTAATAAAAAAATGATACATCAATAAACCATCCTTGTCCTGTTAATAAAACCACCTTGGCTAATCAAATCATAACCACGACCAATTGAAATTGAATAGCGGTTAAAGTGCAGTTCTCACCCAACCCTTTTAAACTTTTAAAGAACGTGGTATAATGGTACAATTAGTAAAAACTAAAAAAACAATGATCGTGGTTTAGGTGGTAGTGGTACTTACTATAAAATAAAAAAAAATACTAATTAAAAATAAACAAAAGAAAATAACGAACTCATTACGCGTAACGTAACCGGCAATTTCCGGTCATTGTCTTCCACCGACAACCACTTCCGGTCGTTCCCACAAACCTGAACTGTGCGTACAGCTAATAATGACCCCCCTCTAAATGACCGTTTTAAATGTAATCTTCGCGCACTCAGAAAAATGCCAAAAAACCACAGCGAGCAAAAACCTCTCACTTCCATCGACATAGACCTGCTAGTATAGTGAGAGAAAGTGACTGCTCAGAACCACACACACTAGCAGTGAGATTCACTCGGAGAGAGTGTGTGTTTACGCTTTACATATATAGATGCATATGTATATGTAGAGTTCAAATTTCGAGGACTGTGACTACTGTAGAGAGAGAGAGACTGGTGTGACTATAGAGAGAGAAAGGAAGGAGGGCGTTTATGTGTGTGTGTGTGTGTATATATATATACATAGATGTATATGTGTATCTAGAGTTTGGATTTCGAGGACTGTGATTAGATCAAAAGCTGATGCTCCCGAAGATACTACGATAAACTTTACTTTTGGCTGATCGAGAATGGCGGAACACGAGGCTAGCGTTTGAGGCTGCTTCGGTCTTTCGAAATTCGAAGCAGAGGAAAAGCTTTGGTAAGTTCAGGTCTTACTATATAGTAGTACTGCAGCTCTTTGATGCACTTTTTTCTTTGTACTGTACTCCATATATTTTTTTGTCGTCGAGTCTTCTTTGGTCTTTTTCTTGGCGTTTTGATAACATGAAATGCATTGTTTTTTGCTTTGGAAATTTTTATGATCTGGAGTCAATTTTATGCCTAGTATTGTCGCATTCTTGCTTGGTTTTGCTCTCAATTTTGTCTCTCTCTCTCTTGCCTACATGTTCTGTTGCTGATGAATTTCAGTTTTACTCTCAATTTTCTCTCTCTCTCTCTCTTGCCAACATGTTCTGTTGCTAATGAATTTCAGGTTCGTTTGATTTATTTCTTTTAATTTAGCTCATTAGCAGTTCTATTTTCGAATCATTACTTTGGTAATAGTTGCTTTTGAGGAGATCTGGTTTTTGTTGCCGATCATTTGGCCGAGCGTCAGAAAGTCTGACTGTATGGGGCTCAACTGGTTGAGATTCAGATTTTTCTCTCTGAGTCTTGAGCTGGAGGTTGAATTTTCTCAAATGGAATTAGATACCTAGTTGGTTTCATTAATTGGCACGTGACAAACACTTAAATAGATATATTCATAACTCTATTGATGGTATGCATTGCTTGACTGGAGCAAGGAAGAAAATTTTACTCCTTGTAGTTACATCTCAGGCCTCAGCGTCACTTCCCATGTAGGCACCGGTTGATATATTCTGTGGTTAGATCTGAGTAAGTGGCTCTGTAATTCTGTCAACCAATTATTCTTCCATTGGATAGAAGGTCTCTTCTATAGGTTAGAAGGAAAAACTATTTAAATTGTATAAAATATAAACATAAATCTTTTAGTCGGTGATATATACTTCTATTCATCTCCTCTTGTTATGCTGAGATATCCCAATTGATTCATTCCATTTGGGTGATTGATAAACTAGGATGGTTCTCTATTCTGTTCTGTTCTGTTTGTCTTATTTTTCTGCTATGTCTGGTTTATCTTTTGTAATTACAAAAATCTTAATGTCTTCTCATATTATCCCAGTATCCATTTTGTTTCTTCACTTTCACTAATGATTTTTTATTAATCCTGGAAGATCCTTTATTTTAAGGTAGTTTCACAGATGGAATTTTGGAATGCGGTAGTTCTTGTAGTTACTGGCTTGTCTATGTACTAAGAGATGAAAAGAGATGCATTTTTATCCTTACATTGACTTATCATGAAGTTCTATCAGATATATTAGGACTTTTTATGCTTGCATTGACTTGTGATGAAATTTATCAAATATAATAGGACTAGAAGAGCTTTTCAACTCTTGTTAAATAAGATTCTTGATTTAATTTATGAGATAGGCTGTAAAAATTGGTATAATATATATGTTCGATACAGGGCTGTCAATGAGCCAGTCTGTATGGAATAGTTGGTCCTTGAGCTAAGCTTGAAATATTAATGAGCTTGGAACTAAGATTAAGCATGGCTAATCTATCCAGTGAATTATATAGAATGAGCTGATCTAGTCCCCCGATGCTACTTGATTCATCTTTGAAATCTAGTGCTCAACATCATCATGTTGACCTAGTGCAAATCAAGTCAATCTTGATCCAAGCCTGTGTAAATTGATTCGCCTTGAAGTAGTGAGCGAGTGGATCAGGGAGGAGTGTTGGGCATGGAAGTTTTGTTATCTAATTCCAATTTCATTGATTAAAAAAAGTAGACTATAATATATGGAATCGTTTACCCGAACACATATAAGGAACCCTTGTTAACCAACCATTACATGGTTGTGAAATATCCATTTAGTATTTGTTTTGTGTACTCGTGATTTTTAACATTGATTAACAATTCAATCATTTTAGCAAAGACCCCTTCTTCCTTGCTAGAGGTAAGAAACTCAGGCAATCCTATTAGTTAAGAAGATCCCAAGATGGGGATGTTTGTATGTCCATGGAGTTGTTGATATTGTTGAGTTTGTGTCCTAAATCTATTACATATTCATTAATCAATAATCGTCGTGGTGCTGAGGGGGTTATTGATTGTCAAAATCATCTATTTGGGCTGGCATTTTTATTCTCAAGAGCATATTGGATTTGAGTAGAAGTACATTTGGAATTTTCTTGTCATTCTTGCTCCAGATTATCTGTATTCATTCTGGGCACAAGCTTATTGGGTCTTAATCCGCAATTTGAAATTTACTTAATGGATGTCTTCTCATCATTTTGTCCATTCCTGTTGTCATTTTTTTCTCTAAGCTGCATGAACACTTGTTTGAAATTTACTTGCTTGTTTGTCGATTTTTATCTATGTATTTTAAGGTGTAGTTGATGCTTGATGTGTTCCCTCAGAATTGTTTCAATGTATGGTTATTCTTGATATCAGACTATTACAATTTGAACGTTCAACAACCATGGTCTCATGTACTTCTTTCAGATGTCTGTCCTTCCTCCACTAGCTTACAATACTATGAAATTAATTCCAATTTGTATATGATATGATTAATGACCATTGAACTGCTATTCTGTTTCTGTTTCTTGTTTGTGTCCTGCTTTTGGCTCTTTATTTGTTGATTTTTATCTATGTATTTTAACGTGTAGTTGATGCTTGATGTGGTCCCTCAGAATTGTTTCAATGTATGGTTATTCTTGATATCGGACTATTACAATTTGAACATTCAACAACCATGGTCTCTTGTACTTCTTTCAGATGTCTGTCCTTCCTCTAGTAGCTCACAATACTGTGAAATTAATTCCAATTTGTATATGATATGATTAATGACCATTGAACTGCTATTCTGTTTCCCGTTTCTGTTTTATTTATTTTTTTGCAGAACAGGCCTCTTATTGTTGACCCTAAATGATTTTTTTTTTTCTTGTTGCAGATTTATTAAATATATTGACATTTGTTTTGAGGACCAGAGGAAATTGTTCTGCATGTTGAATGTGAGATTGGACTCTCTTTCAAGGGCATTTGAAGAATTGTTGATTGTTGCTTTTCTTCCTTATCAAAGAATCTTTGGTTAATTGCAGTTCAAATAGGTGAGGTATTCTAGGTATGAAGGATATTGACAAGAAGAAAAATCCAAACAATAATCAAATAAATCGTTCTGGTAGATCTGAAAGAAGAGATCATAAATTGCAACAAGACAATAAACGCAAAAATTTGAATGCAAAAGAAAGTAAATCTAAAGCTTCAAATGCTAAATCAGACTCTAGCATCTTAGTAAGTGATTCAAACACTGTCACAGAGCCCTCTGAAGTTCATCAAAACATGGTTATACATTACGCAGATGATGTCTACAGGTGTGAGGAGGCATCTCAAAATTCAAAAACCCATGAAATGGTTGACAAAGAGGCTAAGGATGAAATAAATGATCATTCTAGTGATTCAGAGAAAGAACCTAAACAGGGAAGGGAAGAAGAATCAGATGCTGAGACAGTAAAAGATTCTGTATCATCTCAAGGGGATTCACAAACAACTGAGGATGAGAATAATTCAAGAGTTCCCAAAAGGCTTGCAAAAAAGGATTCCTCTGACCACCGTCTCCATTCATCAAGAGTGAACTCTGATCGGGGAACAAATAATTCACATATCAAGGCATCACATAACACTCCAAAGGCGGCCTCAAAAATGAATAGAGGGTCCCCTAAAGCAACTGCGAGTAATATACCTGATAACAGCTCAAGAAGTATGGAAGTCCCTCCAAAACCTTCATCAGAGTCCTCTGAAGGGGTGGATGACAAGCCTCGTGAAGAGACAAAGGAAGTAGATATTTTGGATGAGGCCTCAACTGGTGCTCAGAGTGTTGGAAGTGACAACGAAACACCCAATGCGGAGGAAAATGGTGAGCGTGAGGACAAGGAAGCTCTAGATCAAAAGATTGAAGAAATGGAAACAAGAATTGGGAAACTTGAAGAGGAGCTGAGAGAAGTTGCTGCTCTTGAAATTTCACTCTATTCTGTGGTACCAGAGCATGGTAGCTCAGGACATAAGGTGCACACTCCTGCTAGGCGCCTTTCTAGACTTTATATTCATGCTTGCAAATATTGGTCTCAAGACACGCGGGCCACAGTTGCTAGAAACACTGTATCAGGGCTTGTGTTGATTGCCAAGTCCTGTGGCAATGATGTTCCAAGGTATGAAAAAAATCATGACTTTGGGTTGGAGGTTTTTGCATTAAGATTTCTTTTGTTGTAGACTGATATATATTTTCCTTCTGTTAATCAAGGTTGACTTTCTGGTTGTCAAACGCTGTTGTACTGAGGGAAATTATCTCTCAAGCATTTGGTAATTCATGTCAATCAAATTCTGTTACGAGGATTTTTGAAGTAAATGGGGGAGAGAAAAAAGGCGAAGGGAAGCCTTCACTGAAATGGAACGGTGGTTCTGGAAGTAGACAAACAACTAAAAAAGGTTTTATGCAGTTCATTGATGATTGGCAAGAGACAAGAACCTTCACAGCTGCACTTGAGAAAGTTGAATCCTGGATTTTCTCTCGGATAGTTGAGTCAATATGGTGGCAGGTGAAAAACATTATAATTTAATTAGATGCATGTAGTTCAATGATAAGGCCATGTCATGGTTAAAAGGAAATAAAACACTACTTGTCAAAAAAATTTGAAATAAAATTCTACTGTTCAATATGCTACAGGTTTATGTTAGGTTAAATTTTCATATATATTTTTTACTATATGTGGCTTGCTGTGATTTCCTCTTTTGTGCTGACTAACTTCTTCTGGTTTCAGACCTTAACTCCTAATATGCAATCTCCAGTCGAGGATTTGAATACTAATAAAACCCCTGGGAGGTTACTGGGACCAGCATTAGGCGATCAGCAGCAAGGCAGCTTTTCTATTAACCTATGGAGAGATGCTTTCCAAGATGCTTTTAAAAGGCTTTGTCCTGTTCGAGCAGGGGGGCATGAATGTGGTTGCTTGCCTGTTTTGGCAAGAATGGTATGCAATATTCAACATCTCATCCACTGTTTTCAGCTTCAATTTATTTTGCATATGGAATATTAGCTCAGCCACCAAAATTTTTCCATATTTCTTTTCTTTTAGCAGGATAATAGTTCAGCATTTTTTGCTTCTGTTGTTAAATTCAATCTTATATCTGTAATTAGGTCATGGAACAGTGTGTTGCCAGACTTGATGTGGCCATGTTCAATGCTATTCTGCGCGAGTCTGTCCATGAAATCCCAACTGATCCCGTATCAGATCCTATAATTGATTGCAGGGTTATACCTATTCCAGCTGGTGATTTGAGCTTCGGATCTGGTGCACAGCTAAAAAATTCTGTATGTAACATACACACTCAACTTCTGGGCATAAACAAAACATATTCACTTCAGTGTCATTAGTTCTCTCATTTTATTAGAAAGCCTAATAGAAATTGGCTGCTTTTATTAGTGAATAATCTAGCCATCTCACCTACAGCTTTTATAGAGGGGCAATAAAATATAGTTTCAGTTGAATTACCATTTCCTGGAAGGTCATTATGAATTTATAAGGTATTGGCTACAAATTCTTGTTGCATTGTTATGCAATATACTGCTCTTTATTTTGGACAAAATTGGAGGAAGCAACTCCCAACATAAGAGGGTAAAAAAATTCCCCTAGCACAGATGAAGAACAAGACATATTTAGGGGAGAACATTATTCCCTCTGGAACAGTTGAAAATACTAGGCTGCAGATCATGTACATTGGAGATCCTTTTTTTCCCTCCATTAAACATAGACAATTGAACCAGAAACTATCAAGTTGGAACTTCCAACTTAACAATGGAGCCTTCTATAGAAAATGGGTTTCAGATGGAAACTTAAATATTTTTCACTTGTGATCTTTTCCAAACAAGCCAACTGTTTAGTGTCTACAGTTATAGGGAAAACAAGGGTGGGGTTTCTTTTATCTATATTTGCCCAATGCTAAGGGACACATCATCGTAGCTATTTCTGTTTGAAACCCGTGTCGCATGGGGAATTGCTTCTAAATAGTCTTCATTTGTTTCTAGGAAAGTCGTTTTGTGCCTAAAATTAAAAGCGATTTTCCCTGCAGCATAACAACCATACAGTTGGAAAACTTTATTCATTGTGTCATTGCCATTTTAAATTTTACAAAATCACATTACAGTTTTCCATTTTTTTCCCCAAAGTGAAGAGAAGCATATCAACCACTTCAGCTTGTCATTGTTACTGGACCTCATCTGTGTCACATGTAGTAGCTAGAGGAAATACTTGATCCATATTTTCCGGTGCACAAACCAATAAGGAGAAATAGTTCATCATGTCATGCACATGGTTAGACTGTAAAGTGTAAATTGAACACAAATCACCATGTAGTGAGTTTCTTCTTCAGGTAGGTTGTTGGGTCTTCTCACAAGTGAGACTAACACTAGTTATCTAGTGCTAGTGTAGTACTATTGGCAAATCAGTTTACAGTGGTGCAACATAGCACCCTTTTGCATGATGTAATAACTTCTATTGAATTATTGTTATTCTTGCTTAACTTGGTTCCTCACAATCATCTGTCTTCTTTTGAGTTTTTAAATGCTTATACCTTTACATGTTAAATGAAAGATTTTTTAGGGAGACAAATATATAAAAAAGAGCTCTCTCCCTCCTCTCCTCCCACTTTTAGGAGGAAAGAATATGGTCAGCCTAGAGGGAAAGTCAGCTCCGCCACCCCACCCCCACCCCAAATCTCTTGCTTTCTTTCCCCTTTCTTTCTTAAACTACGGAAATACCATCCTTCGCTCCTTTTCTTATTCCTTTCCTCTCCTCTCCCCTCCACTCTTTCCTCCTACCAACGGAGACCATAAGGGGGAATCTAGATCTGTGAAGATGAGATTTAATCTCTTTTTTTTTGCCATAGCATTTGAAGGTAAATGTTCACATTTTGAATGTAGTTAAAGAATTGAATCTATTTGAATTGTGAGATATAACTAGTCCACTAGTAGGATATCACACGGTCAAAAGTCGTACATGCACCATGTCATGAGTTTCTTCTGAAAGGTAGGTTGTTGGTTTCCTCGTGAGCTCTTCAATTTGAAGGATTGAAGAGTCAATTCCTAGGGAAAGGAGTGGGTCTTTCTCCCCTTACTGTTTGCTAGCTGGTACATTTAATATATATATTTTTTCCACGTTGGTAAATTTACTATGCTTCCTTGTAATCATTTGTTCTATTTTCTGGGTTGGTGGTTGGGAAAGATCATTTGAAGTTCTTTACTTGCTGATATAGTGGTTTGTGAAACTCTAAAGCTCTATTTGATATATGAAGGATTGGAGAGCCATTCCGAGGGAAAGGAATGGGCCTTTCTACCTTACTGTTTGGTTGATCACGAAGGAAATGAGCAAGAGATATTTCAACATTTTAGCATTATACCATCTACATGTTATATGGATGTAAAAAAGAGGTGGAGCTCTTTCTGACTTTCCCATATCTCCTTCCACTTTTGGGAGGAAAGAATATGGTCAGCCTAGAGGGAAAGGCTGGTCCCCTTCTCTTCCTATCCTCCCCCTTTCCCTTCTGCTAAAGCATGGGAATACTACTTTTCCCTCCTTTTCTCATTCCTCTCCTCTCCCTACCATTTCCCTCCTACTGGTGAACCATAAGGCGGCATCTGCAAAGATGTGATTTGTTCTGTTGTTGTTTACCATGGCATTTGAAGGTACCCGTTCGTGCTTTAAATGTTTTGTTAAAAAGAGGGGGGTTTTCTCCCCCCGCATACCCCAAAGGAAAAAAAAAGGGAAATCCAGGAACCAAAAAGTTGAAATAAGAATCATGGCTGCTAATGGCAGTTTCCCCTTTCTTTCTTATGTAGCAAATCCAAATATTTATTCCACCTTCATGCCAAAGTCCAATCCATGCTCATTTAAGTGCCAATGGTTCCTTCAAATGTATTAAAAAAATGAATAACGATCTCATTACTGTGAGGATTTCTGAATACATCAATTGTAGGTCTGATCAAACTCATGTCAGCAAAAATGTAGAAAAGTTAGGTGTTCAAAGCTGTCCTTAACCATGATTCCCCCTATGACATTAAAAGGATATTGTTACTTATGTATATGTAGTCATGCATTAAAGTGTTATAATACTAGGAAGTTACTACCTTTGCAGGTTGGCAATTGGTCTAGATGGCTTACTGATCTGTTTGGCATGGATGCTGATGATGCTCTGAAAGAGAATGAGCACAGTGGTGAGGATGTTGACAAGCAGAGTGGAGATGCTGAACCAAAATGCTTCCATCTTCTTAATGCCCTGAGTGATCTTTTGATGCTTCCAAAAGACATGCTCATGGACAGATCAATCAGATCAGAGGTCCACTACAATTTCAGCACATTTATTTTAAAATACATGCATTCATGTTCCCTTAGTAAACCTCTGATTTCATTCATCATGTTTGTAGGTATGTCCATCAATTAGTCTTCCGCTGCTTAAACGGATACTCTGCAACTTTACTCCAGATGAGTTCTGCCCAGATCCTGTCCCAGGCGCTGTGTTAGAGGCACTAAATGCTGAGGTATTTGTTACCTTTCAAACCTCTCTCAACCGTGATAAAAAAAAAATGTTGAACATCATTTCGGCTTAACCATCTTAGTAGGCTCTAGAGCTTTTCAACTTAGGTCACCGTCCACTAGAGGAATTTTTTTTTGCTGGGAATCTTGGAAATATGTCAATAACATAAAGTATCTCAACTAAGCAAACCCTTAGATCCCAATAAAGCCACTTAGTGCAAATAAAACCAAAAGATTAGGTTCGATCTAGTCTATCACTCCCAGCACCCTCAATTGAAGGGGAACACACTGGGTAATGACCCTTTTAATTACAAGAATCATTCCACATCTCCATTAAGCAATATCTGCAGCATTATTAAAAGATACTTCTCTTAAAAGAACCACCTTCAATACTTGGTTTATCATACATGAATCCTTCAGACATTTAGTTCTATCCATGTCTATATCTATGTTAAATACGACAGGCATCATATGTTGAGCAAAACGATATGATGATATTAGCTTTTCTCAGTGTAAGTCTGTCAACTGTGATCTGTTTTATGGCCAAGAGATTCCAATATGTAGTTAACAATCTGTGTACAGGGAAGAGATGCTTATAGTGGCCCAAATGTGCAGAGTTGAAATTACATGCTTAATTACATGGCACCAAAGAACATCAATTTGTTTTCGAGGTTCATGCTAATGGTCTAACCTCCTGTTATTATACTGGCAAAATCTTGTATTATGTAACAGTGAAATAATGAAGAAAACACAAATAACTGCCTTCCTAATGTAATCGACTCCTATTAAATATATCCCCCTAGAAGTTTTAAGATATTTCTTTTGCTTTTTGGACTGGGAAATTAACAAAATTAATCTGAGGTGTGATTTTTCCACTTGTTCAGTGTATCATAGAGCGCAGATTGTCGGGAGTCTCCGCCAGTTGCTTCCCCTATAATGCTGATCCGGTTGTCTACACCCCTCCTTCCCCTTCGGATGTGGCAGAGAAGGTTGCAGATGCAGGAGTGAAATCTCATTTGGCTAGGAATGCATCTCTTATTCAGAGGAAGGGATATACCAGTGATGAAGAACTGGAGGAACTGGATTCTCCTCTAACATCCATCATCGACAAGTTGCCGTCATCTCCAACTCTAGCTGCCAATGGAAATGGGAAACATAGGGACCAAACAAGTTACATTGGTGCAAATGCAAGGTATGAACTCCTCCGTGAAGTATGGTAGCGCGAAATCCTTCGTGAAGTATGGTTGGTGTGATGCTACTGCGAATTTTATGTATATTAATGGTTTTTGTATGAAAGAAAAAGTGAATAGGAGGTGAAGAATAGTGAAAATTGCGAGGGGACAGTTTTTAGTGTATTCTCGAACATTGCCCAAAGCTACAAGTTTTCTTGTATATTTTATGGTCTGTATTTACACTTGAAAAGACTCAATTGCTTGTAATAAGTGTCTTCTCATTGAAGACTGTATGATTTCTTTCTTGAAAGGGACACACATACACAAATGAACCCTACTTATGATTATTACTAGGTCCTCTCTCTCGGAAAATGCTCAATTCATGTTTTATTCATCAATTCTGGATCATGCCTTTAATAGTTTAATATTTGAACACGCGTTTTGAAAATTTCATGAATGATTATACCAAAATCGAGTGATTAAAATTAGGGCTGTAATTTGGGCCGGTTAGAGGTACAACTCGGGTTCAATTATATATATCAAATGTTCAACCCTAATCCAATTCATCTTTAAATTTTTAAATTCAAGTTAGAAAGTCGGGCTAATTCGGGTTATGTATATCGTCAATCTCAATGTTAAAAATTTAAAATGATCTTTAATAAGTTTCACATTAGATTGCTTTAAACACACAAAAAATTAAGAACTTAATGCAAATTTTTAAAAAATTACAAACAAATTTTTAGGAAATTAATTATCCAAAGTGTTAATATATAATAAATTACAATTTAAAAAAAGGAAGTTGAAAAGAAAAAAGTTATCATAATTTGAATATTATATATAATATATTTAAAATAAAAAAATGTATAAAAATAATATTACAATTTGAGTTCAAGTTGAGCTCGAATTGTTGGCAACTCAACCTTAACCTATGTTAGGAATTGTAGAGTTTGATTATACTGTACACTTTAGCTCAACTTTGCAAATTCAACTTCACTGTAAGTTGGCAGGAGGCAGTGCTCCTTTGCCTGGAAGGTGGGGGTTTGGGGGCTTGCCCCGACCCAAATTTTTTAGAAGGGTATTTTGGTAATTTCACACTTTGTTATGTAGCCCTAGGAGGTGCCTATATATACCGTCTAAATTCTATGTAATTGTATCCCGTTTTTCTCATCATAGTGAAAACCCTGCAACACCAAGGACGTAACCCTAGATTTTGGGTGAACCTTGTTAATTTGTGTGTCTTTGCTTGTATGTTTGATTTTTTTTTTGTTAATTTTCGTAACAGTCCAATCCTAATTAAGTTCGGATTGAGGTTTTTTAACCTAAGCTCAATCATAATTGTAAAAATAGTTGTTTAAATTCGTAAAAAATCTCACTTAGCTCGAATTGAGTTCGGGTTGCAGAACCTAAGTTGCCCCCTAATTAAAATCAATGCCAAAAAATAAGAATTTTATATCGGATTTTGATAGTTTCAATATCTCCAAGGGTGAAAGTGACTTTTGCCTGCACAATCTGTTGACTTTTTCATCCTCTCTATAAAAAGAAACCAAGTATAGATGATGCTGGGCCAATCGTGAACTCGATAAGTTCAAGAAATTTTGTTGTGTTAGACTCGGACTCACCACTATGGGTTTAGTTTACAGGCCTCGGCCCAAACATATAACAGTTATTGGTTGGTCCGATAATTGTTAAAACAATATTGACTAGGATAATGATTTATTAAAGTTAGTGATATGCGTAGTCAACAGGTTTGGATCCACAATTATTGAAATTGTATATTTTGTAACGCCACTGTCGACTTTTGGCTAACTAGAGACTCTATGAGGAGGTCACTCGATCTCGTACTACTTTCCGCGAGACATACTTAATTACAAAATTCTGATAAGAATGAACATATTATATATATATATATATATATATATATATAAAAATATAAAAGATAATGCTACTCAGGCAGAAATATTAGGTAAAATTCATAGGCAGAAATTTTTAGAACCATCGGATGCATGTGGTGAGTGTATGTGGTAGGGCCTACTACATACATCCAATGGTTCTAAAAATTTCTGCCTATGAATTCTGCCTGAGTAGCATTACCCATATATATAATACTTTACTTTCACTTATCTAGACGATATATTGTGAAATTTATAACTATAGTAACTCACCTACTGTCTTGCATTAGGGCTGCAACTCGGGCGGGTTGGACGGGTTAGAGGTACAATTTGGGCTCAATCCTACATATGAAATGTTCAACCCTAACCCTACTTTCAACCCTAACTGCTCAATCCTAGCCCAACCCATCCTTAAATTTTTAAATTCGGGTTGAGATTTCGGGTTAGAAAGTCGGGTTAATTCGGGTTATCTATATCACCAATCTCCATATTGAAAATTTAAAGTGATCTTTAATAAGTTTCATATTATATTACTCCTAAACACACACAAAATTAAGAAATTAATGCAAATTTCTAAAAAATTACAAACAAATTTTTAGGAAATTAATTATCCAAAGTGTTAACATACAATAAATTAAGATTTAAATAAAGAAAGTTTAAAAGAAAAAGGTTATCATAATTTGAATATTATATATAATATATTTAAAATAAAAACTATGTATAAAAATAATATTACAATTCGGGTTCAGGTTGGGCTCGAGTTGTTGACACCTCAACCCTAATTAAGTTCGGGTTGAGATTTTTCAACCCAAGTTCAACCCTAATTGTAAAAATAGTTGCCCAAGCTTGTAAAAAATCGAGTTGGGCTCGAGTTGAATTCGGGTTACCTAACCCAAGTTGCACCCCTATCTTGCACCCATCCATAGATGTTGTCACAATTGGACCCCTTTAAAGCCCAACGTTCCGTTAGCACACTTTCGATCGGACTTTGACTCAGATACCATTTGTAACGTTCCACTCTATTACGTTTAAGTGTGCGTAGTTGAGAGTAGTACCAAGATGAGTGGCCGCCTAAAAGTGTTTGATTCGAGAAAATCAAAAACTAATAATATTGTATCGGATAGGGTGAAGTGTTACATAATTAGTCAAATACAATAATACAATTTATTCTTACAAAATATGATTAAAAATTAGTGTTAAAAAAACATAAATCTTAAAAATATGCATATATTCGTAAATGAGTATAATACAAATACTAAAAATAAAATTCATGATAAAAAAATATGGTAACATTTATATATATTACAATAATTACTATTTTTATAGTATTTTGTTAATTTTTCAATCATATTCCATTATTAAGCCCTAAATTATAGATTTTAAACTGTGTTTTGAAAGTCACAAGAAATTAGGCAGAAGTAACATAAATCTTATCCTGTATTTGCTGGGCCAACATAGGAAAATGGTGTCTGAGGTGGTTCGATCCACCGTGTCACAGCAGTTTCTTGTCCGCCCTCAGTTCTTTCTTTTTTATTGGTTTGAGAATTGAAATGGCAACGATCTCTCTCTCATATATCGACTCTCCTCGATTCGCACACCTACTCTTCCATATTTCTTTGTTATCTATTTTTCGTAGTTTATAACTAATCTTTGAATGTTAATGTTCAATGGATTCATCAATCTTTTTGTTCTTTGCTCATGTTTAAATCTTTTATACTGACTACCTCGTCAGATCTAATTGGTCATTGCAGATTAGAACTTTTTGTCCCATTTTTTTGTTACCATTGATGAATTGGATCTAATTTGTCTTCTGGGGTCGTTTGGATTGTGGGTTTTTGTGCACAAATTAGGATTTTTTTTTTTTGGTTGTAAATTTAAGGCTTCATCTAATATTTTCTTATCTAGGTTTGTTCCAAATTGATATAAAAACTGATTAAAAATCCCAGATTTTTGGTGTTTGAATTGGCGGGTCTGTCTGAAATATGGTTACAGTCAATCTTGGAATGCTCCATCATGTGTTGGACCATGTATATGGTGCATTTGTTCACAGAACAAAGATAAGCCCACCATTCTTTTCAAGAGGATGGGGTGGTACAAAGCTTGATCTTTTGGAGAGATTGATCAAGCAGCTGTTTCCTGATTTTGAAGGTCAAAACTGGCCACCCAATTTGGTCCAACCCATCTGGAGAACAGTCTGGGAAACTAAGACTGCTTGTCTAAAAGAAGGTACTTTTAGGACTCCTTGTGATGAACAGCTTCTCAGTGCATTGCCTCCTGAGAGTCACAATGCAAGGGTTGCTTTCCTCGTCCCAAAATTTGTGCCGCCGCAGAAAATGGCCTGCGTGGTTCATCTTGCAGGTAACACGGTAAATCTTTAGCTTATAGCTGGATGGAGTATTGGATTATTTTTCTACTTTCATTTTTTTTTTTAATTTTTTGGATCTGCTAAATTGAAAGTTAACTGATAAATAGATACTCAGAGTTTGGGCTTTTTACTTGCTCTGCAATATTTAATAGAGAATCTGATTGAGGTAGGTGTTTGTATTCTCTTGTTCGTTAATTTGTTTCATAAAAGGATTTTAATGTTAATTGGTGACATTGTAAATGATATATTTCTACCTGTTTTTAAGTTGATGTTTTCGAGTGTTTAGATTGTCATTCAAACGGTTGAAAATTTGAAGTTCGGGATTAATTTTCAGTCTGCAGGTCTATGTGAGAATTTAACTGAGGTGTTCATTTTTTTTTTCTTTCTTATTTGCCTGGAAAAAAGTTCAATTTTTGACTTGTAACATGGTCAATCATTAGCTTCTACCTGGCTTGAGACATTGTTATTAAGTTGAGGTCTGGATTGCCATCTGATAATGAAAAAATTGAAGTTTCAACAAAATGAATTCAAGCATTGAAATATTTGTTACCTATCTGTTTCAACAGAGAATTCAAATGAGTTGATTCGTTTTTGTGGTAATTTGTTAGCTTAACTTGTTGGACATTGGTAGAAAGATGAGGTTTATCATTTTAGATCCTTCTCTAGCGACGTCAACCAATTTTCTTTTTGTTTGGCAAGGTTTTATTTTGTATTATTATTATTATTATTTTTTCTGTTTGCTAATTTGTCTCAAAGAAGTTGTACTCAATATATATATATATATTTGCCTCAAAGAAGACTAACTAGGGAAATTAGTAAATCTTTAGCATCTCTCCTGTTTGAGAGGTGGATTTATAAATTGGTCGGATTTCATACCTTTTTTATTTGGGAAGACAAAGTTGATTGCCATTCAATTGTTTGAAAATGAATGACTTCCAAATTTCAGTGTAAGTTTATTGTTTCAGGTTTGTCTAGTTTGTAATGACTTAAACTCTGTCCCTTCATGTTCAGCTTGTTAATTTTTCCACATAATTGGTGCCCAGAGAAAACTGCATGGTAAGTACAATGAGAGCAAGGGTTAGCTAAGATGATCCTTGAAATCAACATGCCATATTGGTAGTCAGATGTTATGGGCGCTAGCGTCCTGCTTCCCCAAGTAGTTGGGATTAAAGCTAAGTTGTATGACCTAAATCTGAAGGCCGTATTCAAATAGATTCCATTTACATAGCTAGGCATTAAAATTTGTTCCATCTATCACCAATTATGTTTTAGCCCTTTGACTCGTGAAAATTGAATTGTCCCATTGTCGTTTTGGTTTTTCGAATGTTGGGGGACATAATACGTAGTATAAAAGATTATTGTCTGGGTTGTTGCTTTTACGATTTGCTTCCTTGTTCGAAGGAGAAGGAGTTGAGGTTGTTCCTCAACCATGGATTGAATGTTTGAATGATTTCTTTAATTGCATGACACATGTTCTGCTGTCTCCCCTTTCACAATTTCTCCCTCCTCTAATTAGAGAACTAAAGTTGGTGTCATCGTTTCTGATTGAATATCTGCTGGAGAACGTTCCTTGATCATAAAATGGGTCCAATCGTGTTCTGCAGACCTGCCTTCTTGACATCTTGGTTTGGACCCAATACATTCCTACATGTGGGAGATTATCCAATATGCATGTGTGCCTCCTTTTTACTTGCTTTGAAAATTTTTCTTAAACATATGCAATTAGATTTTATTGCAGATGATATACAATTTTGCAACCTATTTGTGCATTTTAATATTTTAGATGTTTATTTATGTGTAAAACATTTTTTATGAGCCAAAATGGCAATTTATGCCTTTTAAATAATAAAATATGTTGCTTTGTCCTCCTCAAGTTCACTCTTGAGATCTTCTTACAGATTAGTTTATGATTTCTGAATTATTCTGGACAGCAAATAATTCTAAACTTTTAGTATGCCACTTTGGGTATCACTTTATATGTAACCTGCCAATTCATTAAAATTTTGAAACAAAGATTGAATAATTTTTTTTGGGTAGATTGTACTTCAAATCATTCGCAGAAATCTGTTCTCTACAATGTCAAGTTAAAGCAAATTTGATACAATAAAGAGTTCTTCTTTCAGGCACTGGGGACCATACATTTGAGCGGAGATTGCGTCTTGGTGGACCGTTATTGAAGGAAAACATAGCAACCATGGTGCTTGAGAGGTGAGGGGCCAATTTTACAATGTCAGCTGCTTTTTCAAGGTCAAAGTAAATTTTTTAAAGACTCCATGTAATCTTGTGGTTTGTGATCTAAAATTGGATACATTTTGCAGTCCTTTCTATGGACAAAGGCGTCCAGTGCTGCAGCGTGGTGCTAAACTCTTGTGTGTTAGTGACTTGCTGTTATTGGGAAGAGTCACCATTGAAGAGGCTCGTAGTCTTTTATATTGGTTAGACTCCGAGGCAGGTTTCGGCAAGATGGGTGTTTGTGGACTTAGCATGGGTAAAAACTCAAACCCTGTCCTTGATTGTTAAGGCAATTAGGAATTCAGGATTTTCTGACCGTTCTTCAGCAATTCAAAGAAACGGAATTTTTTCACCAACTTGAAATCAGGATTTTACATGCATGCTTCTTGTTGCTCCAGAAATGGAATTGCTTTAAAAGCTAAACCTATATATATATATATATCCGAATTTCAACTCTCAATACTTTTCTTCTTGAATGCAATTACAACTCTCAATATTTTTCTCTTGAATGCAATTATTTATGAAATTCAATGGAAGAAAGAATCATGTTCAAATCAGTGAAGGCTAATACATATATGACTATTTAATATTTGTTTGGTGAAGGGAAAGATATATGTAACCTTTTAGAAAGAGGGATGTTGGTTTAAATGGTGCCCCCATTTGGCAAATTCTAAATGCAAGATCTTTGCTAGTAGGAGCTTCTTCTCTCTTGAGCGGGTTTATTGTGAATTGCATCTCAACATAGGTCTTCATGGTAGTTTTTGTCTAGGTTCGAGTTCTGCAAGATGGCTGTCTTAGATTTTCCCTTTGTTGCTATTCTTTATTTGGACTGGATCTCCTCCTTGCATCTCAACATGGGTCTTCGTGGTAGATGTTGGTTTAAACGGTGCCTCATTTGGCAAATTGCATCTCAACATAGGTCTTCGTGGTAGATGTTGGTTTAAATGGTGCCTCATTTGGCAAATTGCATCTCAACATTGGTCTTCGTGGTAGATGTTGGTTTAAATGGTGCCTCATTTGGCAAATTCTAAATGCAAGATCTTTGCTAGTAGGAGCTTCTTCTCTCTTGAGGGGGTTTATTGTGAATTTCATCTCAACATAGGTCTTCGTGGTAGTTTTTGTCTAGGTTCGAGTTCTACAAGATGGCTGTCTTAGATTTTCCCTCTGTTGCTATTCTTTATTTGGACGGGGTCTCCTCCTCTACATCTATGCTCTCTCCTAGTAATATTTATTATTATTATTATTTTGTTAATTAGGAAAGGGAAATAGAAAAGATGCAGTGTGTGAAATGTGAATATTTTTGTCATATACAAGCATTTTAACATATATGCATAGAATACTTTTTCCCCCAAAAATATGATGCTTCTATGGTGTTTAGGCGGAGTACATGCTGCTATGGTTGGATCTCTGCACCCAACCCCTATTGCTACTCTCCCATTTCTCTCTCCCCACTCCGCTGTTGTGGCATTCTGTGAAGGGATATTAAAGCATGCCACTGCATGGGAGGCATTAAGAGAGGATCTTGCCCTGCATGAGGCTGCAATGACGCTCGAGGAAGTAAGAGAGCGGATGCGAAATGTGTTGTCTCTCACAGATGTCACACGCTTTCCAATTCCCAAAAACCCCAATGCTGTTATATTTGTTGCTGCTACTGTAAGTACCAGATTACACTTCTACCATAAGAATCTTACTCTGAGAAGAATAATAGTTGTTGGACAATTATCCATAAGGCTTTTACCAATTATACCAAAACTATTTTCTTTAATGATTTTGTTGCTTCCATTATTTTATCATTCTTAAAGTTGGTTTAAGTTACATTTTTGTTTCCTCAACTCTTCCACACATACGCAAACTATTTTTTGAAGTTAAATTTCATTAACATCTAACATGTATTTATGTCATGCATTGAAAGAAAGCGTACACATGTTTCTTAGAAAGACCGATTTTCTCTTTTTATATTTACTTTGTTAATTGTGATTTGGTCTATTAAAGCCACCTATCTGAGCCTTGGGCTCTCAAGTCACGTGTTCATGTATTTTATATTGTGTGGACAATGAAGGATCTTTTTAGGGAACTTTACTTTTCTCCACATTAAATTCCCCCGTTATCTCAGTGAATCTTTTGCCACGTGGACTGGTATTTTGTTGATCAAGAGTTCCAGCCATAGCAGTGTACCACTCCACTTTTTACTAATGAAAACTTGAATCTAGAAAATGCAATTGGGGCACTCGTGTCAATTCTTGAGCCATTAAAAATGTTAAAAGAACTTCAGATGCCTACTCTGTCATATGGTTCATATTAAGCATAAAACCTAGTTTTTCATTTGGACTCACATGTGATGCTTGCCTTTTTTCCATTTTTCGAAAGTTCTGTTTTGTAACAAAATTAGACTTTATAATTGTTCTTTACAACGATTTTTTTCAGGATGATGGATACATCCCAAAACACTCGGTGATGGAGCTTCAAAGAGCTTGGCCGGGATCGGAAGTGAGGTGGGTCACTGGCGGGCACGTCTCATCATTCCTCCTCCACAACGGTGAGTTCCGCAAGGCAATTGTCGACGGGCTCAACAGATTAGAGTGGAAGGAGGAGCCTCCCTTTTGACGGTGGCATAGCCTGTGAAGAAGTGACCGCATTAACACTCACTTGGTAATTGATATTCTTCTTCACCCCTAATTTTTTTCACCGAATCTGTAAATTGGATTTTACTGATGTCTCAAAAAACCCCAATAAGAAATGAGAGGGGGTTTGTGTAACTGTTTTTATGTTCATTTGTGTTACTCAGAAAGGAAAAAAAAAAAAAGAACATAAATAATGTGAGTTTGGAGTAACAATAAGATGGTGAAGTTAATGATTGTATATCTTTATTTTCTAAACTTGGTTTGCTTCAACAGTTATGGATTCAATTTTGCTGCAGCTGATGAATCATAGGTTAGTGTTGAGCCCTGTCGCTAGTTTCACTCATTTTTGTGTGGGAGAAGAGAGTGGGGAGGTTGGAAAAGTATGTCAAGAAAACACTTGTGATCTTAAAATAGGAGGATATGATCTTTATTCTTTATTAGCATGGAGCAATTCAATTTTAGAATCATCATATATAATAGTTACATGTTTTTATGAGGGAATTCGTTTGACCTAAGAGTGCACCTTGAACAACCATCAAGTATCTGAGATGGAGATGGAGATGGAGATTGAGAGCTGATGCAGAAAATAAGCTTTCCTTGTACATTATGGTGGCTGTAGACACTGGGTACTGTAGGAATTCAGTTATATCAAAATAAGGACCAAAGTTGGGTCTCATGGAAAAGTAAGCAAATTTACTTTAGATATTGAAGTTTGACTGCACACAATTCAAGTTACATGGCCTAGTAAGAGGGATGGCAATGGAGCGGGTCGGGTTTTCGCTTCCTGTCCCTGTTTAGCTTTTGCAACCCCAAATCCGTCCAAAACCGATTAGCAATTTTTCCCTCCTACCTTGCTCCCGGCCTCTTTAATTTTTCCCCACTCCGCACCATTTAAATTTTCATTCAACATTTTTCTTACTTTTTTCACTTAAAATTTAAAAGGTGAATATAAATCGAACAACTTTTGTACATAAATGTACACAAATGCCCTCTGTAATACAACTTTTAAAACAGAGCAAAACATTTTGAAATTACAAACTAACTAAGCACCAAACAGGGCAAGGACACGTCACGTCCAGCACCTCTCACCAAAGTTTCATCTCCAAAATAAATATATTGCAATAGAAAACAGTCTTCTAGCAACTCTATCTCTTGAACCAACCTACTAGATCCTAAAAACAAGAAGACACATTTTACCTAACCATTGTATTAGAAAATAATTAATAAAAAAATTAATTTTTTCTGCCCACACATCAGAATCTATCACTTCATTTCACTAAATACAAATTAGAAAATAATTATTAAATAAAAAGAATAAGAGGAAGAGGAAGAAGAATAAGAGGGAAAATAACATTGACCGAAGCCGGTTGACAAGATCTGCCAAATACAAACAAGTTCATAGAGTTCAGGAAGAAGAAGAAAAAAAGAGAGAGAGAGAGAGAGCTTATTAGAGCTTGATGATGGTCGGCGAGGAGCTTGATGATGGCAAATAACGGTAAGGTCGTGAGGGTGAAGGAGTTTGCGTGTCTTGAGTATGAACGGCGTATTTGTGAATGTTGCGTGTGAGCTTGAGAGAGAAGAGATGAGAGAAAGATAAATCCTAGGATTTAGGCTAATATATATATATATATATATATATATATATATATATATATATTTAGGGCTAGGGTTTCTTTTATATATTATATATATAATACTTATATATATATATACTAAACGGAGCGGGGCGGATACCCGTCGGGGTAGGAGCTTATCCCACCCCATCTCGAACTCGCGCAAGTTATTTTCCCTAAATTCCATCCCCTCCCAATTTTCTTAAACGGTTCTATAAATAGGTTTTAAACGAGGTAATCCGGTGTGGATACCTGACGGGGTGGGGCAAATTGTCATCCCTACCTAGTATCACTCATTTCTTCTCATTAACAGAAAAATTACAGTCCAATTGATGATACAAGACCAATACAAACGACCAAGTTCATTGTTTTTCTTTTCCCTTCAAATTCTCTTTTCTTGGTAGTTTTTCCATCCATCACTAAATGAAAATTTGATTCTGACCTCCTACCTCTAGTGTTCTTATTGAAGAGACACAATTTAATCTATGTATGTTTTATAATTATTTAGAGACTTTAGCAACTAAGTTAGAGGTCACGATTAACCTAAGTTTATGGTGCAGTGACATTTCCTCTTCTTTCAAATAGAAAGACGGAGGGTTCAAATCTTCCAAGAGTACTCTCTTCTTTGTCAAGAAAAAGAAGAAAAAAAGTTAGATGTTCAGTTTTAGTTGATGAACCAAAATTACAAATACAACTAATGAAAATAAATACCACCCTAGTGATACATCTTCATATGTATATGAGTTAGGGTTACGGTTTGAGGGGTGAAGGGAACGAGGATTGGAGAGGAAGAGAGACAGAGTGATGCCATTGGAGAAGAAGAGGGGTTTTGCTTCGCTCGTTTGGAGTTGTTTGAGAAATTGTGCTTCTCATTCCAGTTCTACCAATTAACCCATTTTTAATGGGTCTGATCCACTTTTAATTTTGGGACACGTGTTATTTTTTTATTTGACCACAACACCGGTTAGAAGGAAGTTTTTTCTGTCGTCAACTTTGTCTTCCAAAATTGAAGGTTGAGGGTTCATGTCCCCTTACCCTGGGGCAAAGTGGGTGTAAGTGAGTTTCTTGTCAAGGTAAAATAATAATAATATAAATTGATTCAAAGGCGGTTTCTTGTTGGGTGAATTTTAAACCTTTCAAAATTTAACCTTCCGAGCTCATCCCACCCATTGACTGATCCAATACCTGGTTTTTCCTATTTTGGAAATTGACATTTAATGGATTCAATGTCTTCGAAATTCAAAGATGCTTTCAAATTATTGATAATTTAACCAATTGAGCATTCAAAAATGTGTTTATTTTAGCTCCATCATTCAAAACACTTCTTGTCACGACTGTATTAGGTTTACTAATAGAATACTCCATTCCTTGCATAAAAAGAAAGGCGCTTCTTCAAAAGTTTGTCCAATTTTCCCTCTACATTTTACTATCAATTCAAAGAAAGCAAGGAAGGCACTGTCAAAAGCAACTGGTTTTCATACATCAGAATGTCATTAATTATTAGGAAAAAGTTACAATGAGAGTGCTTTTGCATGAATTTGTGTCCTCATATGCTGAAATGAGTGTGCTGTGACTTTGAGAAGATCTATAATCGCACTGCGTAACTGGCATATCTCAGCCGTGTATACAACCCAAATAAAGAGAATGAGCTCAGAGAGAGAGAGAGAGAGAGAGATGCATTATTGGGTGGGTAACCTTACACATCAAAGGACTACATGCAAAGAAAGACTAGAAGAACCAGTTTGCTGCTAAGAGGCGTCGTTGGGTGGATCACCAAATCAATGTTGATGATATTATATAAGGTAAATTACAATGACCTTTTCTAAAATTTGGTCTAATTATATTCGATATCAAATTAATGAATTTTGTTACAATGACTCTCCTGAGATTTGCTCCGTTAAACAAAAACTTTCTCTGTCCAAAATTCCATTAGTTTTGTCAAAAAAATTTAGGGTAAATTACATTAACCGCTCCTGAGATTTGGCTGTGCACGATAGTTGTGGTGCTCGTGTTTGCTCGGTAGTAGTAGTTCATGGCATAGTAGTCATGAGTGGTGGGTCTAGTCTGTGGCATGGCAGTGGTCTTGGTGTGGTGTCGATGAGGGTGATGATGGCAGTTAGGGTTGTGCGCGCGCGCGCGCACACACACAAATATAATAATAATATTTACTATATATATAATATTTTAAATATTATTATATTAAATGGGCAAAAGTGTCATTTTATATATAAAAATATTTTAATTTTTATATCAATATAATATTAAGGGTATAATAAATATTTCATCCAAAAGTTAATGTCGGTTAGTTCATTTATGTTACAAAGAAGGTCATTATAACAAAATCAATTAGTTTGAAGCTAGATATAATTAGGTCAAATTTCAGTGGAGGTCAGTGTAATTTATCTTAAATTTGTTTGACAAAACTAATAAAATTTTGGATAGAACGGGTCTTTGTGCAAATCTCAAAAGAAGTCACTATAACAAAATTCATTAATTTGATATTGGATATAATTACGTGAAATCCCAATAAAGGTAAATGTAACTTAACCTATTATATAACATATGTAAAATATGTAGTTGATTGATGGTTTCGACAAAGCAATCATGTCAACTTAGTTAACTAGGAGATTTAATTTGGATCATGAGTTTTTTTATTTTTTTATTTTTTTCGTTTTATGTGGACTATGGGAGTATCGGTCTCTTAAAAAACTTTTTCTTAATCTACTCCCGGATACATGCACTTGTCATCTCACATGCACTTAAAACAATTAGTGGAAAAAAATTGAATGCTTTGAAGCGTATAATACAAGGAGGTAACACTAGCACCATTCTGATACCTTCTAACTGAGAATTTGTAGTCGAAAAAAAATTACTTCTACTAAAACGAACTCTCTTACAGGAAAAGTATAGGACTAAAATCACTCATTTACGATGGAGTCCACATATGTAAAAAGTCAATGATTTGTCGGATGAAACTTATCACCGAATAGGTTAATGATTTTTATGACGAAACTAATCACCAAATAAGTAATCTAATGCTTTATTTGGTACGTAATAATATAATGAAATGAGCATTCTATTAAAGTAAGAATAGAATGAGAACAAAAATGGAATGAAATGGTCATTCACATTCTATTGTTTGGTTTCAAACATGAAATGATACAAGAATAGAATGATAATTACATTATTTTTTGTAACTAGATTTTATTTTTTGAATGTTTATTAGAAATGGAATAATCATTCTATAGGTTAAGTAATAGAATGAATTTTTATTCTTTTTCATTTCAAAAGAATGATGCGAAATGGTCATTCTCACTTTAATTTTTTGTACCAAACAAAAGAATGGACCCAAAAAGTTAATATTGATATTTCATTCCATTTCATTGTTGCGTATCAAACATAACGTAAGATTTTTCATCCTTATAAAAGTATAATAAATGTATGAGTTCCGCTTACCCAATCTAATTTCTGATTTGATTCCTCATTCTGTGCCTATCATTACACCCGTGTAAAAAAAGAGTCAATAACTTACTCGACATGAATAGAAGCATTCATTTCTAATTCACGACACATTTCACCATTATTCGCAATATCATAGTAAAGATGTTCCTCTACGTGTACAAAAGAATTTACTTTTTCAAAGCACCAGACCAAGTAAATCGGATCCATATATTCTTTCAAGAATTCAGAAAGAAAAAAACAAAATTTCCCTATGAGAAAAGGTCATTGATAAATAGTTTGAGAACATAATACAATCCATATACACTTATAATTGTGCTGTAATTACTATAGGTTCATATATGTTTACAAACTTGGGGCTCATATATAGGCTCTAGTTTTGAACACATCGTATAAGATATTTTTTGTAATTTTGGCAAAGTTTTTTTACCTATTTATTGATAAATAGAATAGCAATATATATATAATAAAATAAAACAAATAGGTATATGTATCTCAAGTTCATGAGTCGAGTTTGAACTGACAATAGAAATCTGTAAAGCACAGTCTAACTTCTGTGAGTTGCGCGGTGCGAAAGCAGTTTAGTTAATTTAAAGTGAGATGCTAATCCTTAGACCTAGAGGGGGGTGAATAGATTATCTTGCCTAATTTTTATGATTGATTAATTATCCACAATTATTATCAATTAAGCATCCAAACCAATCACAAAATAAATAAAGCAAGTAAGAAAAAGTTAGAGATATACCAGGAATTTTACGTGAAAACCCAAGATGGAAAAAACCACAAGGGTGAGGCAGAAACCCCAGAGAAACCAATCCACTATCTCGAAGCAAAATACACCAGACTCTGTCCCAGACTCACACCCACTCCACTCTGATAAGAACTTGATGCGGAACACCTCAGGTTTACAATTGCGACAACACGTCCAACTGCTGCACACTCCCGGCTAACGTCACAATTCTTTCAGAAGGGTTGCTAAAAGAACACAAATACTCCGTAAGTATTTTGTTCCTTTCGTAGTGATCGTTTTTCTTCCTCTTCAGATAAAATCTTGTAGTTTGAAGGAACCACCTCTGCTGCTCTTGATCAACTTTTGTAGACTGATGATGTCTTGAAAATTCCGTTGATCAGATGAAGAAGAACATCACAACTTAAACACTCCGTGTATGTGTGCTCTCAAAAATAAAAATCAATGAAATAAATCATTGAGTTCCTCATCTCTCCCTTTTTGATTGAAGCATAAAGAGGTATTTATAAGGTTTATAATCCTTAGTCTACTTAGAAAACAAGTTTAAAACACTTAAAGGAAAGTTTTAGAGAACTTTTGGTTGACTAGAAAATCAATTCAGATCAAAAAAGAAATTTTCACACATGTCAGCTAAGTCGGACTGGTCCTAAAAATTGAGGACCGGTGGGACTTTTGTAGACACTTGAAAATTTCCAAGTCCTAAGCCCACCAAACTTCAAAACATAGTGTCCTCACTCACATACCTGTTCTAAGTGATGTCCTCATCAAATCCACGGTATTGAGACACCTTCCGTTCAGCTCCGAAGATCGAGACACAAGATCAAACAAAAATTACAACTCGATCAACAAGTTTTGACACCGAAATTTGCCAATTACAATTATATATCTCACAACTTCAATCTAAGTGCTGCTAGAAATGTCTCAAGTTGAAACATAAAGATTTCTAACCGACCCGTTTGCCATCCTAGAGGAAATTGAATTTCTAGACAAGTATATGAGAAAGTTGAGTTTTGGTGAAGAAAAGCAGTATTGACATTTGGAAATTTGATTAAAGGAAATAAAGATGGAGAATAAAGATCAAAAGTGTCTTTATAGGCATGGTCATATACCCTTAAGCTTTGTGTGTTTGCTTTTGCTTTTCTTTAAGCACCACTACAGAACAGTGCTTTAACAAATAGAAGCTCTTTTTCTGTAACACTTGCTTTCCTTCACAATAGCTTTGAAGATAAACAAAAATAAAGGCATGTATGTCTCTGCACCAAACAAGACCAAGTAATGTTGTAGTTCAAAGGAAATGACTGGAATACCCTAGCTTTGACTGCTAAAATCTACACAACTGTAAGGAAAGAGGAAGGGCAAAGACGGCTCAGCAGTACAATATTAAAGCCCCATGAAAGAAAGGAATATAAGAAAGCAAAACACAATTGATTTTAAAGTCTGGAAGACTATCTTTGTTCTCTGAGATGGGGACATCAATCAACTCTTTGCTATAATATGGAATATTAGAAGGAGCTAAGCTAACCCACTTGTTTTTATCTTCTTCTTTATTTTCAGGCTAATACTAAAGGTTGCATTTTGTGGTAATGCGTTTAAACAACGCAAATGACTTTATTCTTGCTCGTCCTACTCAAAAGAAGTCTTTAAGAACTCTCTGAGAACAGTTTCCAGAGAAATAATAATAATAATAATAAAAAGTTTTCTCCAAAAATAGAATCTTCCTTTAACCCTATTTTCAGAAAACAATCTCAAAAAACTATTAGCCAGATAAATTTTCAAAATGTTTTCTTGTCTATTTCTCCAACAACAAAAACTAAACTAAAAAAACTGAATCAAAGAGAATTGACCATTCTTTTCTTCCTAAAAGCAAAGAGAATTAATCCCACGCGTTGCTTTCTAAAAGCCTTAACCATTCTTTTCTCATTTTTTTTATTTCATATGTTTAAAATATGTTTCACAGTAAGAGTCTCAGCTCTCTTGTGTAAACAGGTGATGCTGGAAGTCCACAATCAAATGCCTTAACACAAAGAAGTTTCATCTAGTCTCTTTGAAGAAGACAACTCAGAAAACCAGAGATCAAAACTCTTAACTGCACACAGCTACTTCAACCCAATTTGGAATGAGAAGCCCCTCTTCAACCTTGAAAAGCCCAAGCATGTCTGGTAAACTTTGACATAAAAAAATCTGTCTACAGCGAGAAAAGATCAGTTCCGGGTTGCAGCTTTCTTTAAAAGGTAAGAATTCACAGCTCAAATATACTAGTCGAGAAAAGAAGATAAAGCTTATCAACAAATCCAACTAGAAATTAAGTTTTTTCCATCTTTTTTTAACTTTCATCTGTCAAAAGTGAGATTGGCTTGACAGTCTATATCTCATACAAAAACAAATTTCCTCCATCTTCTGCGCGGCCTCTACTTATAATTTCTGATGCCATAAATGTTCCTGCAACAGATACACTTAGCTGCTTCTTCAACACTGCTGCATGAGCTTCAGCTGATACTTCAACTGTTAAAGCTCCTATATTTGATACCTATTGCTCCTGCAGTAGCTGATCAAGACATATATTCAAACAGCAAATTTGACAAATTTCAGTGAAGGGGAAAAAAAATAGCCAGAAGAAGGGCATTTAATCATGCACCCAATGAATCAGCAAGGACCTCCTAATCCCCAAGACGAGTATAAATTAAAAGACACCAAGCCCCAGCTCGGGGAGCGCTGGCCACATGGAGGAGTACGTGGCGGAGGCGGATGGATCACCAGTGAAAGGGTTACAAGCACTTATGATCTTGTGGAACAGATGTATTATCTATATGTTCGAGTTGTGAAAGCCAAAGATCTTCCAACAAACTCTGTAAGTGGAAGCTGTGACCCATATGTACAAGTGAAACTCGGGAATTATAAAGGAAATACACAGCACTTCGAGAAGAAAACATACCCCGAGTGGAACCAGGTGTTCGCATTCTCAAAAGAGAAGACCCAGTCCTCAGTTCTCGAGGTTTTTGTCAGAGATAGAGAGATCCTGACAAGAGATAACTATGTAGGGAAGGTGGTCTTCGACTTGCATGAAGTGCCAACAAGGGTTCCACCAGACAGCCCTTTGGCACCTCAGTGGTATAGACTAGAGGCCCACCGGGGGGAGAGTAAGGTGAGAGGAGAGATTATGCTTGCAGTATGGATGGGAACGCAAGCTGATGAAGCTTTTCCAGAGGCATGGCACTCGGATGCAGCTTCAGTTGATGGAGAAGGTGTGTTCAGTGTGAGATCAAAAGTTTATGTTTCACCAAAGCTGTGGTATCTCAGAGTTAATGTGATTGAAGCTCAGGATGTCAAACCAGATGACAAAAGCCAACCCCCACAGGTTTTCATAAAGGCTCAAGTTGGAAACCAGATACTTAAGACCAAGACATGTCCAACTCGAACCACTAATCCATTCTGGAATGAAGATCTAATATTTGTGGCAGCTGAACCTTTCGAGGAACAATTGGAGCTTAGGGTTGAAAATAAATTGAGCGCTTCTAAAGATGAACTTACTGGGAAAGCAACTTTGCCACTGCACATCTTTGAGAAGCGACTGGATCACCGGCCAGTTCATTCTCGCTGGTTCAACCTCGAAAAATTTGGGTTTGGTGTTCTGGAGGGAGATAAGAGGAAGGAACATAAATTTTCTACCAGGATTCATCTTAGAGTCTGTCTTGAGGGTGCTTACCATGTACTAGATGAATCAACCATGTACATAAGTGACCAAAGGCCCACTGCTCGGCAGCTATGGAAGCAGCCAATTGGAATCCTTGAAGTGGGTATCCTAAGTGCACAAGGGCTTCTCCCAATGAAGACAAACGATGGCCGAGGAACCACAGATGCTTATTGTGTGGCTAAGTATGGACAGAAGTGGGTAAGAACCAGAACCATAGTTGAAAGCTTCAGTCCAAAATGGAACGAGCAATACACTTGGGAAGTTTATGACCCTTCTACAGTGATCACATTGGGAGTTTTTGACAACTGCCACTTGGGAAGGAACAAAAAAGCAGCCGCAGGCGGTGGAGCTGGAAGGGACTCAAGAATCGGAAAGGTAAGAATCCGGCTATCAACTCTAGAGACTGATCGAATTTATACACACTCTTACCCACTTCTTGTTCTGCAACCATCTGGACTGAAGAAGATGGGTGAGCTCCAACTAGCCTTTAGATTTACTTGCTTGTCTATGGCACACATGATATATCTCTATGGCCACCCCTTACTACCGAAAATGCATTATCTGCATCCTTTTACTGTAAACCAATTAGATAGTTTAAGGTATCAGGCAATGAACATTGTAGCAGTGAGGCTAGGCCGAGCTGAACCACCACTAAGGAAAGAGGTGGTGGAGTATATGTTGGATGTGGATTCCCATATGTGGAGCATGAGAAGAAGCAAAGCTAACTTCTTTAGAATTGTTTCGCTGTTTTCCGGCATAATCTCTATGAGCAGGTGGCTTGGTGAAGTTTGTCATTGGAAAAACCCAGTGACTTCAATTCTATTTCATGTCCTTTTCCTCATATTGATCTGCTATCCCGAACTGATACTCCCAACCATCTTCCTCTACATGTTTCTTATTGGGATATGGAATTATCGGTTCCGGCCGACGCATCCTCCTCACATGGATCCCAAACTTTCATGGGCAGAAGCAGTTCACCCAGATGAACTAGATGAAGAGTTTGACACTTTCCCTACATCCAAAACTCAAAATGTAATACAAATGAGATATGATAGACTTCGAAGTGTGGCAGGAAGAATTCAAACCGTGGTTGGAGACATAGCAACACAGGGGGAGAGATTTCAGGCTCTGCTCAGCTGGAGAGACACTAGAGCAACCAGCCTCTTCATAGTTTTCTGCCTTGTTACGGCAGTGGTGCTTTATGTGACACCCTTTAGAATGGTGGCTATGATCGCAGGCTTATATTTACTTAGGCATCCAAGGTTCAGAAGCAAGATGCCTTCAGTTCCCAGCAATTACTTCAGGAGATTGCCAGCTCGAGCTGATAGCATGCTCTGAATGGAGGATACTTAACAAGTGTGTTCTGAACATTATGATATCAATTCTACTTCTGTATCTTTAAACCTTTAATTCTAATAAATTGAGATGGCTTTTCTGGTCTTCTACATCCTAATTTATCTTTAATTAGATATAAATGGCTATAGAACATAAGGAAGAATCAGACTCCAAGACTGAAGCTTCCTACAGTGAAGTTCATGCCACAAGTTATTACCAAGCATCTTTCTCTTCAATCACCATAACATCCAAAGGCCCCACAACTAGCTTATCCAAGGCAAACTCAAGATACACATCATTGCAAAAAAACTTTCAATTTAGTAAAAGTATGAGCATAAGGCGCTATGATAACACAGGAAAGCGAAAAGGCAGTCATGAGAGAAGAAAGAAAAGAATTTTCAATAGCTTACAATTTAGTAAAGCGAATATGTATATGACTATATTAAGTCATTTATGTAACCTCCCTAGAAAGGCTTTGTGGACTTAAGGCTTTGTTAGGAAATAGCTATGTTGAATTCAGTTATGTAGCCTCCCAAAACAGATGAGAAGCATAGCTGAAAAAGACGAACCAATTCTTCTCTTCCTATTGAGTAAAACATAGCAGGTATTCATTAAAATTCAGGGTATATGACTCAAACTTAACAAAAGAGGATGAAAATAAAAGCACTGCTGTTAAAAAAACATCTATGAGCACAATACTGACCGAATTCATGTGACAAGCTTATTTTCCAAGGTGCAGAAAAACTCACAGTCCAGGTTCTGGAAGTTAGTAAAATCAAACAATGACAAACAGACTGGAAAAGAAAAGAAGGATTGGATACTGAATAAGAATGGAGCATGATCATTAGGATAAGGATGTCCAAAACCTGAGTAAGAGGCAAATACAACTATATGAAATGAATTTAGCATAAAACATGTGTGCAGCTAAAAAACACTCTTTTGTTTCACTTTTAAACACATAACACACACACATAAAGATGGATTATACAAAAATACATAGATAGATAGATAGGTAAAGAGGCGGATGGTACCAATGGTCATTAGCAAGATGGTATGATCTTTCCAGGTTGAGAGTTCGAGCCTGTTAGGGGTAATATTGTGGGTGTGCGCGCTTGCTTCAACTTTCGAAAAATAGATAAATACAGATTAATACACAACATATTAACAATGTTTCCTAAGAATTGCCTGCAGGCACCAAGTAAAAGACTATATTGATAAAGAAAGGCTTTCAACAGTTTCTTCATCCCTAAACTCAAAGTTACAGCAAACTTAAAAGGAATCACAATTAAAAAAATTTACATTTTTAACTTCCTTCTTCAACTGGTCATGAAGTCTTACACTTCATAAATATTAGTATTTACTTGAGCCAAAAAGAAAAATGAAACGAACCACAAAAGAGATAAATTTACACTCGCTCTTAACAACTGAAATGTCCAGCAGAATCAACAGTCGACGCCATGTAATTATGCTATGCAGCCTATACGTGGTGAGTTTAATTTACCCAACAAATTAACAATATTCGGAAGGGTTTAAAATTCACAATTAAAAAAAGAAGAAAAAAAACAGCATTACCAGAGAATTAAAAATTCGGCTCATGATTATACATGGTCCCGATAATGTGTTTGTACAAGTTCAAGAATCAGTAATAAAAAGATAAAAATCACCCAAAGAAAGAAGTAGTGCATAATCTAAAGTAAAAGGCAACAAACAGAAATGGGCATTTTAGATTTATCCAAAAACATAATTTAAATCAAACAACAAATCGAAACAAACTCATCAGTGACCGGAAGCAACCCAGAAGGAAGTTCTTTCACAAAACAAGTCTCTTCCCCTTAAACTTCTCAACCAATATATTCAAAACAGTCCCAGGTGTAATCTTTTGCCACCATTTTTGCCAAATCGATTACCCAAAGACCACACTTGTGCTATGCTTTGGATCTCAAGAACTTTCCTACACACCGATTCGAATCTGGGATTCGGGTTGTTTCTGGGTTTTTCTTGCCCTTGTCGCCATCGATGGAAGAATGGTAGCTAGCTTGTTCACTGTCGGAAACATGAAAGTGAAACATTTTTTGTTTTTCTCTTCCTATTTCCTAAAAAGGTCGAAACAAAACAAAAAAAAATATTCTCATCTCTTTCTTCAATGTAACAGAAAAATATCCTCACTAGAGGATCCAATTAGATAAATAAATTTTCACTATTTTTAATTTTTTGCATAATTATTTTCCTATTTACATATTATAATCTTTTTCTTGTCTACTTAGATAAATAATATATAATAAATTAATATAATAATATAATGTGCATAAATTATTTATATTAAAATATAAAAACACTTTTAAAATGCTCTTACGTTCATCTTTTTTTTTTTTAAAAATCACTTATAAATAATAATTATTTATGATATACATGTTATGTTATGTGTATTATTATCTTTTAACTTGTATCATTTTTTTTAATTTAATTTTCACATATATATATGATATCAATTTTAATTTAATTTAATTTTCACATATATATGATATTAATTTTAATTTAATTTTGTTTTTACATATATATGATATCATACTTAAGGAAAACAAGTTCCGCTGAAAGATCTTTTGTATTGTCTAATAGTTATATGTTCAAATATAAAAAAAAGAAAAAAATATGTAACAAATGTATTACTAAACACTGTTTTTTGCTTTTTGTTCTAAAAATATAGAAACAACATATTTAATGAACGTTATTTATATTTTCTGTTTCCACTCATAAAAATCAAGAATATATTTCTATTTTTTTCCGAGCACAAAAATAAAAAATATTTTCGTTAGTAAACGCACTAGCTATCTTTGTGCTCGATACAATACGAGGATATCATAAAAGGAAGGGTGAATTATGTTGAACATGTATGTGGTTATGAATTTTTTTCAAAAATACCTCTTACCTTCATGATCAAAATTAGCCTCGTTATACTTGTAAACATGAGGTAAATTTCACTCACAAATCTCAAGTTTAAACTTATTTGACTTAAATACAATTTGGCGAAATTATTTCACAAACATCTTTCGTTAATTTTTCTATTTAAAAAATGTGTGAAACATCCTGATTGCCCTTTATTATTTAATTATTTTTTGATATAAAAATATTAGAGTTGTAAAATAACCAAAACGCCCATGGGTAATGTTTATGTTTGGAAATGAGAGGTATGAAAATAATTAAGATTGATTGTTTGACTGGAGAGAATGTTAGTGAAATACGGAGCAAAACTCAAAAGCATTTGTGAAAGAATTTAGCAAAGTTGTATTAAATGAAATAAGGTTAAACCTTAAGGGGGTGTCAGTAAAGTTTATTTAAAATTATATTTATACCTTTAAAAGACCAAATTTTCCAACGTTTTCAACAATAAAATTTATGTTATTTAAAAAGATAAAAATGCCCTTATTGTGAAATTGTAAACTCATACAAGATATGCTCTAAGCCTCCAACCCATTCAATCTTTCCCGGCAAATAGTGTATTGTTTGGAATGAATTTGTTGATGGGTTTCTTCCATGAAATTCAATCAAATTGTTTGGGTCATTTATCAGAACGGGAGTTTCGATTTAAATTGTGAGATTAACATTTTGTTTTTAAATTTTTGATGCTTGTTCCTAGAATGAAAATGTCTCCAAAATCTTTTCATAGGAGTTTAGAAATTATTGAAGAAACACAAGATCTTCCTCGTGATAAAAAGAAGATAGAGAGCTAGATTGTTAAAAGAGTATTTATACTGTCATACTCTTATAACTTTGGAGTTGTTTAATAATTCTCATCAAACACTCAAAACTAAAAAATTTTAACTTCTGGTAATTAATTACAACATCATTAATTATAAAATCAAATTAGATTGGAACAATATCACTTACATCCCCCTCAGTTTAGGTAATATCCCGACTAGACTCCCTCTAGTTTCAATAATCCCGACTATACCCCCTTAATTTTAGGTTCACGTATCAATTTGCCCCCTCCGTTAGTGTGACATCAGCAGACAAAGAGAATTGTCCACGTCAGCAGAAGAAAAGTATATAAATGGACATTTTTTCCCTTCTCATACATATAATGGCATCTTTGACCTCATTAAACAATGCACTATTACGAAAATACTCTTAACTTATGGAAAACAATGTACAACAATGCCTCCACTTTCTTTTATATATTATTATGCTATATACATGTGTTGATATATTTATATATTTATTTTGAATTTGTTTATATATTTTTATATTTATATTTATATACTATTTTTTGTTTATTATTATTATTATTATTATTATTATTATTATTATATATATATATATATATATGCACACAGCCATACACCCATTGTTCATCATCTTTCATAACAAACTGAAGCTCACCAGCCACCACCATTGTCCCGTTGACCAAGCTTCACCGGACAGCCACCGAGAATCATCATTCCACCATCTTCATCACCTTGGAACCATCTCATAACAGACTCATCTCCACCAACCCACTATTCATTGACCCAACCTTTTCACTATCACGAAACAACTCTATCATTGAAGGTCCACCACATGCACAGACCTATGGAAATCACTGTCCAAAGTCAAGACCCATCACAACCTCTCATCACTGCCACCAAAAAACCTGCAATTCCATCGTCACCATGGCCAGAGCTGTCATGTCCATGTCAGCAGTCAACAAAGTCGAATTGGTTCAGATCCAATCTCTGTGACGTGGCAAAATGGACATTCGATTCGAGTTATTCTCTAACACGAGCCCACCGACAAAGCATCTGAACTCTATATCAGCAGCCACCATGGATGATGAGGAATTTAGAGAGAGAAACCAAAACCCTAGAAAGAGGATAAAATAGGAAATAGGAGAAAAGAGGGGGATTGAAACAAACCCACCTTTGAGAAAAATGAGAAACCAGATGTGATGTGTGATGGTGCTCTAGCTGGTGATAGTGGTCGGTCAGCAGTGGAGAGAAAGAAGGGAAAAGAAACCAAGAGGGAGAGTTAGAGAGAGAAGATGTTTAGAGAGGGGGGACGTTAGAGAGAAAAAAATTGATTCAATACAAGGGAGGGCAATTAAGTCTTTTAGCATCACCAGCTTTTATTAATTAAATTAAATATATTAATCATGGGTAAATTTTTAAATTCACTAAAAATCGTTAGTACACCTAACGAATGTTAGTTACAGGGGGTGTAGTTGAGATTATTGAAACTAGAAGGGGTCTAATCAGAATATTGTCTAAACTGATGGGGTGTAAGTGATATTTACCCAATTAGATTTCACTTAAAATATTCTAAAATTTTATTACTTTTACTTTTTTGCAATTGGATTAAGAAAATTTTGATCTTTCATTACTTGACTACTCAGACTTTGGACATTAATTTTTGAAATGAAAATATAAACTAAAATTTTTATTGATGGACATTAGTCAAAGAAAAATACTAATCACTCAGCCCGTCTAGCTCAGTTGGTAGATCGAATTAAAGTAACGTAAGAAGGGGCCACTATCAATTGAATAAGCATATCAAAGAAAATGAGGTATAGCGCCCCGAAATACCATCGAAAAAGAGCAATAGAACAAAGTATGAATAAGATCTAACAAATGGGTAGGACAACCAAAGGCAATTCAATGGCTTTATGAGATAATCGGTATACTTTTTGTGTAGGCAGGCCCAGCAGTATGCCATCAATGTAGTCAGCGAAACAACCCCACAGTAGGCGGATTTATATATGTTTTTTTATTCCGGGTTTATTTACATAAGATGAAATTCTTTATCTTTTACTTTAAATAAAAATGACATTAGATGGCGCCCACATTTTGTTGGCCGCAAATGCATTTGTGTTGTTTAGTCAATGATTTTTTTTCTATAAGTATGTATATTATTATTAGTCAAATTTTTCATTATGGGTTTTTACAATATGTGTAATACGTAGATTTGAGGAAACTTGTAGTTAAGGATGCACAAGTATGAGTGTATATCTTGCCAATGTTAAAAAAAAATTTGACAAAGAATAGTTGGGGAATCGAAAATGGAATCGAACCGAACTCAACGGTTCCGATTCCAAAATTAAAGAACGACTAAAAACGATTCTGGTTTCACCAAGAACCGTAAGGAACCGTACCGTGTGCACCCCTACTTGTAGTTTGGTTTTTACATCCTTGCGGCATATTTAACAATAAAAGCTATCATCCTTGTACCGTCACAATTGTTGACGAGATAATCATATAGTTAAACTTAATTTGAACCGACAATTTACCATCCTTATTTATTGGGAAAGGGAAAAAAATGAGTTTCCTCAACGTGGATGGTTAAAAGATAACCACTTAAAAAGTTTGTATACATTCTCAAAATTTCCATCCCAAAACGTCCATTTTACAATACGAAATTTATTGGGTAGATTGTAATATAATATTGACTTGAGAAAGCAAATTTTAACTCTAAATTTTAAAGAGTTAATTTCAAATGTAAATTAGAAGGAAAAAAATAAAAATTTAACAATTGTTCTGCTGCATAGCACTAGAGAGTCGCGTGAGCTGTCACGTCATAGTATCCCATTTTTGGTATCAGTTGGGCTTAGCACGTGGCATGTGATCATAACTTCTAGGGTAAAATTCATTGACACCCCTTGAGGTTTGAGGTATTATCGCTCAGCTACAACTTTGTGCCATTTTGTCACCAACACCCCCTGTCAGTTTTTTCATTTAAAAAAGGTGTGAAATGTTTAGATAACCCCTTATTATTGAATTCATTTTTAATATATAAATATAAGAATTGTAAAAGGACCAAAAAACTTAGGATTATTACTCAATCGATTTTGTGTATATTATGATACTGTGTATATATACACAACCTAACTTACACTGGCGGCACCACAATCCCCTTTGAAGAGCCCACTGTCATCACCACCACCACAATCCCAACCCACCCACACCGGCAGCACCACAATCCCCTTGAAGACCCAATGTCAACACCACCACCACAATCCCAACCCACGTCGACGACATCGCTCACACTTGGATTTTGGTTCCCCCTAACCGATACCATCTCCGAAATCGACATCTACAAATGGAGCTTTAGGACCTCTTTTTCTCTCTACACCTGCAAATAGAGATATCAAATATATATATATATATATATATATATATATTGTACACCACCACCACAACCACAATCGACACCACCACCACTGTCAACACCATCATCTCTTTTTCTCTCTCTACACCCGTAAACAGAGACATCAAATTAGGATCGAAAAATCTCTTGGCGGCGGCGAGAGAAAACTTTGACGTTCACGGTGATGGGATTAAGTTTTGACTAGTTATTTGGATGATGGATTTCGGTTTTATTTGGTTGTTTGGATGGTGAATGGATTAGGGGTTTTGATTGATCTGGGAAAGATTGTGGTGGTTGTGGTTAACTGGTAGTGGTGGTTATGGTTGGTGAGTGGTGATTGTGGTTGTGGTTGGTGGCGGTGGCGGTGGTTGTGGTATGTGTGTTTGTGTGTGTGTGTGTGTGTGTGTATATATATATATATATATATGTTTATACAGAGAAATTGATGGTGATGGCGATGACTGTGGTTATACTAGTGTTGCTAGGCGTGGGGTTGGGGTGATGGTGGTACCGCTATTTTGGGTGGTGGATACATATATATAGTGTGTTTATGTGTGTGTATAGAGAATTGATGGTGGTGGTGATTATTTTTGCCGCATGTGGTGGTGGTGGTGGTTGTGGTTGGTGGCAATGGTGGTTTTCTCTCACCTTTCTATATATGTATAAATATATATGTATATATATATATATAATGTAATAACAGTCAAATGTGTATGTAATAATAGAGCATGGTTAGGGGTATTTTGGTCCATTAGGTAGGGTTAAATAGGTAATTTTAGTATTCAAAAAGGTTACGTCAAAAGTCAAAAGGTAGAATGGTCTTTTCACCATCAAAAAGTGGTCTGACACAACCTACTTTTGGCAAGAGGGGGAGTTCATAATATACGGCACAAACCTCAGGGGGTGTTGGTGACAAAATTGCATAAAGTTGTAACCGCGTGACAATACCTCAAACCTTAGGGGGTGTCAATGAAGTTTACCCTAACTTATAAATTTTAATGGTAAACTTCATTTACACCCCCTGAGGTTTGATGTATTGTCACGCAACTACAACTTTAAGCAATTTTGTCACCAACGTTTTCTGTGATTTTTGCCGTATATCACATACACCTCCTCATGCCAAAAGTACACTATGTTAGAGCACTTTTTCATGGTGAAATGACCTTACTATCCTTTGACTTCTGACCTAACCTTTTTTAATACTAAAATTACCCATTTAACCCTATCTAATGTACCAAAATGCCCCTCTTAACACAAAAGGCTAAGAAGAAAAAATAAAAGAAAAGAAAAATCAAACTCATATATTGTGTATACACGTCGCCACCGCCACCTATTGTCGTCTTCCTCCTCCTACCGCACACCACCACTTCTTCCACCAAACGCCTCTACCACCACCCACCATCATCCACCTCCTACCCCACACCACCACTGGTTTGGGTTTCGGATGCAACGTCCCAGTACTTGACGAATGAGTCATCGCCATTGAAGAAGAGGTAGAGCATTTTGAGGTGGGAGTAGCAGACGAGGTGGACAGGGTGAGAGTGGTTGCGAAGTTGGTAGAGAGGGGAGTGTGTATTGATGTCGAAGACTTGGACAAGGTCAGAAAAGGATCTGGCGATGAGGAGGAAGAGGTGGCGGTGTCAGAGAAGGCAGAGATGTGGTTTTGGGATCAAGGGTTTGGGCAAAGAAGACAGCGACGGTGGCAGAGTGGGTGGCGGCGAAGTCGTAAGGAGTTGTTAGGGAGAACAAGAGAGATACGAGATATGAGAAGTTCGCTTGTTTCAGATCGTCGCTAAGGATTCCGCCATCGAGCTCCACCACGTATCACTGCCCATAATCGAGCACCACTGTTGAGCCTCGTGGCCATCTTCTTCCACTGTCGAACACTGATGAAACTCCACCATTTAGACCCATCACCACTATCAAGCCCCATAGCCATCTTTTGGAGTTGTGTTCTTACTCTCTTCGTACCGACAAATCTTTCCCGATTAATTTTCGCTTTTAATTTCTATGTTTTGTATTTTGTAGTTTTAATGGAGAATTATGAGGGTTCATCTATAATCATGACTGATTTGAAAGAGAATATTGGATCTGGTTTTTTCGGTGATGTTTTCCTGGTGATCTGGTTTTTCCAGTGATGTTTTCTAGGGTTCTCACTTTTTCTCTCTATATGTATATACAGTACACACACAAAACTTTTTATCTTTTATGTATTAATCTCTGCAATTGATTTTCGATGTCATATTTTCACAAATCTACTTAATTTTGGAGCTATTATTATGCAAGAACACTGAAAATAATCATCATAATTTGTGGTAATGGTGGTTATGATTGGTGGCGGTGGTGGTTGGAGGAGGAGATGAGAGAGATGATTGTTCGTATTTTGTGTGTGTTAGTGAATGAAAGGCATTGTAGTCATTTACGTATTTTGATATTAAAATAATCAGGGGCAGTCAGGACAATTCACTTGTTAAAAAAATAAAAATTATGACAGGAGGTGTTGGTGACAAAATTGCACAAACTTGTAACCGTATGATAATACCTAAAACCTCAGGGGGTGTGAATGATATTTACCCAAATTTTAAAGTATTTTATTTGAAAAAGTCTTTATGTTAAATGACTAAGCAACCCTTTTCTCAATTTAACATAAAATTTTCAAAAAATATTGGTTTATCTAGCGATGAGGTCGAGCAAGTAACAGGAGGCTAGAGTTTTGGCGGAGCATAGTGAAGCGAGATAAGACCATGGTGATGGAAATAAATCAATTTCCCTTCCGATGGCGATGGCGTTTGAGTGAGTAATGGGAACTAGGGTTTTGGCGGAGCATGGGTGAGGTAAGAGAATACTTGACAATGGCGTAATAAGAGGGGGGGATAGGTTCGATTGGGCGATACAGGGTTTAAGGTTGTCGAAGATGGTGGTGACGACAGGGTAGGAGTGCATTCGATTCCATCTCGGCTTCTTGTTTGCAGTTCAATTAATTATTGGAGGCGTACTGATCACCAAATCTTGAAAGATGGGGGAAAGAGAGGTATTTTTGTTTTGGCTTGCCGATTGTCACTATCATATAACTTGGGTGAATCTACCGAGGAGGAGGAGGAGACAGTCGCACAAAATTGTGTATCCATGGCCCCATAATGAAAAACAGATGCCCATTTGATTTTTATAGAGGTGAGGATGATTCCCTCCACGAGCATTCATTGCAACACATGCGCCAACTACATCAAGGATCATGAGAGTTTGTCCAATAAAGAATCCATGAGTTTCTCTCTTTACAACTCTTTGTTAGACTCGATAAAGTTAATGGGATAGTCATTTGAGTAAAGGGCAAAATTGTCCACAACAATTATGTCAAATTGAATATTTTAGTCATTTCAAACATATAAAGGGCATTTTTGAATTTTTAAATAAAAAATACAATGACATCAGCAATTTTTATATCTGAAAAGTTGACAAATGAGGTTAATGTTACAAAAGATGCACTAAGAGAAGAGTGAAATGTTATTTTTGAAAACACAAGGGAGGTATTTGTTATTTTGCCTATTTACAGAAGATGTTAGTGTAATTTACCCAAATATATATTTTAGTATTGTATGCCTTTAATCAGGGCCGACCCTGCAATCGCCTAGGGCCCCAATGTTGGAGGGCCCCATTTTTTTAACCAAACCCAATACTACTATGGGCCTCAATTTTTTTTAAAAAAAGTATCAACTCTGGTCCATTTTATCAAACCCAATACTACTGAGGCTTATTTAAAAAAAAAATTATTATTAACTATAGTCCATTTAACCAAACTCAATACTACTGGGCCTCATTTTTTAAAAAAATAAAAATTTATTAACTATAGTCCTTTAACCAAACCCAATACTACTGGGCCTCATTTTTTTAAAAAATAAAAATTTATTAACTATAGTCCTTTAACCAAACCCAATACTACTGGGCCTCATTTTTTTATAAATAAAAAAAAATTACTAACGGTCCAATTTTGGAGTTTGCCAGATTGTTATTGCATTTTCTCTTTTTTTCTTCACAACTCGTTTTTCTCATTTTCTTCTTCTTTCTTCACGGTCAAACAGTAACAAACAACGACTATTTCATGTAGAGGTTGTGGTTCACAAAGTCCAATTTGTCTCTAAGGTAAGTCTCTCATTTCTAGTTCTATACTTTTAGTCTTCTATGCATCATCTGTTTCACTTTCACCCCAAATTTGAAAGCGCCTTGTTGTATCATGGCCCATGAGCAAAATTTATTTTTCTGGTAATTGCAATTTTTTACAACAAGTCTTTAACACTTACAATTATTGGCTACTATTATTCTGTTTATTCATAAGTTATAAAAATAAATAAATAAAAGATGAAATTATACTGTTTATGCACAAAAGATTGGAAAATTAGAAATGAAATCAGTATGTCTGATTATTTGACATTTGTTTTTTTTATCAAGTTTAAAGAAAAAAAACTTTAATTACTTTATGTAAGTTTATATCTTCATATAGTAATTGGAAATACAATTTTTGTAATGCAACTATACATGTGCTTGCACTTGTTCTTTGCAGTATTTTTTGTCATCAGAAATGTTCTATGTTATCTAAAAAAATGAACTGTTTTCCTCATCTTATTAGGTTATTAGTTGTTTAATATTTCTTTATATAATTTTTTGATGTGAACTAAATCGCACTATTTATAAAGCACCAAGATCGGTTTTTTATTTTTATTTTTTGTGTTTCCAACATAAATATATTTTATGTGTTTATTGTCTCTTTTTAATAAAAAATTTGTGCTATTATAGAATTTATGCGTGCGTAAAACTTTATGTATAAGAGGCCTCGTATTTGAAAGTTCGCCCAGAGCCCCTCAAAATTTTGTGAATCTCAGCCTGTCTTTAATAAATGTGACGGTATATAATTGGAATCCAATGTCATCGTTAAACACAAACAACGGGAGAGATTCCAGAATGTAACTGTTGGAATTTTGTAGAAGCGAACTATTACCAACAATCACACCTTTTGGCTTTGAACTTATACCATTTGGTGCGCTCTATATAAATAGGGTGACTAAGTTTCAAATTAGTAATGGTAATGGATATTTTATATCGAAGATTTTGTTGTATGTTATAGCTATTTTGAAAAAAAATACTTTGTACAAATAAGAAAAGTGAACTTGCACACATCAAGTAGTCTTTTTGTTGGAGATTATATATTATACTATTTTTGAAATATTAAAAATAATTCCAAATTAAAATTAATGTAAAATCTAGATGGATGAATTGTTATCTTCATCCAATGTAGAAGCAATTAACAGATGACCAATTCACTCTCAACCTCCGTATGTGTGCATGCAGCAACACGGTGGAATAATGTCAATTGACTGCATGCAGGAACACGACATTCAACACGCAACGCATGCAACAACACGGTGGCCAGATGTCAATCGACTCTCAACACGCAACCTGCTCGCATGTAGCAACACGCTGCCCATCAATTAACTCTCAACGCCTAGTCTGCTCTCATGCAACAAGAAAACACATGTGGTGATATGGACAAATCCCAAATTGACTCTCAACTCCCACCTCTCAACCCAGCCTTTACTTCTTTTCTGTTTATCTCCCTGAATCACAGATGGAGAAATAAACATACAAAACTCAAAATCGATTAACCTACTCCTTTCAATACTTTTTTTTCTTTGCTGTACACCTCCCTCCAAGGTTAGAAACTGAATGCAGTATACAAGTGTTATCTCAAAAAATGAGAGAGAGTTTTTGTCTATGTGGAGAAAGAGATATAACAGTAAGCTTTTCTTCTTATTCGATTACGTGACAAAGAGAGGCAGAGTCCGGAGAGATGAAATTACTCGGCAATCGTTGTCTAATCATTTTGTCGATTACGTGACAAGAGAAGGGAGAGTTCGAAGAGATGAAATTACTCAGCAATCGTTGTCTAATCATTTTGTAACTTTGAAACCTGTAAGTTATTTATTTATTTAAATAAAAAGAAATGAAATAATTAAATACACCACAATGCATGTATGCATAACCACATATATATTAATTAAGGTGCATTTCGGCTGTTTAATTCATTTAAATGAGTAGAGCATGAAAAATCAAATGTGGGTTATTTTCCTTTTAATTTATAGCTGTGAAGTGGCATAGGGTCTTTCCCTTCCATCTAGATCGAATTTATTTTTTTATTTTTTTATTTTTAACATTAGATCCAATTTTAGAACAGAAGAATATAACAATGGAATAGGAACCCTGGTGAGAGAGTTTTAATTAAGGGCTTGTAAGGGCTCATATAAGATACCAGAAATACAAGCATACATACTTTAATACATTTTTAATACCAAGGGCTCTCCAATCCAAATTAAAAGATTGAAATTTCACGTTCTTAGAGCATGAAATTATCACGAATTACGAGCCCATTGACCATAAAAAATACATTAACATTATTAACCCCCTAAATCACTGAAAGTATGCAAATAAGACCAATGGTTTAACCGTCATTAAATGAGCCATTAACGGTCTCAAAAATTTCTATATTGCTTTTAAGTTTAATTTCACAAAGCATTTGAACTATATGTAATTTGCACGTTACCAGAACAAGGGTAATGCAAAAATTTTATAATTTTGAAGGTTTTATGCAATTAATTCAGAAAGGTAAACTGAATTTTTTCAAAAATTCTGATGCTTTGACCATTTATTTCTAATTAAGTTAGAAATCAAAATAAAAATTACAAATTAATTAAATTTGTCAACTTAGACCTAACAATATATTATTAAATTTGTCAAGTTACCCCTAACATTATATTCTTAGGAAAATGCTAAACTTCACGATTTTATTTCTCAAATTTACTCCGTGTATGAAGAAATCCCACCACTACTAACTCACCATTTAATTTTATTTCCTAAAATAATAATGAAAAATATAAATTTATTGTTGGTAAAATTCCTATGAATATAGAATTGTTACTTGCCACATCATTCATGATACAAAGTCATGAAATATTTCATGACTTGTACCATTGCTCATATTATTATACATGCATGCATCTCAGTTTCCATTTGAATTATAATGTCTACAAAGTCATTTCATAGGAGTTCACAAATTATTGAAGAAACAACCTTCCACTTGACAACAAAAAAAAAATAAAAAAATAGAGAGCTAGATCGTTAATATAGTATCTATACTATCTTACTCTTTAATATAACTTAATTGGGAGTTGTTTAATAATTCTCATCAAACACTCTGATCGGAAAATTCTGAGATAAAGTTATCTAAATAGTCGGATATCAATGATAAATCAGTTACAATTGCACTCCACGGTACCTGAATCTCCATAACTGAGGGGCCGGCCAACTAATTAAGGAAAAAATAATATTCAATTTAGCTCTCAATTTTCATTCATATAACAATGATTTCTTACTTGAACGTCGGAGGTTCAGTGCTGACCAGTCTCATCTCTTCTATTTTATAGGAAGGCGGCACCAAATCGGATTGCGATAAAAATTGCATCAACACACTTAAAACTGAAAATTTTTAATGGTACGTTCTTGTGCTAATTGCATTGCATTCAATACCGCATCATCAATTATCAAATCAAATTAGATTTCACTTAATAGATTCTGAAATATTACTATTACTTTTCAAATTCTTTTTCAGTTATTTATTTTGATAGATATAAGACAATCGATCAATTTATCTCACCTAGCACTTGAACTAAGACTAATGCCAGGTGTTTGAAATTCTTTTTACGTACAAAAACCGAGTGAATAGTGAGTTATTCATATTATATTAAATTAGTGGATAGGTACAACCAATCAATTCTAACTATAAAGAAAAAATTTCTTCGAGGAGGATTGGATCCAGTAACTATCAATATCGCACACCGTCATTTCGCTATTGCAATTCTTTTCCTGTAAAATGACATCTAACGGACCCGACATTTGTTTCTCAAAATGCATTTGTGTTGTTTATTTGAAAAACAATTCAATTTTTTTTTTGTAACGTAGCACATAGCGTGGAACAGGAGCAGGAGCACAAAGCAGTACTTTTTTAGAAAAATTATGTGATATAGTTACATTGCATAGATAGGTTAGACCCCTTATTTTCTTGGGAAAGAAAAAAATTAGCCTCCTCTCTGTGGATGGTTAAAGGGCCACCACTTAAAAGTTAGTATGCACTCTCAAAATTTCCATCCCTGAGCTCCATTTTATGGCAAGAAATTTGTTGAGTAGATTGAAATATAATATTGTCTTGAGAATGCAAACTTGACATGTAAAGTTTAGAGAGTTTTTTTTTTTTTTAATTTAATATTGGGGGGAATACTTTCAAATGTAAGTTGGAGGAAAAAAATTGAAATTTTGGCAATGGTTCTAGTGAATGGCACGTGTGATCGTATTATTGTTCAATAGTCAATAATAAATATGACCGCGTCAGAACGAATGTGACAGTAAACATAATTAACTCTAGACTTTTTAGAATGTTAGTGTTGGAATTTTGTAGAAGTTAACTGTGACCGCAGTCACACCATTGAGTTTCAGCTTGCACCCTTTATTGGTCTATAAAATAATGATAGGGGTGACTATGCCAAACAAATGGCAAATCCGCAAATAAAGAAAGTGAACATAAATGCTTCAAAATCTCATAAAAAAAAAACATTGTCTATGACGATATTAGTACCAAATTATATATTATACCATTTTTGAAGTAGTAAAAACTCTTACAAAGTGCAATGTCATCATAGAAGCGTGCATGCAGCAACATGCGCTGTGGGCAGATGGCCAATTGGCTATCAACCCCACTTTTGACTTGTCTCTAAATCCATGCAATTGCATGGACACGATAGCGAGATGGCCTTTGTCTCTCGATTCAAACGATTGCATGCACAATATAGGCAGATGTCATTTGTCTCTTGATACAAGGGGATTGCAATTTCTGTCTTTTTCTCCCTCTAAATCACAAAATAAATAAAGAAATAAACACACAAAATTCAAAATTGATTAAGCTACTCCTTCATCCTTTCCTCCCTACCTACCTCTGTTCAAAGTTAGAAACGGAGTATCGAATATATTTCTTACGTCAAACAAGAAAATGAGAGAGAATTAGTTTTACAACTATAATGTTGATCCATTTATTTATTTTTGTATATATATATATATATATGTGCCTATGTGGAAAGTGATATAAAAGCAACCATAAAAATCTAACAAAATTAAATAGATTGAAGGTTTAGAAGCTAAGTTTTTCTTCTTAGTCCTGGCGAGGACGTGCCAACCAAAGAGAACTGAGAGATCGGAGGCGATGGAAGTACTCAGCAATCGCCAGAAAACACCTCGCGGTTTGACGGATGGTCAAAATTTGATGTAGCCGGTGAAGCATTTGGTGCCTCAGATTATCCGCCTGTAAGTTTTTGTTTTATTTATTTTTTCAAATAAAAAGAAATGAAATGATTAAATACGCTACTAAGTCATGTATGCATAAAGAGCATATATATACTAATTAAGGTGCATTTTGACTATTTAATTCATTTTTATGGATAATTAGCTAAAAAAACATAAGGATTATGAAAAATCAGATATGTGGGTTATTTTACTAATAATTTACAGCTGTGAAGTGGCATGGGGCCTTTCCTTTCTGTGTAGATAAAATTTTAGAACAGGAGAATATAACAATGGATGGAGTAAGAACCCTAGTAAGAGAGTTTTAATTAAGGCCTTTAAAAGAACTCAATAAATGAGTCATTGAGTCTCTAGTTAAATGAGTTGGCCAAGTCAAATTTCATGAGATAAATTTCTAATTACATGAAGTTTGAGAACATGTTTATGGAGGTGTATTAAAGGGTTGCAATTTGGCAAATTGATCGGAACCAGTCCAATTTTCATGAATTTGGACAATATTGTTTAATGTTGGGATCACACCTAGGTTTTGAAAAATCTTTGGTTTGGGCTTGGGTTAAGTAATGGTCAATCTTTGTTTTTTTTTTTTTTTTTTTTTTTTTTTTTTTTTTTTCTCGGAAGATCAAACAAATTTATAAATATGTATGAAATGTAGCCGAAGGAATATTGGAGCTTGTACTATTGTAGAGAGCCCAAGGGCCAACAGTGACCAAAATGGTCAACAGTCAACTGTGACATTAGGACTTCCAATAGTTTATTATTGCTGTTTTCAAACGAACAAGGTGCAACCTATGAGCTGGAGGAGTAGGTCATCACTCATCAGTAAGAGTAGGTTTTCCTACCCAGGTTGGAGCAGATTCCTATATATTCTGTAAGGGGACCATGTATAAAATACCAGAAATACAAACCTACATACTTAAATACATATTTATAATACCAAGGGCTCTCCAAGCCAAAGTAAAAGATTGAAATTTGGAGTGGTTAGAGCATGAAATTATAACGAATTAGGTGACCATTGACCATCAAAAATACATATCATAGATAATGTGTATATATATATATATATATATATATATTTGATTGATCGGAATCAATGGTACTGGGACTACGTGCAGTTTGGTTGAAGTGTTCCGTTGAGATCAGTATAATTTTTCTTAGTAGAAATGAATTAGAAAATTTGGGGTACGTACCTGTCTTACAAAACCTTCGAGGGTGGAGAGCTTTTTGATGGCCATTGCCATCTGGCCCATGTAGCTGGTGATGTTTGGAGGGCAGCTTAGTGCATCAGAAACAATGGTGTCTGAGAGAGAGTGATTCAGAGCTTCAAGCCCTCCAGACAGAGCTTCTTCAGCCTCTTGTGTTGACTGTTGTAACTCATAAATCAACAACACCTGTTGCTCCGTCAATGGCTCTATTTGATTCACAATAATCTAACATATAAAAAAAAAAACACATACATTATTAATTGTACCTAGTAAACAATGTTAATTAATTATATATCCAACATGTATTATATATACACTCAAAGGAGACATGCATAACTTGTAATTTAGGGGCAATACGTAATGTTTGGTGCACAGAATAAAATGTTAGAACACATGCAGTTTTTGAATTCTAAAAGCAGTCCTTCCGTGCAAGTAATGCTAAAAATTAGGTCTTTATATGCAGTTTAGTCTCGCCACACTCTTGATTACTGGATACAAATCCTTGCAAATAAATAACTTATAATTATATATACATTCATGTGCACATGTATATATGTCCATGCATACATACATGAATATACATACATATATATGTGTGTGTGTGTGTGTGTTTATGCATACGTATAACTTTTCAAATCAACTTGGCTATGACTCGCCTAATTAAGTTGCAGATTGATTGGTTTATTCATTTACTACAAACCAAAGGGAATAGATGAGCACGAGTACAACACTACTGTTTCCATCAATGAAAAAGAGATAGAAGACAGAGACAGTAGAGAGCCGTGCAAGCAAGAACTCTCTCTCTAGAAAATAAAAAAATTGTAGTACTAACAGACATGACTTTATGGCTCATTGTGGAATAATACATAATTCAATACCTACAATGGAAACCTTCACGATATCTTTCGTCATTCCACTCATTATGCATGTTCATTATGAGATACATAAATTCTCATTGAGCGTGCACCAACAAATTAATTGCACCATGCAATTAACTGTCCTATACACACACACTCCTCCGGCAGTATCTCTATCATATCACACACACACACACACACACACATATATATATGCATATATTATTGAAAAAAAATTTTGGTTCTATGTAACCCAAACTTCGGGCCGGTTGTAATAAAACCGTTTTCTTTTCCTTCAAAATCCTAATTAAACATTTTAGTAACAAGTTGTGTTGATTATTACACACAAACATTGAGGTTAATCGTGATTTTATCTTTGTTTTTATTGTTGCAACTAGTGCCTATATGGCTATATAGCTTAGTTTTGTACTTAATATATCAATTTTGCTGTACCTAATTTCAATGTGCTGAATAGAATACGTACTATCTTAATTACCACGTTAACTAATTAACTGGAGATATGGTTTTGGGTATACGTACCTTGATGAGGTCGGATGGCCGGAACCCTCCCATCCACATGAAGCATCTCTCAGCCGGAGTCATCCACATGCCAGAAACAAGATGAAATACGTCAGATTTGGCAACCATGCCTTTCAGGTTTATCATCTCATCATAGTGCGCTAAGCAATTGTCCACAAAGAGCCTAAGCTCGTTCTCAGGTAAATGCTCTTGCACCGCTGCTCGTAGCTCGCACATGACACGATGATGCTCCTCAAGCCATCTTGCATACTCCATATCGAATACCGCAGCATCTACACAAATTGGGTGTAGCCATGCATGAAACCCAAATATCTAATTATACATGTGTGTGTTTGTTAATATATATATATATATATATATATACACACACACACACACACAGACATAGAGTCAGTTATCTTTGGAATAGATTCATACCTGAGCTTATGTTGTTAATACCAGTAGGAAGGCCTTGTTCTCCTCCTAAAAGAGCACCTCCACCAAAAAGCACACCCTGAAACAAACCTTAGCTTTTTACTCCATATATAAAACTTATTTTATATTAAATTTGATCTTACTTGAGCTCTAGCCCTTTGTAGTTCTTGTTCGAGCTGAGTGAGCTTGATCCTACTTGATTCTAGCTGTTGAACATAAGCCTGTAATAGAACACACAAGGTAATGAAATTATAGAATAATGATATGAATACGTACCCTTAATAGAATAGATACATTTTTTTTTTTTTCAAAATATATAACTGACCTTTTTTCTAAGCCTGCTTTTCCTAGCTGCTTCTCTATTCTGAGCAAGTCTCCTCAACGTCTGCTTAAAAATCCACAAATATCAAAATTTCAAAGTATATATATAGATACAGAAAAGGACAGAAGTATTGCATATATATACACCAGTCATGGCTGTGACTAAAACACACGGCCTTGCACTGGTGTACAAGACTCGTGATGTATTCATGCTACTGTGCTACACGGCATGAGTTGATGACATGAGGATGCATGTGTGTGCCACTTTGGACGCCACAATTCAAAAGAGGGGATCAAAGTTCTGTACATATATACACACACAACATACATATTATGAGAGAGAGAACCAAATTAAGAAGTCATGGACCTTAGGGTCTGGTGTTTTGGGTCCTTCCTGCTCTGAATTTGATGTTAGGCCCTTGCGGTTTCCTTCGCGCTGCGCCAGCCAAACCAGGCAACCACAATCAGATCATCAAACGCTTGAAAATAATAAATAAATAAATATATATATATATATATATATATATATATAAGTTCTATTACCTTGATAGCTTTTGCTGGTTCAGGAACAGAGGGAATATTGCTTTTTGGATTGGACAACTCCATGGACGGTTCAGATGGTCTCTTTGAACCACTAGTTGGAAGAGAAACTAATCCAACACTTTCCTACCAAATACAAAACAGACCCATTTACAACAATATAATAATTTTATTAACTCGATCACAAGCAAATGAAAACTAACTCATAATGGCTATATATATATATACCTTGATTGATGATGGCTCTACGTACATAGGCTCAGAAGGGAAAATGTTAAGAGTTGGAGGCCTCATCCCAGAATTCTCTGCACATAGGATTAATTCACACCAAACATTAATTTCGTGGAGAGAGAGAGAGCTAGCTAGCACGGACATAATATATAATTAATGAAGGAGAACCTCAATGAGAACTGAAAAAGACAAGATGGGAGAAGGAGAAAGAATATATCATCGTCATCATTGTTGTCTTCTGAGAAATATATATATATATTAGCACGAAAAGAGTCATTGAAATGGTCATGCATTAATTTGTTGCTCTCTGCAACCAAAAAAGGAAAAGGAAGAAACAGCGAGAAAAAGCTGAAAGAAACCAATCCCTATTTCGTACACTTTTCAGTACAGTCATAATTCTCAGCGAAATATTATGATCACAGGTTGTTATATGTCACGTTTCAAACTCCAAATGATAAGAAACACATAAAATCAAAAAGACAGAGAAACAATCTTCTCGAAAACTGAAAGTTTTTCTTCTGCAAGGATTCGGTCAAAGAAATTAAGTACAATCAGATTTTAATCTGTTGACATACTTTTCTCATGACCCAAACAATCCTTCCCCATAGGAATTTCAACAAAATAAAGATAAATTGGAAGACAAAACACCTTTTATTCTCTAAGGTAGATAAAGAAAACAATATACTCCGTATATAGAGAAAAATTAAACAAGATATATATGTGTGTGTATATATATGTATACATATATATATATAGAGAGAGAGAGAGAGAGAAGAAATTAATTAAGCTCACGTCTTTGCTCTTGGCCTGTAGAGGGGTCTTGTCCATCAAGATAGAGAAAAAGGGCCTGATCTAATTCACCCAAATCATAAGCTCCAGCATCTTTGCTTCTGCTCACCCCACACACACACAAAAAAAATCAAATACAAGCAAAATAATTAGTGACATGAATTGGACAATGAAAAGCATGTCCTAGAGAAAATCTAGCTAGCTAAAAGGATATGTATATATATATATATATGAGGTTTTGTGGGTAGTGACATGAATTGGACAATGAAAAGCATGTCCTAGAGAAAATCTAGCTAGCTAAAAGGATATGTATATATATATATATATGAGGTTTTGTGGGTTTGGTTTATAAATTCTGTATGTAAAATATTACATGAAGTCACCGGGATTAATAGTTGATGATGATGTTGAAGATGACTGCATTATTCCATAAGAAAACTGATGATATTGATGATTGTGGTCTTGAACTTGCTGGTTTTGATCTAATTGTTGTTGTTGCTGCTGCTGCTGCAGGTGTTGGTCTAGCAGTACTTGGGTTTGGTGGTTGGCAACTTTATTGGTAGCCATGAAAGAAGTCCGAGAAACAAGCTTGCTTTCTTGCTTAATTTGCTAGCTTCTTCAAACACAGCTCTTCATGCGGAGAAACTGATTTATGCTATTTTTTTCAATCAAGATCATTAATTGATCTTCATCATAAATGCACAAATGGGTCTAGAGGAGAGTCGGTTATGATTGAAGAGATAGGTTTAAAGTGAGAGAGAGAGATAGAGAGAGAGACGGTGAGGAGAGATTGAATTGAATGCAAAAGAGCCAAAAGACAGAGCTTTTTCAAGCTCTCATCTTTCTTTTTCCAAGAACCAGATGAGTTTCTCTAAACCAAATTTTCAGATAAAGCGGTCTCCAGCTATCCTGTTGTTGCCTCTTGGAACACACACACACTCTCTCTCTCTCTCTAAAACTCTACAGTATCTCTTTCTCACTCTAAAACGGTTCCAGTCGGCAGAACCCACCGAAGACCCGGAAGAAACCGCTTTCTATAATGACAAAAACATCACTGAGGGTCTTTGGAAACCGCCTATGGCTTCCTATCTCATAACTTGTCTGAAATGACTGAAAAGCCCTTATCCTTTTACAACATTACATTTTATTTTTATTTTCGAAAGTTATTAACTTATTACTATTGTCATATTCATATGCAACTTTTAATTTTCATGCAAGTTTATATGGCAAACGAACTAAGTTGTTTTCAAACAATTTGAGTGTAAGAGTTTGAGAGAGAGAGAACAAATGTTTGTGAATCATCTATTCATCTCTATTATTTGGTAGCTCAAGGGTAAGTGTATGAACCAAAACTTTTTAGTTCTTTTGTTTTTCAAAATAGTTTATAAATTTTGATTTTTTTTTTTTTAAACACATGTTAACTGCTTTCAGATTATTGCAATCTGAAGGAAAATATTCCAGCATACCTAACTATTAATTCTGTATTATATAGAATATACGTAAGAAAATCACAAAACAAGACCATATATAAAATAAAATTTTAATTTTAACGTGTCAAACAACGCTTCATTTAACTGAAATAATTAAGATTACAATCTTTAGCAAAACCACACTGAACATCCCAAGAAATATTTACCAAAAAACATCACAAGTAATACAATGCAAAGAAGTAACATCAGACAATGACATCTTTCGCTAGCTTAGCTATGCAAGTGCCACAGCATTAACTTGTCTGGTTATTGACAAATTAAGTTAACAGAAACAGTGCGGAAAGCTCACATAAATTAAATGATATAAAAAATGATACTCTGAAATAAAGCTAATTAAACACAAGTAAAAAAGAAAAGAAAAAGTAAATTACACTTACTTTCGTTCTAGTTAGGATATAGTACACTTACCTCCAGTGTGTTTTGACATATTACAGTTACTTCTTTAACTTGCATGTTTCTAACAAACACACCATTATTATCAGTTAAGCAGCCATAATCAACGTTAGCGTGACCAATTTTCAAATATTATAAGACAAATATGCCCTTAAAATCTCTGATAAAACACTTTATCCAATGCAACATATGTCAAATTACAATTATACCTCCAACTAAATGAATCAAAACAAGGATATAAAAGTAATTGCAACTTTTAGATTTTTTCAGTTAAAATTGTTTATATAAAAATAAGGGCATGAGAAACTTGAACTTCTCCCTTAAAAGATGGTAATTCTAATATACCAAAACATAAGAAATGTAAGTGTAATAAATTTTAATTAAAAAGGAGGTAAATGTACTCAAAACAAAATGCAAATGGAGTTGCAAATCTCATGAAATTAATTGGACATGCAAACCATCACCTCATGAGAGAATTTAGGGGAAAAATATATGTAATCTAATAAAATATGCTGGTGGCTAGGAATAATGTCTGTTGACCTAATTTGTTATGTTGATTAAAAAAAAATGAATGAATTTATTAAGTAAAATGAAAATTTACACTTCTTTGACTTTGGTACAGTCAACCCAATCAAATTTGACACGTCTTAGTGTTCACCATTAACTAATGATGAATGAGCACTAGGGGAGCATCTAGTTTTTGCAGTCGTTACCGAATGTTCAGGGGTAGCTTTGTCATTATAGACTATAAAGAATTATTAGGGGCAGCTGTGAACCCGGGGAAGAATGCTAGGCCATTGACTAAAGGGACACGTGTCAGACCATAGTCCCATCAGCATTAGGGAAGTTGAGATCGGGACGCGTAATGCGAAGAAGGATCTGACGGCTGCGAGTTAGGATCTAAAGTCTATTGAAGGTAGGGTCCACGGATGACCACCACCTTTCCCGCGATCTTTTAACTCTCTCTTCTTCAACAACTCCTGTAAGGATTGTCAGCCAACTACAAAGAAAAGGATACAAAAACTAAGTTAGTAGTGTACTCTAAGTACTTGTAGATTTTATCACTTGGGTTATTTGATAACGAAGATTCATGTAAATCTCTGTTGAATCTAGTCTGTGTGTCTTTAACCAAGATATAAATTAAACTTGAGTAGCCTAAGAAGACACAGAAATAAAAGAGACTATTAGTCCTCTTGAGAGAGAGAGAGAGAGAGAAGCACAAGAGAGAGCTACTAATTAGTTGGTCACGGAAAAAGCAATTGCAAATTTTTATATAAGCCTAGGAGAAATCTTGTACTTAAAAAATAATTGCAAAAATTATTCCATTTTAGTTTGAAAGTGTCTCAGACATGTTCGTGTTGCGTCTCTAATCGAAAAAAATCAAATTTTAGTATCCTTTTACTCTGTTCTATTTATTCAACTTGTGTTTCATGAATGTTGGTATCCGACGTGTATCTGAGATAGTTACTACACTTTTAAAATGTGTACATCCTAGCCACCAAGTCAGCCGAAGTTAAAGATTTGGAATTCTCCTTTCAATAGAGGGGGCTTTACCACAATGTATTAATTTATCTTTCGCTTAATTAGATTACCCATCCTCCCATAGTTTGTGTCTTTTCTCTTGGGTTGGAAATTTATTTTCAGAAAAAGAAACAAAATTAACCGACTAATAAATATGAGTGAAAAAAAAACCCAATCACGAACACGATGACATAATATGAACCTCACAGTACTTGTTGCAAATCTACTAGTCACATTGTTTAAGTTTGGCTTTATTGTTTGACTTGTATGACATTGCTCTTTTGAGTTTTACCATGTTAGTATGTTACATAGTAGTCTCCATGGATTAGGAATTTAGAGGATCTTTGTTAACTCTCTTGCGTTGTGGGAGTAGGTTGGTTGTATTTTAGTCTCTTTCTCTTGTTTTCAAATTCCGTTTTTTATTTTTTTTTCAAAAGAAAAACAATAACAAAAAATGCTTCTTAAGCAAGGATTATCCTTGGGGTAATTGCACTTTTTCCCTTATACTATTCATTTTTGACACTTAATCCCCCCTTCACTAATTTTTTCGCAACCAAATCCCCTCGTACTATGCATAAGGTACAGTTGCAACTTACACCCAATTATCTGGGAGCTATTAAAAACTGATGATCTTGTGATCACGTAGACGCACATGCTCTAAAATTTTCAAATAATGAAGGCTTTAACCTCTTAAGGGGTAAAATGCTAAAAAAATGATAGTACAGGGGTTATCTGCAAATGTTACATGTTTTCATTTTCTTTTTCTCCTTATTTTTAACAACTAAATTTTCACTCTGATACCTTACAAAGTTGATACAATTTCACTGATTAATAATTTTAAAGAATGATTCATTGATTTAGTTTAAAGAGTGATTCATTGACACAATTTCTGTTAAGTTTAATCTTGATATCAAAAACCAATACTATAAATGTAATAATTAATAAGCATACATTTTAATTATAATTAACAATATTATATATAGCAGTATTCAGAATTTTGTATTCATATACATGTTTTATCAGTTGACAACATATATTTTGTTGATATATATAATAAGAATAACTTCTCTTACATACATAAAGCTAAAGCTAGGCTAGTTGGTTAAGAGAATTGTTTCTTATTGGGACAATCATTGTCAAAGAAGTTTTTAGGTTTAATTATTTGTAAAGAAAGAGGAGAAAAAAAGAACATAAATCTCTCTATATTTTATGAAAGTAAGATCTTAGTTTGATATATATTTATATATATATATATATATATATATTTATATATATATATATATATATATTTGTTCTTATTGAACCCCACTTCAACCTGCCTCCCTCTAGAGAGAGAGACCTTTTTTGTGAATAAAAATAAAAGATAAAAAACAAAACATTTGGATTAGGTGTATCAGAACACAACCACATGGTAAAATAATTTAATACTCCTATTGGCTGATTCATATTTTCACCCAGAGAACGACAATAGACACCAAACAAAACCCTAATTTCAGATTAGACGTGTGCCGTGATTTACTCTGATTTTGTAAAATTAAAATTTCTGGGTGCCCTCAATTGTCATTTTCCTTCTCCGTTAATGCTAGTTAACCGATAATCATTTTTATATGATATATAGAGGGTCGGTATAAATATATATTGAAATTTGTTTAGCTTTTATTCGTCATCTAATTATTTTCAGCTTAAATGAGGTGACTGTTTACCAACATAATCAGATTCAATGTTCTTTGAAATGCTTTTATATATATATATATATATATGCTCATTAGTTTGTACCATCCTTTCATTGCAAGCCACCACTATTATTATCGTTACTTTGATTTTTTTGTTGTTGACTATCTATATATAATTGAGCATTTGGTCAACCAATATTAATACACAAAAACACTAGCTAGCTAGTTGTTTAATAGATTGTATCTATGAAGACTTTCTTTAAAAATGTTCTAATTAAGGGAAGACAATAAACATAGTATAGAAAGAAAGAAAAAAAGCCATATGGTCTGACACCTAATACAAGGAAATGAACTGACATTACCAATAACTAGCTATAGATTTAGCAATAAAATAAACACTAGCTAGTTGTTTATGTGTATTTTTGACATTACCAATATATAACTTTGCACAGAATGTGGTTGTTTAACAATATGGTAAGTCGTAACCAAACAGGTTGAGGTACACACGCACGCACGCTAGGGCTCTTTTCGAGTTGTTACAATATGCCCTTCAATCAGCTGATCATCCCAATAATTTAAGGGCATGCTACTTATACCAGAAATACATATAAAATACTGTGTAGTCCATTTAGTAGGTACATTCCTCAATATATTTATTACCTTATGTTTAATTATCATGTTTAGCCATTGACTTTCTCCTACAAAACAATGCATATATATATATATATAAGGTCCCAAGTGAATATATTTTACTGTACATGAAAAGGATAAGAGGGTTATTGCTTGATTCAATGTTAAAAAGCTTATATTGATAAGTTTGAAGTGCTCACGATCGAGTCCAAATAATTTTTACCAACTATGAGAGAGTATGACTATATATATATATATATATGGAGATAAAGCTTTTCCATTCAAAGCAAGAAACTGAGGAGTACGTGCTAACAATTTTTACCAACTATGAGAGAGTATGATGATGATGATGATGATGATGATGATATATATATATATATGGAGATAAAGCTAGCTTTTCAAAGCAAGAAACTGAGGAGGAAGACAATTCCATTCAAAGCGAACCAATTAAGTCCCCATGTTAGGCTATCCTTTTACTGTAAAAAGGCAATTTGTTATGCTAAACTACTTGAGAATGAAAGGAGAAGAGAAAACAAAAGGGTGGTTTGCATTACTTTTTTGAAATAATGGTACGTGAAAGCCAAATATAAAAGATGGACATATCCAAATACTCGTGTATTTGTTGTACGGATTCCATGTGAAAATGGCAAAAGGAGTTTGAAAGATCATCTATGTGTATATATATCTATACACACACACTATACACACACTCCCTGTATCTTTATGGAGTTGAAGGATTTGCTAAATTTAGTAAAACCCTACTTTTTGCTTCAGTTGGATGAGTTTACGGGGAGGGACCAAGTGGCCGGGGCCACATTCAACCCATATCAGTAAAGTCCAATTTCAGACGTGGGGCCCATGAGCCTCTTTATTGTGTTTCTATATATAGTAAATATTGATCTTATTAATTAATAAGTTTTTTTTCTTTCTTCTTAGGGGGTCTGTTTCAGCCACATTGAATTGAATGTGGGTCCCATTCTGTTTGGCTTGACCATTATACCCCCATGTTTCCATCTAATTCAGATGTACCACTCTCTTAACCTAGACTAGACCTAGACCACCGTGTATGGTGGGTGACTTGTTGGCTTTTAGCTTGTGGGGTTTCTCAATTAGTTACATGTATAGATCGAGCTTGCCTCATTTACTTGGTCAAGTCAAAACAACCTTGACCAGAAGTCCCCGAGTGGGTTATCATTTATCAGGCCCAATCACCTATCCATTTTAGGCCCAAAACTTTGGCGACCTACTGTTAGATCAAGGCCCAATGCACAATTTGATCAAGGCCCGGACCGAAACAATGAGGCTTAGACAAGCCTGAGTTTTCAAGTCCACTTCATCTCTCCCAAGTATTCAAGCTGGGAGAGTCAACTTCAACTCCGAATATAATAAAGACCTTCAGTTGGTTTAAGCTTTTGTCAGTCAACTTATGACAGTGTTGATCTGATTAAACTAAGGTTAAGATCTATTTAAACCCAAGTTACTAATAATAATTAAAATAATACTTGTAGTAGACGTCTAGGAAACAAATTAAATCATTCTGATTGGATACTGTAATGTTGAAAAACTCTACATAGGTAGGTACACTCCATGCTACAAATTTGACATTTTTTAAACTTCTCCTTGTTGCTCGGTGCTTGCGTCAATCAACTAAAACTTTTTTATGTTTAAATGCCATATACTTATTGGATCAAATCATTCGTCCGGATGAGCTAAATCAATGAGTTATTTAATTAACCCCATTGCAGTGATCTAGCAAGGAGATGACACGTGGAGTTTCAAGCTAATCGAACACTTAACAGCCATGTCATCAGTATGGGTTCACATGATTCACCAACACGTGAAATCAGCGATCAAGCCTCAGTAATAGTCATGACAAGACTTACGCTGAAAGATTACCTTAAACAAGGAGAGAATCACGTTCTCCATCAATCATGGAATGATCCAGGGCCAGCCCTATGCCTAGGCGACCCAGGCAGTCGCCTAGGGCCTCCAAATTTTTGAATTTTTTGAGAACCCATAATTTTTACTAAGTCCACTAAATGTTATTTAAAAAAAAAAAGTAACTAATAGCCCAGGACTTCTAGGCCAAAATTTAGAAACAAATAGTTAACTATGCCTCATTTAAAAAATAATGATAATAGTCCAATACACTGGTTTGTGCCTTATTTTAAAAATAATGATAATAGTCTAATACAATGGTTTGGGCCTCATTTTAAAAATAATGATAATATTTCAATACACTGGTTTGGGACTCATTTTAAAAATAATGATAATAGTCCAATACACTGCTTTGAGCCTCATTTTAAAAAAAAATTTATAATTTTTTCTTATAAAGATATGTTGAATATTTTCTTTTAATTTGTTTATATGAACTGGATCGTGCTATTTATAAAGCACCAAGACCACGGTTTTTTTTTTCAAGATTAATATATTTTATTTGCTTATAGTCCCATTTTAATAAAAAATTTGCCCTCCTTATTCACGCGTGAAATTTTAAGTAAGGGCCCCAATTGAAAATCAGCTTAGGACCTCTCAACATTTTTGGAATCTCAGGGCTAGCCTTGAAATGATCATAGGCTAAACATATGTAATCAAAAACATTATAAAAGAAATCACAAAGGCACAAAGGAAATCAGACAATTTTAATTATTTAAAAGTGTAAAATAACTCGCAAGTGTACGAATCTATTGAAGTGTAGATCGGCAAGAACGAGGTCAAACCGAAGGAATGCTTTGAGAAGAAAAACTAATACAAATTCAAATAAATTTAAAACTAATCTAGTTTAAACAAAAGTTGGTTGATTTGAGAGAAATTAAACTAACAAGCAAATAAAATAACACTATTAAAGTCGAATAGAAAAAATAACTAAGGTTTCGGATTCCACCACCATTAAATCCATGAAACTCCTAATATTTATTTATTAATTCTCAAATTTAAAGTAGCAATCAAGAAATCAATCTATTGCTTATTCAAAATTTAACAAAAAAGTACTATAAAAAATATATCAAAAAAGTAGATTTTCCTTCGCTTTACTAATGTAAAATTCTAAGCATCTTATGAATCCAATTTAATAAAAAAACATAAGATCAAAGATTATCACTTTTAAGAAATACAAACCCAAGCTTGATTGATTATAATACTTTTTAACTATCACATATACATGATATAGATGGTGAAAGAACTATAAAATAATTAATTACAAGAAGCGAAAATCATAAGCATTTAAATCATACACAGGAGAATCAATTAATGAACATAATAACTTCACTTCATTAATGGAGGTTTCCTCCTCAACCCTAGTTGAGGAGTTTAGTTACACTTGGTAGAAGAATAAGATAACAAAATAATAAAAGATATAATGAAATAAAATAAATAAAATTCAGATTGTCTTTGTCTTTTTTGCTCTAGCATTCACTTCTTTTCTCCCATCAACCTTGCTCATCTCTTTCACTTATATAGAGGTCCTTTGGGGTGTTCTTCAAGTAAAATAAAATAGGAAAGTGTTTAGGAGAAAATCTATCAGAATATTTTCTCTGAATTGAAATCTAATTTTGACATTGAATTAATGCGATTCACGGAATTTTCGTGAAATACAAATATCTCCATAATCGAATTTTATTTAATTGAAGCAAAAGTCAAGTCGAAATAACGCTTGAAAATAATACTTTTGGGCCATTTTTTAAAATGAGCAAAATTGGGCTTTAGGCCCATAATCTCCTTAAGCAATTATAATTCTCTTGGACCTCTTTCTTGAGTTGATTTGAGTTGAAATATGGATTTGAATGAATCCATTAGATTTATGCTTCATATAACCTTTTTAGATATCATCTTTAAAAGCCCAAAATCATGGTTTTATCTGAAATAATCATTAAGGCACTGAAAAGACAAAAAACACAAAAATAGGGTAAAATCACAAATAAACTATCACTAAGAGAATAAAATATGTAAATTAAGAAACTAGAAATTAATAAACGCTGATCAACGTCGTTTTAGGTAGTACTTGCCAAACGCGTCATTGGTACATATTTATACACATTCCCCGATTTAGTGTACAATGGACATGGTTATGAGGGTAGTGGTGAAGTCTAAACCCTAATTCATTATCCTTTTCTCAAACTATTTTCAATTATCGCATTTTCTATGATTCAAGTAACTTAAGCAAACAAACAATCATCATTTGAATCGGAACCAATTTTTGATTATACCAATTAATCCAACGTAGTCTCTGTGGGATCGACACCCTCTATATAGAGTCTTATCCTATCAAGGATTCATTTTATTGCAAGTGGTAAAATATATTTTGATTGCCAAAACACAAAAAAGTTAGAACACATCAACGCACAATAACAGTAGAACAAGGGTCGATCAAAAAGAAAGGGTTTGGGAAAGGGGTTTCTCCATTTTTGGTAACCAAAGGGCTTTGGAGAACTCAAGAAGCGTCTGGAAGATTAGATCTCAAGGTTAGCGCTAAACATATATGTATATATATATTATAATTAACCTGAGGCTATACATATATGTATATATTATTATTATTAACCCATTAGTTTTGAGCGGGAAGGAAAAAAATATAGAGCGATAAATTTGGAGAAAATTAATTAATTAAAATATATTGGTATTTACTATGACATGGATTTCGTCGAAAAAATGTATTACTACGAAATTAATTTTTCGTAGTACATACCCTAGTATTAGGGTATTTACTGAGAAATTTTCTCCATGGTAGATATGAAGGGGTATTTACTATAAATTTAATTTTCTGGAATAAATAACATATTACTTACTACGACATGAATTTCGTCGAAAAAGGGTATTTACTACAAAAAAATTTCCGTGGTAAATATGAATGGGTATTTACTACAAATTTAATTTTCTATAGTAAATGCAATATTATTTACTACAAAATTAAAACCGTAGTAAATGGTCCATGAGAAAAAACCTATTTTCTTGTAGTGAACGAACTGATAAACCTCCATGGGTCCAAAGTTGTCCACAATCTCTACTCGCCTCGCCCTATCTATGCCTAGAAATGAATAAATAAGGAAGAGAAAACACTGACCTTGAGAAGTAAAGAAGAATGAGAACCACAAGAAACCACAAAGTAAGTAGAATTGACCAAAAGAAAAAAAAGTTGATCATTTAAGAATACTTGACACTTCGGTGACCATATGACAAGATTCACGCTGAAAGATTGGCCTTAATAAGGAGAGAATCACGTTCTCCGTCAATTATGGAATGATTATAGGCTAAACATCTGTAATAAAAAATATTATAAAATAAATGGCAAAGACACAAAAGAAAGTAGACAATTTTACCAGAAAGCAATTTCTTTCTTAAGTATAGTATAAATTTATCTATTCTGATAAGTACACGATCCTTCAAAAATTCGGTGGATTAGGTACTCCTTTGTTTGACTCCCTTATTGACCTTCATTGCAACTATGATATATGTGATGTTATACTTTTTAACCATGTCCGTTCTTACCTTGGTGCAGTTGGAGATTTTTTTTCCCATTCAAAAGAGTTTTTGCTATGAAATTTTGACTTTTTGCTACAAAATTTTTCATAGAAAAAAACATGTTTTCTTGTAGTGGTTGATGAATTTTGAAATGAGAGTGAGGGTGATTCTACCCCTCTTGAGGGCCCTTTGATTCCGGCGAATCCTATCGTTGCTTCTTCCTCGGAACCGGTGGTTTCAGAAAGTGGAGCATCCACTGAACCTAGTTTTGAGAACGTGGACCGTAATGATTTGGTTAGGGTTCTGGTGAGTTTAGGGAATCTTATAATAGATTGGGATATCCCTACTGATGTGACCCTTATAAATTACCCTTTAGATTTGGACTTCTGGACTAGAGAGGAATTAGGCGAGAATGACATGCTTTTCCTAGCTAAACACTTTCTTGCATTCTATTTTCTCTTTTATCCCTTCTATCATATGGTTTTTTATCAGATGAACCTTGCCCCCCTCCAAGTAAACCCTACTTTCTCTAGGGTTATTTCCAATGTCCTTGCCTTTAATCACACTCGAGGGCTCGGGTTAGCGTTTCATGACCTTCTCATCTGTTATCAAGTCTTTACCATGAAGAATGAGAGAAGTCGTTTTCATTTCTATCCCCGACCGAGCAAAATGCTGTGTTTCGATCATCCCACCTTAGATAAGGGCTAGAAAGCACAATTTGTGGTCGTTAGAGGGAAATTGAAAGTTTCCTCTTCTGATAAGTACCAAATCCCTCAAAAATTTGATAGATTAGGTACTCCCTTATTTGATTCCGTTATTGACCTTCATTACAATTGTGATATATGTGATGTTCTATTTTTTAACCATGTTTGTTCTTACCTTGGTGCAGTCAGGGATCTTCTTTCCCATTTAGAAATCAAGGTTCGCTTGCAGACCCTTAAGGACAAAGTGTGAAATGATTTTCCCACATCTTCTCTTTTGTTTGATTCTGAAACCCTAAGAGCTATTTTTGAGAAGGCTTCAGGAGCGAAGATGAGTTTGTTGAAGACAACACGCCCTAAAGACAAGAAATAGACTGAGCTCTGTGACCCTCCGACTGAGTAGGAAAGAGAGGCTGCTGCTTCTCTGCGAAAAAATTTGCCCAAGAGGATGCTGCGGAAAGGAAGTAATTGTCCGAGGTGATTCAGATAGAGGAGGTTACCCCTTCGCCTAAGTTTCAAAAGACATTCACCCTGGCTTCTCCTTCTGCCCTAAGGCTGGTGGGGCCTCCATACGGGGTTGTTACTATTTCTGAGGTTTGACGTTTCTAGTTCTTCTGAAGTTGTGCCTTGGACCATCATATGGTGAAAGCCAATGGCATGCCCCTTTCAACTGAGGGGCATGCCATTGGCTTTCACCATATGAAATCCTTTCTGAAGGAGATGTGGCCACCTAAAGATGATAAAATAATGAATAAGGTGTCTGTGGGGAACCTACTGGACACCTTCCTGATATGGCTCTGAGGGTAATCAATTTTCTATTTTTTTATGCTTTTATTTTGATATGTACGAGCTAAAAATCTTCTTATGTATTTGCAGAACATATTTGGAATGTTGACCATGTGTTGCTTGGTCGAGCAGGCGACGATTAAAATAAAGAAGATCGATGCTCAGAAAAGAAAGGTTAAGGCAGACTTCCAAGTCGTCATGCATAAGGCGATAAATGAGAAATCAAATTCAAAAGCTTTGAAGGCAGAAACTGACCAATGTTGAGTTCAGTTAGAGGAACTCAAAAAGGAGAATGAGGAGGCTGAGTTGTAGCAAGCATTGGCCAAATCAAGGGCCACTAAATTCGAGCTAAACGTGAAGTCCCTTTAGGAGAGGCTTCTGAGGCTTGAACTATAAGCAAAAGCCATGTTTGATAAGCTATCTTGGATGGTTCAGATCAGAAACGTTGAGGTCTACTGAGTTGGTTATGAAGATGTGACTGCTCTTGTTTATGAGCAATCCTATCCCGACGGATTTGTTGAGTATGATCAGGAAATGAGTCTAGATGGCCCTTCCTATCAAGATCCAGAAGTTGGTGATGATGAGAAGGAAATCCTGAATCTTTTAGACGCTGTCAAGGCTTCTGGCGTAGTGGTCGCAAAGTCCGTTGATGATGGAGTATTTTGTTACCTCATTCTAAGCTTTTTAGCCTATTTTTTCTGTTCTGGGAGGACTCCGTCCTTCAAGTATGCCTTTTTTTTTTATGTTCTGGCAGGAGCGATCCGATTTGGGTGCCTCAATCTTCACTCGATTATTTGAGCTAAGCCATCTGGAGCGATTCCATGACCTGAGCAAATTCCTCTCCCTCGGACCTACTATGCTTCTGTGATTGCTATTGGGGGTTGATATCTGTGCTTGTATCCTCATCCTTCGACATGCGCTTGACTATTAGTGAGTAACATTCTTTTTCTGCCACTTGATCACGAAGGAGGTCCACCGTACCTTTCCCGTTCAAAGTTAGGCACCTCGTCACCTGATGCAGGGTGGATGGGACTCCATACATCCTGTGGATCCAACCCCTTCCTATAATGAGGTTGTAAGAGGAATAAACATCTACTATTAGGAATTGCTCCTTCAAGGTCTTTTGCGTTGCTGTTACTGATAACGAGATTACCCCAATTGGAATGACTCTGTTCCCATCAAATCCTACGAGTGGATCTTCGGCATATCTGATTTGATTTGTTCTAAGTCCTACGTGTTCATAAACTTTAAGCGTCGTGATGTTGGCGCTTGATCCTACATCAATGAATATTCTCTTAATTCAGCAGTTTGATTCCAAAAGACTAACCACCAGCGGATCCTCGTGTGGAAGCTATACTATCATCAGGTCTGAGTCTCCAAATGCGATTTGAGTACCAGTATCCTTGTCTAGAATCGAATTAACCTCTCTGAGTTTTTGTAACTTTTTCATTTGGTGGAGATGGGATCTACTTACACCATGATACTCTTGGGTCGCATATCTATATATGGTGTTGATTGTCCTAATTGAATTTAAGTTATGATTCTCCCCTCTGCGTTCAGTGACTGGATGCTCGTTCCAATTAGACTACTCTTTTAGTACATACTCGACCAATCCTCATTTGGTTATGATTGCCTCTGTCTGCCCCCTTAAGTTTCGGCATTCATTGGTGGTTTGTTTGTAATCCTGGTGGAAGGCACAATGTTTGTTTTGATCTCTGTGCTCAGCTGAAATTCGAATGGGGGGTGGTGTTCGGAATATGCCTCTGTCTTTGTTCTCCTAGTAGAGCTTTGCTAGGGAACACTTCAGATGAGTGTTCTTCTCTTTGTATCTGGGTTTCTTCTCTAACTTCGCTGGAGCGGGAGGAGCTCTGTTCTAATCCCTCGGCTTATTTACCTTGTCATTCGATTGAGTGTTGACGCTTACCAGGGCTGACCTTTGTTGGCACAATGCCTCATCTTCCTCAAGGCTAAGGTACTCCTGTGCCTTGGCGTTCAGATCTCCGATACTTTTGGGGGTCTTTTTAACCAGGGAAGAGTGGAGTTTTGAACCCAGGATCATAGTTACTTTGAAGGCCTCCACTACTGCGACCTAGTCACAACTATCAATAAATGACATTTCCAGATTAAATCTGGTCATGAAGGATTTCAGAGTTTCTCCTTTTGTTTGCCTCATGGTGAAGAGAGACAATATGGTATTCTTCTGTCTCTGATTTCTGATGTATTGAGCGATAAAGAGTTCGCATAACTTCATAAAACTAGGGATCGTGCTTGTTGGCTGCTGTTTGAATCAAATCAAAGCAGCTCCCGTCAAACTAGTCAGAAAGACCTTGCACATGAGGTTCTTATCCTCGGCATGTAGCGTCATTTTCTGTTGCACGTGGTATAGATGGTTGATGGGGTCAATCGTTCCATCAAAGGTTGCAAAGCTCTGGAGTATGAACTTCCTCGAATTTGGGGACTTTTCGTATCTCCTCTGTGAAGGGTGATTGGACTACCCTGTTGGTCACCTGTGTCACCAGATCTACTGAAGTCTAGTTTTTCAGATATTTGATTTCAGCATTGACCTTCTCTAGTTGTTCGACTATTGCCTCGAACGGAACGTTCGGTCCGGGGCCGTGATGTTCTGATCGGGCTGGATATTGTACTATTTCGTGAGCCGAGTCGTGCTTTTCAGAGCACTACTATTCAATCGGGGGATCTTCGGGTTATTTTCCAGCGAGTCAAGCTAGTTTTTCCTGAAACAAATCGTTACGTCTGTTGGATTTCTCCAACCATTCTCATAGTTGCTGCAAGATTTATTCACACATAGGGTTCTGCTCCATCACACGACTATGGGTAGGTGATTGCTGTCATATTATGGTTATGGAATGTAACTATACTGACATAAATTTCTAAGGAATTTTGGAGTATGTCGTTCCTGCAGACGACGCTAAAGTGTAAATGCAAGAAATTTTCTACACAGAATAGATAATTTTACACTACACTTAAGAAAAAAATTGTTTTATGGTAAAATTGTCTGCTTTCTTTTGCACCTTTGCCATTTTTTTATAATGTTTTTTATTACAGATGTTTAGCCTATGATCATTCCATGATTGACTGAGAACGTGATTCTCTCTTTGTTTAAGATAATCTTTCAGCGTGAGTCTTGTCATCACTATTACTCTTTGTTTAAGATAATCTTTCAGCGTGAGTCTTGTCATCACTATTACTGAGACTTGATTACTGATTTCACGTGTTGGTGGATCATGTGGACCCGTACTGTGACGTGACTGCCAGGTGTTCGATTGGCTTGAAACTCCACATGTTGTTTCCTGTTAGTGAAAATTTTTCCTCTCTACATTAAGGCATTAAGCAAACGTCCCTGCTCATTTAGTAAAAGAGCCGATCCAAAACAATATTAGACTTGGCTCGTACAGGTTCATGAATATAAGCTCGTGTATCGTATACATTAGTAAATATAAGCTAATATAGAACTCGTGAACACGTTTTTATAAATATAAACTTATTTATATTCATTAATATAATTTCATAAATATGTTGGTGACCATATAAGTTCGTATAAATTTTATAAACAAGTCAAAACAATATTAAATACGAGCTCAATCAAATTCGAATGAAGGATTTTTTTGTTAAACGAGTGGAATCCAAAATTTTTAAAATACTAGCCGAATTCAAATTTAATTTTTCCAATTCATCACGATACGGAGCTAAACTCACGAACCAACACACTGAGTGGGAGCAAACTGAAGCTGATTTGTAAGTTGAAAGGGCCCCCGGTAACGATCACATGACTAATATCCACTCTCCCTCTTTTCATCCACTGATTTTCTCCACACTTAACTGCACGCTGAACTCTACCCCTTCCGATCATTATCCCTCTCGCTCCTCTCTCTCTCTTTATCCATTTCCCGAAGATCTGTTACTTTCGTCTGTCTCTCTCTAGCTATGACCGACTGTACCGAACCATCAACGCCTTCAACATCATCAACAGGTAAAAGAGAATCAGTGTATATACACCCAAGAAGAGTGCCATTCGAGCACGGACTCATCCCCATTCCCAAGCTCATCTTCAACGATGGCACACAAACCCTAGGTCCCCTCAAGGACCGACTCGTCCACCAATCTACACCCACTCACCGAGTCTACTCGCTCGCCATCGCCGAAGCCCTCCAGATCTCGCCCGACCACGCCCGCCTCGTCCTCGACACGCTCGCCTCGGTCCTCCACTCCGATTCTGATCCACTCGTCACCGCGAAGCCCTCCGAGATCGACTCAGTCGGAGTCGATGTGTATGATTTGATATTGTTTTTGTACATACAGTCGTATAAGCGGTTGCTTCCTAAGGGACACAAGGACTCGGCTGCGGTGGCTGATGTGTGGCCGTCCACTTCAGCGTTTGATGGGTTTTTATCGGCTCTATCGCCGCTACAGGTAATTTAATTATGTTTAATGTTTGATTGAATTGAAAATATTGGCGGTTAGATTTTCGTTGATTATCTAAACTGGAGTTTTGATTGGGAATGCATTGATGTGGTTGGGATAGGAATGTGGGTGGATATGTGAAAAGGGCTCATTTGAATTTTATTTATGTATTTGTTGATCATGTAGCATTGGGTAAATTATGATTAGTTATCTTTTCTGTCTTGGCATTTTTGATAGAATTGATGTGTTTCTGAAATGGGGACGTTGACAATTTTAATTTAAATTTTTTTTTTTCCAAACACAACCCATTTTTATTCAATTGTAGAAACAGAAATACAATCAGCCTCAATACAATTCTTCAACCAAAAAGGCCAAATGTTCCACTCACGATCCCCAACCCTTTAATCAAGAGCCCATCTACTAATACAACGAGCAACCATATTACATTTTCTAAGTCACCCTGATAGCAGTAGCACCCATAAGCATAAAAGTGACATCATCACAAATAACAGCAGCAATAGGATTCAATGCCATAACTATCCCCAACTTAGTAACAGCTTGATAGTCTCCCTTAGCACCATTGCTTCTCCAATTACAGCACTACTGACCTGTTGGAAGAAAAAAGAAGCAACTCTCACTGGATAACCTCTATAATCCCTGTGAATAGCACTATCACCACACTCCATTGTTTCCATTCGAAAAGCATCAATTTTAAATTTGAAAGCACCACGTTTGGAGGACTCCATGTATTAGCCACTGATCTAGGAACAGTCACATTCATTTCCAACTCCTTATATATTGTAGTAATATCCCAATACTTATGAAAGTACTGGAATGCTTTCCTCAAAACATCTAAAGAAGTACCACACTCCCCCCATCTTACTGAAGTGCTTTTCATTTATATTCTTCCATAGCTGCCAACAAATGAAGGTAGCCAAACTCAAAATTTTCTTTGAATTCTCCATACTACCCCAAATATCCATATAAAAACAGTAAGTTTGCTGCCAGCTATTGAGCCTATGTCTGTCAAAATCCATCCTCATAAGACAAGCTTTCCACACTACCTTAGCAAAGGGATTATTGACATAAAACATGAACAATAGACTTCTCATCCTCTCCCCAAAGACAACACCCAGCATCAACTACAATCCCTCTAAGTCTCTAACTTTCAAATTCCCCAACACTGGAAGTCTATCATGACAACTTTGCCATATAAAAAGCTTAATTCTCCTGCTAGTATTTATCTTCCAAATCTTCTTCCATTTAGACAAAAATTCTTGTCTATGACTACACCCTTCCACTTCTTGGCGCATTCTTGTATTCTTAATCACTTCCAAAGAAATTTTATATGTTGTCTTCACAGAAAAAATTTCATCATTTGTTAAACCCCACACCTTTCCCCATCATTGACAATTTTACATTAGCAATGCCAATTTTTTCTACTTAACCTTCCCCCCCCACCCCCCACCCCCCCAAACACACACGATCGCGCGCGCCGGGGAAAATGGAAAGTATTTCACTCGAAGTAATCTCTATGCATTTTTAGTTCATGGTGGAACCTGAACGCTCCACAAATTATGATATAATTTGCATTCATTAAAAACTATAATGAAGAATACTTTAATGCGAACAAAAACAAAAGAGAAAGAGAGATATCTATCATTTAAAGAACATCAAATACGCCCCACCACGAAAAGTTACGCCATGTAGATAAACAATGATATAGATTGTCGGCATGACTTAACTTTCGAGAATGTCTTACAACAATTCTATAGAGATGTATAGAATTGTAATCACTATGCATTTTTAGTTCATGGTGGACCCTGAGCGCTCCACCACAAGTTATAATATAATTTGTATTCATTAAAAACTATAATGAAGAATGCGTTAATGCGAATAAAAACAAAAGAGAAAGAGACGCATCTATCATTTATAGAATACCTAATTCGTCCTACCATGAAAAGTTACGCCATGTAGATATACAATGATATAGATTGTCGGCTTGACTTAACTTTTGACAATGTCTTACAATTCTATAGAGATGTATAGAATTGTAATCACTATGCATTTTTAGTTCATGGTGGACCCTGAACGCTCCACCACAAATTATAATATAATTTTTATTCATTAAAAACTATAATGAAGAATGCGTTAATGCGAACAAAAACAAAAGAGAAAGAGACGCATCTATCATTTATAGAATACCAAATTCGCCCCACCATGAAAAGTTACGCCATGTAGATATACAATGATATAGATTGTCGGCATGGCTTATCTTTAAGATGTATAGAATTCTTATTACTTGTAATTATCTTAAGATATTCTTTTGGATTATTTTAGAATCAATTCTATAATTCTTTTAGTCTTTAGATCGAAATTACTTGTATAAATCCTAACTGTTCGTTGTAAGGTTGTGTGTCTATAAATAAGGGTAGGAGCTCATTTGCTTCACACCAAGCAATAATGTCTTGTAATTCATCTCTTAAGTAATACAAGCTCTCTACTTCAAACTCTCTCCTGTTTGTTTGTCTTCCCTTCCATTCTAAATCTAGGTAGGAGCACTACTTAGGCTGCTAGAAAGTCTTTTAAGCCCAAGTGTATGGTGACATTGTTGTTACTAACTTAAATGGATGAAATGGGTTGAGGTGAGTATCATTTCATAACATATATGAATATAGTTAGAGATAGAGAATTAAAAGTAGAAAGTTGACCAACCTGAATTTTAGCAAATATAGTCAAATATGAATCTTAGCAATATACTCAAATAAGTTGGAAACTGATAGGATAACATCAAAAGAAATGAACTCAAATAAGTTGGAAGCTGGTAGGATAACATCAAAAGAAACGGAGAGAGATGTGATATGCCATAATTCATATTAGGGTATATACGGAGAAGTTCTGTTACCAGAGCTTCAAATCCCATCAAATTTTACCTATTTTGATGGGATTTGAAACAACTAAATTTTGTTATTTGAATACCTTGAATTCCAATGTTGTTTATAATTTTGTCATTCCAAATAAAAAGAATCCTTACATTGTGTTTGGAATCAAGGAATTTGGATTTGGAAACTAGATTAAAATTTTTCAATGATAGAATTATAAACGGGATTTGGAATTTAAGGCATTTCAAGTAAACGTTTCAATTCCTATAAAAATAGGTAGAATTTAATGGGATTTGAAACTCTGGTAATATGACATTTTCGTATATAGCGTTATCTAAATTATCACATATCACATGTCTCTCTTTGTTTCTCTTGATTCTCTGTCAATGAGTTTTGAACTAGGTTGGTCAACTTTGTACTTTTAATTCCTTATCTCTAAGTATAGTTGTTAAAGGCTCAAGGCGCGCTTTGGCGCCAAAGTTCTTCTGGAGCTACAAGACTCTAACTATATTCATGAATTGATACTACACACCTCAACACATTTCATCAATTTAAGGTGTAACTATATTCCGCCACATTGTACCCATGTCGCCAAGTGACGCATTGGGCTGGCTCTAATACCAACCCGTACTTAAGGACTTTCTAGCACCTTAAGTAATCTCTTCTATCCATCTACACAAAATTTGGAGAATGAAAGGGAAGACAACAATGAAGTAGAGAGCTTGTATCACTCAAGAGAGGGATTACAAGATATTGGTGCTTGGTGTGGAGCAAATTAGCTCTTACCCTATAGGCACACGGCCTTATAACGAACGGTTACGATCTATACGAGTGACTTCGATTTGAAGAATTATAGAATTGGTTCTAAAATAATCCAGAGGAATATGTTAAGATATTTGCAATTTATATATCTCTATACAATTCTATATAAGTGCAAGACATTATGGAAATTTAAGCCATGCAGACAATCTATGTCATCGTGGGTTCTCCTTCCCTTGTGTGTCTATGTGGTGTAACTTTTCGTGGTGGGGCATATTTGGTCTTTTATAAATGAATTTTACATGCTTCTGCTATTTGTTAAGTTCATTTTTTTTATAATGGACATTATTGACTCATTTTACAATTTCATATATATATAATCATATTTTAAAACAAATTTTCTATGTATTATTTTAACAAAGGCAAAAATGGTGTAATATTATTTTCATTTCAAATCCCATTTTACATCCATACTAAAAACAAGAATTTCTTTCCTTTTAAATCCAATCTGTTCCAAACATACAAAGGAATTTCATTTCAATTCCAATCCAATTCCTTTTCCAAATCCCAAAAGGATTTGGTTCCATACAGAGCGTTAGGAATCCTATTTCCAATTTCAAACAGTGGAAATGTTCTTCAGGTTTTGATTGATATATAGGCATTTTATTGGAAATTTGGAAGGAATCAGTATACTGCAAAATGGGGTCGTAGGGGATTGAAAATTCAACTTATTTTCTGCATTAGACTTAGAATTCTAACACCTTAAAGACGGTTTTTCCTGAATAAAGGGGCGGCTCAACATAATTTGAGGCCTTAGGCGAAAAATATAAGAGTGTCCCTTTAACATATAACATATTAATATCAAATATTAGTTAATAATGATTATATAAAAATAATTAATATTAGTTAATAATGTTTATATAAAAAATCATTAATATTAAAATTATTATATTTAATTGGACCATTTTTTACCAATAAATCTCTTAATTTTTTAACAATATTTTTCCGGTGCATAAATATTTGTGGGAATAGAATATGATTTTTGAATAAAATCTTCATTTTTTTTAACGTCATTCACTTTCTTCCATTTTTTTTCATGTTCTTCGTAAATAATTTTCTTATTAAATATTTGATTATCATTATGAATCTAAGTCGCTAATATATTTTTCTTTCATTATTGTATTATCTTCTAATTAATTTAGATGACTTGGTTGTTCATTTGTTAATTTTTCACCTAAATTTCTTGTTGTTTTATTATTATTTATAACAAAAAAAATGTTGTAATGGGAAAACATGAGGAATAGGGAAAAAGGATAAAAGTTAACATGAAAAGATGGAAAGTTTTATAATTTTCAATTTTTTACAATTATCTGTTAAGTATATATTCAACAATTCATATAAAACCTGAAATTAGGAGTGACAGAGAGAAAAAAGAGGAAGGTGTTGAGATAAGAATAGAAATTAGAAGTTTTAGAATCAATTAAATTATGTGGACCTATTATTAAATTTTTACCATTGGTTGAGACCTAACAATACAAGGAAACAAAATTTTTAGGAAGTCTAATAATATTAGAAAATAAAATTTTTAGGAACTCTTATTAAGGAAAAATAATTATTTTGAGGCCTTCTATTGGCTGGGGCCTTAGGCGACCGCCTAACTCGCCTAAGGGTCCAGCCGGCCCTGCCTGAATATTCAGTTTTTGAACGTCTGTGTAACTCTGTCATTGTATTTTATTGCTTTTTTTTGGGTATTTTCCTCAGTTATTCTGTTTTGGATTGTTTTATATGTTCATTAGAGGATTATTTTTGCTTTAATACAAAGAAAGTTTAAACTTCCTGTTAATCTCAAATACTAAGATTGGAGTGTGATGCTAAATTTTAAAAACTGAATTTTAAGTTATGAAGTTTAGTGTTGTGATACTTGATTTATTTTAAGGGTAAATTTGTCCAATTTAATTAAAGCTTTGGGCATATTCTGCGTATTCTGTGACAAGTGATAAGTGTAGTTCCATTCACTTAAACTTTTGACTCCTTTTAAATGGAACTTATTTTTTTAAGTGACATTCGAATCACGCTATGGAGTGCGTTTAGTTGCAAAATCACTAACAATTTCAATATTAAGTGCTGAATTAGTTTATTAATAAATGTCCTATGACGTCGTAGAATGTCTATCTGCTGATTTTTGACTTTTTTTTTTGGCTCTTATGGCTTTCTTGGTACTTCGTATGCTATTGTTAGCGTCTTTAATTTTACTCGGACTGTTGCTTTGTTGGTTGCATGCCCAGACTATTTGGGTTCTGGTGGTCCAGGTTCTTTCTTACCCAGGTGACAAGGACTCCACATTTGCATTAGGTGGTTTGATAAGGAAAAGGTCCCATGGTATAGTCGCAAAAAGAAGAGACAGGATATGATCCTTTATTTTTTCCAATTAATTGCAGTAATTGATAATAAAAAATTGATAAGTAATTGCAGTAATTGATAATGGGTACAAGGTTTGTCTAACTTACCCCAAAAAAAAAAAGAAGCTTGCCTTTTTCTTCTGCATTGAGTTCAATAGAATTGACAGTAGTATTTAATTTGTTTAAAGTCATATTATATCCTTTAGTGAAATAATATTTACTGCCAATTTTGACTTTGCCTGCTCTAATAAACTTTTGTATTTGGTAAAGAACTTTATACAATATTCTGGTGTAGATACTGAGTTTACCATTTAGCTTTGTTTTCCATTTAGTGCAGCTTGTGCGCAGCAACAGCCGTCGGTTTATGCCATCACAGGCTGATGAAGAGGCTCACCAGTTGTCCTATTTACAGAAACATTTGGGCAACATTCTCTCTCTTTTGTCAGAGCCTGTGGAAGGCGAAGGCGAAGAATCTTTGGTTTGTAAAATTCATCCTTCCATTATTATACTTATTTCCCTTGGTCTGTTGAAGACTTGAAGTGTGAATGTCGTTAGCTTGTATCATAAAAAAATGATCGCCCTTCGGATAAATGGAAAAGGCATGACTCACATCATGTCCGAAGTTCTTTTCTGGTTCTATTAACACTTTTTATAACTAGTGCATCTCAATTTTATTCTATTTACGTAATTATTACTTTATAAGTTTTGGGCTTTTGTAGTTACTATATAATATGAATTATAATTTATTGCTTACTAGATTTTTTTTTCCAAGGGTGGTTCTAATAACTCTTTGTATATCTAGTGCATCTCAATTTTATTCTATCTACATAATTATAAGTTTCGGCCTTTTGTAGTTATTGCTTACTAGATTTTTTTTCCCCAAGGTTTGAGTATCAATGTTGTTGAATCATCACTATCGCAATAACAATAGGTTCCCTTTTTACCTGGCATTGGTGATACAACATGTTAATTGTTAATGTTTTGTGACATAAATATGATGAATAAGAAAAGGGGTAAAATCACAAAACCCCCTGTACTATAAATATCCATCATATAACCCCTTATATTAAACTCCATTAAACCTCCTTGATGTTTTCAAAAATCCATCAACTTACCCCCTTCCGTTAGTTTGCTGTCAAACCATAACGGCAAGAATATCATGTGAGTGAAGATTCACTCTCTATATGACCAAATGCCCATTAAATGACGAAATTAACCTTGACGACCCATCCTTCAATTTCCTAACATTAACCTGACCCGAATCCAACTCCCATTCATCACAAGTGTATACAACGGTCATACAAAATACACATACATATACATCTCCATATATATATATACACACACATTTCCACTCTCTTTCTGTCTATATATATACATTTCCACTCATTCTTGCACTCTTAGAACTCACCCATTTCAAATTCTCTCTCTAGATTTCTTCATCTATTTTCTCTGTCTATATTTCCGAACAATTTAGCTTCAACTTTACTACTCTCTCTGGATTTGTCATTAGAAGCTTGGAAAACTTTGACAATGGCAACACGAAGAAATCTCAGCTCTCGAATTCATCAGACAACATCTCGGTGAATTCTCTCCCATCGAGAGTTCGAGCTTTGTCACTGACTCAATCGACTCTAGCTCGATTTTCTCCTATCAGGATTGCCCCGTAGCACAAATTTTGGTCTTTCAAGCTCTGTATCTGAATCACTCTGTTCACAGACCTCAAGCTGTGACGAAGTTAATACCAGTGATCTATTCAATTTTATCCCCAATTCGATCACTTTTGAGCAAATTCAAAATGATTTCTTTGAATTCGAATCGAAATCTTAAATAATTGATCTCATGAGTCCAAAGTCATAAATTTGGACTTTCCATTGAATTATGAGTTGAGATTCAACAATCGCAGGCATTCGTTGAAGATTGATGTGCCTCCGGTGAAGAAATTTGTTGGAATTCACCGAGTCGACTCAACCATCAAGAGTGGTATATGTAAAGAAACTTTGAATAAAGAGGAGAGACCACGACCCATTTCCTGATAGAATTGAAAGTGGTCTCAGTCTTAGCTTCCGCCATCTCTAGTTGCAGAAGAGACTCGGAGAGAGAATCTAAGAGAGAGAGAGAGAGAGAGAGAGTAAGAAGGTAGGAAAACCAGTGTCGTGCTTTTGGTTGGCTTAAAGACCCAAACGACATCGTTTGGGGATTTCGGTTCTTTTATAAGTTAGGGCAATGTCGTCATTTCACACTATAACTAACGGCTCCGTAATGGAATGGCCTTAAATGATGGATATTTATAGTTTAGGGGGTTATATAATGAATATTTATAGTACAGCGGGGTTTTGTGATTTTACCCCATAGGAAAATATATAATTGTTGAAAATTACTTGTAATAGTTTGAAAGCAGAAATTAGGAATGTGAAATGAATATATTGTACTATATCATGCATTGCTTTGTCAGTCCACTGCATTTGATTTAAATATCAGTAATTCACGTTATGTAGCATTATGCGTCACTGATCCCTATGCCACTGCTATTATGTATTACCAATGAACGGAATTGATGAATGTATCACAATCGCGAGAAGATAAAATTATTGATAGATTATTCTCAATAACATATTTAGTTAATAATTTTTTAAATGAAGATTATTAATTGCAACTGATAAATATTGCAAATGAAACCTTGGTTGTTACTAGAGGTACTAATGCATGATTTAGGGTCATAATTTTTATATTTGACAAGAATAGGGTCATGAGAAGAAAAAGACAATGTTATAAAATTTGACAAGAAAATAAAATTGAAGAAACTTTTGAAAAATGCAACTATTCAAAGAAAGAAGTAAAATGTAGTGAGAGTAGTTAAGTATAGAGTATATAATAATTTGTATTCTAATTAGGTACAAAAGTTGGGGAATAGAATATATATAAACTTGCACAGTTAAGGGAGAGGAAAGCCAGAGTGAAAGATGGTGGAATAAAATTTGAAATAAATCACTTTAATAACTTGTTTAATGAAAATCATATTGGAAGCTTAGTTTTTAAAGGATATGATAACTGTACGGAGATTAGAGAAAATACTTTTTTTAATTTGAGTTTGACTTTCACTTAAAATTATATGTATTTGTTTCATTACACTTATAGTCTATGTCACCTTGACTCGCCACTTTATCTTGATTACCCATGTCGACACGACACAGAGATGGTGTGACTCAGCTTCTCATCTAGACTGGTGAAGAAGAAAAGGAAGAAGGGAAAAAAGATGAACCAATTTATGTGGTTCATCTTTGTCAAAGGCAAAAATTTGAATGCTTCATCAAATGTGTCCCTACTTGAAAATCATCTCTATTCTAGTCGTCAGAAAAGGTTGCCGGAACGATCAATAATGGGTTTTCTTTGCCGATGAGCTGCTAGGGTTTTGCAGATACTTGAATGAGCAGTGGCGAGAATGAAACTGAAAGCCTTACTTCGTTTTTTTATAATACTAAAAAGTTATAAATGTATTTTACTCCAAAATTTTCTATAACTACAAAATTGTCTAAAAATTAATGCCTATTATTACAATTGCCTAATATTTCATATTCTTTTTCGATTTTACCCTTCCTCTTCATTCATCATTTTAAACCCTTTCTTTAACAACTCTTTCATGGACTTTTTGACTCATTATCCATGTACACGTATCCTAAATTTTAAGGAACTGAGTCAACTGACACCTAGATAACACCCATGTCTGACACCCATACCCCGAGTCTGGGTAACATAGCTTATAGTTTGTTTGTGCTTGATTGTTTTGTTGCAGATTTCTCATTCATCCTTTAACATGCTAATTTACCTCCATTTTACTAGGTTTTGACCTTGGAAAAGTTTGAGCGCCTTGAGTTTCTGATTTACTTTGGTGAAAAAGGATCTGAAAGAATTCCTTTGAGCCAGGCCTCTCCATTTTTTGCAAACTCAGACCCCGACATGCCTGCTGTTCCTGTTCCTGCAGCACAAGTTCATGATTGGCTGCTTCAGAACATAGCTTCTGCTTTGGAGCATAGTTCTGAAAGAGTTTCTGCAAAAGAAAATGGGCCACCCAGTGCTTCTGATCAGGATTTTCCGATGGCTGATGCCTGCACAAGTTCAGTCAAGGCCTCAGCCAGTTCCGGAGGTCCAAGTTTTATCGAGGGGATCTCTAAATCATCATACGTAAAGCAAGCATCTGATTTTAAAGGTTCTTCTTTAAAGGTTAGGTTGATTGCAGATAGTTTAACCTTGCTTTGCCCTCAACTCTAGATCTTGAAACATTTCATGTCAATGATGGCATTTGCTGTCTGAATAAGATCTTCTTCTGTATGCTCCGTGTTTACGAGGGTTGCACTCCCTTTTTGCTCTTTTGATGAACGAACTTTACCCCCCTTGATTGGTGATTCAATTGATATCTGATTAAATATTTATTGTGCTACTTGTATTGTATCTCATATGCAAATCAGCGTCTGAATTATGAAATCTATCACTATTAATCTATCGTTCTTATAGACCCACCTAGGACCTAAAAAAGTCCTAAGCTCGTTGTGAATCAGCCCAAGTGTTGAAATATACTGCAAGGCCCCTCATTTAAGCGCACATAAAATTCTCACACGCTCTTGTTAACAGTTCTAGGCTAAAATAAGCATGCCTCTATATTTTCTTAACATTCATTCATCTCTTGATTCAGTTGACCCTTCTAATTGATAGTCCAAGAAATCCTTTTTTTTTTTATTTTAAATTTACTAGTTTTGTATTACATATATTGAAAATTTTCAATTATACTTTGATTTAACCAAATGCATATGTGAATTATATGTACATTGATTTAGCCAGTGAACTAATATGCTGAAAATTTTCCTTATTGTGATGTTGACTAGTTTGTCTTGCATGTTATATATATGTGTGTGTGTGTGTGTATTCAATTATAACTGTATGTAATATACTAATATACATTCATATCAGACATAGACTTTAATTTGTTCAAGCTCTAGTTATTAAATGCTCAAAGCATGCTAAGGTGCCAAGGTCTCCTAGAGCCTAAGCGCAAGGTGCAACTTAAGATGTGTGCCTGATTGAACTAGGGCGCGCATATGAAAACATTAATACTCCAGCAAATATAAGTATAGAAAAAAATTAATATATGCAACAAAACTAGTCAATATCAAAATAAAGAAAGTTTTCACCCTATCAATTCAATAAATTAGCTAAATCAATATAGATATATATTTTTAGTTTGCATATGAGTTCAACTAAATCAGTGTACGTTCGAAGCAGTTCAAGATATGCAACATAATTAGTCAGAAGTTTTTGACATATAAACTTAGAGAACTGCGTAATTCAATGTGCATAAATCCTTTATTTGTTTCTATTTGAAAAGTGACCTAACTATTATTAATCTAAATGCTTATATTGTGCTTAGTTATGACAAAACTCCTCCACCAACCAGCTTAAGTAATATTTCATGATAGGGGCAATTGCTCTTAAATGTGATCTTTTGTACCATCAAAAAATATTGCTAAGATTATTAAGATTTATATTGCTTTTGGGTTGTGCAATTATTTTATTATCAGATACAAGTAATTCACTATACCACAATGTACAGTTCAGTCCCATTATATGTCATCTATGCATTTGAGGATAGTGCTATTCACTGCAACATGTCTATTATAAGCACCCATGTAGGTGGGGCTTAAACTATTTATTGCAAGGAGTCCATCTCAGTACAAATTTTTATTGGATGATGCATCTTCACAGGTGTTGTATGTCTCAGTGTATTTCCCAAACCCTTGTACCAAGAACAAGCAGTTTATAGCATTGAAGGCATATATTTTTTGGGCATGTTGTTATGATTCTCATGGAACAGCAAATGGTTGAGATAGCCTTGCAAGAGAGAAAAATTTTGTAGACGGTTGTGAGGGAGAGAAGAGAGTTGGTGCATGTCTCTTACCTCCTATGGGATTGATTCTTTGTTCGTGTAACTCTTAGCAGTTTAACTCCTCTTTGGACCTTTGATGACTCTTGCCAATACTAGAATTTAACAGACCCAAGTTGGAGCCTGGCATAAACTTTGTAAATCTTTTAACAGCCTGAGTCAAGTTGCCAAACCCCATAGCTTTGTCACAATTGTTGCTGTTTCTTGTCTTAAGCACTCGAAATATTTGTGATCTCAATCCGGTTTAATTCTTTTCCCTACTTTGTTCTCTCACACTTTGCGCATACTACTGCAGCTTGAAGTTCCCATTTTCTCATTGCAAGAAGTAGAATTCTTTATCTCTTTTGTCACTTCTAACATAGCGTTGTATATTTGCAGGTTGTGAATTGCCATGATTCTGTCATTTACATTTTAGCACCTTTGAGATATGCCACCATCTATGGATGCTCTGATGCGACTGTTGTTCTTGGAGCTGTTGGCAAGGTAGTTATAAAGATGTAGGAATGTTATACTCTTGTTCTGAACATTGCAATAATTTCCTGATGTCCCTTGAATAACTGGCCTCATATATAGCATCCCTATGTCTTGAAAAGGGAAAATATTTCTCCTGTTTTTATCAATTGGAATTGTGGAATTGGATTTCTGTGGCTCTTACCTAAATCTTGGGACGGACGTTATGATTATGAGAATGATCGCTGAAATGGGAGGTAAAGTTTTCATCTATCACGCTTGAATACCGTACCAAGTTCCAACTACCCCAATTATAGTGCAGTAAATGCAAGTTACATCCCTTTGAAAGAAATTAGTAACACGCCATCTTTGTGTTGGTATCTGACTCCACCAATTCATTATTCCCATTGACAGCATCTCTACAGTATTCCATGCAATACTCTTACAGTTTCACTAGTGGCGTGTCCCCAGGAACAGTATGCTAGTTGGATTTTTTTTCCATTGTTTTGAATTATTTTTCCCCTTATAAAAATAAAAATACTCTTAATGGCCTAATTGAGTGTTGTGGCTTATGTCAACAAGAAAAGGAATTTTATATTTAATTGATTGGATTGGTTCATGGAATATTGCACCCTTTAGACAGTAAACATGTCCTGGATCTGTTGGTTTTTTAGCTTCTCTATAATAGTTTGTAATTTATTCTAAGAGAACCCATTGTATTATTTTATTTATGTTGTAATTGCATATTGTAATGTCAAAGGATTGTGTCTTTTATTAATTTTGTGTGTTTTACAGGCTGTAAGAGTTGAACACTGTGAGCGAGTTCATGTGGTTACAGCAGCAAAACGAATATGTATTGCCAATTGTCGTGAGTGTGTATTCTTTTTGGGAGTAAACCAACGGCCCCTTGTTGTTGGTGATAACCATAAGCTGCAGGTGAGTGTGTCATTGTTCCCTTGTACAGTACAAATTTATGCCAGCACTACCACATTTCTTTGCTTTTGTAAATTGTGGTTTATAAAGTTCCCCAGGAGATGTTATGCTTTTTAAACATATGGATTACCTTGAAATCATAATATTTGATTTATGATTACAACCATATATGTGACTATAGTTTGCTATAAATTAATTATTCGTAGGGTGACTTTGTTGTTCTGATGTTTCATTCTTTTTTAACACTGTCATCAACCATTTTACAATCACACTTCTGTTTTGTCTCATATAACTTGAAAAATGTGGCCAAACACTTGAGTCCTCCATGGGCTTCTTTGACCGTGTGACTGGAAATAAGGCATAAGCAAACCACTTAGTTCCTTAACGGCTTCTAGTTGAGTGTACCATTGAGGTACTGTAGTTGAATAAAAATGTTAAAATGTGTCTAGGTGTCTCGTTAGTCAGAGGTGTAGTGTTACACGCATGGACAAGGTAGCTGCTCTCTTAATTGAGTCAATTTATGCACTTTTTAGGCAAAGCATTAGTTATGAAAGTCTGTCAAGATTATGTATTAACATCATATATAGGCAGCACAGCACGAGCAGGCAATAGAATTCAAATTACTTGTTCTTTTAACCATTGTGATTGAATAGAATTATTTTAATAAGTGACAAGGCCAGGGAAATGACTGAGTGTAATAAACAATAACATCAAATTGATAGAGCGCCCCCCCCCCCCCCTCCCTCTCTCTCTCTCTCACACACACAGACACACAGTGGCCTATGCTTTTTCAATCTTGTTTATTACTCTATCCAGGGCTTGTTTTTCTGCATGAAAGCTGCTATATTGAGTCTTTCTAGTTGATATCGCACCATGTTGTCATTTACACAAAGTTTATGCAACTTAATTAATGGTGTTTTCATGTCCCATGGTACTGCATTAAATCTAGATTGTTTTAAAGTGGGATTTGGATTGAGTTTGTTGTGCTTTTCAGGGCACACTGGGGCAGAACATAAATATATCTTTCATAGCCTTAAAGGAGGCAGTGTAGAATATCAAATTACATGTATACTTTATTTTGGTTCCTGTGGTCATTTTGTTATTCCAGTATGAAGTACTAACATTATTCAAATGCCATGTAAATGTAATGTACTTTTCAATTATTTCGGGGTAGCCAAAGCCCCATAATGCATCTTTCTCATCTAAATTGTTCGGTTGACAACGGTTGAGGAGCTTCCAGGGGCAACTTGGTGCGATTCCACACTTCATACTTAAATTACTTTTAAGTTCTGTTCACCTGTAAATGACAACACCTTTGAATTACCTGATGAACTGATCTTAAGGCTAATGTAACTATGGTCTTAGCAACGTATCATAAAAAAATAAATAAATAACTAAAAAACTATGGTCTTAGCCTCTTAGGTATATCTAGTTTTTGTTCTCAAGTTGGTAATACATACCAATAATATTATTGGGTGATAAGATCTCTATCTTTTGATGAAATCAATTCACTATTATCATCAATTTTTTCTCTTCTTACCTTTATGCTTTTGAGATTGATGTTTGGAATATCCTTTTTCATTCTTTGTTTAATTTTAATCAGGTAGCGCCATATAATACATTTTACTCGCAATTGGAGGAGCACATGACTCAAGTTGGTATTGAAGCAACTATCAACAGATGGGACGAGCCTGTGGCACTAGGAGTTGTTGATCCACATGATTCATTATCTCATTCAGCAGGAATCTCTGATGTTCAAGCTGAATCTGCTACACGTCTAGACCCTGATCAATTCACAAATTTTTTGGTATGTTCTGCACTTTTTGTTGGCTAACTTGGCAAGGAGGTTTGAAATAATTTGATTTTGTGTTGTTGGACTTGAATTTATTTATCTTTTCATGCTTTAAATATTTCTTTCTCAAGTTCTGGTTAATCTTTATCTTAAATTCACTTTATTTCAAATCTGCACAATATTTGGATTTTTTTACTTTGCTCTCTCTCTCTCTCTCTCTCTCTCTCTCTCTATCAGGAGGCTGAGGGAGGGTTAATTTTAATCTGCATGCCTTTATTATTGAAGTTGTGTTGCATACCAACATACAAGTCCTGTTTTTGCACAGATTCCCAACTGGTTTGGAGGTGAATCCTCTGGGTCCACAAAAGATAATCCGTTTCCATTGCCAGATGTATATATGGCATCTCAGCAAAAAAATGTATGTGCTCCTAACCCTACTGATTATTGTAAGATCATTTCATCTTTGTCTGTAGTAATAGGGTCTGCTTGTTCTTAATGTATTGCAACTAGTCTTAACTAAATAAGCAAATGTTTGATTAAGAGACATCTTTTTATACCAGCATTCGAATTTAGTGGAGATTAAGCAAATTTTGAGGGAAACACAGCTTGAAGAGAGTAAGAAACGAGAAGTATCAAGTGCACTCCATGTATACTTCAAAGACTGGTTGTATGGTAATTGTCATTACTCAAATCTTTTGTTGCCTTTCTTAGTAACCTATGTATGTTGTGTTTACTGGAGATCACATGTTTTGGCAACTTAATGTGCTTACCCTGTTGCATAACTTGATCCATCTGGTCACTTTATCTAAGCAAAATATTAACTAAATCTATATTTTTTTTCCAGTTTCTAGAATGCATGTATCTACTGTGTTTAGCTTTGTGCTTATCTCAGTTCCTGATTTAACTTTATTCATTTGATTTTTAGGTTGAGCTTAAGAACTTTTGCATTGTATCTATATGTTGATAATATCCATTAAAATTTAAATATTAAAGTACTATATACCATTTCTTTTGTGCTTTCTATCTGCATCGCTAATCAGGCCTTCCTGCTTGTCAACTTTTAATGCCAAAAATTCATGGTTCTCCTTGCATTGTTCATCCAGATTTTTTTTTTTTATTGTGGAAACCAGACTGATGTATCCTCACTGGTCTTGTTATTTTTGCTAGTAACTAATTGGGAAAAACTTAACTATTAAGCTAGTTGAAATACCAGATGCCTCATAAGCAACTTCTGCCAAGTAACAATTGTAAATAATCTTGTTTATTGAATCCTAATGCTTGATTGTTTTATCAGTGCAAAAAGGGGTTGTAGATATGTAGTTTCTTTACCTTTAGTTAGTCAGCAAAGAGCTGAGGAGAGTTAGTTTCTTTTGGTTCCTTAGAGTCAAAAGTCAGACTTTAGTATCATTAGGCTTAATTGGTTTTAAAGAGCCACCAGATAGGTGATATCTAGGGGTTCCATTTCTTGTTTTGGGGGATTCTCTTTCCCCTCTGGGTTTCCATTTCTAGTTTTTTGTCATTCTCTCTCACTTTTTTCTTTGTAGCAATGGTAAAAATAGGTGCTTTGAAGTTTCAAACCGCAAACTTACTCTTCATTATATGGTAACAGAAAACCCGACTTAGATTGTGATATTGAAAAGACAGCTCTCAGTTTTTGATCAAATTGATTGCTTTGGCATGAATGAAAAGCATGGGCGGGACATCCAACCCTGCAGTTGGTTTGAAAAACAATGAACACCATAAGAAGTCATTGAGTGGTGTGTGAGAGTTGTAATTTTTACACTTGGAATATGATCAATCTTTGAAATATATGGACGAGTTTTTGATCTATAAACTCACATGTAACTTGGTAATTCTTGCATTGTTTAGTGACTTTTGTGGGGTCATATTTTGTCTTGCTCACTGTTAGACTAGGTACCTTTATTATGCCCATCATGCATGTCAAACATCTGGGAAGCAAGAAATGAACCAACCTACATGTAGGATGGATGCACTTAATCCAAACTCAACTCAGTATTGGACTTCCCCTAAATCCAACGCAACCTACTCAAGTTTGCTTTACCTCAACCTATATCTGACCTGACTTACTGCTACATTAGCTCAAAATTCTGGCCCATTCTGATGTTCTCAGTCAAGAAAACTAATTGCCAATTGCACAACCCTCTCTAAGGTCAGGTTGGAGCATTAGGTGTTGCCTTGTTCCTGTCTCAGATTCTGTATTCTGCTATGAATTTTTAGCTTTTTGTTCAAATGCATATGTTTGGTCATGTGCAAAGATGACCACCAAGTGCGCCAGTTAAGAAAAGTGACATGATCCACAATGGCATAATGCTAGGAAAAGGGGAAAACCAAAGTTAATTGGGGGTAGAGTTAGCAAGGAAGGATATGATAACATGTGGTTTAACTGAGTCTATCATCTGTCAACGAAATGGAAAAATAGGATGTATGTAGCCAAAGCCGAAGAGTTGGGAAAAGGATTGCTGAATTGAGTTGGATTTTTGTGGTAGTTTTGATTGTTTACAGTTGTTTCTAAGTACATGAATAAAATTTACTGTAGTTTGCACCTAAAGAATAAAAGTTATAAGAAAAATTATCCATTCAATGAAATTCTTTCAAATTACTTTCATATTTATCATTTACATATATTCAAGCATTACACACACACAGACACACACTGTATATATATATATATATATATTTATTTATTTATAAGTAGCTTTTTTGTTGGAGAGTAGTTCAATATTTCTGTATTTTATGTTGTAGAATCTGGTAACACTTCACATAAACTTTAGTAAGATAAAGTTGTAACTTGCTGCTTTAATCTTTGACAGCTTCAGGAAATATCCGGCAGCTTTACTGCCTACAAAGTGATTGAAACTGTCTGATGATGGAACCCGGCTGTCCTCTGCATTACAGCACGTGTTGTAGTTGCATTGGACGGCTGAGATCAATTCAGATACTACTGTGTGAATTGATTTCAGCCGTCTATAGCAGTACAACACATGCTCTACTGCAGAGGATCCCAACTCCTGATGATGTTGTAATACAATCAATGAATAGAACAAAAGGGGGAACTTTCCGGTTTTAAGTTTCAGTGGGGCAAGTTCCTCTTGCATTTCTGTTGGTACTGCAGGCGGCTAAGAGCCTATGCAATTTGCAATGACGAATGCACTGAGATTGTTGTGCTGAATGCAATCAGAAAACAGTTGCTTACTGTATTATTATTATTTTCTATAAAAAGATTATTCTTGTAATACTTTGTTACCCGTAGGTTCAATCATTGTGAAATCCAAATATTGGGTGCTCTGTTGTCAGAAATATGTATTTTAATTTTATTTTTTTGTACGTTATGTTTTGCTTTAGTCGTTAGCTTATGATCTCCCCAATGAATTGAAATGGGAATGGGAATGGGAATGTTGCTGGAAGAGTGAAGAGGGTTTGATTGGATTTAAATAAAAGAAAAGGCAATAATAGTTACATGTCAAAATTGTCATGGTTTGTGTCAGGGGCCACAACAAACTCTTGAACACCACCCTGTAGGATGGGTACATGATGCGCATCTAACTTGGTAATCTTGTGAATCCTTTAATTTTCTTCTATTTAACCATTCCAATCAATCAGAGTTATATATTTATTTCTGTTCAAAATATCTTTTTATGCTGTGGTAATTTCATCGATATAAAAAAGAGAATGGGAGTATTTTCAAAGATTACTTTAAAGCATCTTTTGTCAATATTGGCTACAACGACACAGTATTATTAGCTTGAGTGGCACCTTCCAAACAGAGGTAGGTCGTTTGAATCCCTAGGACAAGGTGGGTGCGACCCATTCCCATTAAAGAAAAACATAAAGAAGTTAAAAAAGCTTTTACTTATGTGTCTTCCAACATAATAATAAGTAGGCAAAAGTGCAAAAAATTCTCCTCAAATTTCTTCCATATGCTAAAACACCCCTTAAATTATTATTTTTTTGGAGCAAATTAATTCCTCATCTTACAAAAGTGAATAACTTCACCCCTGATAAAATTATAATGACACATCATTTACTGTGACCATTATGTCACTCTCTCTATAAATATAGTGCTTTTTAAATATTCAAAAAATAACAAATAATTAGACAAAATTACCAAATAATAAGTTTAGAAACATGAAAAAAAAGACTAGTAAAACTATATTTAAGTTTTTTTTAAGTAAAAGTGCCCTCATCCAAAACGATGTGTTGCGAGTTCAAGATTTGGGAATAAACTTTCCAAAAATGGGGATAAAGTTTGTTGACATCCACCCTCGCTCAAGCAAGAGTTTTCGGCAGTGAGTATGGCCTTTTTTTATATTAGTATATTGTTTGCTAAATAAAAAAATTTGTTTGATAAAATTGTATTGGTCTTTTGCTTTTTATGTTTCTAATTTTTTTTTTTATTATTACAACAGTGGTTCCTACTAAGCAAATCAAAGAAAAAAAACCTTTTCAATGATAATTTTACCAAACTCATTTTTTAAAAAAAAAAAAAATTATTTAGAAAACACTATTGAATATACTAGTAGGGAAAAGAGTATATATGTTATATATTTTTTTATTTTAAAAAAATCTTAACTAAAGTTCTATTGGCCTTTTATTTTTGTATGTTTCTAAACTTATTATTTGAAAATTTTATCTAACTATTTTTTATTTTTTGAATTTTTAGAAAACACTATAAGGGCATAATGGTCATAGTAGAGAGAATATAAAATTGTCCACTTCTGTAAGATGACGGATTGATTTATTCCAAAAAAATAGTTTAGAAAAGTATCCAATTATATATATATATACATATATATATATGGAAACAAAAGGTAAGTGAAAAAAAAAACCATTACTTACTGGATGAGGATCTTGAGAGAAATAGGGATACAGAACATTTCATTATTTTTCTCATAAGAATCCAATATATATATATATATAAGAGAAACGGTCAAATAGGATTCAGGTAACGGACCCTAATGATTTTGGAAAATGCAATCCATCACTACAGAAGCTTGTTCCGTCTTTGATTTACAAACTAGTATGAGAGATGATGGATGGCCACTGGTATACTTTCTACACTGAAATCTCAGTCAACAGTGTCCATGCCAAGGCACCACAATTGTATGAAAGTCACCAATAATAATCTCGCATAAGCTTAGATGAATTAATTTCCTTGCTTAGCTATTTTTGTTGTTTTCTCTTTTGTTTTCAGGCTAATGGTCATGTTCGTTTAGTTTAGGCTATGGGCATGCCATGTTCTTGTACTGTGTTTCTTCTTTTATATATTAATTTATTCACCGAAAAAAAAAGTCAAAAGTCAGGGAAAAAAAAGTCTAAAGTTGCTTAGAACGCTACATAAGAAGTCTATGTGAAAACAGCATCAGAGAGAGAGAGAGAGAGATGAGATTTTTTTCAGCCATATGTTGCTGCTGTTATGGTTCTTTTCGTGTATCAGAGGCTACTACTGTTAGTGCTCAACCTAGACGAGCTACAGTCGTCAACACAGAACCTGAAGCTGCTATTCTAGTTCCACACTTCCCTGTGTGTTCAAATCTATCTCGTTTATAGCTATCAAGGCGATCAAACAACATTCCCACTCTGCAATCAAGAAATATATGCTCTTATATGCGTATTCAATATGTATTAAATGGCATCTTATGTGTATTGAAATATGTAACTCTCAATGTCAATTACATGAGCAGAGCACTGTTATACAAACGAATTATGTAATGTAATGTCCAAGGGAGAGCGAGATATTTGACTAGCCATAGACAAACTGTGTTAGTGTTACAATTTTTCCTTCACTATTGTTTTCCTTTTCTTCTCTCTCTCTTTTTCTTCTCTCGCTCTCTTTTCCTCACTAATGACTAAACAAACCAGAATCCAAATGCATTAAAAAAATAAAATCCCTTGCTCATACATGAAAATTCATTTTATTGCTTGTAAAATTGGAGGACAATTAGATAGCTATTATTAACCCTTATTTTCTGAATCATAACTTTATGTTTCCCGTTTCTTTCAAGTTTCTACAAATAACAATGTCTACCAACATCACCAAGGCAGACACCTATTTATAAGGGCATGTCTCATTCAGTTTACTGAACATAGTTTTCAATAACTTTGAACACTGAAAACAGTTGTTTTCTGATAACCATGAAAAATGTCTCAGATTTTGAAACAGACCCTTTTCAACTCGGTTTTCTAAACTAGCTCATTTTGGAGAGCCATAATCTCAGATAGTACCAGAAAAAAGTCCATGCTTAGAGAGGAAGGGCAGATATATTTTTTTTCTTTGACAAGCTGAGGAAGGGCAGTATCTTAATCTTAACTCCTACTACAGAGAGATTGAATTTATATATATATATATATAAATTAAACTTCGACTGTTGATGGCATTCCGATGTAACAAACTCTAATATGGCTCCACATTTTTCCAGGATATTGCTTAACCAAGAGCTGTTTGCCCACTTTCCAAGTTGACAATCACAATATAGCGGTAATAATCAGAAACTCCATAGCAGAATTTAACACAAACTCACAACTCATAGCAGAATTTAACAAAACTAACAAATCATATTTATTTGACAATCCTTTCCAACCGGAAGAACTGAAAATAAGAACACTAAGCAAAGATAACCCAAGAGTATGGTCACATCTCCAAACACGACATAAAACCAATTTAAAGAACAGCTATCAGTTATCTCACATAAGCATGCCAATGTCTTCTTCCTTTTCAATGGAAGCACAGAGTGATCAGTTATTGACATTGGGCCTCTTCTTGGTGGTGTAAGGGTAGTACTCCTTACCATTGTCGATTCTTGTGGTCTGATCACCAGCATCAATCAATGCAGAAGTTACTGCCAGGGCGGCTCCTGCAGAAATTGCTGTTGAAATGCTCCTTCCTGTAAAAGAGGCACTAGGTTAGCCAATATAAATCCCAATAATACTCGCTGAAGTGAAGCAGAGGCTGATTTGATAAACATGGATTAGAGAATTAATCCCTATTTAAGCACCCATATGGGACCATAAAGGGTCCTCCTTGCAACCTTCTCAATGAAGTAATTTTAAAGAATGAGCAAAAAATCAGGCGTTAGTCTCAACTCTGACATGCTTTCGCATACCTTCAATATGTTCTAATTCATTTCCACGAGAGTGCAAATTAGTATAGATGATGTAGTTGTATGATTATTAATGTATCTGCTATCCCTCAATGCAGCATAAAAAGTAAGGTTGTGAAATTAAGAAAATTCCGGCTTCAAAAATGAATTTGACAATCACATCTTATCGTATAAGAGGTCTAAAGTTGTGTCATTGTCAAACACAATGAACTACATAATCTGAAGATTTTTTCTTCCAACATGAACTAAATCCACCTTAGTGGCTCGCAACATAAACCTAGGTCAATTTTTGGACCACAACATAGAGTGTGACTCCGTCAAAAGCTATTTAAATGGACTCCTGTACTTGTTCCGGGGGTTGATACTAAGATTTATCAAATATCTAAAACCAAGGACACCGATGGATTATATGATCTTTTATTTTTCAGGGTACAATGTAATAAAGATCTTTTATTTTTCAGGGTACAATGGTTTTATTACATAACATAGGGCTTTCAACATGGGCATTTCACTCCTTTTGGAACAATAATGTAAAAAGAGGAGCATCATAAAAGATTTTATGCACAATTATGTAGTAGTAGAATTCTCATATATGCATGCTAGGTGTCCAACAAGACATGCTGGATATGTATCACATATCCTGATTTCATATCCCGATGGGGGTATTTCATGCATTTAGATGAGTCCCTGTAGCATAGCTCAAAAGTAGACAAATAATTCTTAATTTCTGACAAGCTAAACCATATTTTCAAAAACTTAAAACTCCTTTTATCGCCAAAATGAAAATATTAGACTCAGTAACGCATATTTTCAAACACTTAAAAAATCCTTTTATGGCCAAAATGAAAAGAAAGTATGTTTCTAAGATGATAGATAAATGAGTTTTTCATAACAAAAGAACAATATGGAACCCAGGTCGGAAGAATACCAATTAGATGTAGCAAACTATACTTAGCAGAAATTATGAAATCAGAACAACTCATGAAATACCACACAAGTGAAAAAGTTACTATTACATCCTCCACATTAAATTCATAAATTTTATAGTGGTGATGACAGAAATAACCTCTTCACATTAAACAGCAGACACCGGATTAAGCATCCATAGAAAAGATCCAACACATACACTCTCAACCCCTCTGAAAGGAGTGGGACAAACTTTTTGCCTCCTGGATATCCGGATGAAGATGCCTTTTTTTCCGGTAATATGGCTTATACCTTACTATGTTGTTTTTAATTTGTATGTAAAAATTTGACGCTCTATACCAATTAACTTTTAGATAATTTGGTTGTTTGTTATTTGATATGCATTATGTCATATTCTTGATGCATAATAGTTGTTGAAACTTCATAACATGATGGAGTTGTTAGTTGCTAACATTGAAATAGAAATTGTTGAGGATTTCAGTTTGGATTGGGTAATCGATGATTTTTATTTACTAAAAGATTGTTGGACACAACTTCAGTAGTAGATATTTGATTTTTTACTCTTGTTATCCTTGGGTAGATGTATTTTTGTATACTCCAAATGGGTTCAAAAAAGCTTTTGATTTAAAAAATAATCTTATCTTAGATCTTCTTTAATCAAGACTTTTTGAGGTAAAGAAAAATTTAGCATTATTCTTTTTAAAATTTTATTTTTATAATATTATTTCGGCCTTCCAAGTGAAAATTTTTGGGTCTGGTGGTCTGTCCTTGCCGTTTGATTAGCAATCACCATGAATACACTTTAGGGTTACTACTAAAAAAGAACATTTTGGAGTCTCAAACTACTAGGAATTGTGCCTCTTATTCCTAATATAATTAGGTTTCTATATAGAGTTGTATTTTAATAGGTAATTCTTGGAAGACATGTTGTCTTGAGCCCTAAGGAATTGTAATCCTTGTGCAACAAGGAATGAGTTTGGAAACTCTATAAATAGAGGTAGGGTTAAAGGGAAAAGGTAGAGAGAGAGAGGAAAGAGTTGGAAACTCTATAAATAGAGGTAGGGTTAAAGGGAAAAGGTAGAGAGAGAGGAAAGATGTAAGGGGTTGGTGAGTGTTGTGAGGAGATGAGAGTCATATGTACTTCCGGGGGGAAGATGCAAGAGAAAGAGTGCGTGTGGCAGGCATGCTTTTTGCGTACTTTATATTCTCTTCTCAATTATAGTGAAATCTCTCTCTCCATGGACGTAACCCTAGAGTTGGGTGAACCATGTAAAATATTGTGTTGAGTGTGGATGTGTTTGATTGTTATATCTATATATGCTTGTGATTGTGATGTGATGATATGCTTCCATTGTGCCAAACGAAGGGGGATTAATTCCCAACACAAACTTTAAGAAGACGACATGATGATAATTGCATTCAAAAACACCTCTAAAAGGACACATGATTTCCCAAGAAAATGCATCAACTACCTCTTCACTGAGGAATTTAAATGAATTGTTGTCGCATGTAGCTATTATCCGTTCAAAATTTCCAGTGGACCAGTGGTGGTGGCTATATGAAATTGCCAAAAAAATCCTATTTCACTATCTGGGGTTTCTTACAAACCAAAGCATCTGCATGCATGTAATTAAAATGAACAGCAGGCCTTAATAATCATCTTAATAATATCAAACAAATAAGAATTTTGTATTGCTAAGAACACAATCACAAATTATGTAAGCAGTATAATTTAATCAAGAGAATCTCTGTTTGATATATATATTTATATATATATGGACATATATTTTAAACAACTCATTAGCTCAAAAGTAACTGAAAATGTTTAATCTCATAGTAAGCCCTAATCTTACTACATGTCTATATAGACTATTTTAGAAGAGCAAAAACTGATCAAGAACCGTCACAATTATCATCCAAAGAACAGGAGCCACATCCCTTTTTTTGGACAAGTAAAAAAAAAAGAATCCAAATCCAACATCAACCACAAGGAAGATTAAAATTAACAGAAACAGATGCCAAAATGGTGACAGTCGGCCTTGTAACAAATGTGGGTTGTAATGGAAAGACGTAATGGTAATAGCTGCCAGATCCATGAACTCTTTTAACCTCCCTAACTCTCACTAAAGCAAGAAAAAACAAGAAAACATTTCAAAAAAGTTTTAAAATCACCAAAATATTACAGTAAAGAACAAATCCATCAATATCCAAACAAAATCAGCTTTCTCACAAGTTAATGCCACACAATAAAGTCAACAGCAATAACTGAATTGCATTAAGACTCAAAACATATTGAAAAAGAAAAGAAAAATATCTCACCTTTGTAACCCAGAACAGTCGCACCAGCGGCAAAACCACCAACAGCTCCATTGACAAAATCTCTCTTCATTCTATAATTCTGCAACAGCTGCTCTACACCTATGTAAACACCCCCAATAGCAGCAAAAGTCATCCCATAGTTACCCATCATCTTCAGGGTCCTTACCAGCCCTGGAAGTGCAACACTTCTCTCAACACGAGGCACATCATACCAAATAGCAACAATGGTTCCCCAAATGGTTCCGGCAACTAGACCTGTAGTTGCACCCTTTATTGTTTTCATTGTCGGAGTATCGTCATCTTCTAAGTACCTAAGTTCTGCAGGATCCATAATTTCTTATAACTGGATGATGCCTGAAGCTGTAAATAAATCAAATTGTCAGTACTAGAACAACAATCCACACATGAAGTGAAATTTAATATGCCAAGCAATCTTGAGAGTGTACATGCCAAAAACAAAAACCCGAGACATTAAAAAACAACATGGTTTTGCATCTCTCTCTCTCTCTCTCTCTCTCTCTCTCTCTCTATATATATATATATATATATATATTGAACTTAGTAAATATTATCAATATAATTGATAATTGTGTGAATATTCTGAAAATAAATCCTCTAAAAAGAGTAATCCACACATTCTATAAACCGAAGAGAAAGTGATTGTGCCAAGACAATCTTTACTCTTTACCGCTATATGGCATTTATCAAAGAAAAACAATATATATATATATATATATATATAGCACTACATGGCAAAACAGAAAACTGTGTCAAATGAAAAGCTCTGAACCATGAAAGAAAGCATTGTCTCGCTTTTTTTGCTTATGTATTGATTAAATTTTGATTTGGCAAAATTACTAACCCAGCTGAATAAAGCCGTTGATGAACAAAAATTAAAATCATATATATAAATATACATATATATGAATCGAAATCGAATTGCCTTCCTCGCGATTCAAGCCCAAAAATCTATTTAGAAAAATGTCAGGCCGTCGTTACGTCCAAGCCCTAAAATCTAAATCTAAGATAAGCGGATATATGCAAATGAATACATATATACGTATATATGTATAGATGGAGAGAGTGATAAAGTGCATACCGGAGAGAGGCTGATCAGATGTGTGAGAAGAGAAAGACACTGAATCTGCCTTGGTGTGATTGAGAGAGAATGAGAGGTTAATGTTGTTTCAGTTGAGCCGTTCACATTCGAACCGAAAGTCCAATTCCTCGTCATTTTTAACCTGTTCGGTTTATAGTGACACGAACCCGTTCAGAGCTCAAACTTTTCGGTACCGCCCCCACACGTGCCCATGGCACGTGATATGAACATGCTTTTTTTTTTTTTTTTTCTTTCAATTTCACGGTTTTCAGTTTTCACCCACGATAATTAAAAAAAAAAAAAGGAAGGAAAAATTAAGGATGGTTAATAATTTTTTATTTTCGAAAAAATGGTTAATAATTTGAAAACCAAAAATAGTTTTCAAAGAAGTACAAAAATACTATCATTTGCGAAGGACGAAATAGATTGAATCTAATTTATTATAAAGATTTGGACATGTTATATGATACTTATTCTTAATATTGATTTATATTGCCTTAAATTTAAAATTCAAATTAAATTTTATTTTTGTGCTTTAGATTAGATTAGATTTTTACAATTTCAAGATTGCATAACCTTCTTCTAAAGTAACGTGTGATTTTTTTTTTATTAACACGTAATTCATACATTTATTTTCTCCTAGATATCTCTGTGTCAGAGTCTAAGTAATGCGTAAATAATTAATCAAGAACTTATGTGTAAAATAATTTACAACTCTTTTTGAATTATACATTCAAATATTTGCATAAAAAATAGGTTTCTCAAGAAAGTGTGAATTCTAAATAAAGTTTGCCAAGTTTTCTAAATAATTACTAGTATTGGGTGATAATAGTCTAATTGATTCTCTTCACTTTTTTGCTTCTAGAGTTGCTGCGACTTGGATGCAAATACATAATTTGTATCACAATTGAGGGAGAGCTGAGTAGGTATCTAAAGTTAAAGGGTAAAATTGGAATAAAACTCATTATAAAAAATTATTAAAAATGTGTGTTCATTATTTGATAGAAGTTCTTGTGATTTAGTTATCTTTGAAATTAAGGATGTAGGATTTTTTTTATCTATATTTTGCTTAGGACAAAATAACAGATTGATAAAAAATGCTCAAAAGTCTTGCCTAAAACACATGGAAGGTTGAACCAAGTGTAAGGATCAATATTTCTTTTATGTTTCCTAACCTCTTATGATAACCTAAATTGACACATTTAGCATCGACATGTGACATTATTATAACATTTAAAATGCATTAAATAGTAGGGTTAAATTCCTAAATCCCCCTCTCCTATAAAAAAAAATTCTCATAAAAACTCCTCTATACTAAAAAAAAACAATCAAATTGTCTCATATTTAATTAAACGGATAAATCGCATATGTATCTCACGTAAGTTGTTAAATGATATGTAAATGACTAAATTATCATTGATGCATCTGTTAAAATTAAAAGTTGTTGCTATTTTTTATGAAATTTTTTATAATAGAGGGTGGTTTTATGATTTTAATCCGATATACATACTTGCTACTATTATATATATATCGATATATATTCTTGATGCATATGTATATGTTTATACATAAATGATATGGTTGAAGTTTATATATATGAGTGATTGGATTACTGTACAAATTGATAATGTTAAAAATTTAATAGAAAAACATGTAATGTTCGTATAAAGTGTGTGTGCACGCATATATATATATATATATATACAATAATTCTAACTAAGAATGAATTTTTTTTCTTAAACTATGAATAGTTGAGTAAATATTGAATATTAGGATTCAAAATTTGTAAATTAATAATAACCCTAAATTTAATTTGAGCTTTGTGCCTTTATATAGGTTTAGTTTGAAGAGAGAAAACTTATAAAATGGTGGAATTTAAAATTTATAGTAGCACGACGTGAGTTAAAGGAGAAGATGACTCACTTTGGGCAAAAATCAAGAAATTCCACTCTACTTTCTAATTTTCTCAAATTGCCCATTCACCCTGTAAGGGGTACATCCGTCATTTACAAGTATATATATTTTTATGAATTTATTTTATAAAATAAAATAAGGATATTTCGAAGCTGTTTAAATTTGTTCTTATATGAGAGAAATTGATAGTAGATAAATTTTTTTTAAAATTCATTGTAATATGAAGGTCATAGGTTTGAAACTGGAAACAACTTCTCTATTGAGGTATGGCTCTGTACCATTAGACCCTACAATGATGAGAGCCCTCATGAACTGAGTTTGCCTTTTATTTATTTTATTTTTTATATACATATATAGGTATTGATATGAACTAAACGAGCCATTTGGAATCCACTTGTTTTGATCAAAGTTGAATAGAGTGGAAGTTCGAAAGAGACAAATTATATGTCATACAGAGAGAGTGGCAGAGCGAAAACACAAGCGAACCAGAGTGGCACCTATTTAGAAAAAAGGCAAACTGCATAAAAAAAACCCTTCGTTTATCTCAGATTGGCAAAAAAAGCCTCCTAGTTAATGAAAACCTCACAAAAGGGGTTATTGTGATGAAAATGCCTCCCTCTAGATTTTTTTTCGTCAATACTCCCTCTAAAGTATTGACGAAAATTTCTTTACAATAAAAGAAGAAAAAATTATCAATAAATTTTACTTTTTTCTTTGAATGACGATGCTATCAATTTTCAATTATATCATTAATTCATAAATTTTGATAATCATTTTCATATTAATTCTAAATCTCTAAAACTTTAAACTTTACTTTATAATTTGTAATTGTATATTTTTGCATTTTATTGAATATTTATGTTCATTTTTAAATTTTTCTAAAATTTTTTATTTATCCTCTAATATTATAATATTATATTTTTATTTTAATATTTTTTCTCCAAATAAAAATGATATTACAATATTAGAAGATAAATAAAATTTCTTCAGAGAAAATTAAAATGAACATGAATACTTTTTTATTATAAATACTTTTTTATTGTAAATTTTTTTTTGTCAATACTTATTGTAAATACATTTTTTTTCTTTTTGTTTTGAAGTGAAGCTTTTTCGTCATAATAATTCATTTATTAGTTAGGGGGTTTGATGGAAAAAAAAAATAATTACACGACGTTTTTTCTTTTTTACAATTTGCCCTTATAAGGATGATGTGACCTAGGTTTTAATTTGCAATCATATATGGGCTGGAGCAGGATGGGTGGATCAATCTAATAAGTACCTTGTTGCACGTCCAGCCCAAAACCTCTGGTCCATAACTACCTGCCTACCTGGGCTTAGATTAGATGGCGAGTGTTGGAAATAACCAAACACACTGCGAGTCTGCGATACATTTTATACCAGTCTCTGATTGTTCTGAACTTCTGATAATCTGAAACTGTAAAAATTATCGAATTCCGAGAAACAAATTTCCGGGAAGATGCAAAACCAGGACGACATTCGCAACCTCCCCATCGATATTGCATTTGCTCGTCTCGGAGGTACAATTTTCTCTCTGTCTCTCTTTATATATATATATATATATATACATGTAATTTGATTCGAACTCTCTTGTTTGCAATTTGACAATTGGATTTGATGTTGTGTGATGACAAAGAATGGCTAGTTGATCGGAAGAGAATACCATTCGATTGGAGAAAACGATTGGCCGCAGTGAGAGCTAAGATATCGACGGTCTTTCCGTCGCTGCCGAAGGACACTGATCCTTATTTCCAAACCCTAGATCCTGACGGTTAGTTGTTATAGCTCAATAGTCGTCTGATAGTTTGTTTATATTGCTCTGAACTTATATTTCTGTAATCTAATTATGAAAAACGAGCACACACACAATAGATATATCATATATCTATACTATACACACACACTATATATATATATAAATCTCATTTACATTTTTATTTCTTATATATAGTTTTTAATGAAAAATTAATCATAAATTTACTTTCTTTCAATATCTATTGTTCTAACAAGTGTCCTTTAACATTTCTCTTCTATTTGGAGAACTAGTCACATATTTACTTTCTTTCAAATCAATTATCTATTATATAATTATTTTACTTAAGCTGTTTTCATATTTGGATAATCTGAAGTCCTTTTTTAATTCTCTTAAAAAAACATGGATAGCACTTGCACTTTTATGTATGTATTTACGTATTTAACCAACTTTCATCTCCAATACCACTGTTGCCAGTAATCTGTCTATGAGTGACATTTCATATTTCTCAGCTCAGTATAATTTAAATAATGATCGATTGAATTTTTGGTCCTTGGACTTATGTGATCAAACATTGGGGTTGGGTTAAGAAAGATGAGTCGAGCATTCTTGTAACTATGATCCATGCATGTAATGGATTTTTCCTCCATCCATTTGTGGATGTATGTATATCTTATTGTGTTGTGTGCTTGATGATCTATTTTCTTTGCTACTTGTATGATTGGTTCTTGTGCTTTGGTTATCGAGTATCTAGGTAACAATAAGACGCAATGATACTGTTGACACGCCTATGTGGCTATGTATCTTTTGCGTGAATTTACTATTGAACATATATTCATTTGGAAGGAACACAGTATTTAAATAATTAAGAAACTTAATTGGTAATGGATATTTTGTTAGCAAATATAATGATTTTCTTCTTGATTTCATTCGTGGATATAGGCGAGGCCCGAAAATCTCACATAGTCGTATATCTTGCCTTATTTGTGTACTTTATCGAGTTGTTTGATTGTTGCATTTGTTTTTTTGATCTTGTGCTATAGTTTCCTAGCATCAAGCCAGTAATAATATTCAAGAATGTCCACAAATGTTTGTTTGGGAAGGTAAATGTTTGTCTTGTGTTTTCTGTTGTAACCATGGAGATTAAAATAATGAAGAAGTTTATAACCCTATGTCAGTCCCCGTAGCAAGAAGGCATAATGCAGTTTTTGTGTCTGTATGTACCTTTTGCATGTTGATTTTGGCAGATTTTTGCAAGTCTCAAATAAATTTTCACTGGTGTGGAGTGCATGTGTAAACTCGCTAATTGTCTACAGAAAGATGCGTGTTGTAAATAATCGCTGAGGCATTTTGGTCTTGTCTTAGGTTCACAAAGATTTCTAAGACATGCATGATGCAACAAGAATTTGCAATCTGGTACTACTTCAATGTCTTAAGGGATAGTGGGCAATCTAGAATACGAATTGAAATTGTCCAAAATAATTTATTTAGTTCTTTAAATTGGGAAATACGGGGCACAAAGTAAAATGGATCAGGAATATGGTCTGAATATTGATGATGGATGATGTTCTATACCATTCTACAAACTGAAATAATCAATGCAGATCTAGTCAACAAAAAAATTGCACATCTTTCGTCTGAATGTAGTCTCAGGCTTTTCTTACTTTCTCTCTCATTTTTTACCAATCAAACTTCATTCACAAAAGATCATTGTGGTGTTTGAGGATTATACTAATGAAGTCCCTCAAGAAGATAAGGGTTATTATAGGTGTTGGCTTTAGATGTATATGCTGTGTGCCTGTGTGGCGATAATAGAAACAGTGTTTATAACTATTGGTTTATGTTTAGTGTTTATTGTTTTAGTGTTTATATAAACAGTGTTTATGTTACGATTTTGTTTATCTATAAACATGAGTGTTGTTTGAAAACAGAAAAACATTTAGCTTATTTTAAAAATCATAAACAGAAAAACATGTTTGTTAACCTTAAACTGTTTTTTTTTAAAAAAAATCAACACAATAAACTGCATAAAAAGTCAAGTTTATGCTATAACAAATCTATATAGCAATAATAGAGCAAGAAATATACATAAAAAATAAATAAATAATATTGGGTTACATATATATCTACACACTGCAAATTATACTGTAAAACTAGAATTACCCACAACCCAAAAGGTCCAAACAAGTAGGGGGATGCACACGATTCGGTTCCTTACGGTTACTGGGAGAATTGGAACCAGAACCGTTCCCAACGGTTCCTTAATTTTGAAACTGGAATAAATGAGTTCGGTTCAATTCAATTATTATAGGAGTTGTATTTAACCTTATAATAGTTATAATAACTCTATTGTTTAAAATGTTTTACATAACAAAAGGTTATTATAATTATTACAATGATTTTATAACAGTATATATATAAAATAGAAAATCATTATAGGAATTTTATAACTATATATATATATATATTTAACAGTTCCGGTTTCAAGGATTGGAATCGGAATTGTAGTGAATGGTTCCTAAAATTTGGAGTCGAAACCGGAACCGTAGTGAACGATTCGGTTCGGTTTAACTAAAGTTCTTTATGATTTCACCGATTCTTTGTACATCCCTACCAAAAAAATAAAATATATATAACTATGAAAAAGTTGAAAGTTTTTCAATTTGTATGGAGTGAGAAGAGGGATTTGGAGGGCATACTCTTGCTCTTGAACTTCTCATGCTAATACTTTCTTTTTCATTTTTTTGATTTCTATTTTTGTTTCAACACTGAAAATGAATGAATGACACGAGTACAAAATATTATTCTTGTTTTTTTAACAAGGAGATGATTGAGACTTCTTTTTTTATTTTCCTCAAATAAGGTTTTTTTTTTTCTTTTTAGCATGTGTGCCCCTAAGTAACTATTTCTTATTATCTAAGTATATTAGTAATTATGTCCACATTTGATAATTCTAATATTTTTATCATTGTATCAAACAATAGCCTTTTATAATTTTTTTTCTTTTCATTTTCTCAATTTTAGTTTCAATTTTTAATTAAAATAATATAATCACCATTTTAAATAAAAAAAGAAAAAAAAATTTATTTTTTTAATAAACATAAACAATAAACATCATTTTGGTGTTTAGGATTTGAAGGTTTAGGAACAGTGTTGTTTTAAAAGCGTTTTGAAAATTTATAAACAAAACAAAAATTAACAAACATGTTTATCCTGAAAATTTGTTTTTATAAACAATAAACACTAAACATAAACGGTTACCAAACGGGCCCTTATTAATTTGTTCAATTGAAGCTTGAAGGAGATATGTTCTGCAATGTGACTGTTGATATTTATTTTTACAATGTGATTCTTTTATGATGATTCGTATACTTTTTCCAGGTATTGGTTACTTAGAAGCCAAGCAAATATATGATATTCTTCTGAAGTCTACTCCAGAAAGCCGTAATATTTTTGGGCGGCTTTCAGGTGCTGCTGTAAGTTCTACAGATACAGCCCCCCTTCCTGTCTCTCTGCTAACCATTTTTTTTTATATAATTTGTTAATTGTATATTAACTTTTGGTAGGGTGTTTGGGAGGCCATTGTGCGAGCTTTTGAGAAAGATCACATTTTCCTCGGGGAGGCTGCTCAGATAATGGTCCAAAATGTTAATTATGAAATGTATGTGACCTAATAATGACTGTCTACTTGGTTAATCTGAAATAGTATAATATTCGTTTAATATTAGTAACTCATATTGTTGATCAAAATTGTATTTTTCATATTTGAAGTCCATATCAGAAAAAACAGGTGCAAAGGACTCAACAACAACTTGTGGAACTAGAACGCAGGGAAGCTGATGTGAAAAGAAATGCAGCTCTTTCAGCAGCTAAATATGCAGAGGCTTGTCAAGAACTGGGACTGCAGGTTTTGGAACTGGGCTACCCAGCAGATTGTCTTAGACTTGGTCTGATGTTTATTCCTTTCTGGAGACTGGAATTCAACATAATGTTTGTTGTTTTGCTTTGCAGGGGGTAGATGTGAGGTCAGAACTGTTAGAAGCTGCAACAAAATTGCTTCCAAGCACATTTAGTAGGATTCTGGAAGTTCTGAATGGTGATTCTGTGTCACGGGCTACTGAGTTTTATGCAAACTTTGTCAGAGATGCTCACACTGAAAAGGACGTGAGGCCATAGTTTCATACTTTCATTTGGTTTGCCTTGGGATTAGCTATATGCAAAATACATATTACATACTGCCAACACATAGTGTTCTTCATTGGTATTCAGATGGAGGCTAGGTTGCTATGATGCATGCCATCAGTAACTTTAGTTGTTTGTTGTGATTGCAGAAAACTACAGGGACTACGTTACCTAATTTAAGGGACATTCTTGAAAATCCCCCTTCTCTGAATGTTTCCCCAGGCTCTGAAGTTCTTGATTTTGCAAACATTCCAGCACACATTAATGAATCAAACTTTGTGACTGGGGACACGGACGTTGCAGCTGATAGTATTGATTGGGATATTACTTTGGAGAGTTCTCAGATTGATTGGGATGTTGGTACCGTTGAAGAAACAGAAGATACTAGCAATGGATTAGGTCCTTATGAAATTGTTAATGCCAGTGAGGTTTTACAGAACACTTCACTTAGGGATGGCGTGGAATCTGACCAGACCTTGTTAAATAAAGAGGAAATGGGCTTGGAGACAGGTATTTCTGCATCAGAGATATCTTGGGATATTAGCGTTGAGAATCCTCAAGTTGATTTAATTGAAGATACTGGTCCAGCGCCACATACATCTGTTCCAAATACTTCAACTAAAACCCAGGAAATTTCAAAAGACAGGAGCCTGCTCTTGGAGACCGAGTACAGGAAAAAGATTATTGATGATCTATTTGAGGTATTTAACTTACTTATCTTGCTGATACATCCGGTTATCCCCTCTTTTGTAGTGTATTTCTAATTTTTGTTTGCTTGTTAATATGTAATTTTTTCAGTTTTGTGGATAAAACATGTGGAAGTACAAATATTGCTCCAAATAAAATTGTTTTGGTTTTGAACTTTTGGACAAGGATCCTCTAAGTTAAAAGCTCTCTACATTATCATAAGTTGAATTAATAATGATCCTCCGAGTTCCTAACAGCGTCACCAACTCATTCTCTCTATCTCACACACTCCTTAAAAACTCTCATTCATTCTCACTGTATGGAGGTCTCATACATTTGCTGTATGGAGGTCTTCATGTTCTTTCTCACGCTTGAAAACTCTCCCCTCTGGATCGGCCATATCATCAATGAGTTGTTGCTTTGTAATTATCTGCTACCTCAAGGATGCTATCTAAACCAGATACCTACTACAGGCCAAGCAGCTAGGAAGAAATGTAAATAACAAGTGTTGTTGAAACTAGCATATTGGAAGATCAATCGGCCAAAATAACCCTGAGCAGCTACGATATTATAAGTTTCTTCCTCTTGACCGAATCTGTACCCATCATTAGCAAATTCATTTTCTATCTCTACATCTATCTCTACATAGATTACGGATTGGAAGTGTTCAATTTTCATTCTCTTATAATTGACTTGTTTACAACATCATCATCGTCATCCTTGCCTTAATCCCATATGACTCCCTTCTTAGTCTTTGTTCTATAACCTTTTCCCATACTTTCATTGTATGACTCATTAATTTAATTCCTCTATAGATGCCACAATTTTGTATATTCCTGTTATTTTTGTAAAGTGGTACTATTGTACTTTCTCTTCATTCATTTGGCATCATACCTTGCTCTAGGATATTGTTAAGAAACTTTGTTAGCCACTCAACTTCTACGTTACCTAACGTTTGCCAAGCCTATATGGAAACTTTATCTGGGTCTACTGCTTTATTACTTCCCATCTTCTTAAGTTTGTCCTTTACCTCCTTGTTGGTGATTTTATCCATCATTCCTTATGTTAACTTCATTTCCTTCTACTTCTTCTCTAGGGTATTCCTCATTTAATAAATTTTGAAAGTAATTCTTTCATCTATTTAATATGTCGCTTTCTTTGACTAATATTGTGTCGTTTATGTCCTTAATATATCTAATTTGGTTTAGGTTTTTAGTTGTTCTATCTCTATTCTTTGTAAAATTATAAATATTTTACTCGCCCTCTTTTGTGCCTAGTTTTTCATATAAGATATTTAGTGAGCTTTGTTTGGCTTTACTATCTTCTTTACTTCACCTTTGAGTTTATTATACGTGTTTAAGTTTTCTTGTAGCTTACTTTTTTGCCACGCTTTAAGACTTTACCACTTTTGTCTAATTATTTGTTATACTTCCTCACTCCACCACTATGTCTTTTTCTTAATGAACTTCCCTCTTTTAGTTTTGCCGAAAATTTAAAGGTCATAGCCAGTGCACAAGGCTCCCGTTTGAGCAGGGTCTGGGAGAGGTGGATGTCAGCAGGCCTTACTCCCAGTTTTGGAGAGGTTGCTTCCAAGTTTTGAACCCTTGATACATCACTTTGGGCAAGGGCATTTGCCATCGCACCAATGTCCGACCTCCAAATTATTTGCATCATCATTCCAATCCCATTGCTTATCCCTTACTATTTGTTCTTTAAATGTGGTCGCTTTACTACTTTTTAAATCCTTCCATTTAATGTTCTTATGCTCCTTTTTTTACTCTTTTATATTTAAACCCTTTGACTAATATGTCTAAAATTAATATACGATGTTGATTTTTGAGGCTCTCCCTTGGAATTACTTTACAATCTTTACATGAAGCCTATTTCCTTCTTCTATACAAGCAATAATCAATTTGTGTTTTACTCATTCCACTTTTATATGTTATATTAAACACTTTTCTCTTTTTTAAAGAAAGTGTTAGCTATAGCTAAGTCAGATGTTTTTGCAAAGTCTAAAAGTGTTTCTCCTATCTCATTTCATCTCCAAAACCATATCCTCCGTGGATTCGTGTATATCTTCATCCTATTAACTCCTATGCGTCCATTAAAGTCACCACCTACAAAACTACTCTCATGATTGGGTATAGATTGTATAAATCTGTCTAATGAGTCTCAAAATAGTCTCTTTGTAGTGTCATCTAATGCTCCTTGAGGAGCGTACGCGCTTATTATATTCAAGATATGTTCATCTAGCACAATTTTAATAGCTATTAATCTATCTCCTTGTCTTCTCACCTTTACTACTTTGTACCTCATGTAGTGATCAACTACTATGCCTACTCCGTTTCATTGGTTATCTTTCCCTCCCAAATAGAAAAGCATATATCCCTCCCCAATCTCTCTAGCCTTTTCACCTTCCCATTTAGTTTCTTGTAAACAAATTATGTTCACTTTTCTTCGTTTTAAGGTATCCACTAGTTCATTGCACCTACCGGTTAATGTTCATATGTTCCATGTTGCTAGCCTAATTTTTGTGGTCTTTTTATTCGAGTGAGAAATCATCAAAGATTTGACATGCTCTTTATAGTCGGTTGTGTATCTCACACTAACCCACATTCTTTTCACATCTGGTCTTGGGTACCGACAACGGGAGAGTCAAGATAAAAATAAATAGATAAATAGTTAGAAAAATACTAAGTATATTGAATATGATAATAACACTAATAACAAAATAAGATAATAAGTAATACCAATACTATTATTATTAATTTACCTCTACACCTAGATGTCCTGTAAATGTGCTAAAATATACCTGTGTTGGGAAGAGGGATGTAACTGTGTGTGTATAGATCAATAGATGTACACTGTTAGATAAGTATGTATATGTGCGTAATCATGTGTGTGTCTGTTTGTGTAGAGCTCTGTGTGTACGTAGGTGTGAAATTGTGTGTGTAGATGTCTGTGCTTAGCTGTGTTTGTTTTTGTGTGCTTAGATGCACACAAAAAATCAAAGTGGCTTGTTTATTAACAATGCCTTGAAATTATAGATGCACAACCCTAATCACACTTGAATTCCCCAAATAAAAAAGAGACAACTTTATCCACAAATTTTTTCTAAGCAAGAACCTTATCAACAAAATTCTTATACAAATATAAAATATAGCCATTCTCACGATTTTGAAAAAAAAATAAAAAAAGGGATGAGAGAGAAGGAGTTGGTGATGTAACTGACGTTGTTTTTGAATGGCGTCTTTTCTTCTGCCCCCAAAACAGGCATCATTTTTGGAGTTTTATTCAATTAACTGATGTGGCGTGATATAAACCCTTGATCTCTATAAAATGCCACGTGTCGGTGTCCTAATAATTCAACTTATGTAGAGAGCTTTCAACTTAGAGGATCCTTGTCCTTGACTTTTCTAATCAGATGACGCATTTCGGAATCCACTGATATATGCTATTGTCATTCTTTTATCAGATTAAAGCATTTTTGAATCAGCGGTTAATGGAGTTGATGAATGAAGAAACTTTGTCCTTGCAACATCAAGTCCAGGCAGTTGCTCCCTTTGTGTTGCAGCAATACGTATCTGATGCAATTCAGCAGATGCTGTCTGATGTTTCCTCGGCCATTTCCTTTCTGACAAATAGGAAAACAAGGGATTTGATCATGATTCTCAACTCGAAAAGGTGCTGCTAGATTGTTAACACTGGTTTTATACCTTGTCCTTTCCTTATCAATCATTCTTTGCTCCCTATTTTCATGTCAACATTCTTAGGTTTGGTCTACAATAGTAGTTAAAGCAGGACAATGGAGGTTAGTTATGTTGAATCTCTACTTCTGATTAATTTTCTTAACCCCATGTACATGGGATTAAGAACATATTTCCTTTGAGAATTGAATTAATCGTTGTATATCACAAGATGATTTATGATATGCGATTTGACTGATATGATTCGCAAAATGTATTGCCAATGGCAGCTGACTTGGTGTGACAAGAGACACCTCTTGCACACCATTACAATTTCAGTCAAGCAACACGTTGTGTCATGGATAGTATTGGACCAAATCCAAGTTGGCTTGGCCAAGTCATCTAAAAATAAAATTGGCCAAGAATTAGAAGCATTATGCTGCATGTTGTTTGTGTTTTTGTTTTGTTTTCCTCAAGCTATCCTGCCTTATACCTTTGATAAGTTGGAATAATGTCAAGTATTGGTTTTAATATTGATCTGAATTCCAGATTTCTAGATAGGCTAGTAAGTACATTGGAGGAAAAGAAGCGTCATGAAGTGAAGTTAAGAGAGGGGTTGAAGGACTTGTCTATCAAACGCATGGAGCTGCAGAATTCGTTATCTTCATCGTGGCCAAAACAAGTGAGTTCATTTTGTTCTTTCTCGTCAGTTAAGAAATTGATATTTGTTTTCTCAAGGAAAGAACTCTATTTATAAATGGGATCTGCAGACATGCCAATTATGGCTCTTTATATCGAAAAGATTGTGCAAGATTTGTGAGCAGGAAATATTGTTATCGAACTATCAGGTTCTTTTATATCATAGAATGTTTTATAGTGGAGAGTTGTTCACAGAATAGTGAACTGCCTGTGGTAGAAGTAGAACCTTTATTAATCAAATGTTAATATTTGATTTTGACATAATCCCCAAAATGACCTCTGGGGTGGGGGTACTTTTCATGGATGGAAGTGAACAGTTTATTCTAATACATCTATGTTTGGAAATAAAAGATTTACTTATAAAAATAAAATAAAAATACATCAACGTTTGGAAATAAAAGATTTACTTATAAAAAAAAAAAATACATCAACGTTTGGAAGAGTGCAGAAATAGGACCAAATTAGAAAAAACCAATAATTTGACAATTAGTTGAGTTAATTGATGTCAACTTAGTGTACAACTTGTATTAACTAAATGCAAAAATGAATGTTTGATACTGAGTGATGATATATGCTTTTTAAATTGCAGGAAGCAGCTCTGGCCAAAACCAGGGAACTGAAAAGGCTTTGTGAGAGTACATTGTCGTCCATGTTTGATGGAAGACCTGTCAATATTATCGGAGAGATCAATACCCTGTTGAGTAGTGGTGTCAGTTCATAAACTCTTTAAGCAACTTTGCATTACTTGAAGCTGTTTGTGCTTCTTGTTCTCATACAGAAGTAACAGGTTTACTTGGCAGTTAATTGCTGCTTGTTTGCAGGCAATTATCAGTTGGTGACCAAAATGCACAGTTTCATAGTCCCCTTTGGCATTTTTTTGTCAGCATCTTGAATAGCTTATTTCTCGTTTAACATTGCTGTCATTAGAAATCCTCTACACTTACATAAAGAAAGTTCATTGCTTATGAAAACAATGATTGTACCGAGTATTCTCAAGATCTTCTAAAGTTATTTCGTCATCTAGAGGCGGCATTTTGTAGAATGGGGGTTTCAATCTTTTCTTTTAATCCAGCAACGAGATCTTGGTTGTTTCTACTCAGGAAAATTTTAGGATTGTCACCCATGTTTAAGAGGAAAATATGTCAAGAGTAGCAGAAACCAATTGGCCTATTGGAAGCATATGAGAGATTAATAGCATGGGAAGGAGCATCCTTTTTACATTGCAAGTTGATAAATAAGGTCAATAGTTTGTTATACTTGTGTAAGTTGTACTATGAATTGGTAGACATGTAGTTTTAAAGTTCTTATAATAATGATATAAATGAGAGAAATTGTGAAGTGGAAAATGGGGGTGTGGGCGTGTGTGTTGTATGTATTATCTTGACATGGCCCACGATGATGATGAGATTTGATATTGAATTGTATTTTAGAAGTACAATTTGAGGGAAATTGTAATGCATGTAAACGTAAATGGGAATGAAAAGCGAACAAATTGCCAGAATTTGGAGAATTTTCTTATTGCTGTATCAGGATTGAGCAATCGAGTTCTAGAAAACCCGAAATTGGAGACCTTTTTACGGTTTCCATTGCAAGATTAAGCAATCAATATCTGCTTTCCGTTTGAGACTCCATTATGCATTCCTTGGCCACTTATCAGGAGAGAGAGCTATGCAGGACTTTGAATCTCATTAATCATCATTATTGGAGGTTGTGCAATTTCAGCGGAACGAAAACTGAGCAAATTTCAGAAATTGAAAACATTTTTAGGTTATCTGTCACAAGCTGAATCGTCATTTCCGGATGACGATGAATGTAATTATGAAAGTTGATACTGAATCTTGGTATTGAAATCAAAAGGGCGATTTATTCAACAAAAACCAATTCAATATAATCGAATTAAACCCAAGTCCAAGGGCCGAACCAAATCCCAAATAAGTTTCAAACTAAACCCAATTCTAAAATTCAAATTAAAATACACAGTTGAAAGTTTTAAGTTCAAATTGAACGGAAACCAATTAGGTAAATCAAGTCCAAAATAACATTGTGATCATGTCAAATTTAGATCCGAACCAAAATAATAGTCACAGCCAAAAAATAGCACCAAACACGAGACTAAAATTCCCATTTAAACCTGACCAAAGCCATTTAATTCAAATGATTTTAGAAACCCAACCTTTTTTTTTGGTAAATAAGAACAATTATAAAGGCAAGAGCTAGTGTACATTTCATTTCTTCAATCTCTCACCAATGGCGGAAACAACTAGCATTAACCAATCGACCGATGAAGAAGAAGATTACATGGGCGATCTCTCTCAATTTTTACCTCCCGAAACCTCCCAGCCTCCAAATTCTTCTTCCACAAAGGTCAGTTTCCAATATATATATATATATATATATATATTTATGTATCTGTATCTATTGCTTCTTTTACCCTTACCATGGTAACTTCTAAAACCCCAATTTTTCGTTCTTCAGGTCTCCAAGAACAGCACCCTGATTTCTGAATCCTCAAACAAGAAACCCAAAACCCTAAACTGGCAAGAACAACGTAAGCTCAAGAGAGAACAAAAGCAAGAAGAAGAGGACAAACGAACCCTAGCCAACTTAGAATCAGCAATTCCACAGTCCAATATTGGGTTCAAGATGTTGAAACAAATGGGTTACACCCCGGGCTCGGCATTGGGGAAGGAGGGTTTGGGCCTTGCCCAGCCGGTGGGACTCCAGATTCGGAGGTCTCGAGCCGGAATAGGCCGGGAGGACCCTAGGAAGGAGAAGTTGAGGAGGGAGGAGGAGATGGTTGAGAGGAAGAGGAGGAATGAGGAGGCGATGATGGCGGAGTTTGGGTGTCGCCAGAAGGAACAGTGGCGGCACCGGAGAACTGTAGTGAATTTTAACAAGGCAAAGGCGGTGTTGGCGCAGTTGGAGAATCAGGAGGTTGTGGAAGACGAGAAGAGTGAAGAGGACGGTGAAAATGAAGATGAAGAAGAGGAAGAAATCACTGAAGAGGTATTTGTTTCTCAATTTTTTTGTTTTAATGTCATATACATATGTATGTATTTGCCATTGTATGTATATCTTCATGTATGTGCTTTAGCTAATTTTGGCTCTTGTGGGAGAAAGCTGGAGTTTTGTTGAACATTGAGATGGAAAAAATTGTGCCTGACCTTTTGATTCATTTTGGTGGTTAACATTTAAATGTCGTAGATTAACAGAGGGTATAATTCTGTTTTAGTTAGCTATTTGTATATGAAGTATACTGATTTAATAATGAAATTGAACATATATTTTTATGGATTGATTGTCAAATTGGTTGTCAGTGTATTTTGGTGCTTAACATGAAAAATCAAAAGAGGTTTTGTGTGTCATTTTGTTTTATCTAGCTCTGACTCTTAATAAAGAACATGGATGTGATTTGAAATGGAATCAAATTAGCATGTTATTGATGAACTATTGACTGAATTTCAATTTTTGTCGTACTTGATGATTAGCATGGAAAAATAGATTGCAATTGGTACCATTCTGTTCTGTTAATCAATAACTTGAAAACTCAAGTAGAATAAGGTAGACTTAACATTTGTCACTGAACAAAAAATGCGCTTTTAGCTTGCTTTTTCTCTCATGTAAATAGAGATTAGTCTACCTCGAAAAAAAAAATAGGGATTAGTCTTTTGGTAATTGTGATCAATAAAACTGAGCATACATGTTATCAATTAACTGTTAACAGTAATTGGTTACCCAATGGCAAACATTATTGGGTGGCATTCTGCTTTAGCAATCTCTTGTTCTTTTGGAAGTTTCTTGAAATGGAGTGCCTTAAGCTTATGTTGTATGATTAGATTGGAATGGAGTGTCATTGTGGGTGTTCTTAAAGAACTGGTAGACTATGCCTCGGCCCTCCTGTTAGCACAAAGGAAGAAAAAGAGAAAGTAGGATTATCTTTTTATATTGTGGAGGTTTTGGTTCAATAAACATTCTGAATGAAAGTAGGATGGATGACTTGTGGTACCTTTTCTTGTAGTGAAGGGAGATAGTTACTACACAGTTGCTCATTAGTTCTGAACTTCTGATATATTCTCTCCTCTAGATATCCTGGGATTTGGGTTTTATTTTTTATTTTTTATATATAACCTGATTGATCCTCACACACATATCTTATAGTTGAATTTTGATTGCACTTGGAAATGTCTGGCGGGTAATTATTGTTCACTGAATGCAGGATTTACAAGATATACTGATGAAGCTGAGGGATGAATACCAGTACTGCCTCTTCTGTGGATGTTCGGTACGTTAAAGATATTGATGCTTACTATAAGATTTCTGAAGATTTAGTAATATTTTTCGGATTGGAAGTTGAAGCTTGGAATGTTTACATGAAAAATGCACTGTGATAAATTCCATGTTCCAGTGATTCTTATATTTTTCTTTTATTTTTTATTTTTTGGTAATCTCCTAACTATTGCATTTTTTTATTCATTTTTTATATTATTCCAGTATGAATCAATGGAGGCACTTCTATCCAACTGCCCTGGAACAAATGAAGATGACCACTAATTGATTCACACTAGTGGATCAATTCTGGCATGAAAAAACAAGCTTTAAAGAAATCCCATCGGATCAAAGTCTGCCATTTCAAGAGAAAAGGGCACCACATGATTTCACAGTTGAATTGTTTCCAATCAACAAGGCTTGAAAATTGATGTGCATCACTCATACAAACTAGCAATTGACACCCAACGATGGAGAACCAGTTCTGAGCTTCTTCAGTTGTGGAATTTGCACACGTGTGCCGTATGTATTACATGGGAGCTAAAAATTTCACCAACATTAGACATTAGTAGATATTGGCAACAGTATTGATGGCTCTATATAGCTTTGCCACTCCTGGAACTAGAAATACATGTAGGTCAAGCTGTACTGTATTACATTCATATAACAGTTGTCTTAAAGCCATCCTTGGATGAAATCTCTCTTCTGTAAGTTGAATTAAATTGAGGTTACTTTGCTAATTGGTTAATGGCATCATTTCTGTTTGGATTATTAAAGATTTAGTCTTCATAATTTTGCTGTCTGAAATAAGCCGTAGTTGCTGAATTATATTGTTTGCTACAGCATTGTGTTATTGCCAAGCTTGTGTTAGATCAACCGTTCCAAGGGTTCACAGCACTAGTACACTTCTAACTCCAAAACTAGCCTGGGCGTTTAGAAAGAAAGATCAGAGCAGACATTTTTTTTTCCTGCTTGCAGAGTGACCATTCTCTTACTCAAACTCACGTATGTGAACCCAAGCTTTCACCATAAAATAGTTATCCCTTTTAAAACTAAAACACTGCCGTCCTGACTTGTAATATGCCCTGCCATGTCCGCTGATACAATTTGTTGCAGCTATTTGCAACTCAATATTAACTAATGAAAGTTGAGCACATTTTTCATTTAAAAATATGATATTTACCTCAGGCAATGAATTGGCTACATTAAAGCTGAGTTTAAACAGCAAAGTTTGCAGTCGTGGATTGATGAGTGAATGCTGGCAAGACTTCCAATTTCAGAAGTCACTTTGCTGGGGGTTCCAACCAAGTTCTAATTTGCACTCAAATGACTTCTTCATTCTTACCATCAAGTGATTCAAAACAAACAGCATTTGAATGCTAAGTAGCTAGATAAAAGCAAAATGCAGACCCGATAGTTATCCTGGATTAATCCCGTCAGAAGCACAGAATACGTGTATTTACCAACTTCAGGTCACTAAGGTGGCCATAAAAATCAGAGAGAAAAGCACATGCTTAAAGTGACCAGTCCATGTATTGCCTTGCACTCTGTTGAGCCAGATTGACCTGATTATAATATGGAGCATTAGCAGGTTGTGAAATTCGACCCAGTCCTAGATCAGGAGCCGTCTCTTGCAAACTGCTGCTAGCGTTATTACTCTTGAAACCCCATGGAGTGCTTGAAAAGCGATCGACAGCAGCACTAGGAGGAGCTGTTGGTTTTTGAATCATGGGTGCCCCATCAGCATTCAGCAAGTTATCCACCCCTAGACTCCACAGACGGTTTCTTGAGCCCCAGGGTTGATTTGACAGAAGAGAGAGAGCACGGGTCGAATCAGAAGAAACTCCTGAAAAAAATTCTCCTGAAGGAATTCCGGCAGTCCCACTTGCTGAAACTGGTAGAAAGAAATCAAGTGGAGGGTTTTCTGAGCTGCTATGCCGTGGATGTGGAAGAAACTTCCCTGTGGAAGTGGGTTGATTACCCAACACCCTCTCGGATGCTCTTGTAGTTGGCCAAGGGTCCTTCCCTGCAGTGAAGTCCATCAGAAAGCTTCCAGCTCTGCTGTTGTTTTCTGTCAATGCAAGTAGCAAACATGTGGATTCAATCTTAGCAAATCAAGAAAGCAAAATCCTAACACTAGTTGTATCTGTGACAGTTCCATGGCAAGTGAAGAGGGTCTAAAAGGAGTTTCTATTGGTGATGTCTAACCAAAGAACGATGAAGAGGGAAGTCTGCAGTGTGAGGACAATAGAGATCCAGGTGGCGGCTTCCTCCGGCGTTCGTTGTGGCCAGCTAGACGTCTGCGGCAACTTCGTTTTCCTTGGTCAAATTCAGGAAGCTGATGGAATCTGGCACAGATTACCCAAGAGCTATTAATTCTTATTACACATAAGGAAAAATTGACACTTAATCATATCATTAATTCGGTAGAAAAGAATTCCAAAAAGACAGAAAGATGGAAGATGCAAATGTATAAAGGTTTATGTGATTTTGTAATTTGCTCGCAATATGTCCTCTATTATCATCCAATTTGACACTAGCAAAGAGATACTTGCCACAATAATATATACGTTGGCTGGGTGTCAGCTGACTCCAAACTAACTAACAACTAATATGCATCATCAGACCATCACTTCCCATGATGCCAGGTATGAAATCAGTAACACAAACCATGCGTGCCAATGCGACAATGGTTACATTCTTTGAATGAACAGGGAATCTTAATTTTAATTTTCTTTCCTTCCTAATTTCTTCCTAGTATTTTGAGAGTTGGGTGAATGGACTACTCATACCCATATCTATGAAACCTAGGTTTTCCCTATATAAATCATGTGTTTAAAATTGACAGGTGAGAACAATAATGAAATTGTGACAATAAACCACCAATAATTGCACAACACAAGGTGCATGCATGGTGAGAAAAAAACACACATGAATCATTGCAGTCACTGCTTTTTCAAACTCCATACCTTGATTTCTAGTAGAATTCCGGAATCATAAAAAAGTGAACATCGATTTTATTATAATATATAGTTCCAAATCATAGTCAAACAATTAAGAAGAAAGTTTACTTGAACTCTATAACCACAAGGCACAAAGTCAGTACTCCGTTCCACCAACACCAAATCAAATTCATAAGCATTAACAACCCTAAACTCAAAGACAGACAGTAACTAATTAAAGATTGCTCCTTATCGGTAGGGAATGAGAACCCCCCAATCACCCAAGACAGAATAAAAAAACAACCCTCCAGAAAGGAAAGGGAGAGAATCAAGTCTAGCAAATCATTCGAACATAACAAAACAAAAGTCCAAACCCCTACTGATATAGAATTATAACCTTTTCTTTTTTTTTCTTGGGTTCTTCCCCCACCCCCAAAACCCAACACCAATAGATATACATACATATATAAATGACCAAGTCTAGCCAAATCCAATGAAAAACAAAGAGAACTAAATTGAACAAAGCAATTAATTAACATAATATAACCAAAAGAAGTTAAACAGCCCATTTAAAAAACGAAACCGAAAACCTAACAAAGAAACAACACTACAACCAGAAGAAGTAAGAAAGCAAACCCCAATAACATAATTAACGGACATCATAAAAATAAGTGTGAATGCGTACAGAGACAGACATATATAATGTGTATATATAATATATTATAAAGGGAAATCTAGTTGACCTGCTACACTGCTGGCAAAACCTCTGCTCAAGGCCTCCAACAATGACCTTAGGTGACTTTGAGTGCATACCACAGACTTTGTGTCTTGAATAGTAAGCTTTAGCATCACTCAGATCCACTTTACATCCTTCTACCTGGCACCTGGGTGGCCGTCCACCTTGAACAACCCCATTCCTCCCCTTCTTGGGCGGTGTCCACGGTGGAGCGCCGGCAACCGATGACAACGACCCACCACCGGATTTGGCCGGAACTCCGATACCCACGTCCTCAAAGTAGATTTTCTGGCCGAATTTCAAGCAGTTGAGAGAATCGGATGAGTTGGAAGAAGAGCTCGAAGCCATTTCCATGAGCGGTGTCTAGAGTCCATCCATTGCTGTCCTGTGGGTCGAATCATGAAAGAAAGCAGATAAAAAAAGAAGAGGTGTTTGGTGTGAATATGCACCTGACACTGGGCCATCTCAAAGTGGGGTATGGTACTGTCAAATAATGGAAAAGCTGCAGAGGAAATTGAGAGAGGGGCATTACTTTTGGTAGTTCTTGAAGAGAAGCCCTTTAAAAGGCTCCTTTTTCTGTCACCTACTCAAACCGACATTTTTTAAAATGGCTCTTTCTCAATTACATCTTGTGAAGTTTGTTTGGCCTTTTGGTGCCCTTACTATTCATAAATGGGGCGCCTATGTACGAATAATTACAAGTTTTACGATAAATTTATATATAAAAAAAAAAGAAAGCAAAATATACAAACAATACGGTCAAAAATTAATAACACAATATACGGACGCGATATTCGCACTTCTATTTTTTACAATTGCATCCCATTTTATTTTATTTTAATTAAAATGACAAAAATGCCCCTAAACTCATTAATTTATCATCTCTCATTTTATAATACCATAACTACCATTTTTACCAATTTTTTTACCTTCTTCACTTCCTATGAGGTCTTCTTCTAGCTGATGACATATATGAATGGTAAGAATCTTTTATGACTTTTTCATAATCAGGTAAATGGAAAGTAACACTAAATTTTTTTTTTGTTGATACAATAAATTCACAAGAATAAAAAATCTAGTAATCACCACTCATGATGGTAAGAAACTGAAATTCTCTCTTTCTTTTTTTTCAATTTTGTTATTGTTGTGGGAAATAATGGCATTTTGTTAATCCAACAATTAATCTTATGACAGTATGCTACCATTTGTGATTTCCTAATATTTACCATTCTATTAATAATTTATTTTCATGGAACTCTTAGATGTGTCATTTTGTGTTCTATCTTCGATTATGCTAGCCATTTGACCAAACACTAGCTACTAGAAATTTTTGAAGTGCTAAAATGATGTATAGAGAAAAACAATATGGATATTAGGGAGTTGCCTCTTGCATATGCTAATTTGTTTTGGCAAAACATTTGCTTATGAATTAGCAAAATTTGTAGTGTCTATAAATATAAAAAGTAATGTCTCTCTATAAACTAAACTATTTCTGTCAGAGAAAATGAAACCTAAGATATAAATAATCTCTAATATTTCAAGAGAAATGAAAATTATTTGAAGAGTAATTTACAAAGATCAATGAGAGAAAGAGGAGATAGTTGATGCAAAACAGAGAGTGAAAATGTTTTGAGAGGCTAGAAGCTAAGTGAAAGGTAGAGGGTTGAAAAAGAGCGTGGGAGACTCAAAACATTAATTGGAGAGGGGGAGACAAAAAATTATTCCATAATTGAAAGGGTAATTGTGGTATTTGAGAAGAAATAATTATGTATTTATAAAATTAGGTTAGAAGTGTCATTTTCTTTAAAATTGGAGTGCAATTGTACAAAAGGGGAATGCGAATATTTCCTCCTTATAATATATTATTATATACATATAAATAATAAATCTTTTTATTTTATTCATATAATGATAAATAAAATTAATAATTTTAAGTTTTAGAGCGGTGTTTGTAAGTTTTTTTTTTAATTTTATATTATTTTTTTAATTAATTTATAATATATTTTAAATTACATTATTTAAAAAATATATATCAAAATAACCAAAAACATATCCTTGTCACGTGTGAGTCACGTCACTGTCATGTTTAATCACAAAATAAAATAATCAAATATTAAAATATTTCTGATCTTGTTTGACACGTCCTCTTTTTATATGTATTTTTAAAATTATTTTTTTCACAATCATATATATAAACTGTAAAAAAAAATTTGGGGAGAGGGGGGCCACAGTGGTCTGCCCCTGAAAGCGGTGATAATTGCGTGAGCTTGTTTGCTTCAGTGTCATTTGAAGAAATAAAACAATCTACTACAATTATACAAAGATTGATTTAAATTTTTTTTTTTAAAACTCAGTTTTGACAAGTCAAATGAATTTTAATTTATTTTCTGTTTTTTTAGTTATAGGAGAACATTATCACTAGTTTCACCTTAAGACATTCTATAGTCCCAATCTAGTGTGGGCAACAAATGGTGAGTTTATACTATACAAGTATGATTCTTGAATCTTGTCATTCGAAGTGATTTTTCAATTACTTAAGGGTCAACCATATGGATCTTGCATTTCTCATTTTATTCTATTTAAATGCATTACCTCAGTCAAACACATGCTAACACATACTATTACCATACTTAACATTGTTGATTTGAAAATTCTTTAATACTTAACAATAATATAGAAAATTTTCATAATAATTTTTAAAATGAATAATTTTAAGTTATTAAAAATACTTATTTTAAGACGAAAAAGTAATTTGTTGATGTTTAAAATGGTTATTCCATTTTTAATGCGACAAGGGTAAAAAGGTCTTTACATTCTAAAGCATCACATTCATTCAATCATTCATGCAGCATTTGAGTGCCCCAGTACCTCCCTTACATTGGGGTTTGATGTGACATTATTTGAGGAGTATGTCTTTTCCATTTTATTTGGTATACAAATATACAATTGTATAGTCTTTTTTAAAATAATAATAATTATAATAATAAGAATAAATTGCAAAAATTACTCCTCAACTATATTTTGTACACAATACTCCTGAATTTTTATATTTTTTCACAAAATATCCTCTCATGTTATGGACTATTTTTTATTAAATGACCATAATGCCATTTCTTATTAAATTAAACTTAATTCATTTTTCTTATTAAAATAAATTATAAAAAAATTATACTATTTTAATGACACACTCTCCATCAAATTTGCACAAATTTACCTTTAATTTTTAAAATTAATTATTTTAATAAAAATCTTAAGTAGAAAATTTTAAAACAATTTAAGCATTTTTTTTAAATTTGCATGAAAAAGAAGGTATTTTTTTATTTAATTAATTTCTTACTTTTTCATGAATATGTTGTATGAAAAAAAAGGTATTTTTTTATGGGAAAAAAAATTTAAACTAGGTATAATAAAATTTATTATAAATAATAAAATATCAATAATAAGTTAATCATTTTAGAAAATGGCTAAATTTGATGGTAGTTACAACTTTGTATTTATTCTTTTCCATTGTTATGAGGGTAAAGTGCATAAAACTCCCTCTAGTTTTAAAAATGTTCAAAAAATTTCTTTTATGTTCATTTTGCACCCATGTAATTTAAAAAATGTACAAATCATGGCTAAAAACACCTTTTAAGTTCCAATTTTACCCTTCTACCTATTTTCTTAATATTTTTAACAATAGCAATTTTATTTTTTTTATATACTTTATTAAAAATATTAATTTAATTATAAATAAAATATTTTTATTTGCCGAGAAAAAAAAAATCTTCATTTTTAAATATATATATTTTTTGGTGAAATAAAAAAAATCTTCACTGTTAAAAAGAAAAAAACATTTGGCATTATTTTAAAAAAAGGGCATTGTTTTTTAAACAATGGTAAAAAAAAAATTATTTTAAAACATTGAAGAATTTTTTTTCTTTTGCTCGGCCACGAAATGATAATAAAACAAGAATATTTTACTTATAATTAAATTAATATTTTAAAAAAATATATATAAAAAGAATAAAATTACTATTGTTGGAAATATTAAAAAAATATGTTTTTAGTCCTGAATGGTTGATTTGCACATTTTTGAAATTAGAAGGGTGCAACGTGAACTTGAAGAAATTTTTTTGCACATTTTGAAACTAGAGGGAAGTTTTATGCACTTCAACCATTGTTATGATAAATTGATACCACTAATAAAATTAAGATAAATAGTACAATTAATATTTAGATAAGAGAAAAAATAATTTAATAAGAAAGGACACGTTTAAAAAGAAATTATAAATTTGTATTTTGTGATAGGTATGTTCTTAATTGTAACAAATTATTAGTTGAGAGGACAATTTGTAGTTGAGAAATTTAATTGTAAATAGAAAATAGTCTAGGGAGATTTTTCTCGTACTTTAACTTACAAAAAATAAAAATAAAAATAAAAATAAAAATAAAGATAAAGAGATTGTCATGCAATAGCTTGCAATGGATTTTGGCATCAGAAACAGAAACTGATGGCACTGATTTTGGTTGTTTCACATTCGATTAAAAGTAAAAGTTACTCCAAGTAGTCATTATCAGTGAAGTAGTACAGTAGTTCATAATTTGATATAAACATCGAAAAATAGGTTTGTTGCACTTTGGTAGTCTGCTTTGGTTAGGGTTTGGTTAGAATTAGTTGTATGGAAAAATTTCTTTTTCTTGCTGTCATGTCATGTCTGTCATGTCATGTCATGTCATGATCATTAGGTCCATTGTCCATAAATTGTCCGTAGGTTCAATAAAGTCTAAGGCTCATCAGAGCCATTCATTAGTCATTCCCAAATGACTGTCTCATGTTAATAATGCAGCTTTTCAGATCCATTAGAGCTGATGGACCAAAGCTCTACCATAGAATTCTTACCAAAATCCTAGCCAGTTAGATTTTGTTCCGTTGGGCAATGGCAACGTTGTCGAGTGGTTTGAGCAGTAAGCTTGCCCAACCCACCCCTGTTCCATTCCCCTCTTTCTAACAAACAATTTACGCTTGTTTGTTTGTTCGTTCGTTCCGTTCCGTTCCATTCCATCAAGGAACTCCTTATGCCATGTTATTGAATCCATGAATATAAGACTCAAATCTATTAATTCATATTATTAAAATTAAAATCTAAATTTAAGCTCTATACATTTTAAATAATTGAGAACCTAAATCAATTCATTTCAAATCCTTCAATTTTAATTTTAATGGATCTTTAAATTTGTGTTTGTGAGTGTGTAATTGTATTGTACTTCCAGCATGTGAGATTGTGATTAGGGGAGGTTGTTTCTGACAATTTTATGTACACTTGTCACTCACACCATGTCTATGTCTATGTCTATGTATGTTATAGAGAGCTTACTGTACAAATTAGTGAACTCACACCAAGAAGTTTGAGTTTCATAACAATCACTTTTACTTCATACAAAAGATTGAAATGGTCTTCTTATCCTCTCCTAACACCCATAATTCTGGTGCAAGGTTATGTATCATCTTGCTCTCAAATTTGTAAGAGAATTGGATCACATCCACAGTAAATTCCAAACATACTTTTGGGCCTGGCCCAACCATCGTAAATCCACTTGAATCATTGCTCTAATTTTTTTTTCTCCACATTCATGTTTCAACTTTCAACCCATCCCAACTCGAGAGACCATTTAGAGCACCAGTTAGCTCCCAAGTCATGCAGAGCGGAAGCGACAAATTCTAATTTTATGTCATACAAATAAAATAGAATAGGGGAGCAAGAATGTGTGTAAAAGCAGACTCAATTAGTAGAATTATGTGACTTAGCCCCTTTTTACCCGACAACAAGGGGACTTAAAGAAGAGAATGCCCATAAATTATGAATCAAGTTAAAAAAGATCCAAAATTCCAATCACAACGACAAAAGCCACTATTTTACTATGTTTATTGCCGTCATAGGACAATTTCATGTGTATCTCATCAAATGAACGAGGTTGAACAATTTGTCTGCACTTTCTGTGTACCTAAGACATAGGACCATCCGCATTTAAAGTTTGTAAAAGATTAAATGAAGCAGCACAGGTTGGTACCATAGAATCTACATCAACCAACAAACACTATTTACTACTATTATTGGGTACATTTTTTTTTTTAAAGTTAAAATTATTTTGTACGTATTGATATTAATATATATACAAAAGATTGAAAGACGGATGTATTATAAACAGAACAAAAAGGACTGAAAGGAAGTGTTGACATCATTGACCACATGCGAAGAATGGAAATTTCATAGCAGCAACATCACTTTTGTTATTACTCCCTCCGTCCCATAATTCTTGGCATGTTTGGAGATTCCAATTTTTTTATGGTGGAACCTACTTTTTAGTGTAATAATGTATGAATTTACATATTAGTCCTTGTTTAAAAGTTAGTATTATTATTATATGGTGGGCCCCACTTTTAGAATAGTAGAGTTTGAAAAGGGTAGTTTAGGAATGATATAATCCATTTTAGGAAATGGACATGTATTTTGGAACATCCCAAAAAAGAATAGTGGACTAAAATTATGGGACGGAGGGAGTGTTATTTATTTATTTTCTTTACTAACAAATTGCCAAAAGGCTTGATTTCAGATTATATGTCCAACTTCTACTGACCTAAATCAATGGTGAATTGGTGATTATAACTTGTTGCAAATCTGATGCTGAAAAGTCAAATTCTTACCATCCAACTAAGATCATTTCATGCGTTTGAAGTAAGAAAAGGACCTCTGATTTGCAAAATGAATCTGCTAGGGGTAGTTACAAAAGTAAAAAGAAATCTATAAAGCAGCCTGATATTGGTACCGTTTTAGTACTCTTTGCACATGGTAAGAGTTTTAAAGCAGACAAAATTGAACACCAAACCCTTTAGCATCTCATTTTGCCCTTAATTTTCTGGTTCTAGATAGGTGTAACTGCTCATGCCAGTAACCAGAGCCACCTTAAGGCTACTGGGGGGACTCAACATGTAACACACCTTTTGAAGATTATTCATAATATGAGATGGAAAGAAACTGATGAGAACATCACAACAGAAGAAAACAAGTCAAAATAACAAATATCATGATGTCTTTTCTGGATAGGATGCAAGGCAGCAGACAAGACTTCTCTGGACTTGAGAAACTTAGAGTCACTCAATAGTTACAACAGAAGATGCTTGACTTGTCAAAACCAGTTCAAGAATGTGGTATTAGCTGGTAATTGTCTAAATCACCAAGTGACTTCATAAAAACAAAAAAAAAAGGAGAAGGAAGGGGGGAAATAAAGCATGAAAGTCCCTCCCCCAACCCCAATGCTTATGATTTATGCAAATAGGATCTATCTATCAATCATTTCGGATAATCTAGGCCAGCGGCACCAAGCCAAAACCTACCTCCGTCGTGTTATGCAACCACTTTTGAAATGACATTTGCAACTTTCCCAGATACATGCTAAAACAAAAACAAAACAATTAATAACATCTACTAATGTTTTGATCTGGGCAAGATGGGGCTGAAGCACATCTGACCATGTCTGTAATCACTTTAGTGTTTCCTCTAATGGGAAAATGCTAGAGGCCATGTTGCCAAGAAAACCTTAACCTATTCCTGATGCCCAAGAAAATTAGGTATCCTGTTTGTTTGTTGCTTTTCCAATGTCCTAAACAGACCAATACAGGACAGTGCTTAAGCATCTATTAATATACAACCTGCAGTCGCTCATCTAATGTCATTCTTATCTTGTCCATCAGAAGTTATAGACAATACTGTCTTGCTAGTGCATGCACTAGATGCGACCTGGATTGGTGATCACAAAACCTAATTTGAACTGATGCTCTAGAATAATCTAGTATAACCTGCCAAACCTGAATCCTGAACAATTCATTCAACCCAAGAACCAAACTGATGCAACCAAATAGTGAACAAATACAAGGCAGGTCAATCAAGTTTCCGTCTGCACGACCATGTGATGGGGATTGTGGTGTAAGAGAAATAGGGGAAACACTATATTTTGAGTTCTTTATTTTTTCGGGTGAAAGGGAGAGTATTTGTTTGTTGATTTTTTGTATAGCTTGAGGGTATAGTGATGTTTTCTTTTGTGCAGTTGTTCCTTGGGGTGTGCTTCCCTTTGAACCTTTTTTAATGAAAATTTTCTTGTCAAAAAGTTTCCATCTGCACAGACTCAAGTTGGACCTCTACTTGCATCAATTATACCAAGTTTAGTTGCACCCTTACGCAAAGTTTAGGTCCTTCAGTAGATAGTAGTTCAGCACACGCTCAATGGTATATTAAACTAATCCAAAACCCAGAAGCATCATCAGTAAAATGGATAGTACATTTTTGTTTCTCAATAGTTTTCATTTATATACCTTGCTTTCATTAATTTAACAGCAAGCAAGTAAACCAAAAACAATGAAAAATTTTGTGGACTAAAACAGGCATGACCAACCAGAACAAGGTACAATTGCACCAAAATTCAAACCTATCTTATTATATATTCACTCTCTATTAAGAGGAACAATGGCATCATAACATCCTAGACTTCCTATCTTTCCGACAGGCAAGAAAACTTCCGTTTTCCTATAATGGCAACACAAAGAAGCATAGACACCAAAGAATGTGCTGTCCTCATCATTTGCAAGAAATATTCTGAAGAAACAGCATCTTCAATAGTCAGTTCAATACGAGTCTATCATTGAATATGCTTCCATTTAATTGTTAATCTAACAATATTTAGCATTACCTCACCATTTGGTCTTGGCAGCAGAAAGTGTGCCCCAGCTTTCTATTGTCAAGAGCCATGTCTCTAGTAGAAGCTTGTATTCAGCAATGTTCATGCAATATTAATCCACTCTTTTTCAATCTCCAATTTCACTCTGTGAATCTCAACTTACATCAAATCTCTCTACTGAGCTTTGTTATTTTACTACCAACTTAAGTGAATTTAATTGAATGAGCCATTCACATGCCTCTCCCAAAGTATTAAATTCTTCCAAAGGAAAATACAAGAAGTTTGTTAAATCAAATGGCGAAGCTCGAAAGCTCGAAGCTAATTAGTACAGTTGCAACTTAAAAAGATGTGATAATGAGAATTTTTACTAGCCAGGTAAAAGAAGTTTCTGCTTACTAATAGTGACTGATACAAAATAAACCAGCAGAGATATTTAATGGTGATAGCTTCAAAGAAGATTCTAGCAGTATAATCTGTTTCAAAACTCCCAATAGAAACCACCCATTTGATTGAAAACAAGATTTGGGCAGGACCAGATTACTGAAAAGAAGAACATATGACAAAAGAAGCTAGAATCACATTGACGGCCAACCTGAATCTCATTTGCATTTGACACCAACTTCAGCAGCCCGCCGAGGCTTGTTTTTCCGCCTGCTCCCATTTTGTCTGAATCCAATAAACCTTATCGAGTCATCAGTGCTAGTTTTGGTTCCCACGCCGTTCTCTTCTTTGATGGAATTTGGATTTCCCTTGACCTGTGAAGATCTCTTCCTCTTTCTTCCATTCCCCGCAGCATCCTGATTTTTCAGGTCTTTGTTAGAGAGAGAACTTTTTGTATTGTCACCATCTTCTTCTTCTTCTCCTTCTAACTTCTGGGCTTCTTCTTCTCCTTCCTCAATTTCATCCTTCAAAGGTTTCTGTGGCCTTCCTCTTCTCCGGTACGTCGGAATCTTTTCTTCCTCACCAGTGCCAGGATCCTCACGAGCAGTTGTAGCATTCTGTTTCTTCCCTTTTCCTCTACCTCTACCCATAATAGGAACACCCCTCGCAAAGAATCTCAAACAACTAATCAAGATATCTGTAAAAACAAATATAGAAAATAAGAAGCCTAAAAAAAAATACTAAGCTACTCCATGAATCTGAAAAGCACCAACTGAACTGAAAATACCATAAAACAAAAGAAACACAACATAGACCTTTTCTTCACAACCCAAAAAAAAAAGTATCTATAGTTTAGATCATGACAACATCCAAGAAAAGAGAAAATAAAATGGAAATCAGATGGAGACAATATTTATAGCAAAAGGGAACCAACTGAAATCTACTAAAAAGAATACAAACAAAACCCAACTTTGTTTCATCACAAATTTACAAATCGATATTTACTCTCTATAATGCACAGGGAAACACTGGACAAACATTAGAAACTGAATTTATTTTTCATGAAACAGAAAAAAAGAATCAAGGAAAACAATCACAACCCAAAACCATCCTCTTGAATACTCAATATAAATGAAATCCATAGCCACAGAAGAGGAGTAACCCCTTTTATCAACAGAAAACAAAAAAAATAAAAAAATCCACGCTTGCTATACTATTAAAACTCATAAAGAAAAGAGCAAAACCCATATCAACAAATGGTTTTGAGAACTGAATACGCCGTCTAACTGTAAAAAAGTGAACTTCTTCTAGAAACCCAATACATCACATAGGAATATAGCTACATATCTAATGATTCTAATAAATTAGACTATTAGAGAGAAAGAAAGAGATACATAAGAATGAAGCCGACCTGATAAGAAACAGGCACCGTTTGCATCTCCAACAGAAAACCCAAAAATCAGATAAGTTGGAATATATCGATGGCTGCAATAGTAGTGATAGTATATAATCAGAGACTAAAGTGAGTTGTTAAAACTATGATCTGAGTATGAACCAATGAAGGCCCAGATCAGAGAACAATACATATCAAAAAATAAATTGAGATTTGAAGAAATTAGTCTCTGCTTTTGTAGGTTGAAGTGCTAAGCCAAAGAGGAAAGGCGGAGGTAAGAGGCAGAGAAGACTGCATAGAAGAAGTGGAGAGAAGAAACAGGGTATTGAGAAAGTGGTGAATAGATATTTTATCTTTATATATATATATATATATTTTTTTTTTTAAGGTTGTTTAGGAAAATTTAACGAGGAAAAGATTTTTACACATACCCTTTAAATTAAGTGATATTATGAAAATATTCCTTATGTATTTAAAAATAACTAATACGTTTGCTATGGTTGAGGTTTATTGTTTGATAACACAATTTTTTCTGGTGTGAACATAAAAAATTGCTTAAATCAACAAAATGTGTGTTTAAAATGTCATTTTCCCCTATAAAATGTGTGTGAAATAATAAAGAGCATTTTAAACACGAGAAGAAATTAATAAAATTATATATTATATTATATTATATTATTTAAATCAGATCTGTGTATTGAATATATGGGAGAAGTCCCTATTACTGTATTTCTCTCAATAAACTAGAGAGGAAGGTCAATAAAATTTAACCCTTTTATCTAAAGACTCATATACAAGAAAACAGAGCTCAATGGCTATATATAGCATGTAAGGATACAATACAAAGCACATGCCAGTGAGGGCACATGAAGAATGACACTGGGCCCTACTTACGTTTGACTACTTCAAACATATACAGCAAGATTTGAAGAAATCACGTTCCAAACCACTAGTATAACCATATATGTATGATACTGTCAAGACTTTAACTTAAGTGCTACCTTGGGAAAAGCTTTTTCGATAACTCTTTTCTTTTTTCTTTTTTTAATAAGTTATACCAACTATACCATTGGGTGTGTGACTTGTAATAAAAAAAAAAAAAAAGGTAATGTGATCCACTTCATTTGAAGTTTAATCGACAAAAAACATGTCAGCTAACCTGATCAATATAAATTGTTTAAATCAAGAGGCAAATAAAAAAAATTATTAGTATAAAATAATATGCTAATGAATGATTATTATAAGAAAGATAGATAAATACATGACAAATATATGAACCAAAATATGATACAAGTGTAAGTTTTGTATTTTGAAAGGGATACTTGAAATAACATCGAGTTCATAAAATTATAGTAATAAATTTAAATAAGAAGACTAAAAATAAAAAAAAGTAATTGAAAAAATAAGATAGATATGCCTTAATAAAATTAAAAAATTAGAATTTAATTGAAGAAGGAAAATTTATTTTTTTTAAAAAGAATTTGAAGAGACAAAAATAAGTTAGAATTTTAGAATTGAAAATTTTGGAGGGGCATTATATATATATATATATATGCGTGCGCGCGTGTAAGAGAGAGACAAAAAAATATATATATATATTATAGTAGGTGGGACCATGTTAGGCCAAGGATACAAGTGTTCCTAGATCTTAATTGGCTCCGTTTTCATTCACAGGAGATTAAAACAAATATGACTATCCGGAGAGAAAATTGGACCATCAAAACTTGAATGATTTGAGATCTAACACGTTTTCTTGAAAAGAAAATAACAATTGGGTTGATTTTTGGTCTTGGACACCTTCTTTCAAAGACGTGTAAAGTCTTAAAAGGCATTACATACTAATAACTACTCCCAAGAGGATAAAGAAGTTTTCTTAGTCTATGTATACTGATGGAAGGAAAGAGAGGATAAATACGTATGCTTACTTTGACATAAAGAAGATAGAAGATAGAAGACAGAAAATAAAGATGCCAGAAAGGATGAGACTCTTTTTTCCAATTTCTCATTTTTCTTGCATGAAATCGGCTTTGACCTTATGTTTGATCCAAAATTGAACCTTAGGCCAGGCTAGCAGAATATTTGAACTAGTTAATTACACTTTTTTTGCATATTTAGTTTATGGGTAAATTACTATGATCTCCCTGAGATTTGACTTAATTATCTTCAAATTAAAATTTTTGCAAAATTACTCTTACACCATTGTCAGATTAATAATTTGTTAAATAAAATCACATCTAATATGCAATTACAAAAATACTCTCAACTTATAATGCTTTTGTATAAAAATAACCTCAATTTCTATCCATTTGATTGATATTAACATATAACATATATATTTTCTTTAGCAATGCCATATCAACACTATCGCCGTCGAGGATACTTTTGGTATTTTAATTTTTTGTGTTAATTGGCTTTACCAGAACTGATTGTCAATTAACAACTAGAGGTACTTGCAATAAAGTCAACCAAACTCCAAAAAAAGTTAACCATTATATTTTAAAAACTTTAATATAAGAATAATTAGGCAAAACCACGTGAAAGAGCAAACTAATTTATCCTTGGTTTATTAGTAAATCTTTATTTATGTTTTTTGTTTTTGTTTTTCTCAATGTAATCAATAGTTTTCTGTGTAGGCTCCGGGGACGCTTAGAGATTTTAGGTCAAATCGTCTTCCAAAACTTGCACCTAACAGATCTCATTGTCCATCAGGTAGTAGAGGAAAAATTAATCTAGGTCATAAAACTGTGTTTCTATGAAATTCTAACCTATAAAATTGATCGACCCAAATTGTTCTTACATAATTCTAATTGGTTTGTTTAGCTGATTCTATAAGATTCATTTTAATCATGAAATTGAATTAAATCGAATTATGTGTAACCCTAATTGTTTGACACTACTTAAAAAAGAATAAGTAAAAGTTAAAAAAAAAAAAAATAGATTTAACAAAATTCAAGATGTGATTGATGGTAGTATTTTCTAACTTGTTATATGCTTTCTCATGCACACAAAGGTTGACTGGTTCATGTGTCCCATAGATTCAAGGTACATTGTTTTACATTACATGCTGGAATTTACTTTGGTGTATGCGGAGATTTGGGCAAGTGTCCCACAAGTGCATTTCATGCAAAAACCTCCCTATTTTGCAAACAAAAATCAACATATATAATATACCAGGCAATAGACCACTTAATATGAAGCAGTGTACGATGGTCGAGAAGTATAACAGGGAAGTCCTTTAGCGACGAAACTAATCGTTGCAAAATCTCTGACTTTTGTTTCTAATGCACTATCAACGAATTACAAGTTCTCAATTCTTAAGTTTACTGATTTCATAGCTGATTCTCAAGCCTTAGTGGCGGATTAAAATTTGTCACTATTGATGGTTAAGTTGTACTGAGTTCTTGATCTTTAGCGACAAAATTCTTCTTCCAAGTTTAGAATTTAGTTGCTCTTTATCGACAAACTCATGTCGCCAATGCTTTTAGTTTAGCGATGAAATAATTCTTAGTTATTGATGGACAGCATCTCGTCTCTAATACTTATATATTAGTCGCTATTGATTGTTAATTTCATTGATTCATTCATTCTCGATCCTTTAGTGATGAATTATATTTTCATCGCTAATCCTTTAGTTTCTTTTTTCTGTCACTATTGCTGTGGGAATTTTCTGATTAGCAACAATAAGAATTGTCGCTGCTAGTAGCAAGAGTTATTTTCAGATTTCGTTGCTAAAACCTCTGTGATAAAGTCTGTTATATTGCAACGATCTCGTTTCGTTGCAAAAGCTATTGGCTACAAAATTGTGTTATTTCTTGTTTTGAGAATCGAATCTGTTGGCATCCAATTAAATTCCTACACTAATAACATTCATCTAGCTCACTACATAGATTATAGTCTAATAGAAAATATAAATTATCGCATTTTATTTTTGGTCCATCTATGAGTGACCTTTGTATTCGGTCTTAAATTTTTTATTGTTTCAAACTTATCATCGAATAAGTAATCGAGAATATTTTTCATCCATTGAATTGTAAAAGTGTAATATATGTATAAGTTCCACTTGCACTATTTATGTAATGAGAGATTTAGTTTCTCAATTCAATGATAAATTTTAATGTGCCTATCATTACTCTTTTATTCTTAAAGACTTTCTTATTCAGAATCTTCTAACACACTGATTATTTGCTCCAATAGACTTGAATCATCAACTTTTCATATAGAAGACTTGATCCATCTTGATCAATCTTTGATCTTAGGTGCAGATCGAATAAAAATAGAAGAAAATGTGAAGTTTGGAGGTTCTTCTTGTGACTGGATTTGGGCTGAGAACATCATCAAATACAAAAAAAACTATCAATGGTTAATAGAAAACTATCTACATTCTGTATATATATTTTTCATTTACCCAAAAAAATTACCATCAACATACTTTGGGACTTCAAATAATAGTGTTGCACTTTGATTTAATGTGTTCCCGTAAAACGTACAACTAGGAATCCGAATCCAAATCCGTAGCAAAATGGTCTGTACAATAAAGGCTATTTTTGAGAGAATTCAATGAGCCAAGCAGAAGTGGTAAATTAACAGTTCAAAGTTGGCTGGCTTTGCCTTTTTCACCAACTATCTTCGACTTTGTACAAGTTCATAAATTAGATAGAATGTCCAAACTAAGAAGTTCGTTCAAGATTGATGATTCACTAACAGCCAGCTGCAAAAAGTGCGATTTCCTCAGAAATATCAGATTCAAAGCCAACTGTTACCATTAAACATTTGACACTCCTTTGCTGCTCTAAGAGAGTTTCAGAGCACAGAAAAACCAAACTTGCTTACGCAGGTTACTTTTTCTACAGAAGCAACAATTTTATAATGCTTGCATTACCAATGAAAGAGGGAAGCTTTCAAAATCCAGATCCATGCGCAATGAAGCATTTACGCACATCCTTAGCTTCCTTATTTTCATGGCAATGCTTCTGCTGATGCTGCATTTTTACTCATTTTTATTCATATGCGTTATACATCCTCTCTCTCTCTCTCTTTCTCTCTCTCTCTCTCCAACACTTGCATAGTGAGCATGTTTTAGCAATTAGGGCAGAGAAATAAAAAAACCCTAATATTGATTCTGCTAATAAACATCTTCCACTATCTTAGCTAACTAAAAAGCACCTGCCGAAGTCAACTGATAACAAGTAAATGACAAACAAAAAATAATAGTACAGAGCAGTGGTGGTGATGGCGGTCGTGTCTGAGGTTATACTGTAGAACGAAAAAATGAAAAGAGGTGGAGGTTAAATACCACCGTGATTCTTTTGTATTCTACCGTCATTGTTTTGGAAAGTAATATAGGTACCCACCTGTCCCTGCAGGTGTTGCTGGTGTAGGTCCAAGTGAATCTTTCTTTACTGCGAATGGGGGATATGAAATTTGAGGTTGGGTTGTGTAAGGAGCAGCTGCTGGGGGAGGACTCTGGTAAGCCGAAGTAGGATATGTTGCTGCAGATTGAGGGTATGTGTAGCCAACAGGGCCAATGCTGGAATATGCTTTTCCAGGCTGTGGGTATCCAGATGCCAGGGGTATGGGTACTGGAACAATTGCTGCTGGTATCTGTGTTTGCGCCACTCTGCCTCTGTGGTTATCAGCAAGCTTCACAGTGATGGTCCTCCCCTGCAACCAAACAGGAAACTTCACAAAATTGGAAAAATATCATCTAATAATCTCACTCTTACAATCAGACATGGCAAACGTTTTCCTATAAGGCCATTTGTCAAGGAAGTGGGTTATCGAAGAAAATGAGGATTGTTAATTTGATTAATAATTAGAAAAGAGAAAAAAATTAAATGCACAAAATGTGAAAAATATAGAAAAAAGGTGTTTGTTAATTTTGTTGCATTTCACAAAACTAATAGACTAATCAATAACATCATGAACCAGCATAACAACTTCAACTGATTTCCAGCCCCCCCTAAGCAAGATATCTTTTCCAAGTGAAATGATTTTACGTCCACCACTTAAAATAACTACTTAATTCACCAATTAAAAAAGCTCACGTCCAGTTCAACTGTAATTCCTTACAGACCATGCCTTACCACCACCTCATTCTGAGAGCAGAAGAGGAATCTCCAGCAACTTCATATTATTTAATATTTTTATTTTATTTTCTAGAGTAAGACAATGTCTTTATGTAACATAATGTCTAATATGAGCATTTCATTCATTGAATTATTGGATGTGTTTTTTAGGTGCATGCCCAACCAAAAGTGTTGGACACATCCCATACTCATGTCCGAGTATTGTGTGTCCGACACGGGTACTTCACTTACTTTTGAAGTGTCCGTGTAACATAGCTCATTCTTTCCCCAACTTCCCTTTCTTTTTCTCATTATTCATTTGCCAGCTTTGCAGTGGCTCAAAGCATGATTGAACCAAAGAAAATTTATCGTTTAGACAATTGATGGATGTATGTATATATCACAAATCTTTCTCATCATGGATACATGATTATGTTTTGGATTTTATATTTGAATTAATTTTTTGGTGACTTAGTTTAAATTATTTCAATAAGGCATATCTATTAATCTTTCACTGATTGTTTTTTTTATCTATTATACAACTGAATTGCACTTGCACACTGTGAATGTACTTGATTTGAAAAGCTACAGCTGTCGGTCCATAACAGATAGTGAAAGTTACAAATTTGAATATAATTATCCATTAAAATATTTTCAACTGATATACTACAGTAAATTTTAATTTTCCAAGTGATGCACCGCAAAACCCATATTAATCATATGCAACTAAATAGAAGCTCATGCAACATAAGTGGACATGATGCTTATCATTTTCTTACCCCAACTTTACACCGTTTAAAAGAAAAATTAACTAAGATATTCCATCTTTTCAATTGATGCATCGGATATACATAATGCAAAACATACTCAATTATCAGGGACAATCCTTCAATTGACATAAATAAGTTTTGGTTTTTTAATTTAAATCAATTCAATAGTGCATATTTATTAATCTTTAAGTAAGTTTTTTTATCGGTTATATTAATTAAATTACAATTTCTTTCTCTTGATTTAACAAGCAATCGTGGTCAGTATTTTAATAGATGGCGAAGTTTCAAATTTGAGTAGAATTATGCATTAACATATCTTCAACCTGAAAATCTACAGCAAGCTTGAATTTTCCAGTGAAGCACTGTGCAACTTATAACATACAACTGCAAAGAATCTCATGCAACTTATAACATACAACTACAAAGAATCTCATGCAACTTATAACATACAACTACAAAGAATCTCATGCAACATAAAGTATCCATACAAGGCTTATCATTTCCTTACCCCAAGGGTCTTTTGTGGATCATCTATGGCCTTCTTTGCAGCTTCCAACGTCTTGTATGTAACAAAGCCAAAACCACTTAATATGAAACATGCAAAAAGATACAAAGTCTTTAGATATCGCAGCATTATGAACAATAATAGCAACAGCAAAACTAACCGTTTACTGTTATCCTTCTTATTATTATTGCAGTTTTGTTAGAGTATCACTACTACGTTGTGTACCGTGATTTGTTTGTCTCTTTGTCATAAGCAACTGAACCCTCTTCTATATCGCCATGCCTTCCAAAGAAAAAGAGCAGCATCTCACTTGTAGTATCCGGCGACAAGCCCCCAACATAAAGCTTTCGCTGCGCTATATCAGGTGTAACACTTGTGCTGCTTAAGCCCTCGCAAGCTAGGTTACAAACAGCCATACGACCCTGAAACAAAAATATCTAAGCAACATAAATAAAAGGAAACAACAACAATAAATCACTTTGATGGACAAATAGATGTCGTGATCAGTCACAAAACTTTAATTAGAAAAAGTGCAATGGTTATTTGATAGTATTCCACTCCACTTCATCAATTCTTCCATTTTCTTCTTATGTTGCATTTGGAAGCACCGAATTGGCAGCTTCAAATTGGAATTGGAGGAAATTTAGTTGAAAGTTTGAATTAAATTTCATCCAATTCCAGTTCCAACACACCGATGTGGTGCTCCCAAACATAGCTTTAATGTATTGCTTCACATTTAAGTTGAATTAATTATCAAATCTTTCATTCTGCTTTTAATATTTGCTTCACATTTGATTCAAAGTTAATTACATGAACCAACGAGAAAACCAAAACAAATACCTTTCCATAACAGTCAAGAGAAAAAAGACAATCACCTCTCAAGCATTCCAAACTAGAGCAACACATTTTAAATAACCAATGGAAATTTGTGTGTACTTGCAAAATTTTATTGAAAGTTTAGTTATCACAAATCTATTACACACATTAAAATTACCGATGCTCTACTTGATATGAACAGAATGCAACCGAGGGGGACTGACATGAAAAGAATGCAACATATAGGAGACTGACATGAAAAGAATGCAACACACACACACATGTATATATAGAGAGAGAATTTTGTCAATGTGGTGATTGTGGTCACTCCAGGACAAACAGCATTTTCTATGTTCTATGAAATTAGATCCTCTATTTTTCATGACAAACATCAGACTCCACTTGGTAATTTCAGCGGGGGAGGGGGGTGGAAAGAGAGAGGGAGAGAGAGAGAGTCATCTCGTCTTCACAATAAAATGGAAAAGGTGCAGGCATATATTAAAATAAAGTAGAACTTTGAGGGAATAACGATACAAATGCTTACATCAATCAATTTGCTAGGTGCTCTGAGTGCACTTTGAGCTGACTCTATATCTGTGTAGGTAATGAAACCATAACCACGTGATTTTCCTGTTGCTTTGTCAACGATCACAGCCCCCTCTTCTATTTCTCCATGCATTTGAAACGCCTAGATGAAAACATACCCCTAAGAAGTTGAGAATCTTAGAAGATATAAGAACAAAACAAAATGTAGATTTAAAAGAGAACCACACAAAAATAATCGTTTTCCTATATGTGAATTATTATGACCAAAACATGTATTCACTGACACCACAACAAAACTCAACCAGCAGTCAGCAACGCACTCACAGCACACAAGGTTTCTGAGGTAGTATTCCAGGCCAAGCCACGAACAAAAAGCTTTCGGTGGACTGGATCTGCACTTGCAACACTTCTAATTTCTTCAGCAATAGAAGGATATTGGCAACCTCTTCATGCAACAACATGCAAATAAGCACACATGCACAGTCAATTCATACGGCATACAAACAAGAACAACATCATTGGCCTGCTCTCACTTGACCCAAGCTCAACACACTCACACGTTACATGAATAATTATGCATGCATACATACATGTGTAAATATATTAATACACACAGACACATACACTTAAGTAAAGAAACAAACATGACCTCATGCAATGACACAACCAAATACATCAGTGCACACATGCACAAATCCAGGCAAATACGCATGTGCTATGACAGGATTACAAGGCAATTGGAATGTTTTGAAATGCACAGGACTTATGCCTTAAAGAAAGGCTAAATGAAGATGATTTCTTGCCCTGATTTTTAGATGCATGACTCATACACATCAGATTGAAATTTGCCTTTTGTGCAATGTCTGCACAAGTCTTAAGCAAGTTCCTTGTGTGGTACCTCATTTCATAGATAACAAACGTTCTTTAGTTCTTAAACTGCTATTGTTAACAAAATTAAGGTTCTCTCATAATTTTACCTTAATGGGTCATGCCCTGTTTGGCTTCAGCAATTATGACAATCTGGAGTGAAAAAGGGAAAATCCGAACTTATTGATAGTTAAAAACTAAAAGACAGGAATTGTAAAATGCATCCTTGTCTCCAGAATGCTATCTTAGCGATAGGGATAGTGAAGGTTTTTATTACTCCCTTATGCAGCCTAATTGGTCCTTCTAGTGTGTGACTCCCTTAGCCTCTTCTGTCCATTCCTAGAGAGTCTTATGTGGCCTGGCCTGCAAGGGCAGAACCAAGGTATCAATCCCTTTAATTACCTAAAACAGCCTCAACCTCAATTCACTTAATTCAAGCATTAGGAGTAAGTACTACAATAACAGAAACAAATAACTTCCATGCAACACAATCTAACATCAATTATCACCCGTGTTCATAAGTTAATTACTGATTAACATAGAGAAGTTAAAAAGAGCTCAAAACCAACTTTACTTTATTCAAGATGTGTCAATAGGTTGCAAAGCTGAAGCTTCCTCCACAAAACTGATATGTACATCATTTACTCAAAATAAAAATTCCAAAAAATTATGGGCAGATTAAGACAAGATGTATCAAAGGAAAGCTCCTATTCACGAGGATTATCTCTTTTTGTTTTTTTTTGTTTGGGGGGGGGGGGGGGGGGGAGATGGGGAAGGTTTCAAGAAAATAGAAGGCAGCTGAAACTATAAAGATTTTGAGAAACTTAAAAAGTTACCACTTAGCTAATGCTGCAGATAGTAAATTTTCACTAATCCGATTACTATAACAATCTTTATTTTCTACAAGCAGCATGAACCATGTTTATGGCAAAGTTATGAAAGGCAAAAGAGTGACTCTTCGTGCTCTCACAACAAGGAGTTGTGAGCTCCAGCCATTAAAGCTTGAAAAAATGAATAAACAACAATAATTGTGCATTTAAATGTTATGTAGTGTTAGTAATCGCCATTTTTCTTTTTTCCTTTTTTTTTTCTTTTTTTGGATAGATAACTTGGAAGCAGTCAAGACAATTGTTCCAAAGAAACTGAAAAGGCCAAATGGCATAACATGTGGATTGTTTGTACCCAATGAGCCTTCTTCATGGAATATCCAATCATAAAGGTTGAGTTACCTCGAGAGGTGACTCCGTTATAGGCTTAGTCATGCCTTTCGACAAGTCCAGATTTAAGTGTCTAAAATGACGCTTGGTCTTAGATCCTTCTCTCTTCTTCTTCTTCCTTTGTTGTTCTCTTTATTCATTCTATTTGTTATTTTTATTTACACCCCCACACTTCTAGGAGTTCTCATGGATATTTTCTTCACTTTTCTTTTCCTTTCCTTTCTTTTTTCACTTCTCTTTTCTTTTTCTTGAACTCTTTTTATTTCTTTTCTCTCTCTCTCTCTCAAAAAAGAAGGGATATAAAGAAAATAGATAAAAGAAAGAAAGAAAAAAAAGAGAGAAGTGAAAACAAAAAAGGAAAGGAAAAGAAAAAAAATCCAAAAGAAATGCTATAAGTGCGGGGATGTAAAAATTTAGAAAGGAAAAAAAAGAATAAGAAGAAAAGATAAAGTGTAACAGAGAAAGGGAAAAAAGATCTAAGACCTGTTATCTTTCTCAGAGCATAATTCTAGACTTGTTGGGAATAACCTAATTCACCACTTAATTTTGACCGTATTAAGTGCGCTTGATAATGCAATTTGAATATCACTTGAGAAGGCAAGCACCACTTAAAATGCGATAAAATTTTAAGTGACAGTAACTTCACTAATCGTTGAATGCTGAAAACTTAAAATTTAAAAAAATATTAAAAAAAATCTCAATATTTATTACCTCTTAATTTTTTCAGCAATTAATATTCAGTTCCTAAAATTTTTCATACTTAATTTTCAGTTTTATCAAACAATACCATAATCCCAACCTCTGTGATTGGAGATCCCATGAAGAAAGTTTAATTAGTACCAATAATCCGCACAACGTGACTCGTCGACAACACTCTCTAGAGGAGAATTCTCGAATCTTGCTCTCCCTATGACATTATTGTTATGTGATTGACCATAGGGAAGGATATTTACCTTGAATGAACTGAAGATATGGGAATACTCCTACGACATAGAGGCAGGGGATGGAACTAGAGGGGGGGCAAGGGCTGCCCCACCCCCCCCCCCCCCCCCCCCCCCAAAACCCACCCACCCAAACCCACAAACAAGATTGGGAGTTGGAGGATGTCTCTCATTTATTGTAGCTGGTGTATATTCAGGTGGTGGACAGTGATCGGACCAATTCATTGGTGTGGTTGGCTTCTTCTCAGGGGAGGTTTGAGGTGCGCTCCTTCAATAGGAGCCTTGTTGAGGATACAAGGTCGACTTTTTTGCATAAGGCCGTGTGGTGTTCAAAGGCACCCATTAAGGTGGCCTTCTTTGGGGGGACAACTGTTTTGGGAGGAATTTGACGTTAGATAATTTGAAGAGAAGGTGCCATGTCATCGGTAATTGGTGTTACATATGCAAGAGAGATGAGGAATCAGTTGACCATCTTTTGCTCCATTGTTCAGTGGCATGAGATTGCTGGAGCTTGATTTTGGGGCTGTTTGGGGTCCAATGGGTTATGCCCATTTCTTCTAGATGCATGGTGGAGGCTTGGAAAGGTTGTGCAGTGGGTCCCTAAGTTCGCGTCTTTTGGAGGGCGGCACCCTTGTGTGTTTGGTGGTGTCTTTGGAGGGAGAGGAATAGGAGATCCTTCGATGACAAGGAAGCTCCTATTGGGGCGTTAAAGTTCTCTATTATTAGTTCCCTTTTTTGTTGGGCCAATGGTAGAAATTGTACATCCATGGGAGAGAGAGTTGATTTTTGGGTCTTTTGAGCGGTCAAGGGCCTTTTGGTCCTTTGTTCCCCTTTGGGTTGCGTCCCCCTTTTTGGGCGTTTTCTAATACAATCTTACTTATCAAAAAATAAAAACTCATAGAAATTTTCAATTTTGACCTATATATTAATTGTTATGATAGTTCTTACTGTGATATATCATTATTTCATTTACATTTATATCATTATTTCATTAACATTTATATATACACATGTATAATATCCATAACATGAATTCAAGAGAGAAAAAGAAAAAATTAAACTAATGTCTCATATTTAACAAAAATACATTAACCTTCCTTGTTAATCATTTTCGTTAAATGATGTTTACAAGAAAAATGTCTAGAATTATATGTTAATCTCCATCGGCAAGTCTTGGAAGTATTGGAAAGTATGGAAAACTAAAATCTTATTAGACCAAGATGAAAAAAATGCAAAACAACAATAATATTATCATATATGCTAATAGCCTAATATTTTTAGTTGTCACTTGTCAAATGATTTTTTTTATAACTACTCCTTGTATAAGTTACTAAAACACTTCTCTATTTTGTTCAAATTTGTGAAATTTTGTTTAGTTAAAATGTTACATTTTTTCTTTTACCTTACATCAAGGTAATAATGACATATCTTTCTCAAATTGGAATCAAAGTAATCATTTTATTTTTCAAAATTGAATAAAATTTAATTCTTTAACATTTTTTTTTCTTTACTTCTTTTTTTATGTGTAACTCATCGCTTTTCTCTATTTTTTACCTTTTCATATCAGTTTTCGTCACTACTTATTTAGGTTGTTTTTCTCATTTTTTGGATTAGATTTTCCTTACTATATAAAGAAAATTGTATTACAATTGATTTATAAATCTTTCAAATTTTATTTAATCACAATCCCCCACCTCCCCCCCCCCCCCCCCAAAAAATAAATAAATAAATAAATAACTAAAATTCCTGGCTCCACCCTTGCACAGAGGTCACATATATACCTTTGAATGACTAGCCTAAGTGGGAGTAGTAGCGGGGTGAGCAATTGTAAGACTTGGGCTATTGTCTAGTATCTCTCATGAGAATCAAAATACCAACATGAGGCTGTTAATAGCAGTAACTGCAAAACCAAATCTATTGTTAATATTATGTGTAATATGTTGAAATTTGGTTTAAGGGGCAAAATTTAAGACATAGTTCACTCGGGGCCCTTAGATAGTGTAGGTTCAAACCTGATATACACCTATGCCTATTACGTAGTATAAGGTTGTCCAGTTAAATTTATATCTCAATTATTACTAAAATAAATCGTTAGGCATATTTTAATAAAAATCATCATTTTTTTTATTTTGATTTAAATTATATTTACTATGATTTTTTATGCTTTATTATAATCTTTTACCTTAGGTTTTTGTCATATAACGTTAAACATATTTTCCTCTCAATTTACTATTCTCTTACTATATATATTTTTACACTACTTTATGGATTTTAGATAACAATACCAAGACTTGGTGATTTGTCTTCACGTGAACAAGCTCGTAAAGGAGATAATGTTGAGTTTTGGGGTTGTGTCTTGGAGTTGTCGCATATTGTTAGCACTTGCACTTGGGGAGGATACGACGACTTTAGAAAAGTTATGTCTTCATGTGACTCTCCAAATCACAGATTCACAGACCAACTTTTTCTTTACCAAATTATATTTTTTATAATTTTTATGTTTATTACATTGAATTACTTATATAGATTTCAATTACATGAATTGCCATAATTTATCTAATTATATGTTTTACAAACTAAATAAATATTTACAAATTTCCACAAGAGCTACAAGCCAAAGCACTGAAAATTTCAAGCTTGCAGTTTTCCTTTCAGATTACGACCTGAATATTTTATTCATAACATGATTACATATCAAGATTTTTAAAATTCAAAAATATATAACGAAATTCACCCAAAAACTGAAACGCCAAAACATGAAATGCAAAGAATCAACCCAAATCACCAATAACAGTGCCGCGAACCGAAAAAATTGACAAATTTCCTAAGATCATTCCATACACCTTACTGCCACTGTTCATGAATATCAAAAGTTTTCGTGACAACTAAAAAAACCCAATAATGTACGAGCAATTTTAAGCACACCCTAAAAGCTCCAACATGTGAAAACGAATTTGTGCTTTTCCTAGATCTTAGTACCAACTGCTCGACGCAATTACTGAAAGAAAATGCGTATAGCTTTCTAAATTCTAACACTGTTCATGTATATATATACACACACATATGCATATACCAATACGTTACAAGACTAATTCAAAGCAGAGCCAAGAAATCTAATTTTGAAATACGAATTGAAAATAAACCCATAAATATATGTAGTTAATTGAAACGTACAATTTTGCGAGGAGATTGACCAACTGGGCTTTGCCAAGGGGGTCAAGCAGCAAACGCAACTCTTCTTCTGAAAGGTTCGACGAAAATTGACCGTTGCCCGTTTCGTCGTCAAGCTTCCTCTTCTTCAAATCTTCCATTTTCTTCTCCTATCTCTGTGTGTTCTTTGATAGTGATGCGAACCCCTCACTTCTTCTCTGTAAAAATTATCGCTTCGGGCTTTTAAAATATGCTAATGTCGCAGATAAGAGATTGTTTCAGCCCAATTGTTAAACTTGGACATGTCAAGCCCAACTCGGTTTTAGACCCATTCATTTTGTGGCGTAGGTTATATTTTTAACCAAATTTTAACTAAAATAGATTGAGCATTATCATGTGAAACTCCAATATGACGGAATACTGCACGGTGATATGACAAATATATTAAATAGGAACACCACGACAATAAAATAATGATGTAATATATTATTAGATATTTAAAAAATTTATTTTTTCTTTTTTGTATATTTTATCCACTATATGTTGAATGTAATCACTAATTTGCAGCTTAGAAGGTGTTGCTTTTATTTTTTAAAACTTCATATTATCTTACTGTTAATCCATACTGTGTTTTAAAATTGCATCAAAATTCAGTTTTCTAAAAAATAATTACAAAATTACTTCATGGTCGTGTCCAAAGAAAAAAAAAAAAAAAAAAAAAGAAAATACTTTGTAATCGTGTTGTGTGTTTGACACTCTTACAGCACACCTTAAGAATTATCGATGCTTTCCAAGCATGAGCAAAAGTATGAAACAACTTGAATCTAACCTACATCATCATCTTCCTCATTATTATTATTATTAGAAATTGTTAGTGTAATATTAGTACTGGAGTTTAATTTATTAAACCAAACTAACCCGGCTACTCAAGTCTAACCCTAACTAATGAGAATTATTGTTATTAATTACTTGTGCATTTTTCTTTTGCACTTTTGTCTGTTGTCTTCAAGTCATTGAAACTCAGTACATTAAATTCTATAATCAACCTTCGTTAAGGTTCTGGTAATGCGAAAACAATGCATCTTTTTCCTCTACTTAATAAATTCTCTAACCAACCATTTGATTGCAATATAATCATACCCCAACTACAAGGGCCTAATTTGGATAAAAGAAAATTTGAAGCCAGTAATACAGCTTTATTTTGCCAAACTTATTTGTAACACACAAAAGTAATCCAGTTATCGGTTAAACGAAAGATCCAATAGAAGATGCACCAACTTGTATGGAAAGACAATCTGTGAACTAAAGTAAACAGGTGGGTAACCAAAAAGCCAAAAATACGATCAGCTACACTGTTTTGAACTTCCCAATCAAAGAGTACATTTCTCATTCTTGATGTCTATCTATACATGAGATTGTATACGAAAAAAGAGAGAAAAAAAAAAAAAAAAAGGATGCTCTACAACTTGTAGCATTGAAAAATAATGGTATGACTGAATCAGATCTAAAACATTGTGAATGCAAACAATACTGTCAACAGGACAAAATCATCTCCCAAGCATGTTTAAGGTAAAGGCATGGGAGGTTTCCAGTTATTAAATTTTACTAAGTTTCTGTTCACTATAGATCCATTGTGAAGCCAGAATGTTTCAGCTGACTGGTGGAATTGCCTCACTTTCCTCTGAAGTTCCCACATGATTCCATTAAATGCGGAGCAGGGTACTGATTCAGGAGCATAAACCCATAAGCACCTCACCTGTCTACCACGGGCTATCATCCCCTCTATGTCCTCATCTGAGAAGCAACAGGCATTAGCCATAATGCTATGGGTTACAATTAGCAAATAAGATGTAAATGGGGATGCTGGAGAGAGACCTGATATCGATTCTAGATACTCCAAAAGCTGGGGACCTATATGATTCCATGGCCATTTGATTGATATCTGGGTGTAGTCAATAACATTCTGGAAAGGTAATTCTGCAAAATCTGATATGACAACTGGGACACACTCCTGCTCAGTAAAAACAGTGGCATTATCTCGAGGAATCCTTCCTATCAATGTGATTTAAGAGAAGAGAAGAGGAGAGAGAGAGAGAGAGACCACAAAAAACGACTCGTAAAAGCGTAGAGTCCATGATGACTCGCCACGTGGACCTAGACAGAACTTGGCATTGCGGAGGTGTTGAAAATAGTCTACCCTCCCCAACTTGTTAGGGCCACTGAACTTCAACTCTGGAGATTCCAACTGTTTATAGAATCAGTATGCACATATTTTGGAAGAAATATCATTCAAATAAGATGAAGTTGTCAAATATAACCTTAATTAGTAATTAAAAGATATTTCACCCAAAGTGACAAAACAATATGTATGCATGTCAATGCAATGAATTCAAAGCCCAAGTATGGAATAACTGAACTTCATTTGTATGCTGTGCACGCAATTCAATAGTGAATTGTAGTTAGAATCAAGAAAACAACAATTGTGGTAGTGAAGCTAGTTCTGATAATGGCTCTAGCATTACATTTTTCTTTTGTTAACAAAGATGAGCAGGTATCAATATCACTATCAACGGGAAGATTATCAATGAATGCATAATGCCTATTATGGTACTAACTTGCTGTGTGTACTGATAAGGCTTATATAAGTACAGACCGAACAGGATTTTCTTCCATGTCGTGCAAAATATCTATTTGAGTAGTTTAGCATACTACTCCTGAATCAAATAAGTAGGCCTGGTAAAGGACTATATAGATGAGCTGAAAATGTATATCAATGAGATTGTTAGATTTGACAATAACGCCAAAGCTTTGCAGAATGCTTTAAAGTTTCTGCAGGGGAGAGAACTTACACTGAGACAGGCATGAAGCTATGGACAAAGACATACCTTTTCTGGGAATTGCTTTGCAAGCTCCACCAATTGAAGACGACCAACCTTACTTTGTGCTCGACCTAAAAAGTTTGCCAAATATTTCCTCTTTGACAAAGGCAAAGGCCGGACCAACCTAGCCCCATGAGTAGTCATCCCATCATCAACATTTCCAGGGATGATGATGTCTTTCCATGTATTAAAAGCACTTGTGTCTCGCTTGTCTGTTCGGTCCCCCTGCGTTAACATACGTACAACATTCTTAAGTAGGAACAAATTTGCAAGACAATTTTAATAAGAACCAACATACAAACAACAGCGAGAAAGGAACATAACCTTGAAAAAGCCTGTTGTGACATGCACCCAACCCAAGCAATTATAATTATTTCAATATTTAAGACAAGTTCATTTATTTAATATCATTTTATTATTAGCACTATCATCCCTTTCAGTTGTCAAATGTCAATGCACATTCTCATGTTGAAGATAAAAATGTAAGCATGATGACACAAGTCTGAATTCGACAATTAAAATATGGTAGGACTAAGAAGTTCATAGTTGCTTAATGCTAGTAGAATGTCAATTGTTTCGATCAAGAAATCTGAGGTGGTTGTACCTGTTTCTAAGGTAAATATATTGTTATAGTATAATCCACATTTCATACTATATATCTTCAGGTTCTTGTCACATTGGCAAGAACTTCCAGTAATACCAATGCCATATGCCAAATATGTTCTTTACTTTCTCCATGTTGTGACTCATCATTAGTGATTATATCCACAACTTTCTTGTAATCACACCAATTGCCTCACCTCACAGAACAATAAAGTGCTTCCACTTAGGCTACATTTGGTAGGTGAGAATGGAATGCCCATTCAACCTTCTCATTTCCATTCTTTTGTTTGGTAAGTAATTATGAAGTTGGAATGACCACTCCTGACCATTATCAGAGAATGGTCATTCCCACAAAATCAATCCACTTCCCAACAAAAGGAATGGCCATTCCATTCCCACTTAAAAAGAGCTGAGTAAAAAAAATATATTCATGTTTAGAAAAAAAAAAAACCCCTCTTCTTCAATGTCATGGTCCTGACTCTTTTCTCTCTCACAACTCAAACCCATAACTGTTGCCTTTGAAATCAACCATTGGCAGCAATCAAGCACTGTCCGAAATCAGTCCTTGATGTCGGTGACGAAGCAGTCCAAAATCAGCTCTGCTCTTTGACATTCGGGCTTGACTCTCTCTCCTCTGTCTTTCTCTTTCTTGTTGCAAGTAACTGTACAAATTCCTGATTAGCATTATCCACCGCCTCTCTCTCTCTAAATATATATATGTATGTATGTATTTCACTTTCTTTCTCTCTTTGGGAAACAATTTTTTTTGTAATCAAGAAGACAGGTTCTGCCCAAGAATAATCTAGAAGAGAGATATTGTTGTGCGTGAATGCTCTTCGCTAGAAAGTTTTGATTTTATCTGGTCTAAGATGAATTAAACACGAATCTGTGGCAATTTGTGAGATTTGGCAAAGAACCCTAATGCAAGTCAAATAAAAGCCAATGGGAAGAACCAATTTTTTTAGAGAGAGAAAACAGTTTTTTTTTTTAATCAACAAAACATATTCTCTGCGAGAAGAATCCAGAAGATAGATATAGTTGTGCGTATTCATATATATTCATACTAATTAATATTTATATATTTATTATATATATGTATGATTTGTACTAAGCAATTGTATATTAATCTCTTTTTTTCGGTAAAAAAGATTATATTCATCTTTACTAGAAGAAAAAGACAGATTATATCAATCTTGATTTATAAAGTTTTAATTAGATGGGTAATTAATTAAAGTTGGCCAAATGCCCCATTTTTTAAGTTGATTCTGTCTTATCTCTGTCTGTAGCCAAACAGTGGAATGGGAATGATCATTCCATTCCATTCCCAATCTATTTCATTCCTGCAAACCAAACTAGCCCTTAATGTTCTTTGAGATAAGCTGATAGAATCAGAAGTCTATGACCAGATGTCAGTGCTGACAACTCCGTCATTAGGAGCAAGTTCACATGTTCTCTAAAATAAAGCACATAAAATGTGTTTGGGAAGTAAGAGTGGTACCTCAGGAGTAAGAATTATGGAACGATTCAAATATGCTGACCAGGATCTGAACAAATGGGCTCCAGCACCACTGCAATTAGTGAAAGCAAATATTTCATCATTAAGAAGAAAAAAAAAAGCTTTATACAAATAAAGAACATTAGCTACTCAAAAATTTTATTCTAGATGCTTTTACTTTTATATTGATATCTAAAAGTGTAAATGTAACAGAGGAACTAAGTTTCTTAGTTTAAAATGGGAAAATATGTGGGGAAAAAAGAAAAGAAAAGAGAGAAGAATGAGGTGTAGAGATGATCTTTAGAGCATTGTCACATTCATGTGCTGATGTGAGTGGAGAATGAACTGTGAGTCTCTCCATCTTTTGAGCTATTCCCAAATTCTGAACGTACAATTTTTTAAGTACAATTTCACTATTTTTTTTTGTAAACATAGTATTTATTTTGTAGGACTATTTTAAAACTTTTGAAACTTATGTAAAAATTAGAACAGATTACAAGAGAAGGTATTAGATTTATTTAAGAGGACATGTAAATGAATATATGTACAGTGCTTCAACCTCAGTTGAACCCGTTGAGCCTTTTCTTTTCTTTTTTGATATGTATTGAACTCGTAAGCCCTTTTGTCACTTTATGTATTAGAATGCATGTTTTATAATGTAAAAATTCGGGGTATCAAGCGTGAGAATGCGAGTTCGAATCTTGAGAGCAACCACTTCATGCAAATAATGCCATGGTCAATTATGTATCCAATCTCCTCCTCCCAATACCCTTGATTAACACCCCCCGATTGATGGGACCACAGTGGATAATGATCCTTTTCTAATATCATATTTTATAATAATAACTTGGAATGCTTATTATGAAATCCAGCCATCTAATATTTGTTTTTAATTTTTAAATGTGTTTTGAAATGCTTATAAGATCAAATGTGTTTTGAATTACAATAAACACCATTAAATTATTATACAGAAAATAAACGGATCAACCTGAGCTCAAGCCATTGACCTGTACATATATATATATATATATATATATATATATATAAATCCTATTTTGAAATACATAAAAGCCTCATTGGTTAATTATTATATAACAATTAAAGCAAGTGAAATTTAGAACTCATAAGTGACAATTTCAACCAGCAAACAGAACCAAAAGGTTTATAATTTAAAGCTATTGTGTCAAGTTTTAGGATCGATACCTAACCCTAAGTCACACATTATGCATGCAAAAATAACATATGAATTAAGTAACTGCTCCATCTGTGACATGTTTAGTGTCTTATCTTTACATAGTCGCTTCCAAACTCGAAAAAAGGATGAGTGTTGCATTAAGTAACTTGATAGCCAACGTAAAACTTTTGTCAAGACCAATATGAACATGAATCCTAAGAATACCACTCAGGCTATGGCCTTAGAGTAGAATGAAAAAATATGATTTATGTGGTTGTTTGTTGTTGTAATCTTATGTAGTTTTTTTTTTTAAAAAGTAATGTAATCTGAAGTAGCTAGGAAAAGGCATTATTTGTTGTTGTATATTCTTAGTTACGATTAAAACAATATTACAATAGTATTATAATAAAATTAGGTTTAAGACTTCAAGTTATTTACAACCAAGACAAAACAATGTGAAACAATACATCTCTCCTTTTTCTACTTCCATCTAGCAAAACATTAAAATCAAATGAAAACGGACACTCGAGGATGTTCAAAAAAACATGTTAGGTTGAGCGTCCATTGAGAAGCAAATAACATATCAACATAAAGGAAAAGAGAGAGAAGCAAATAAGAAGAAACACACCCCTGACCAAAGATCAAATTGATGCCATCCTCTGAGTACTTTCAAAAGAATTATCTAATAACAAGAACAAAAATTATTTTCCAAGTTCATGTACATTCATGACAGTAATATGATGATAAAACTCCTGAATCAAGAAACATTAAATCAAAACCAAGAAATTATACCTTGGGAAGACGAATATGTGGTTGCGTCCACCAGAAAGCCTAAAATATGGCATTTGACTTAACACCTGAAGAAAAAAGTTGAAAATATGATTAAAAAAAAAAAATAGAACTTTCCATGTAACTAATAAACAGAAGGGCAGCAATCGTTGATCGATTTTGCTCTGTTGTGATTTACAGAAGTTGCGAGTGAGAGGCCACGCACGGGCGCGGGCGTGCGAGAGAGAGAGAGAGAGGTATATATATATATATAAAAATGTATTATTTGTTTTATTGTTGTACCCGTATCCTATTTTTTTGAGATTTGTCGTATCGCTGTATCCATATCATGTCGTATCCATGCTTCCTAGGTTAAAGTTATGCATGGTGATGTACATAGACATATATGAATCTAAATATAGAAAGAAACACATCCATACATGTTCATGTGATGCTCTTATTACGCCTTTGTTTATGAAATAGATAATTATTGATTCTTATGAATTCATATGTTATGAATTTCTTGTTAAGGCCATAGAATTCCATATTTACTTGTACTAAAGCAACATACGTCGTATGCAATCTACTTTTTATGCATTAATAAGATATTTCTCTATTGTTGTGGCCTTGCCACCGACTGCTTCCTACTTATTAAGATTTGACATGCCAACATTTTTATGAAGTCATATTAATGTCCTGTTCAGCATTCATGCCATTAAAGAGAGAAATTTTTTTGATGCTAAGCTAAAAGCAAACCAAAAATATTTAAAATAACTAAATTACCAATTAATTGTGATTTGACACATTTTCACTCATTAAAAAAGTCTAACGTAACCATTTCATAGATCAAAATGTCAGAACAATCAGCTGAGGGAAAAAATATATATATATCAACTAAACGAATCATAATCCCAACTCAGCTAACTAAACAACTCCAATGGGATGGAAATGTTGGGTAAGAACTACATTTATAAGGTCGGAGGTTACAAGCTCGATTCCCCTCTTTTAGAGACGCCTCGCAGAGATTTTCCACAGATAAAATTCTCATGCGGCATTGGGGCATGCCAAGTGTCCAGAGGGAATTAGTTTCACCCAAAGGGTGGGCCGTGGGGAGACACCCCTCTAGTCACCAAAAATGAAAGGAAAAAGGATGAAAGAAAAAAGAAAAACTCAGATCACAAAACAAAATGGTGGTGTAAAAAGCAATATGCGAGCATCCTATTGAACAAGCAAACAATTCATTCTAAGTTGGTGTAATTTCAAGAATAAAATGTAGTAGTACCTTCACATAAGTCTGATTAATTTCTTTATCATTCAGACCACCCATCATACGAACACATTTAACATAAGCTGGCACAAAAAACAGATCTGCTTCCTCTTTCTTTCTTGTTCGAAATCTTGACTGTAAAAGCATTCGGTGTATCTTAACCTACAATTGATATTAAAAAAATCAGAGCAAAAATAATATACACATTGAAGATCACCTAAAAGACATCACCAAAATAAAGATATAAATGTAATCATTGCTGAGAAAATTAAAGTAGAAAATTAGAAATTTTAAATCTTGTAAATTATACTTTTTAGGACAGAAAGAAAAAACTCCAATTAACAGAGCTAACACAAAAATGTCACTTGGCTGATGAAACTTTTCATTTTGGTTTTCTGGAAACACAGACAAATTCAAAGGGAGGGACTATTTCGGGAAACGCATACGTGAGAGGGAAATTGACAATAATTTTGTGTGGATGCAGCCCTTTGGGCCATGGAAAAAGCAACTTTCAGTTTCTTCCCGACCAACTGAATGGTAAGACTAAATAAATGTAAGGTAATTTACACTTAGACCCCCTGTGGTTTGCCTTTATTACACTTGAACCCCCTCATCTTTGCAAAATTACACTGTCCCTCTTGTCAGACCTTGTCGGCTACCAGAAAGTTGAAATGACTAAACTACCCTTTGTATAGTATACCACCTTCTAGACCCGAAATGGACTCGGGTGAGTCACACTCCCCACCACTCATCTAGGCCCGCGAGTGGGTTCACTACCCAACCAATCCATCATCTTCCCCATCTCTTTTACAGCACAAGCAAACCCCCAACAATCCTGTTCGTGACAGCAATCTCCAACCACCATTTCCAACCTTCAAACTCTATCAAACTATTCCAATAACCACTTTAACGAACTCTTCTTTCACTAATACATCTAATGAAACAAAAATCTCACACTTCCATGACCGAAATCATGAGTTTCCAAATTTGAATTTCTAGGGTTACACAAACACAATCCATATCCACAACAAATCCACCTCTCAATACATCAAATAAACACAAACAATCTCAATAAAAATACCAGAGACACTTAAGTCACTTGCGAAAACAATCAATTTGTCATTACACAACATCTAAGCATGATTTCATAAACTTTATATGTGCGTATATACGTATTTGCATAACTTGTTTTTTTCAAGTCCATTACCAAATTTGGTTTCTAAACCCATTCAAATTAATGTGTACAAACGTCCTGTCCTCATACAACATCTCCAGATCTATATACATTTATATACTTGTACACCTAATATGTTTCCCTATCGGTGACCCAAATTGGTTTCTAAATCCATTCTATATATATATATATATATACACGTCTTTTCTTTTTTTCCTAAATTATATATCCGTCCTTTCACCAGGTGCATTTGAGGGAGGAAAGTGAAAAATAAAGCTTAGAGGGCAATCTGGGTATTAAAACACATTTTTTGGATGATGTAAGCTCCGGTGGCAGGAGAAAATGTCCAGAAGAGGTCAAAGTGCTCATTATTTCATAAAGTAAGGGGTGCAAGCGTAATTTCTCAAACCACAGGGGTCCAAGTGTAATAAAGGCAAACCACAAGGGGTCTAAGTGTAAATTACCCATAAATATAAACCAAAAACCAATTTAACTCTTCACTCAAAAAAATAATCAAATAACAAAATCGCATGTAAATTTAACTTAAAAATACACCAATGATAAAACCTAACATGATCATATAAAAGACTAAATTCTCAACAGGATTGAAGAAAAAAAAAACTCAATAGTTTCGAATTCATTACACCAAATACACTCGAAGTAGCCAATTATGAACTTGCAGAAAAAATAGCCAATACTTATTCATATTAAACCTAAAAATCTCATTAGCTGTGCTAATTCATTAAATGCTATAATCCCAGAGATGATTGAACATTAAAGGGAGAAACAATCAATCACCTGAGTGCCCCATTGTCCTTTGATGCAAGAATCGGCAGAGATCTTGCCGTCTCGACCATACATCAAGGTCTTGAGGCCGTCGATCTCCAGCTCATCGTATACATAGATCTTGAGGGAGAGCTGGGACCCGAACCCTCGTTCGGGCCACGAAATGGAGCCTCCGTTATCGAATCGCACGACGTTGTTTTGGGATCTTTGTTGGCCATGGAAGGAGGAGTAGTTGCAGGATGCGAGTGATGATTGGTCGAAGAGTCTGGTAATGAAGAAGGTAGTCGCGATTAGGGCTAGAGCCCCGATCTGATGTGTTCGGGTGCACAGAGACAGGTGGTGTTGTCCGAATAGTTTGTTCCTGTTGTTTAAGCTACCCATTCACAGTGACAGTGAGGGGTGACGAAAGAGGAATATCGAAGATGGTATGGAAGGGAGTGTAACACGCCGTCGTTGGTGAGGGTGAGCCAACTGCCAAGGGCTGTAAACGAGCCGCTCCCAGCTTTTGGGGTGTTCGGGCTCGGGTCCTCAACTTGAGAGGGCTGTTTTTTTTTTTTTTTGGTAAATAACCCTATATTTCAGAGGGAGGGATTTTGCTTCGATTTTTAGGCAGGAGAAAAGAGAAACAGAAACTAGATGAGAAAACTGTTACTTACCAACTTTCTTTAAAAGTTCCTTAAGATTATCAACTTTATCAATTCAAACACTATCTAAAACGACTTTTGAGCAAGAAAAGTCAAAAATCACTTTTCTAAAGCCAATTCAAATAAGACTAAGAAAGAAAAGGCAACAGAAATTAGGGTATATGGACGAGCTGGGCATGGATTTAAGCTTGGAGTTTGGGCTGTTTTATTTTAAAAGAGTATGCAAACTGAACTTGGGTTGAATTATCGAACTTGAACTTACATTTATAAGTTTATATGAAATTTAAATGTGTCTAAACTTATATATATTTATGAGCTTTAAATTAAGTTATTTGACAAGCCGAGTTGCGAGTTGTTTGAGTTCAACTCCTTTAACAATTGACTTCAAAAATTATAATTGAGCTGGGCTCACAAACATAAATCAAGCTCTTGTCGAATCGTGTCTGAGCTTGTTTGCGGACGCTAACATCATTTATTGGATGTAGTTGTGTGTTGCCTTGGCACATAATTAGTGCATATCATCTCCTAAACAGAAGAAGATGTAGATCCGGGTTGTGGGTTCTCAAAACAAAACTCTCTGAAAAAATTAAATCCAACCCAACACACATAGAGCGTGGAAACTTAAAGCACAACCACAAGAAACCATTTTCTTTAAAAGAAATAAAGTCAGAACATGAAAGGACAAAACCCAAGTACACTATTTCCATTTGAAGCCATAATTCTTACATTGTCACAACCTTTAACTGAACACAAGACCTTCGCAATACACTGTTTCACCAAGGCGAGTATAAGATGAACTGAGTTTTAGTTGGTATTATGTATGAGTGCACTCAATTGTTCTCATTTTAGATTTAGTTACATTCATCTGGTTTGCTCATGATTGAGTAAATACATTGCTTTTCTTTTTTTGACTAAGCAGCAAAGTGTGGTTCGTCATAATGTTGGTGGGAATGAGCTCTTGTCAGAACCCAATGACTGCTTCCGCTTATGCTTATGCTTGTGAAAATAGATCAGTGGTGATGCTATGGCCGCTAACTTATCTTGGATGGGAATTGGGTATTTCCTGAATCTTCTGTATTCAATACTTGTACATCTTCAAGACTGGTTGGTGGATCATCTGGCCATGTGAAATTCGAATTCTGAATATTAGAGTTGCTTTTATTTGTTTGTAGTTGTTGGTCAAACATCATCTTGAGTTGCCTCCCTTGTTCTTCAATCCTCAATTGCATGTTTCGCTGAGTCTGACCCAAAAGAACACACATGAGTACTTTTATGTTCTGGCAATAAATTGCAGAAGAAAACTAAAAATAATTTCATAAAATCTGAGTATTTCTAGTTCTGAGAGCTCAAGCCATTTTAGTGGAGGGAAAATGTGGATAGTTTGGCAGCTTTGAACTAGTAGAAGAGGAAGATTGATAAAAGGGTATTTGCTAATAGTATTTAAACCATTTTGGCTCTTAAAAGAAACTAGCAGTCATAAACCAGGAAGGCTGATTGATATTATTTAGCATCATCATTTAGCTATTGCATTTGTTTTTCTCATTGCTACTCATATGCATTGAACTAAGTTCGGGATTAGGTACAGTATGAAAGATCACATAGATGATCACATTTCTCTGAACACAGATCAAGTGGCAGATCTTTGATCCTTTTATGCTTTCATTGTGTTATAGTTGTATTACAAATAGTTAATAGTATCTCATTGGAGAGTCAAAGCGATACCTCTAATTGCTCGTGAAGACGCCTCTGGACATCTAGCTGCAGTTGAAGTGCCTCCTTGATTTGCATGCCACTGCTAGACAATTTGAGGAGTTGTTGTCACTTGTCAGATGAAGTGCTAATGTAAGAAGATAGGGTGTGTCAAACATGAAGGGGAAATAAAAAGAATGCCAATTTTATGAGTTACAAAAAAAAAATTTTGACGGAGGATTTAAAATCACAATCAAGGTCATAGAGCTTTATCACAAAGCTTACGTTTTTATGCCGATCTGTGCTATATCATTAGAAATGGTCCTTTTATCGGATTTTGCTGCAATAGACAGAGAAAAGAAAAGAGAAAGAATTCAGATCAGAATCAATCAGTAAATCACCCAATACACTATATAGTTTTGAAAGGTATGGTTAGCACAATTAGTCGACAAAATTGAGCAAATCAAAACGAAGCACTGTATTTCTCATCACAATTAATATTTGAACTGAAATATGATTTTCTTATGGTGTTGTATCTGAAAAGTTCCTCTTATCTAAAATATACATATTTGTACAATTTGTTGAACATGCTCTGTATTGGCTTTTACTTCAGTTTTTCATTAAGCAGGGTAGGTGTCATGAGTGTGGGATGCAAGTAACTACCCAAATGGTGCAAGACCATATTATTTATGATCTTTTATTCTCTTCTCTAAAAATATATAATCATGTGAAACTCTTACTAAGATTTTACCTACCCTAGTCGAGAACCCAAGAAATGGTCTATAATCATGTGAAACTCTTTACAATTCAGAACTCTAAAGCATCAATGTCGACTATACAACCCAAAGTAGAAATGATCAAACTCTTAGCATTCATATAATACGCCATATAAACTATTAGCTAAAACTCAGTATAACTATTATTTGTGGTTGCACCTCAACAAGTTCAAGCAGATTAGGATGAAACATAGTATTCTATCTTCAAGAACTGTCAAAGCTAATTACAAGGATTTTACCTTCGGCAGATTCTGGCATGTATTTTGCAGTTCGATATTTCTACAAAAACAAATCAAAAAACAAAAGGGTAAAGAATTGATTCAGATTTCTATAAAGAAAATTGCAATAATGGTTGAAGCAACAAAGCTTTTTATATAGCATTAGTACCTGCAAATGACTTTTCACATGAAATATAGTCAATCCATCAGAGTCCATGAGGTTCAGTATTGCTTTCGGTGTAGCATCTACAAGTGAAAGGAGTTATCAATTAATAATGGTATGGTATTTTCTTTGTACAGATTAAGACCCGTATCAAATTACTTACTCTCAGCACCACCAAGGCAATTCACGCACTCAACAAACCTATCATGAAGATCTTGAGTCCATCTAATTCGTGTCTTACTCGAGTTAACAGCTCCGGTAGAAACAGAGTCACCAGAAGCAATAGGAACACTTGCAGAAGGTCTTGCAGGCTGTCTCATCTGTCCAAATGAAGTAGCATACATATCACTACAGACCTGCAAAGAATATAACAAGTGTGATGAGAAAAGAAAAGAAAAAAAGTCTCATGATGTGAAGAAACAACACTTGTCATGATAAGTCTTTAAATAAGAAAGGCTTACTCTAGGATCCTGAATTTGACCAAACTGAATTGAAGGCTGCCTCCTATCTGAATTCTCAAAATTGCCTCGCAACCTTTTCTTGAGCTGCGAAATGCGTTCGCTCTCAGGATGATCCATATGTGGAATTTTATAGGATCTTCCATAAGAATGGCAGTACTGGTTGGTATAAAGTTGAGATTTGACAGATGATTGCAGGGAAGTTTGGGATTGAAAGCTGTGATCTACTTGCTCTGGCGAATCAATGTAAAAATCATCCCCGGAAGATTGATAAGATGGGATTTGGTGCAGATCATAGTTCTTGGAGACTTGGGGGCTCAAATAGGGATTCCCAACTTGATCATCATATTGTGGAAAGCCCATGTACCTTTCAGTTGCATAGAAAGCAGAAGCCGGTGATCCAATACGGCTCACAATTGAACTAGATGAGTTAGGAGGCTCAAAGCTTTGCTGTTGTGAACCTCCCTCCTCCATTGCCAGTGACGGACTGCAAATTCCCATTTGAGAAGGCTGTTGGGGAGTGGGAGTGGGAGTACCAAAGAACTGGGAAGGTTGGTTAGTGCATTGAAAACTATAATCATTCACCAACCCAAGGTTTTGACGAGTTCTTTCTTGGCAACCAATCCTATAGGTGTTCATTTAGAAAATGATCAAAACTGGAAGCCAATTTTAAGTACACCAAAACAACAACAGCAACTAAGGTGAGGTCTGTTCAAATTCAATTCACTCCACAAATAAGGAAATAACAACCAGAACTGTATCAAAGTTCATACTGCTTTTTATTGCATTCCTTAGAAAGTAGGAACGCGCAAACTACGCGTGGAATGGAATCAGATAAAAAGGAAGAAACTGATGAGATAGATAAGCAACAAAAAGATATATGTTGAAATTCAATTTCGGTCACAAAATTCCTTCCTATATATATGCTCCAAAACTTCATATATAAGATGCATCAATATATATACATGTCCACAATATACCCTATGCATGACTTTCACTTATTCCTCATCTGGATAGATGTGGCCAATGGTCTTTTGACAAAACCAATGTCCAAAAATCATTTAGAAAAAGACAAATCTTTCATAGATAAACTAGTTTAATAAAATTTTGTCTTCTCTGTAAACATAAGCTTCAACAGCTATGCTGTGACTAATAACCCCCCACGTAGCCCCACAAAGGAGAGAGAGAGAGAGAGAGAGAATTAATATCATCAGATAAATGGAGAATATAGTTATGAGCATATGTAGCTAAATAATTCATGTGTGTGTGTGTGTGAGGGAGAGAGAGAGAGAGAATAAAGAAAACTCAAATGACTGGGTAATGAGGTCTAGTAATTTAACAGTGATACCTGAAGTTTGAGTTTTGTTTCATCAGAAAAATGGAGATCGAATATAGTATAGTTATGAGCATATGTACTTAATAATTCATGTGTGTGTGAGATACTGGCATATATTCAGCATCCAAACAGATCTTCATTTATTCCTTGTATTGATATGGATGAAAATCACTTTAGCCACTATAAATTAATAATAAACTACTAGTAGTAATTAACACACTAAATATGTCATTCTTCCCCCAAGTTGCATCTACCAAAGTGGGTATCGGGAAAGTATTTCCATACACGTTTATGGGAGTTTAAATTGGTCTGAAAACCAACCAGATTTGAAATCCTTAAGATTCCAAAAACGTGTCCAAAAAAGAAATGAAATGGAAAGGACCAATTCCATTTTCAATGGGAGACATGGAAATTAATTAATCAGCTCTCAAAACATTGTGGGTGGTTAAAATCATATATATATATATATATATATATATATATATATAAGATACAAAGAAGATTATCATTAGTTGATCTTGTGCATGCATAGAATGTCACAATCACATGATGTTGCTGGAATCGAATGCATTTGGTATAGAAAAATATGGAGACTGAAAGCTTCATTTCTTTGTAGATTTCATTATCTGATGGTAACAAGAGAATAATTAGGTGGCTTTTGGGTCCCTCCACACCAGTCAAAAAGTATATCTACTTTTGATTTGATCTTCAATCAAGTCATTGCTTTCAACACCCAATGTTCAGTCTAGAATTTTGGAGACATCACAAATGTGTATGCATGGACGACACGTTTGTGGTTGTAGAGATTCTGAGACACAGTCACTGTAGCGGAACACAACACCAATTACAAGGACTTGGAAGGAAATCCAATCCCAAGGACTACTATTTTATTTTTTATTTTTGTGCAAGGTCTTAATATATATATATATACACAACTAATAGTAACAAATTCTGTTTTTCTCTTTTTTGTGTATGACAACAAAAAGTATATATGCCATTGCCGTTTTATATACATTGCAGTTATCGGTTCATAAGTTAGGCATGGTCCACTCTATAAGGATGACAATTTTATTATAGGATGAAAAATTAGTTATTGTTAGTTTTGTTCTTCTAATGTGAAATACACTAAGCTATTATTTATCAAGGTTGTTATATTAAATCATTCTATGATTAATTAAATTATTCATGCAAAATCTGAGCTTTTCTAGCCTGTACTGAGCCAAATCACAAAAACACAAAACCTCTTTTAGAAGTTAACGGACAAAATAAGTTTGAAATCTCCATTATAAACCTACCCAAATATCTCCATTTATACATTTAGTTAGGTGTATCACAATTGGCAGCTTGTACTATGAGTACAAAGAATGATGTTATGGTAAAGCTTCTGTATTTGAAAATTACATATAGAATACAGCATATATATTAAGGTCTGCCGGCCTTTTTCTTCACCAAGAAAAAATAAATGTGACAGGTATCATACTTAATTATTTTTATTTTTTATTTGGATAATCTAGTACATTAATAATACGAATCATGTTTTTCAATACATTCGATCATTCCAATGCCGTCAACAATTGCAGCACTTAAATAAAGACATCTTTTTATTGGGACATTTCCAGCAAAACTGTCTGTCCCTTGCGCTGCTCTAAGGACAGATTCATTCCAACAGTGTCCTGCCCAATTTGTGTTTTTTAATGAAAGACTGGTCACTTAGGGGAATACAGGGATTGTCAAATTCAAACCTTCTTTCTACCAATTAAATAATTAAAAATTGTTTTTTTGGTTGGTAAGATTATAGTTTAAATATAAACCTTTTTTTTCCCCTCGGGAAAGAGGTTAAAGAAAAACTTTTACACTCTTAGCCCCTAGGAAGCATGGACGCATATGCGGAACACATGTATGACACGATATGGACATAACAATACAAAAAAATTTAAAAAAAGAACACGAATACGGCTATAAAATAATAATATAATATATTAATATATATTAATTATTCAATAAAAAAATTACATTACAGAAATACTTCAATTCATTAACAATCAATTAAGAACCAAACAAAATTTTAAACAAAAATAGACAATTAGATTAAAAAATCAATCTTATTTAACTCTTCTACTTATATTTACTTTAGATTTTTAATCATAACTTAGTCTTATATAATTTTTTTTTCAAATACTTGAATATACATCACTGTTACAAAGTGTCCGAGAAGTATTATAAAAAGAAAAATATTGAAGTGTCCCACACGGATGCAACACCCCCAATGAAGTGTTCATTCTTTATAGCTTAGCCCCAATGAGGTCTTCGTTTCGACTCCTATCCAGGACTTGTGTACATTTTCAAAGAGGTGGGTAAATATTTTAACATTTTGTGAGAGTAATCAGTAAATTAAATGAATTATGTGTGCAAATAGAGAATTAAAAATATTCTTGTAATTTTGACACACTAATGTGAAGCATAACAACTTTGAGTTAGTGAGATAGAATTTGTCATTTCTTTACACTTTCCATGAATCTTCTTGTGGGCAAATGGGTCCTCAATCCCAATTGTTTCTCATCCTACAAAAAGAAGATAGAAGAAAACTTGGAATTGTACATTGCCAATTCCAAAAAATGCTAAGAGAATTGGATGCTATCTCCAAAATTCTTAACAATTCTAAATTTCGAATCAGAGAAATGCTTTCTTTTGTATTAAAAATTTCAATTAAATCTCCACAAATGGAATATTTAAGGAAAGAGAGAAGCCTACTTGATCGATCCATAATTCATCAAATTTCTTATTTCTGTAAGCGCATAATAGCCAACGTCTCATAGCGGGACCGTACATATTTCTTCTATATATATATATATATATATATGTAAACAAGATAATCCAAGCATGTGGCTTTGCCAATTTGCAGGCAATTCCACACCACCAATGTCATAACCTTACACCTTCAAAATTATGAGCTGAATTCAATTATATATTTTATTCCCATTGTCTTATCCAGAATGATGAGGATCACTATCTTCGTTGATTTATGAGAAATGCCACCATGGTTTCACATCCTCTAAAAATTGAAATTTTGAACATGGGATCAGCTTTTTTGGTATTACAGAAATGTGTTTTGTGTCTTCACTTTTAATAAACTTCTGAGATATAATACATGGCTTAACTTTTCTCTCTATTTTCAATATTATTCATGTAAAATTTTCTTCTATGTTCAACTTCTTGTATTTTTTTTAACTATTAGTGTCTGTTTGGGGGAGTCTCCTGAAGTTTCAAAAAGTCATTCCAAACATCAGAAGTTCTTTTTAAAAAAAAATATGACGTTTGGTTACACATATGTAAAGTCTTCTTCGAAGAAGCCAGTGGTCAAGAACCCATTTCAAGAAGCCCATTTCAGATAAGTAAAAAAATGTTGATTTTAGAACCTCCTTTTAGAAAGTCAAATTTTATTTTGAAATAAATTTGTTATTTTACTAATTTGTCCATATATTTTTTATATATTAACAAGATTGTGTTATATTCTCTTTTGGTCCCTCGTTCCTCCACTGCCACCTCTACTGCCGCCTTCCTCCACCACCACCACTGCCACTGCCACCACCTCTCCCATCACTATCGTCATCGCTACTTTCCACCACCATCGTTGTGGCAGCCACCACCACTATTGCCACCACCATTGTTGTCACCGCCTTCCACCACCACCACTATCACCGCCACCACCGCCACCACAACCACTACCACTTCCACCTCCACTATCGCCTCTCACCACTGCCACCACCACGACCTCCACCAGGACCACTACCTTCGCCGCCGCCGCCACAATTTTTTTCCTTTGTCTACTTCGCGTTTTCTAAAGATTGTAATTATTGTTAAGGATAAACTATAATATTGTCAAGAAAAAAATAATTTAAAAGTTAAAGTATATTTAAAAATTGCACTAACTAAACGTCTTTTTTTTCCTAAATTCTTTTTACGAAGACCTTATTAATAAAGTCCTTTTGAAAGCTCCCCAAAACGGGGCCTTACATTCTCTCATTCTAAGATTGCAAATCTAGAACAAGAAAAAATCATTTTAACAATATAAACCTATTTGGTAGCATTTTCATTTTTTATTATTTTCATTTGCTATTCTCATTTACCATACTCGTTTTCTGCATTTTTTAGAAGAAAAAGAAATCTTTTTCTTTTCTAATAGATTTCAGTTTTATTTTCTAGAAAAGGGCCAGTTTTTAAATTTTATCACTAAATGTTTTTTGTTAATTTTTCTCTGGTATACCGTTTATATTCCTAATATATTACATTTTTCTCATCCACTACCAAATGTCCCATAAATTTGATGTTAAAGGCAGGACAACCTGAAATATATGTGCCAATTAATGACTTACAAGCCCAGTGACTAAAAGTTAATTTCAATCATCAACCTTTTTTTTGTGGAAAAATCATCCAAGCGTGTTCCATGAAAATTCATCCAAAACTCTCAAATTACAATTCCATGAAAATTCACAAGTTGAACACACCTTAATGCCATATTATATAAGGAATTTTACAAGTACAGTATGTACAAATAGTACTGTTCCCAAACTAACCTCGCTGAGGTATTTACAACTATGGGAAAAATCAGGATTTTTTTGCATCTTAAATTGTTGTTCTGGTCGTATTAGATGTTACATTTTTATCATAATAAAGTTAAAAACGAAGGTGAATACAAAAATAAAAGTTAAACAAAAATGAATAGGAACCCGGTGGAATGGAGTAAGCCACAAAACTCATCTGGAATGAAATAATTAAAGAATTTTAAAAAATTACATTTAAAAAAAGACATTATGTATAATAGAAAAGAATAAAAAAAAATAAATCATTTAGCGAACTCCATTCACATGGAACAAAGACAAGGATGATGAATAGGAAGCGATAACAATAAGTGCACCATAGAAGAAATATTTACATGAATAATTTTTCTTGTATTAGAATAAGACAACAGTAAGATTAACTCAATTGTATTTTTGTAGTGAGTATCGTGATGTGACTGAAAGCCTCTCTAGCCAGCCCACCTAGTTCTAATTAACATGCGAGGAAAGTCCTTAATCTTGCCTACCATGATCTTCCTTTTAGTCACCAGTTGGTAAGTCTCGTCACCAATCGTCTATGATGACAGCTCAATCCCCGATGCCTCCTCCCCAGTCTAATTAACATGCGAGTAAAGTCCTTAATCTTGCCTACCATGATCTTCCTTTTAGTCACCAGTTGGTAAGCCTCAGTCACCAATCGTCTACGGTGACAGCTCAATCCCCGATGCCTCCTCCCCAGTCTTAATATATATGCATTGGCGTAGAAAGTGAGACGTGCCCCCATGATCTTCACATTGCCAAGTGTGCGTTGTCAGTTGTTTGATAAAAGAATAACAAGTAGACACAATTGATCCGTATAAAATCTGGAACTATTTTCTCAAGTATGTTTACCGACAGCAATCCAAGTGAGAAGTTTGGGAGAAAAATATAAATAATGAACACTAGAAAGGAAAGCTTTCCACAAGAGAAAATAGCTAACGGAGCGGAAGTTATGAACGTTCACGCATGAACAAAATAAACAATTTTGAATCACAAAGTTAAAGAAAATTACAAAGCAATTGATATTTTTATTGATAACTCTTTTGGAGTGGGTCATTCTTGAATTGCTTGAACTTTCTCCTCGTCAACCCGAATTCCTTCAGCACTCACCACGAACCCCAAAAACAATAAACTACCAGTCATAAAGTTGCACTCCTCTTGATCCTCTAAACACCTCTTCAGCGTAGTCCTCATCATCACTGAAGTCTTCCTTGTAGGCTGGCTGCCTACGCAGCGAGATGGGGTTGCGATCACGAATAGGATGAGCACGATCTACGATGTTGTTGCGCAACCTCTTGTTATCACGATTTTGATCAAGACCCAATGTAAGCCTAGCAAGGGAAACTTGTATATCCTGCATCACGTGCTGGATATCTTGCAACGCTTGTCAGGTTTCACGTTGAAAGTCCTGAAATTCGACCCTTGAAAAAACCACTCCCTGTCGATCTTCGTCGCCAGAGAGGTTACCACCACTACGACCATCTGCCATCAGTTCAGGAAAAGACAAGCTATGATACCAACTGACAGAACGAAAGTTATGAATGTTCACATACGAACAAGATAAACAACTTTGAATCCACTAAGTTAAAGAGAATTGCAAAGTAATTGATATTTTTATTGATAAATTGATTGATTGATTTTTGCCCTATGGCAGTACATATATTTATAGTAGAGAAGTCATAATCCTAATAGTACTAGGAAACCTAAAAACAAAATGAAACTTGTAGAAATTCTAATCCTAATCCTAACAGAAAAAAGAAATCTATTTCCAAAATGAAACTAAAATAAAAGAAAATTATTACTCAAAATTAAGCTTTCTCTAAAAAAAATATTAAATATATATATAGATATATATAATATGAAACCTACTAAAATTGTCCTACATCAATAGTTAAGGTGTGACATATTGTGACGTGTTGATCACACACACGCAACAATAACACAAAATAACAGAAAGAAAAAGAACACACATATTTAATATGGTTCGGCGTTGTGCCTACTCCATGAGAGAGCCAAAGAAGTAATCCACTATCAACAATGAATCAGGGTTACAACTTATATATCTCCTAACCTTAGTACATAAAAGAAATCCCCAATATGTACATACCGTACCGCAGGGTTGCTTTTTTTTTAATTTTTGGTATTCTATAGGTTCTAGTGACTAGCTTTCTGACCCAAAATTCTCATCAGATTAAAATACATGGAGGTTGTCTTTTTTTCTTATTGCGTCGTTCACGCCTTTGAAATCATGTTTCAAGACATGTTTGAATATCTCACAATTTTTGGTTCGTGGCCTAAATGATACAAGTTTTTTCTAATTATAGGTATTCAGAAGGCTTTAGTGACTAGCTTTCTTACTCAAAATTCTCGTCAAATTAAAATACATGGAGACTATTTTTTTGCCCTATTTCATTGTTCACACCCCCGAAATCACGTTTCACGTTATATTGAATATTTCACGATTTAGTTCGTAACCTAAAAGGTATAGGTTTTTTCAAATTTTTGGTATTCAGTAGATACTAGTAACTATTTTTTTACTCAAAATTCTCGTCAAACTAAAATAATTAAGGCTACTTTTTTTTCCCATTTTGTCATTCAAAACCCCAAAATTACATTTCACGCCCTATTGAATATGCGATTTTTGGTTCGCGGCCTAAAAGGTACTATTTTTTCAAAATTTTGTATTTAGTAGGCTCTAATTACTAATTTTCTTATCCAAGATTCTAGCCAGATTAAAATACATGCAGTCTGCTTTTTACCCTATTTCGTCATTCACACCACTGAAATTGCGCTTCACGACCTGTTGAATATCTTTTTTTTTTGTTCGTAACCTAAAGTCTATTATGATTTAGTGAATTTGGATCATAGGATCATACAATTCGAATCACTATTTTGGCAATCATGATATGACCAAACATTGGCTTAAGTCTAAAAAATATAACCGCTAAGAAACATATTATATCAATATAGGACACAAGTAGATTTTTTATTCTTAAATATTAAGCAATGCGCACACCCATTTGCTCTGCTCGAAGTCCTTGAATTTAAAAAAAAAAAAACTAAGGCTTGTGGGCCAGTGGTATCTCCTTTTCTTTTAAAGTGAAAGGTAAAGATTTCGAGTCTCACGTGAGAGTTTCTTGTCATGACAAAAAAAATATATTAAAACAAATGTTTACCACCTTGACATTCTCAGTTTCATCGCATAATGTAATTAAAATATTAGTAAGTGAGATGGATATTGAGCCTCTAAAAAGAGATAAAGATAATAATTAATGTGTAAATGAGAAATTAGGAGTGATGCCATCTAATGAGAACCTTAGGTAGTATGCACGAGTGAGAAAAGAAAGATTTGTTTGTACAACAAGAAACAAAAAAAAAAGGGCGACAATAAGCTGAATGAAGTGATAACAAAATTAAATTTAATAAGAAAAACAATTTTGGATAAAATAAAGTGAAAGAAGATAATTCATGTGGTCAAGTTTGTCTATAGAAGTGAGGAAAGTGGTTGTATTTTGCCGGGGGAGAGAGAGAGAGAGAGAGAAAGAGAGAGGAAAATGATCAAAAAAATTATTGAGAAAACTACACTTACATTAAGTTAGGAATACTAAATAACAAAATGGTCTATTTTAAAGTTTATTTTTCATTTTAGTTGAATTAAACAAACTAATTACATATGCATTGAGAATCATTGTTTGTGTCCAAAATGCCCTCTAAACTCTTATTTCAAAATACCAAATTATCCTTCTTGAATAAAATAATTTCAAGAGCCTCTAAATCATCTTCTCACAAAGTTTCAATCGTACATATTATTGTCTTTTCTTCCCACGATAAAAAAAAAAATCAAACCTATTGCAACAAGCACCATGATACAAACTAACGTCTAGGGTCTCCAACAAAATCAAATTTATTTTCTATAGTATACTACTCTCTCTCTCTCTATCTCTCTCTCTCTCTCTCTCTCTCTCTCTCTCTCTCTATATATATATATATATATATATATATATATATTTTCAGTTTGCATATTTATACATGTAGTATTGACTTTTCCTTTATTTTTGAAATTTCGTGTCCTGAAGCAGGAAGCTTTGTTTATAAAGATGACGAATCAAATGTATATATTGTGTTTATTTGAAAAAATTGTAAAATATTTATTAATCAATGCAACTGAACTGTTCAGTTAAATGCCCAATTGAAGCCTAATTGTGAACATTTCTAAGTTGTTGTGTGTTGCTTCTATTTTTACCCACTCATTATACTCTGTTCATTTGTTCATCTTCAAACTCACTGACCAAAACCTATATATATTAATTGCTACCGACAAGCAACATATATATGACTCTTTTTTCTGTCTAAAGCTTACAACTCACTCTTTGGAGGTTTTTTTTCAAAAAAAGCATTTTTAAGAATTAAATCAAACATGTCTTATGTACATTAGAAATTGTTATTTTCAAAAGGTTTAGCCTATATATATAATGTGAGTTGAGCTCAACTCTCATTTTTTCAAGAACAAGGAATAAACAGATTTTAACTCATATCTAAAAACATTCATCTTAATGTTACTAATAATATAATGTATTAGTGAACTATTTTTTTTTTTTTTTACTGTATGACAAATTCAAATTCATGTTGCAATAGCCACTGTTTTTAAGTTGTTGAATGTCATTTATTTACTTTATATTTGCTTAGGGCTTCGAAATAAGAGTTTGGAGGGTATTTTGGATATGAATCATGATTTTCAATGCATATGTAATTAGTTTACATAATTCAATCAAAGTGAAAAATAAACTTTTGAAATAAACCATTTTGTTATTTAGGACTCCTAACTTAATGTAAATGTAGTTTTCCCAAAATTATTATTATTATTATTGTCATGACAATGCTAGGAGTTAATGTTAAGGGGTTAGTGAAAGGGAAGAAAAAGGGAAAGGGGATCGATCATGAGCATCCAAGCGCTTTGCAGGTTCCTAATCAAAATACACTCGAAACACAACACATTATATGATACTTTTGATTGATAGTAAACTAATAAGCTTATGACAAACAAGAAATTTAAAATACATGTATCATATATATATATATATATGGAGACGATATTTGCACTTTACTTTTTTATATTTGTACTTCTATATTAAATGAAATGACACTTCTAACCTTAACTTTATAAGTGAATGATTATATTTTTTCTAATTACACAACTACCCTTTCAGATATCATCTTTTATGTCTCCAATCTTTAATTTTTTTTGTTCTCTTTTGACAGAATAAAAAAATTATCTTTTTTGATATAACCAAAAAAAAATAGTTATCTATGTTGAATAAATTATCTCTCTTGACAAGACAAAAAAAAAGTTATATCGGTTGAATAAATTATCTTTTTTTACAGCAATCGAAAAAAAAAACGCAAAAAGAAGTTATTTCTATTGAATAAATTATTTCTTTTGACATGAACAGAAAAAAAAAAAGTATACTATGCAAAAAAAAAAAAAAAGGACCCAAAAAAAAGTTATCTCTGTTAGAATAAAATATCTCATTTGATAGGACTGAAAAAAAGTATGGTACGGGAAAAAAGAAAAGAAAAGAGGATCCCAAAAAAAAATATTTTTGTTGAATAAATTTTCTCTTAATGTACCCAAGAAATATTATCAATGTTGAATAAAGTATCTTTTTTGACCGTATAAAAAAAATATATATCTTTGTTAATTAAATTATTTCTTTTGACAGGGTCCAAAAAAAACCTATCAAAAAATGGTTATCTCTTTTGATTAAATAAAAAGAAGTACATAAATAAATAATGACCAAAGAAAAAGTTATTCGTAAATAATGTAAAAAGAGTTAAATTTTGTAGTATAAATGATAGTTATGGTATTATAAAATAAAGAATGATGCATTAATGAGTTTTAAGATATTCTTGTCATTTCATTTAGAAGAAAAATGCAAGTGAAGTGTAAACATAGAAGCGTGGAGTGTGAATATCATTTCCGTGTATATATCCAAAAATTTAGTGACACTAAAACTAGCTTTTTGTTTATGTCACGTAGTAGTCATCTCATCATTCATTTTTAAATACAACCACTCACTGGATTTGACAAAGTTAATATCACAATCTCTATTACTAATATTTTTCTCTTCTCTCCTAAAATATGAAAAGTAAAAAAAAATTAAACAACGGATGTATAAAAAATAAAAAATAAAAGTATTAACAAATGAAACATTGAAAAACGAATGCACAAAATAAAAGAAAAAAATCAAAAATAAACAGAAGCTTATGTAAAAGGCCATTCTCGTAAATTTATAGTTAAATGCTTTACCGTTAAAAATCACTCTTGATTAGTGTTTAAAAACAAACCCTAATTTTGTCTTCTTTCAGAAATCCCGATTTATCTGTAGATTTTCAAGTTCTGTTTGTTGGTGGAAGGCAAATGGAAAGTGCGAGCTTTGGAACCCATCAACTTTTTATTGATAACGGTTAGTTTTTCTTAAATACGGTCTCTAATATACAATTTATCATTTATAACTGTATACTTTCGTGATTGTATATTCCAAATTTTTCTTTAAAACCAATAAAATCATTTGGATTATAATCGAGTACTGCACATGTTAATTGTTCAAGTGTTCAACGTTTTGAAGTTCGATTTCTAGGAATGTACACAAGTTCTTTATTGATTTCTTTCCTTTGATTTCAACAACGGAAGCATCATTCAAGCAATTGTAGGAAATGAAATTGCTTTATGCATCCATATACACGTCTTGCATAGGATGTGACATATTAATTAGTTTTCTTAGTTTCTATACTAAGTGCAAGATGAAATTTGACAAATTACATATACATAATTTTACTATGTGTCGACTATACTCGTTACATTTTTTTCATTGCAATTAAATTCTTTTCTTATATCTGAAAGTGTTTATTGTATGCTTGACTTAATAGAAGCCATGTATAAGATGTCAAATTTTCTTTTCCTTTCTTCTTTCTAAAGCAAAAGGGTTGAACAATTTGGAGTGTTCATCCTACCTTCAATATTGTAATCAAGGCTCTCATTGAGAAGCATTTGTGATATATTAGTCATTTGCTAGGGAATGTCAACCAAGTATGCGAAAGTATGAAATATATTTCTAAATTATTGCTACGTTTATTGAGTGTTGGATACATGTATAGGTGTGTTTAGGAACTGTTGGTGTCCAACACAAAGACAACTCCTCTTTAAAAGTATTTGTACTGCTTAGGTTGTGATAAAATATCTTGTAATACATGAAGCAGTATAGGGCGGGTGCTGGCCTAGCGAGGTGGGGTGCCGTGTTGGTTGTTGGGGGGGGGGGGGCAAGAATGAGATCTGTGTCTGAGACTCTGAGTGTGTAAGGGGCTTGTCGGCCAAAGAATTTAAAGATATCGAAAAGGATTGTTCCAAAGATTTGAATTCAGCTGAGGATCAATCGGTCTTGTTGTTACCAGACTCTAGAGGTGGGGTGCTGTGTTGGTTGTTTAAGGAGCGCCAAGAATGAGATATGTGTCTGGGACTCTGAGTGTGTAAGGGGGTGTTGGCCAAAGAATTTAAAGATAATGAAAAGGATTGTTCCAAAGGTTTGAATTCAGCTGAGGATCAATTGGTCTTCTTATTACCAGATTCTAGACAGGCTGGAACGGTGAAACAGGACCCGTGTAACCATCCCAAACAATTAAGACAAGGCTCCGTTAAGTTTAGTTAATTTGTTGAGTTATGGTACAAAGTCCATTTGTTTCGATGCTGCAACTTTTAGTCCAGATTACTTTGTGTGGTGTTGAGTGGATTAGTGTGAAAACCATATATACTGTATTGATTCTTTGAATATGTTGTGCCTGTTTGAAATAGGCAATTGGTCAACATGTATTGTTGCATATATTTATATGACATGGATATATTCTACTCATGATACTTGCAAACTGGGTGGGGAACATGAAAATGCTTCATACTGAGTAGACAAAAATGGGGGTTTAAAAGCCAAATTTTGGACAGAGCTGGCTCAGGCCTATGAAGGTAGAGGACGGAACTTCCATTAGTAGTTAATGTGATAGTTTGGTTGAGGTATATGCAATGTTACCACAATTTGCTAGTACCCTAGTGATCTGCTATCTGGAGTGTTTGATTCATAATGTGGTGAACTTATGTGCTAAAACACTTCATTTGGCAACTTCAATAAATTTCTTCTTGTTTTTCTGGGTAAGTTATTTCTTGGTTTTCCCATACTATTTTGTAATAATGTCATGTTGAAATCAATTGCTCAAAACCTATGTTGATGCCATGTTTTGGACCAGAAAGGGACAATGATCATAACACATCAAGAGACCAATCATCATCATCATCCTTGCCTTAATCCCATTTAAATGAGGTCGGCCAAATGAATTTTCTCTCTCCAATCTTTTCTATTACTTGCCATTTCCCTACCATATTTATCTTTTTAAAGTCATTTTTAATCACCTCATCCCATGTTATTTTTGGTCGCCCTCTCCGTCTCTTGCCTTCTATTACAACTAGTCTTTCTCCCTGTACCGGTGCGTCTCTAGGTCTCCGATATAAACACATCAAGAGACCAATGCAAATACTCGAAGGGAATTGGAAACAGACCTAACCTTTGGTATTAGTTTGCATAGTGGCTGCTCTCATACTTGATGCTGTGTGTTCACTATTGTCTTCTTCTCCAGTAAATATTATGTGTATAAATATAAAGATAACATACAAGGATCATGAGGGGCACACTACGCTATATACAAGCGAGATCAACAGAAACAAACTTGAAAACAGCCTACAAAAAGGAACAAAATCCATAGGCCAAGAACTTCAAAAGTACAACAACCTCCAAAAGCAACTTGCTAACTAACAGTCGAACTAACTATCAAAAATTTATTCTAGAACCATCCATTCACATGAGGCCTATGGTTGGACTGAATTTCAGAACTTTTCTGTGAGTAAGCAATCGCAATCTAACACATTCCAAAATCTCTTTAGTAAGGAAATTAATGTCTTTGTAGTCATTGGCAAACTTTCTCAAGTTCCTCTCAAACCAGAGAACATAAATTGCAACTGAGAAATGAGAATGTCAGCTTGCTGACAGTTTTTCCAATCGATTTTCCTTTCGAGTTGGATGCTGCTCAGTGAGTTAAGGATAGTCTGAAAGCAAACATTTATTTATGCTTTTCATCAAAAAAATAAATATATGTATCTTAATCCAATATCAAAAATATCAAGGTAAGATCCCTTGACGGGGTAATTTGCACCTTTCCTTGTTAGGGAAGGTTCCACAAGGCCTTTTCACAATAGAGCAGTGGTGCGGTCTGGCTGTCATTTTCCATAGGGCCTGTGTGCTTTGGCCTCAGATAGGTTTATTATAAGAACATAGAATTTTATCAAAGTCACTCGGGAAATCTTTCATTATTAATATTCAATTCACTCATCACAATAATGAAAAGTGAAATTTTCTTATTTTTATGTGTTATTTACTGTTAAGGTTGAAGATTTTCCTAAAGCTTGACATCTTTTATTCATTCTTATTGACAGGAAGGGTAGGTGTTTTCCTTGGTATTTTCAGAAAAAAGTGGTATTGTCAGTTCTCATTATAATATCAATAGGACGATGTCTCCTGCGTAACAAGTTTCCCTAATGGGGCGTGGTGAGTATATCCTTCTGGGGATGGGTTAGGATGAAAGTTGAGTATACCCAAAATTTGAAGTTTGTCTAAAGTAGAAACTACCTGTCATCTTTCATTTTGAATCCTGTACTTGTAAGCTTTCCTAGTGAATTTGATTAGGATGACAGTGCCAATGCTTCAATTTTACTACTTTAGTTAGGTTATATTAGCCTCAGTTGTATCTCATTATTTATGTGTCATAGTTTTGCTGCATGCACACAGAATAGAGATCATATGCTGATGCATGCCCATATTCACTCTAATCATGCATATACGAATCTGAATCCATCACACATCAGCAGATGAAACACTAAAATGTTTGAAGTATATCATGCAGGGTTTCTCCTCTATCTTCCATGTGCAAATGATTGATGGGGTGAAGTCATTGACACTTTCAATGATTATGGATACTTACCCTCCCTTGCAACATATCAAAACACACCAAAAGAGTTGGTAGCTATCTATGTATCACTCTGTCTTAATAGGTATGCTTCCATCTTGCATTTCAGAAGAACGATGATTCACTGAATCCTGACAGCTTTGCCCGACGAAGAGATGAGTTCTTGTTTCTAATTCGTGATTTAAGGATAGTTTGATGCAGCCCAGTGAGTTAAGGATAGTTTGACTTCAAATATTTATTTATGTTTTTCATCAAAAAGAACATGTATCTTAATCCAATAACAAATTCATCAAAGTCAGATCTCTCCAATAAGGTAATTTGCACCTTGCCCTGTTAGGAAGGTTCCACAAGGCTTTTTCACACTAGGGCAGTGGCGTTAATATGCTGTCTGGCTGTAATTCTCCATACCCTGCGTGCTTTGGCATTTGGATAGGTTTATCATAAGAACATATAATTTTGCTAAAGTTTCCAAGGAGATCGTTCATTGTTAATATTCATTCATCACAATGATAAGAAATGATAATTTCTCATATTTATGGGTTTTTTGGGGAAAAAAAAAAAAGTGGTCTTGTCAGTTCGCATTAGAATATCAATAGGATTATGTCACCTGCTTAACAAGTTTCCTTAATGGGGTGTAGTGAGTATATACTTTTGGGATGGGTTGATGAAAGTTCAGTATACCCAAAATTTGAAGGTTGTCTAAACTAGAAACTAACCTGTCATCTTTCATTTTGAAACCCGTACTTGTAAGCTTTGGTGTTGAATTTGATTAGGATGACACTGCCAATGCTTCAATTTTACGACTTTAGTTAGGTTTAAATTAGCCTCAGTTGTATCTCATTATTTATTTGTCATAGTTTTGCTGCATGGACACGGAATACAGATCATACGCTGATGCATGCCCATATTCATTCTAATCATGCATATATTTATGTGAATCTATCACATCAGTAGATGAAAACAATAAAATATTTGAAGTATATATTGCAGGGTTTCTCCTCCAGGCTCCAACTTCCACGTGCAAATGATTGCTGGGGGTTGAAGTCATCGACACTTTCAATGATTATGGATACTTTCCCTCCTTGGCAACATATTCAAATGCACCAAAAGAGTTGGTAGCTATCTATGAGTACTTGGTCTTCATACGTGTGCTTCCATCTTGCATTTCAGAAGAAGGATGATTCATTGAATCCTGACAGCTTTGCCCAACAAAGGGATTGTTCTTGTTTTGAATTCGTGATGTTATCCCTCAACTGATCATTTGTCATCCGCGGTAAGCAACTTCACACCCATGGCACAATACACTCTCTGATATGGGCATTCAGTCATCTTAAACATTAAGCAACTCCCTGCCCATCATTTGATCATTGATCGGCCTTTTCCATAGAGACCTTTTGATGATTCATGAGATGATGATAACCACTTGATCAATGACATTCTTTTGTGTAGTGAAAGGGTAAACTCTTAATGAAAAAAAAATAGTGCAATTAATGAGATCATTTTTCATCCAGTTTTGGTTGAGGTCTATTAATCTAATATGTTTTTTGCTTGTTCTGCCTAGTAGACATATTGGACTGCATTTGTTAATCTAATGTTGGCATAATTTTGCAAGTTCTTTACCAAAAAAGAAAGAAACCTCGAATTCTTGATTCCATTTAGGTATGCTGGACCCTGGACCCTTACTTTCCACCTTGATATGTTAGACATAGACATATCAGAAAATGAAATTGTTCACAATTGCTTCTTAGTAGTTTAGGGAAATAAAATTGTTGACATGCATATAGAAGAATTCAATTAAAAACTTTTTATGCCAATTTTTATTTATTTATTAATGTGAATTGAACAGAAGTCATATCCTGTCAAACTCAGACAGTTTGAAGATATATCATGGCTTCTCAAGTTGCATAATTTTGGCAGTATTTTGTATATCAAAACTCCTATAACTGAGCATGGTAGGGATTTGAGTTGTACAACCTTTTGTGTTATAGTGTGGCATGGCAAAAAAGTGTTTGGCAAATGTAAGTGCACTGACTGACTCTGTAGGGAATATGTACTAACTAGTTCAAGAAGAATCTGAAATAGTGTCTACAGTGAATGCAGTGAAGAAACCAAATGAAAAAAGAGGAATTCAAAATCACACTCATGACCTAGAAAGTAGAAATGTTGAATTACATGAGGACTTTGAGTGATGGTGACAAGTTATTCTAGGGAATATCATAAAGGAAAGGGTGATGATGTATTCCAATCTTCCAATGTGATTGAATGGATCTTTTGGTACAGACTAAAGTTGGCTTAGTGTTTCACCAACTGTTACCACTCCCTTTCCTTTATTTCCTTTTTTAGATTCTCTTCTCTTCTCTTCTCTTCTCTTCATTCTGGCCTGCTAATGTCATTTAATACACCCACCACATTTCCTTATTTTCCTTTTACAATCCATATTAACCTCAAAATTTAAATGTTTTAACAAAGTATTGGGTGGTCTTATGATTCTTATGACCAATTTCCTCAAACATTTAATAGATTGTTCCCTACCTGAGCAAAGCCATTGTCATGTGGAAATCATATAAGTAGATGAAATTAACTAATTTTTTTGAGTTAGTGATAAATAATAATATTATCCATTTAATTGAAAAACCCAACGAAAGGAAAAAGGAAAAACTAATTCGATTCTTTGCAAGGCCTTGAAGTCCTCAATCTCAAGCCTGTGTCAGGTCGGATTGAGCTTGTATTTAAGAAAGTAAACTTACTCAACACTTGAATGTCTTCCTCCTAATTAACATTTTTTTTTTGCCAAGAACTCAGCTCTCTCTTTCTCTCTTTTGCCTGCATATATTGATTATCTGTTGGAAAAATATATAATTATTGGTTTTCCACAAACAATATATATATATATATATATATATATATATATATATATATATATTATTGAGGATGAACTTAATATCTTTAGATTGTGAGAAAATATTATTGGTCTGAAATTTGACTACAATTGTGGAAAATATGGTGAAATAAGAACAAATTTGTCAAACCTTTTAAAATATACGAGTTTATGTTGTACTACATAAAGTCTTGAAGGCACCTTCTTGTCGCTTAGTCAATAAAAAAATTGTAATCTAGTTTTACTCAAATAGTTTTAAATTTAAAAGAAATTCACGTTTTAAATATCAATTGGATCCCAATAGTGAGTGATGTGGAATGGTTGAATTTGAAGAGTTTTGTTAGCTTTCTATAGAACCAACTCTTGAAATTCTTAACTCAAATCATTATTGTGATCTTAACTTTTCTCAAATCTAACTAAAGTTATATCCAATATCATATGGCCGCTTTTTATTTTATTCTTATTTTAGCTAAAACATTGGCTGTGTGATAGATTAAAAATTGTGAGGTGAGCTGAAAATTAGGATCAACAGTTCGAGGACAACGATGCTTTTACATTTTCTCTTTGATGTTTCCAAGAAAAAGGGCTAGATATTAATTACTACTCCTAGTAGTTGTTTCATCACAACATATTAGTGATGATATATATATATATATATATATATATATGTCATAACATTGGGGTTGTAATTTCGGCGAAGAATCAGCCTTGTTTACCTCTTCGAGTTGCTCCCACAGGATTCCAAAACCCGCGAGACTTGGGCACCACCCATAGACATGAGACATTGAGACATCATCCAAGGTCATCTCTCTATCTCTCTCTCTGTCTCTCTCTCTCTCTCTCTCTCTCACACACACACAACCAAGGACCACTGTCTAAAGTGACCATGTTTTTCTTTTGAATTACAAAGATGTGCCTCAGTTCCAAAATTTAAAATGGTAGTAGTATAAAAGTCGATTCTGACTTGTAGTTGTATAGCACCCAACTTTCAAAAAAAAAAATTAAGCGGGTTTTGCATGTTATAATTGAGAACCTTGAGATTTTTTATTTTTATTTTTATTTTTGCTGCTAAAAAATTGTAAAAAAACTCAATTTTTTCAAGACAATCATTATTTGAAAAAATATCCATCTTCAAATATTATTCTCTGAATTTTTTTATTAAAATTGTTTTCAAATAATAGGGCAAACATGGTCTAAATCTCGCTAAATAAATGAAAAACAAAAAACAAAAAACAAATTCATCTTGTCTCCCAGTTAAGTCTTTCTTCTAATTTTATTTGTTGCATCTTAAAAGAGAATAATGCATTTATTTGAAATATTATGACCTATTATTAATTTCCTTAAAGCTTAAAAAAAAAATCATTTTAAAAACTTTCATTGTAGTGTTCATTTATTAATTAGTCAGTACTGGTCTCTACAGCCAAACAAGCCATAGCAATCAATAATCATGTCTTAAGTCCTTATCTAGTACTGTAGTAGTAGTAGTATTATAAGAAGAAAGAAAATAAAAGGTGCAAAAGCCAAACTTGATAATCTGCAAAGTTGTTGGCACTTTATTTAAATAAATTAGCTAAGATGAAGTGGCAAAATAGGAATGAAGACCCTTTATAAATCCATTTGAAACAAGAAAGCTAGAATGAATACATGTAGTTATCTCCCACCACAGAAAAGTAATGGCTGGTCCATCTCATCCCAAAACCCTCAACTATCTTCATGTTTTCTCTAGGAAATCATCATCATCATCATCTTCCACCTTGAGCTCCATGAAACTGAAAACCCTAGTTCACACACTCATATTTTCGCACGTGTGTCGCATGGCTCGAGCTCTTTCCAAAGCAAAATCCATTCTCATTGAGCTCATGAGGGAAATTCAACTCATTCACTTCATAGGCTACATTATAAAGAAGAACAAGGCTGACAAGAACAAGAAGAGAGTGTTTGGTTCATTTAGACTACACTACAACTGGTGCTCTAGTTCTCATGTCTTGCCGGTGCCTTCACCAGTGCTAGATGGGAGTCATGTCTACTATGATTCGACATGGAATTCTAGCGAGTGTGAGGACATTAATGCGGAGTCACAGCTGTCGGGGTACCTCCATTGGCTGGAAGAGAAGGTCCATGAGAGTTGTAAAAGTAGTAGTGATCAGGACATCAATGAGATTGATAGGTTGGCTGATATGTTCATTGCAAACTGCCATGAGAAGTTCAGGTTGGAGAAACAAGAGTCCTATAGAATGTTTCAAGAAATGATGGCTAGAAGTGTGTGAGGAGGGAGGGAGGGAGGGAGGCTCTTTAATTAACATTCTCTCTCTCTCTCTCTCTCTCTCTCTATTGCATGTCTGTGTTACATTGGTAAGGGGTGGGTACTTAATTGAATTGGATGACACTAGCTAGCTAGCTAGCCATAATTGAGAGTGGGTTTAGATCTCTTTTAGTTAATCTTGTTTTACTTTTCTTATTTTTATTATCTCTCTTACTTCATGATGGGGTTTGGAGAGAATTGTACATGAGGGGATCGAGTGGAGATTAATTTATTGTGCAATTCTTGTGTTGATATGGTGATTGATATATGCAGCTAGCTTGCAATGCGTGCTATATGTATTTTGTTGGAATTGAGCTTAAAGCCATTGAACTTAATTTCTTCAAGTTCTGAGTTGAACTCTTACTCCAAAGTTGAATAACATATCTGCATTTTAAATTACAATCTTAGTGCTAGTATATATGGCCGTATGCATTAAAGATTTAGTCACCCCTCTACATATCTTTACTGATGAGTCATCAAATTTCTATTCAACCAAGTTTAGGGGAAAAATACTACTAGGACAGGACCACAGCAGTCTTTGAGTAATGAATTTTTTTACTTCTCTGTATACAATTTCATATATTTCTTTTCTTTTCTTTTCTTTTTTTTGACTCCTCTTAGGCTTTACTTTTGATAATTGCATGTATCCAAAGAGAACAATCACTGCTCCCAGAGGGAGGAGGACACCCTCCGTTGCTCCAAAAAAAAAATTGAAAATGAAAAAAAAAAAAGTATGGAATGCAATCCTTACTTCACTGTTTCCAATGTATATAATTACCTTGCAGTCTCATATATTAAAGGTGTTAGAGGGAACTTGTGTCAAATCGAATTTGGATAGAAAAGAGATTGAGTATAGATGCACGAAAAAAATAACACTATCTAATAATTTGAACTCTTGAATTAGTTTGAACTCTTGAATCTCGTTCGATCCGTTATTCCGTTATTATTAGTATCATAATCAGTTCTTGATAACTAAGTGTGAGTCTTGGAAAGACGTTGTGAGCTCATGTTCCCAATAATAACTTTACTCTTTTGAGTCATCTTATTTGGCAATAAAACACAGAGACACTAAAAATCAATAAAGTTTGGTTTTAAAATTTTGAACTACATATCGTGCGAGTTGCAAGTATCTTCAGTACATGTCACTTTATAGTTGTTGAAATCCTTAGTGTTGTGACAATTAATCACTGTCCATCCATATATTAAGGATGCCATATGTGTAGATTGGGTCACCACCCCTCTTTTAAGGAGATTTGGTGATCTTTTGGATCTTTCTGTTCATTGAGTTTGGACAAGGTTTGGAGGTTGGATTCTCTCTCTCTCTCTCTCTCTCTCTCTATATATATATATATATATATGTATATGTATATATAATATTTCTCTTTTTCTCTCTCCTGGTAGCCATGTGGACCCGGCCAATCTGATGCTTTGCAAATTTTCAGTGTGAAAGCATTATGATATATTTGTTAAATAAAATTACAGTGAAATGATTTAGTAATAAGCAATATGAACAGTAATCACACTACGGTTGACCATTCTATTAGGCTGGCATCATGCATGCATTTGTATACTTCAGTTATTATTATTATTTTAAAATGAAACTTTAAAAAGAAGTAAACTGCACTTCAATTTTGCATCTACTTCCACAAGGTCAAGTGTTTTAAGAAGCAATTTGAGTCATTATCCAAAGTGGTTGGATAAAGAATTGGTCATACATAGACGTTTCAAATTTTGTTCTACTCACTACCAATTTGTAGGTATACAAGTACACTTACTTGATGTTAAAACGGAGAAGTAATTGAAAAGGTCTTATTCCTACACCCTGTCTCACTTATCATTTTACCAACCACTAGAGATATATATATACATATATATATATATATATATCAAGTATATATTTTGTAGTTATTTCTAAGCCTTTTAGACTCATTCACACAAGTCACCACATGCACAAGTTTTCCTTATCTTCACAATGAAACAAAGTAAAGCCAATAACACCTGTCCATTGGAAATGAGTGCTGATCTCTGATGAGCCTCAGATTGAAAGTGCTTCTCGTTGCACGAAAAAAAAATTAAAAATTAAAAATTGAAATATACAAGAAAAAGGAGCGAAAGAGAAATGGGAAAAAAAAATTGAAAACTTGCAAGATAAAGAAAGCAATAAAAGCATGTAAAAGAAGAGTCGCACAGCAGAGACGACAAGCATACTCAAATTAAAACCATAATAATTCTCTCCTTGAAATTATAAGGATTTCGTAATTCCTCTTTAAATATGTGTTGGAAATGTTTCAGGAGACCTCGTTTTACAAAATTTAATTTTAAAATGAAAACCACATTGTATGTTCATATGCTGCTAGTACAACAATTGAAGAAAAATATTTAATTATTTAAAAGTGACTACTCTTATCTTATATGTAGGGTTGTGTAATTAAGTTTGTTAAGATGCTGATGGATGTGGAAAAGTAGATATCTTCAAGACTTTTCTTTAAAGGAAAATCTCACTGAATCTCACAAATAGTGAAGCACATGGTCATGACAGGAGCGCTTAGGATTTCATGATATCATACATTGATGCAACATAAAACAATGACATATATACCTACATAAATAGTTAAATACTCACAATTTGGACACCAATCATGTTACTAACCACTCCCTTATGTCACTATGACCCCATGGAAATCTCATTTTGCTTGAAATTGTTCATAATTACCTATTCATTGATTGTGCCTCTGTGGAAAATATAGTTTCTCTATTTGGAAATTAAAAATAAAGAATGACCAACAAGCATAAGTAAACTTTAAATTAATAGCCCTGAAATTAAAAATATAGAATCACTAACATGCATAAGTAAACTCTAAATTAATAACCCTACATTTCTCCTGCAGCTTATAATATTCATTGAAAGAAGACGAAGGAAAGAACAGGAAAAACAGGAGGAAGGAGGGTTTACAACTTTACGTCGTGTTTGTTTGGCTTGAAAATTAATAAAGGTGATACTCAGAGTACAAAACTTTTGCTTGAGCGAGGTTCGGGAGAGAACTCTTTTTTGCTCCTATTTATACGTGAATTTATTATTTTATTATTTCCAATCACATAATAAAACATTCATTTCCTTTTCTCTCTCCATTATATTTTTCAAACAAGTTAGAGTGTTATCACCTATTATTTGTTTTTTTTTTCTTTACTTGTTTAGTTATACAAATACAAGAAGAGATTTAGGCCCTGTTTGGTTGGTGTTTTCTATAAACAGAATTATTTAGCTTTTTTTATTTATTTATTAAACTTGCTTCTATGACTTAATTTTATATGCAATTGGTTGTTAGGAGAGGTTTCTAGCCTAACTGGAACACTTTCTATCCGAAAGAAATGTTCAATTTTGGCCACTTTCTTTCTCACTGTGGAATAGATGTGGAAAGGATTTGTTCATATAACTATAAGAAACTTCATTCTAACCTTTAGAGAGAGTATAAAAGAAAGATATGAAGACTTATTACTAAAAATTAAAGGAGAATGAAGGAAGGGACGCTACCATATTATGGTATAAGAAGCCAATGATAGTGAGATTTAAGCAAATAAAATTCAAACAAGAAATTTAAATTTTTAAAATTTGTTCTTAAAAAGGACCAAGTTTTTGTTTGAGTAACATGTAAAAAAATTATGTGTCAAGTTTTTTTAAAAGTCCTTACAAAATGATGAGTTTTTAAATCTAACTAATATTTAAAATTAATTAAAATATTATCACAAATTATAACACATTACCTTTATACTATCCATCTTTCTATCTATATAAAATTTTAACTTGGTGTTAAGGAAAATTAAAAAAATATTATGTATACAAAATTTCCCAACCAGTTACTAAAATTATGTCTATTATATAAATAATTAATTATATAGATAAATTTTTAAAATAAAATAACAAATTAGAAACTTGCAGTAACAAACATATATTTTGTTTTTTCTTTTTTCCAAATATGTTTCAAATATTCTGTTTTTAAAATATTTTTAGTTACCAAACGTATTTTGCATGTTTCTGCTTCAGTAATTAGTATAACGAAATTTCGTCACCAAACATAATTTCGCTTTCAATTCAAAATATCATACAACAAAAACGTTGTTTCAGTTTCACATAAAACAAAACGTATACCAAACGGAACCTTCGTCTATAAGAAAAAAAAAAAAAAAAATCGAGATATATCCTTTTCTTTTATTTTCTTCCAATCATGGGAGTCATCAACATGTGGCAATTGAAAAATGATGTTGCTGCTATTCCATTGAATATGGAAATGCATTTATGACAAGATTATGATTATATGATCAGTGGTTTTGTATAATTTATTATTTTACATATTTATTCATATAATACAAGTGTTTGACTTTCCAGAAAAAAAAAAAATTGAACAGTTGTTTTCATACAGAATCATTTGATGCATAATGCATTTGGCTGGTCCTATCACTTTAACACAAGGTCCATATATAGTGTTATCTTACAATAAAAGAAACGTCACTACCAAACAATACAGTATATATCACGTGACACATGTTACTGTGTTTTTTTCTTAATGAATCTTTTGTAGAGACTAATTCAAGTGCTCTGATGAACTCGAAATGTTAGATGACATGGTAAAAAAAAAATTATAATACGGATTACGATGATATGCACCTTACACTTTTTACCACTTACACTCTACTTGAATTTTTTAATATATGATCTATCTTTAAATAGACCGGGTATTTTATTTGCATAATCATGTTGCACGTACATTTGAAATTTGATTATTTTGTTGAGAATTGTGTTACTCAAGTTGACTTAAGCTTGAGTAAAGTTTACGAAAAAATTATTAAATAATTTGAAATTATATGGTCGTTTTATAATTCGTTGTAATTGATCGGGATCACAATATCTTTTAAGCATCTAATAATTTCTTTTATAGTTTACCCTAGGTTAAAACTTTGAGTGCAAGTTTTATCAAATCCACCAAACAAAGGTTTTATTTATAAAAAAAAAAAAAATCTATTAGCTAGGTAAATATTAAAATAGGATAATTTTAACATTAACTTCGTGCGCGCGCGTGTGCGCATATATATATATATATATATATATATGCATGCAACTCAGACAAAGAGAGTTCATTGGAGTGAGAAAGGTATTGTAATTGCCCGAACCCATTTAATTGATTTGAAGGCATGTCTCTCTCTTCTTTTTATCTTTTTGGAATTATTTATTTGTTGTTATTTTGCAGATTAAATGTACGATTGGACAGGAGACTCCAAAGCTGCAACATAAAATGAATGTATCAAAGATACCAACACAAAAACAAAAGATATTTTGGTGGGTCATTGCTACGAGAGAGAGAGAGAGAGAGAGAGAGTGAGAGAGCTAGCTATTAACACCTACTTGATTGGCCTTTTCCTAGCTAAGAGAGCATTGCTAGTTGGGACCCTTGCACAATTGGACCAGCCAAATAACTTTTTTTATTTTTTTGGTAAGGACCAAGGACCATCCAAAGAATTTGATATAACCAATGTTAAATTGAAAAGTTTTCTTATCAAGTAGTACCGAGTTGTACAATAGATAAACAATGCTAAATCAATAAGTACAGTACTCATAATTAGTGGAAGAGCTGTATATATATATATATATATATATATATAAAAGACCAGTAAATAAAGCAATGCTTTTGGACTGAGCTGTTTCTGTTACAAAGTAGGGGTTGTTGAGAGCATCAATGCCTTCTTTATTCCAAAATTCTTTTGCTTCTTTTATATGAGAGGGAGAGAGAAGAAATTAAGCTTTTGCAGAGTCATATATATATATATATATGAAATGCATGGCTTTACATAAAAGTTATATGTCTGAAGTTTCTTGAGATTTTATTCCCTATTAGTGAATTCAGTTTAAAAGAGGAGTTGTGGGGTACAATTGTCCTTCTATCCATCACTTCAAAAATGGTGATTTTGAGAGCCTTGAACTGAGTACTACAGTAGTAAAGTAAAGCTAGCATATATATATATATATATATATATATATATATATATATATGTGTGTGTGGGCGCGCGCGCGCAAAATGTGAATACAAACCTGCAAAGGACTCATATTTTTTTTAGCCTTGGGTTGAACTTCAACCCATCAGGATATGACAATTGAAACTTAATTAGCTGAATATAACAAATTGATATACAATACGCATTTACCAATTAACATGGCTGATTTAGTTGCTTTCAGAGTAAATTAATTAAACAAATTGATTTGTAATAATGCCCTTTTATTCTAACAATGAGATTTTCTATTTTTGCCAACGTGTATTTGTTTAAGGTTTCTTAGCATTCCCCATACGTACTTGCTCAAATGGAGGGATTTACACATCACCACTGAAATTAAAATAAGTTGTACAATTAGTTATTTAATAAGTGAAATACTATATATATATATATATATATATATATATATATACTAGTTTAAAGCATGTGTGATGCACGTGAATAAAAAATAAATTAAAATTTTATTATAACACTCAAAACATTGAAAAGTATTATAACACATCCAAACACATTAATTAAAATATCCAAAAACTATTTCTATCATGTATGTAACATTGGTAATATAAACTTAATTGTTAAAAAAAATAAAAATATAAGTTAAATATTATTTACACGAAAGGAATCAAGTATAAACTATAAAAAATCAAAAAGTATAATTATAATCATTCTTAAACAATCTATTACTATTCTTTTAAAAATACTCAACACTTTATCATTTTTATATTTTTGAGTTTTTCTTCAAATAAATCATTCTCAATTAAAACTTCTTTGATAGTTGTCACCACAAAACTATTTTTAATTACGTCATTTTTACTGTTGTCTATCTTGATCATAAAAAGAAACGATTTTCCTTTACAACTTATCACTTTGTCGTAAAATTCATTCAAAAGAATATATTTATTTTAGTAATATTGATACATTTCAAATGAATTGTTTTATCCATAAATTTTATGATTGAGGAAAAAAGTATTACCTGACTTTTTAACTATATTAGTTCATTTAGTGAACAATTTATTCATGATTGAGAATCATCAAATATTGTTAGATATGCATTATTTGATATATCTTTGACTCAAAATTACGACGTAAATCTGCATAAATGAGTATACTTCATTGATACATAATAATAAAGAATGACATATTTGTCATATTGTAATTTTTTTAAAAATAAAATAAAATGTTTGGAGATACAATAATACCTTTGAAAGCATTTAGCATCTTTTGTTTTGCAATTAGTACAACTGAGTCCATCTTTTCGTACTTCAACTTTCTTCTTGCATTACTTACATGCATTATATCATGGTTCGGATGTATCTTTAATCTCTATAATTATTGCTTTAAAAAGTAATGTGTTTTCTGCAGTTGAGTGACAAAATATATTTTTTTAACATAAATTAATTATAATAATGTGATATAATAAAGAAAAAATTAATTGAATATATAAAATAATAATAATAATAATTTAATATCTTGAATGCCATTGCAAAATTTTCAATTATGTCTTCAAGTGTAAGTTTTTCAACTTCTTCGAATAATTGATATTTTGAACTTGAAATAAGAGCATATATGTCTTTGTCATTTATGTTTTCTTCAAACCTATTAAAGCATAAAAAAACTATTGGAATAATATATTGTTGATATTTACAAATATATTTCTGTTTGATTTTTTATCTATTGATAGTGGATTAGCTTACATCAACCATGTCCTACCAGTCATAATATTTTTTAAGTAAAATAAATAATTAAAATCTAATGTAAGTAAGAAGAAATAAATAACCAACCAATATCGTAATGCTTTGACTCTTTCAATTTTTATGTTAATTTGTAATGTAGATCTCAGTTGTGTTTGAAGATCCACACCTGAAATATAATATTATTATTTATTTTATGTTCATTTATATATAATAAAAAATATAAATTGAATAATCTCAATGTTGTGTAATAAGTTACATTTGAATGTGTTGATTGACAAATGTGTAACTGTGATAATAGGTCTTTCATTTATTAGTTTCATTATCAAATTTCATTCATTCTTAGCAAGATCGTCCCACAATGTCAAAGTAATTGTTCTTGAACTGTTATAAAAAATAATTAATTCAATAATTTATAATGGTAATTATGAGCATTTATGTAATGTTGTAATGATGTACCTCATATCCATTATAATGATGTCTCGCAATTTGAATGTATCTTCATTGTTCTTCTTAACTATGTTGAATGCAGGAGATGCTTCAATAACGATTCCCAAAGTATCTAGCGAGAGTAAAAATTAAACTTGTAAATTTATATATAAGAGAAAGTATATATAAGGAGAGTAGAGTTAAAAGAAAACAAACCTATAGTTTTTTTTTCATCAATGTACTTGTTCAAGTCCTTGAAGTCCACAAAATTATATTTTATTTTTTTTAAACTTACAACTTCAAGCTCCTCAACTTCAATTGTGGCATCATTGTTAAATTTTATTTCATACTCCTTGTGCACATTGTTATATCTATGATTCACTCTATTCACACATTTTCATTAGAAATTATGTAAGTCTTGTGAAGCGAGAGTGAATAATTGAATTTGGTGACGCTTTCATTGAATAAGATAGCTTGAATTTATGTCTCCCAAAAGATTTAAAAATATCTATAAATAGATATTAGCATAGATGCATTTAACAAAATAATAAAAATAACATATGATATACTTACATCATCATCCATTAGAATTACTTTCAACATATTTCCTGTTCATTTGTCATTTTGGTATTCTTGAATATTTCCTCTTTGAAGTACAACAAATTTTATTGTCTAATGTTTTCGCCAAATATCTAGTGAATCAATTAATTCAAAGCTTTGGTGTCCTTTCATCTTCAAGGTTGTTTCTGCATTATTAAAAAAAAAAATTGAAAACGTTAAAACATTTCATATGACACTCAAGTGAATCAGCAAATACACAAACTAATATAGTTAACAAATATAGTTAACAGCAAAAATTTGTACATAAATGAACAAACAACAATTTGATATATATAAGATGAAATGTGCTTAAATAAATAAAAAAACTTCAATATTAAATTAATTCAGAGTGAATATGCATATCTTTATAAAAGAATAAATTGGTCGAATGTAAAGATGTTAATATTGTAATAACTTGTGATAAATTTTGATGAGATCTGAGAGAGCCGCACTAAAAGCCGATGAGAGTCGAAAGAAAGAGTGATTTTATAGCTAATAACAAACAATCAATAGGAAAAAAAAACCAAAGAAAAGAACTCACATATAAGCCGAGATGAAACCAAATCGAATGGTTGTTGATAAGATTCGAGAGAGCCGCGCTAAGAACCGTGTTGATGAGAGTTGAAAGAAAGAGTGATTTTATAGGTATTTAGAGCCTCTTGTGGAAAAGGTTTTTTGTTTTTTTAAATAAAAAAAGAAATTAAAAATTAGAAATAAAAAGAAAGGTTTAATAAAAAAGGAAAGAGTTTTGCTTGGAAAATAATTTAAATAAAAAAGGAAAGAGTTTTGCTTGGGAAATAATTTAAATAACAAAGGAAAAAGTATTGCCAAATAAAAAAAGGAAAGAGTTTTGATTGAGAAATAATTTAAATAAAAAAGGAAAGAGTTTTGCTTGAATAATTCTATTTTTTTAATTTAAAAATAAAAAAATAGTGTACTAAAATTAAAAAATCCCTTCGTACTTTTAATAGTAGTAAATAAAAAAAGAAATAAAAAATTAGAAATTAAAAGAAAGGATTAATAAAAAAGGAAAGAGTTTTGCTTGGAAAATAATTTAAATAAAAAATGAAAGAGTTTTGCTTGAGAAATAATTTAAATAAAAAAGGAAAAAGTATTGCCAAATAAAAAAAGGAAAGAGTTTTGATTGAGAAATAATTTAAATAAAAAAGGAAAGAGTTTTGCTTGAATAATTCTATTTTTTTAATTTAAAAATAAAAAAATAGTGTTCTGAGACTAAAAAACCCTTTCGTACTTTTAATAGTAGTATAAATATATATATATATGGGGGATATGAAGTTGAAAATTGTGAGGGGTTATTCTGTATGATTAGGCCCATCGGAGTTGTCTGGATACAACTGGGCTGATTCATATGAGGCCCATGGATGAAAAATGGACCAATTTACCTTTGATATAGTTAGTAGTGAACCAACCAACCAACCCTTGTCTGCAATTGGGATGAAGATCTGATGGTTTGGTAAGAGCAATAGTTTATTTGTTGCCCAGTTATTATTATTCTGCAAGTCGATAGCATTTAGCGGTAGACTTTTAGGCTCTGTTTGTTAATCTTTAGAAAGAAAATATATTGAAACAAATATATATATATATATATTCTTGCATAGTATGAAAATCTTACACATAATTTGTAAGAAAATACTATTTTATAAATTGAAAAACATGAAAATTTACAAGAAAGTAAATGTATGCGTTTTTTGTAAAGATTTTGAAAGAAAATTAAAAGTATTACTACTTTCTCAAAGTTTTTATTTTTGTTTTTAGAAGAAGTAAATTTACTCACACTCGCATGCTTCCACTGAGAATTTTACAGTTTTACCCTTAACCTTCCTTTCTGGGGAGTTGGATGACATACCATTACCACTCAAACCAAACAGTGTTTTATCCTCGGATATTTTACAGCGACAAACCCATTAGCCAGAATGGGCTCGACTAAACCAAATTCATTTCTGGGCTCTGTTGTCACTGCTCTTGAAGACTTTAACCCATTGGAATGAACTCATTAACCATGTGTAGTTGGCAAATTAAAACTGTCAACTTTAAATTATGATAAACTTTTTAGAAAACACAACACATAACAATCACAATCATGAATATTCTTAACTTTGCATTCGAAATTTTATATTATCATGAAAAATAATGAAATAAAAATGCTATAATCAATGATAGAACATAATTTTATAAAAATTTTATTAACAATTTTAGCGGATTCGGTTTTTTTGGCATATGCACCCAAATCCAAACAAGGTGAGATGAAACTCTTTTGGAGCAGGTTAGATAGGAAATGAATCTTCTCAATCCTGCATATCAGATTCACTCTCCTGAATTTTGCAGACCTCGATCCTTCATATCAGATTCACTCACCTCATCATTTTGTTCAATTTTAGCATTTACCAATTAAGTTGTAATAGAAATTTCAACTTTGAATTTAACAAGATATTGATCTAGTTGAATGTGAACCACAGGATTGAAGTCTACAGAGTTGAGAAGAGAAATTTGGGTTAGATAAACATTCATGTAGTTATCACATGATTGAATGAATGCCCCCATACAGGTCCTAAGTTAACTTGAATCAGCTTTGGATATGTGTATCATTTGTTGATTATCTTATAATTAATTAGATCTCATTGCTGGAATGCTTTCTGCCTCGTAAACACTTAGATCTTAGGTAGGTAGATCTGTGACAATGAAACTCAGCTTAAAACTCCCTTTTATTTTCCCAACATATATCTCTTCGCTTTATTATAAAAGATTTTCAAAGATGATTCAAGGACATCACAACATTGTCAAAACCCTGTAGAAAAAGTCTCTTCAATATAAAATAAAATCCCATACATGTAAAGAAAGATTCATTACAGTACTCAACCAAAGCTTCATTAATGTCACAGATTCAAACAGTGTTTTATCCTCAGATATATATATATATATATATATATGGCATTGAAATTACTTGTTTTGGGTAGGATTGGGAACACTGGAGGGCACCTTCCTGAGGCTTTGGTCCACAGCTTTCTTGGGCTCTTTCATGGCTGCATTGAATTTGTGTAGATTTGCAGAAATGGAAAACAGTAGTTTCCTAATTGACAGCTGTTTTGTCTCTCCATGACCAGGAAGACTCATTTCATGGTGGAGATGATGATACAGAGAAGAAGAACACATGAGGATGTGAAGTAGAATCAACCCAAATACAAGAGCCAAAGTTTTGCAACTCCTCCTCATCAGATCCAATTGTTGTTGTATGCACTCCAAATGTTGGAAGAAGATCGAGTGGGAATTAGTAGGTTATATATGCATGGGAAGCATGCAGGCTTTGCTCACTAGTCTAGTCACTACACTCACTACACTGGTTTTTGTAAATGTCTATGTGTATCATGTGTGTGTGTGTGTGTCATGTCTATACATACATGATCAAATTTGTAAATGTCTATGGTTATTTGTGAAGAGTTAATTAAATACATATAGATGAATTTGAATGAAATATTATAGACTAATTAAAAACTAAAGAACAGTGATATATTTTTAATAGTTTTTTTATTTGTTTTATTCATGTTGTTCAACAGGTTGGAACTTGGAAACCGCAGATCATGTGATGCTGAATTGACTATTATTACTGTTTTCTGACTTAAGATTTTTGATTTTTTGTGTCCTCAAAGAGAGATTAAACTATGACATTCATGTGGGCAGGCACGTGAATGGATCCTAATCAATCACCATATTTGTTTGGTGTTCACAGCTTTCTTAACCCTAGCTACTTCAATCCTATAAACTTCATCAGTTACTAGGCAACCCAACTTTTCACCCGAACTATGTCCCACGAAAAAGAGAGAGTCTGTTTGAGAGAGTGTCACGTCTTCATTCCGGAACTAGTCCCACGAAATAGAGAAAGTCTGTTTGAGAGTGACATGTCTTCATTCGATATGTGTAACCCTACTCTTAATGAAACTAGTCTCTGAAATGTTTCAAACAAATAAAAGGTCATTCATTATCCAATGCAGAAACTGACTACTTTCGAACTTAATTATACTTTTCCATACTTGTCCGTTGAAACTTTCACAATCCCCAAGCTAACTAATCTACTCCGAGTTTTGTGCCAAAGTTGTATCACTTCCTACTGTAGTGTGAATCTGTGATATTAGTTAGCTGGTTTAGCTACAAGGGGTCTGTCTGCCTATTATTTCAAAGTAGCATGTGGACACTATCTTACCCCGACTACCACTAGGGTTCATTGCACATGCTTTGATGGCTATTTTCTCAAAGATTCTCTTGTTTTCCCGAGATTGATAGATTGGGTTGATTATGTAACATCCAATGGAATTCAACTAACTTGTAGATTTTTCATAATGATATTAATGCCTCACCCATTAGAGATCTTGGTGAAGAGAATAAAAACAAAATAAAGCTTCTTTTTTTAATTTAACTATATGTAGTAAGAACCATTACATCAATAATTAATGAGCTCAATCAACTCTGTTTTGGACCCTTTTAAGTAGAGTAGAGTAGAAGACAGATAATTTTGAATCTTTCTTTTACCCCCTCATAATAACCCTTAGCTGGCTTATCTGCTAAAATTTTCAAGATTAATACTAGTTCTATTATATAAATTTCATTAAGGATCCCCTTTCTTGCTTTTTCCCAAGGTTGAATATTTATCTCAGTAGGAATATAGAAATGGATACTACTCACTAGCATCAGTGGGCTTCCTCCTCAATTTAACTATATATGTAAGAAAGATTGTACAAATAGTGAACTCAATTTAACTTTGTTGAACCTGAACCTTTCTGGTAATTGTCCTAGTTGTTTTACACACATACTAACTACTAGCAACCTTATGCAATCTAGGGTGGGTAATATCAATGATAACCCTGAAACATAAACACCAAAATAAATAAATATCAAGAAGGGTGAGTTTTAAGGTTACCAGAGATGTAACCATCCTACCATATATTCGTATCTTCTTATAAATCAAAAGTTAGAAAATTATTATGTCGTTTCAAACAGCTTCTTTGCACCTGATATGAATTTACAGAAAGAAAACAAAATGTATCACATTTATATATGATAAATCATTTTCTTCTGATGATCTAGGGAAAGAAATTGTAGATTGATGCAAGCAAGAAAATAGAGCATGTATTCAAACAATCAATGATGAAAATTTATCAATTTCTTGGCCATTAAAAAAATAATTATGTGTTTTAGAAGTTAACTTCTCTCAATCTTCTTCCACAAATTGTTTGCTTACTTGTTTCATTCTACTGAATCTGCCCTTTAAAGCAAACACTGACTTCGCTAGGTTTTTCAAATCTTCAGTTGAAGGTACATAACATGTCAGGGACCTGAAATGTAATATGCTACTGATTTCACAAACAGTAAAATCTAAATGTACAAGTCTAAGACACTTTTGTGAGATTTGTCACACACCAAAGCACGTAGACACTTGGTATCTTTGGATTATAAGATGACACACTATCAGCTTGAAGATGCCACTTAGTTTAACTGATAAGACATGTTGGTAGTAACCATATAGTTGAGTTAGGTTCATTTCAATCACGATAATATCTCAGGACAGTCGGCAGATAGTGCAGATTATATACAGACTTTATGTGTGTACCTTCTGCCAATATAAAATTTTCTTGGCAAATCACTTTTATGATGTTGGTTCTTTATATCTCCCTGTTGCTTCCATTTATTATTATTGCAGTGAAAATCTATTTTCCAATGATTTTCCATAGATTGAAATCAAGTGATCAACGCACATTGCATTGCAAAACATAGCAGTTATAAATGAAATTACCAAATCAGGATAGGATTCATGGAAGCATAGTCATGACTAATTTACACTTTTTTGCTGTGTTTGCGCTTTGCAGCATGTTCAAATGAAGATTCAGTAACATAACAATAATCAAAGACATCTTAGTTAAAAACAACAAGATTCAGTACCTCGGCTTTGGTTGCAAGCACCAAATTTGAAGCATGCATTGCCTATTCAGGTTGCCAGAATTCACAATGATTCTATGAATCTAATAATAAGATCCACCATCTGAGCATCATAAGTAGGTCCCTCCATTTGGAAGTGGCTAACTCCTTCAATTAGATGGGTTTCAGTACGACCTGCCGCAGATTTTAACTTGTTCTCCAACTGTTTGACGCTTGTGAACCCATCCCTTGTCCCCATAACAAAGAGTTTTGGTTTTGGAGATTGTATAATAGCTTTATGGTGTCTCCCAAACAGAATCGAGGCAGTTAATCCAAAGGGGTAGCCCAGGCTCACATAAGCAACAACTTCCTCTATCTGATCAACCGCAGAGCCAGCAATAGGTGCACCTGTGCCCGGAGATAGATAAAAGAAAGATGTTGAGTAAAATAATTATAATAGTATTGCCATTCAGGGTTTCTGGTTTCAATTTTAATCTGAGTCACCCTTGTCAACTGCAAGGATGGTTGCATGTAGGGAGCATTTTGGAATATGAGCTAAATGCAAATTCTCAACACCTTAGTTAAACAATTTAAGTTTATCATCGTCATGTAAAGTAAACTCAGTAAAAAAAAAAAATTTAAATTAATGGTAAAGTTGCAACATTTCAAGTGCCATGGAATCAGGCAAGAATGATCCCATTTCCAACCTCAAGTTTTCTCACTAAAGAAACTGCAGAAGGAGGTTCATAAGAGACCAAGAACTCCATTCACTACAAGCAAGGAAAATAACCAGGTTAGCTTGTGTGTATACATCGCAAGAATGACCTCCACATTTCAGATTAGTGCATATCAAACAGCAAAGTCGTCTAAATATTTAATATTTTCTCTCTCTAATTTCGGAGTGGGATGAGGGGAAGAAAAATATAAAAATAAAAGGAATAATGCCATATGTCTCTTGGTATCTAGAGACAATGTTTTACAGTTCTACTTTACACTTTTTTTCACCCATCACCGTAACCCAATAATCACTAACAACAAAATATAACAATATTCTTTCCAGAAGTAGCTACAGTGTGATGCTATGAAGAGAATGTCTACGATCTAATGCAAAACATGCCTCTTAAAGTAAACCTCAAGTCACAATCAAAATCACAACTTTGTACCTTTGAAACTGTTTGACAATACAACCAGTTAAACAAAATTAATACAGCTAAAAAACTGGAACATGGTATATGCACAAAATACACCAGTGTAAATTATACTAGACTGGAAAAATATATATATATATATATATATTCCTACTAAACTGGAACATGATATACGCACAAATAAACTTTTCTATTAATACCACTTCTCTCTCTCTCTCTCTAAAATAGCAGAGGCTAAGTGTTTCTGGGTCCCTTCCTGTAAGTACCATACAGCTCATTTTCCTGTGTAATAATCTGCAAGCTTCTGTAGTCATGAATCATCAAGTATCGAGATCATTGTTGTTATCTCAACTGAAAATAGATTCAAATGCCTTATTCTGTTTCTAGGTTTCACTTGTATTGGTTGTTCTTTACTACATACTAGACGAGGCCTGTCTTATTTAATCTCTTACTTTAATTATTTGATTCTTTTCTTTTAGTCAGTCTTAGCTAGAGTGAACTATCAACTGTTAAATGTATTGTCAAATTGGGTGATTTACAATGTTTTTCCTTTATACTTTAATCGTTCGGTTTGTAAAGTGTCCATTTGTTTATGTATTCCACCTTTTTATATTTGTCACCTTTATGTGATCCATTATTTGTTGGAAGTTACTACTATACCATTTTACAGATCAAGTTTTTGTATCTATCCTTAATTGGATAAGATGAATGCAAACACAAACACACAGACATACATAATACTAGGATATATGAATGAAGATAATACATTTTCTGAGTGCTTCTCCTTTTAGTTCATTTTTCTTCTCATGTGCCTTCCAAATTTGGTTTGTTGAGCTACTGTCCTTTTGTTCCAAATTAACTGAATAATCTTTCTCCGTATCACCATATCAAGTTTGTTTTTGTTCCTTGTAGCTTTTTTTAACTCTTCTGTGATTTTTTTTTTTTTAATTATAGGCAAATTGGGGAAGAAACGTGAGAAGGATTTCGATATTCTTGATAGGGATTTTAGTAATGTGATGCTGGGCAGTGATGGCAGAAGCAGAGTACATGATTTTAAACAACCGTTGAATATTTGAATCAAGGACCTGCTAAGCCGGATGACATTATAGGAAAAAATTGGGCAAATGGTTCAGACTGACCGGAGTGTCACATCGGCTGAGGTCATGAACAAGTACTTTATTGGTAAACATCAATAATTAACATTCTTCTTTTCTATATAATGAATGATGTTGTTTTTAGATAGCAATTGCTCAATATGCACAGGGAGTTTATTGAGTGACGGTGGGAGTGTTCCAGCTAAACAGGCATCAGCTGAGACTTGGATCAAAATGGTGAATGATTTCTGGAAAGGTTCGCTATCAACTCGTCTAGGGATCCCAATGATTTATGGGATTAACGCTATTCATGGCAACAACAATGTTCACAAGGCTACAATTTTTCCTCACAATGTTGGGCTTGGGGTGACAAGGTAAGTGAGCAGACATATTAGCAAATATCTTCTTAGAGATAAACTTGTCTAGCTAATTTTGTCTGAGACATTATTGAATTTACTAGTAAACCAAACTTGTTATGACTTTACTAGTAAGACAAGCAGCACCAATATCTTTTCTGCCGTAAATCATCTGATGCAGGACAGCAGCTAAAAGTTCGGGACAAAACTAATCACTCTTTATAGGTGGCATGAGACTGGTGGCAACTTCCAGCTTAGGGTTTGTCAAGCTGAAGGGGAAAAAAAAATCCCAAAGAATACGTCTAACTGATGAAACCCATTCATAAAAAGTACCTCGAATAATCTCACAAGCTTCAATTGACCATAAATCAAGGATCATCGATCAAATTCTAACAAAAAAAATACATATATATGCAATCACAATTTCCAAAATTGCCCTAAAAAACCCATAAAAAGTTTAAAACCCACCAAGAAAGGATATACATAACCAAATTTACCCAAAAAAAATAAAACCAACAACAGAAGCATACTTGCAGAAGAACCCATCAATACATAGTCCAAAATTACAATCAAAAGAAACCATTAAAAGCTATCAATAAAATCATATTAACAGACATGTAAAGACCTATTTACAGAATAGATACACATGGGCTTACATGTAAATATTTAAGGATCATTAATAAATAATCAAACAAACAAGCTAAAACATCGCCATGATAGTTCCAAAGTAACTAACCCAAAAAGAAGCAACAAGAAAGTCATACCTGCAGAAGAACCCACCAATAGAATCCGATTTACAGAGAGGATCTGAGGCACCCATTTGCAGACAGCAACAATGTCACGGACTTCGGAGAAGCCAGTGAACGAAGCCGTACCGGTGGATCTACCAACGCCTCTCATGTCGAAAGTAATAGCTGTGAAGCCTCCATCGGCCAGTCCACGAGCAATCCCTTTCATAAGGCCTTGGCAACCACCCAGTACCGAGTAAGGGTGGACAAGCACAGCCACTAAATTTCTCTCGATGGCCTCTTGGGACGGCTTGAAGATCCGAGCGCTGAGTTTGATGCCATCGCTGGTATCAATTGTGCAGAACTCTCTCGCCATTAAGAGAGTACAGGAGTTGGTGGTTGATAGTAGAAAGGAATTTGAGAGAGAGAGAGAGAGAGAGGTAAAATTGAGCTTTTATTTTCAAAAAAAAAATGATCTTTTGCAAACGCTGGTGCCAGAAAGAAGTATATATCACATTCGCACGCAAGCTGAGTTGAGAGTGGGGAACAAGTGTGTAACTTTTTTCTATTTAAGATTTGTATTTTTATTTTATTTATAAAAAAACTGAAAAAACACACACCCATTTGTTGCAAGAAAACTCAATCCTTGACAAACAGTGAATTTCTATTTTCTAGCAGGGATGAATACGGATCGAATTGAATCGGATTATACATAATCCTAATCCAATCTGCAGATTACGGATTAGAGAAAATTTGATTTGATCCGATTCGTAATTGAACGGATCGAATCGGATCCAATTGACGGATTGGACTAGTACTCCTATTTGAATTTTTTTTTCTACTTAAAAAATTCCAAAAAAAAATTTGTCTAACAAACACAACACTTTTTAAATGAACACAATTGTTAAATAAACAAATATAATATATATTGAGTTTTTAGGTTTTCTCATGTAAGTATGTAGCATATTATATTATCATACATATAATAACTAATTATATATATAAATATGTTGCCACGGATCGAATTGTGGATCGGATCTGATTTCTGACCCTCCAATTCGCAATCCGATCTGTGACTAACGGATTTTAATTTTTTAATTTGTCACCAATTCATTAACTAACAGATCGGATCGAATTCGCGAATTTTTTGTACACTCCTATTTTCTAGTCATGAAATTTACCCAAAGCCTAATGGGGCATGTAATACTACTAGCTAGGAGAAATCAATTTTTTTTCTTTTTATGATAAATTACTTTAACTTTTCTAAAATTTGGCTTAATTATTTTCAAATTAAATTTTTTGTAAAATTACTCTACAATCCTTTAACGATCCATTAAACAAAATTACATCTAATATACAATTACAAAAGTACCATCAAATCATAATACTTTCATGCAAAAATAACTTCAATTTATAGTCATTTAACTGAGATTAACATGTTATATATATATTATTCATCAATGTCACACCAATATTATTGTCATCGAGGGTAGTTTTGAAATTTTAATTTTTTTTTATATTAATTGATTTTAATGAAACTGACTATCAATTAACGATAGAATTACTAAAAGTAAAGTCAATCAAACATCAAAAAGGTTGAATATCATATTTAAAAAACTTTAATTTAAAGATAATTATTCAAAACTTTAAAGATGTGAGTGTGATTTATCCTCTCATTTTTTACGCCGCCTTTCCACGAGATCATAGAAAGTTACAATGTAAAAAGTACGAATAGTAACTGTATGAGATAATGTAATGATGTCTCTCACGTGTAAAAGACAAGTATTTGACGTGGCTATGAACTTGAAGTTTGAATTTTATTTTATTTTATTTTATTTTTTTGTTATTGGACAAGATGCGAACACACGCGTACAACACTTTCGAGACATGGTGGGATAGTCTTGAGATTATTATTTTTTTTAAAAAAAAAGGAAAGAGTTTCAATGCAAATTTAAAACATATTAAGAGTTAATAGAAAAATGAAAAAACTTTTAAAAAAACAAAAGCAACACGGATCCCATCTAAGCCCCAAATTATTGATTATATTCATGATATTGCGGATAAAACAAGTAAAAATTAATTTAATGTATATATAATAATATATTATTATTATTATTATTTTGTTGTATTTTTTCTTTGATTTTTTTAACATTGTTTATTTCTTCGACGACTTAGCTAAAAACAGTATAACAGTCACAGTGCAATAGGATACATAGAAGTGAAAAAAATATCATTAGAACATAAAGTAAAATGATAGCATTAACTTAAAGAGGCAAAAGAAGTAAAAAGATTAGTAGAAATATTTCGTTATATTTGAAAAAGATATTTTAAATAGAATAAAATGATTAATTATTTTATTTTGTGAGTGTTAAAAGCAAAATAAAAGTTCATTGTTATAACAAACAATCCAATCAACTATTTTTTAGTAGTGAGTAATAGAAGAAATAAAGATAGAGGGAAGGCATTGAGCAGAGATGGAGCTTTATTATTGATCCTAGATAAATTAAGAGGAAAGAGAATGATGGATGGATTAAGAAACCCTTTCAGTCCCTTATTTTTCATTTTTCTCAAACTGGACAGAAGAGAGAAAGAAAGAAAATGATAAGTATTTGTTTGACTATAAAATGTGCTCAGACTAACGGATTTTACACGGTTGAATGGAGGCATGTCAAAGTGAATGACTTGACTTGAAGAGATTGGTCGAATTTTTATCTCTTTTTAATTGTGACAATTGATCAAGTGAGTGAGGAGTAGAGCTCTAATTCGGATGGATTGGACGAGTTAGAGGTACAGTTCGGACTCAAACTTATATATCAAATGTTTAACCTTAACCTGACTTTCAACCCTAACACAACCTATCTTTAAATTTTAAACTCGAATTAATATTTCAGGTTAAAAAGTCAAGTTAATTTGAATTTTCTATATTACCAATTTCTCCGTTGAAAATTTAAAGTGATATTTAATAAGTTTAACATTAGATTAGTCTAAACACAAAAAAAATTAAGAAATTAATACAAATTTCTAAAAATTACAAACAAATTTTTAGGAAATTAATAATCCAAAGTGTTAACATACAATAAATTAAGATTTAAATAAAGGAACTTGAAAAGAAAAAGGTTATCATAATTTGAATATTATATATAATATATTTAAAATAAAAAATATGTATAAAAATAATATTACAATTCGAGTTTGGGTTCAGTTCGGGTTATTGACACCTCAACTCAAGTCCAACCCTTTCGAATTGAGATTTTTTAATCCAAATTTAACCTTAATTGTAAAAATAATTATTCAAACTCGTAAAAAATTAAACTAAATTCCAATCGACGAATTCAAGTTACACCCCTAATGAGGAGTGAGAATGTCTAACTACATTTAAAATTCAAATGTCCTCAATGGCGGGGAGGATTCATTTCCATTATCTTCCCACTCAAGATATAACTCATCATGAATATCTACTGTTGGGTTAAGTTTAAACAATATTTTTAATTGGAGATTTGAATTCAAATATTCTTTTAAATATCTATCGGGTTTAAGTGTAAAAATTTCCTCTAATCTAATATGGTATATGAATATATTGTTTCATAAAATTAAAAATTAAAATTTTCAATAGTTGGATTTTAAGTGGTAATTACAAATGATTTAATAAAAAAAATTAAAGTGTTTAGCATTATGTGATAAGTAATGTCACTATAAGTTAAAATTTTATTTTAAGTGCAATTTATTTTTTTTGAATGATATACAAATTACATTATTAGACGCATTTAATCGAACAAGCATGATATCAAAACTTTTTACTGTTGTAATTTAGGCAATGTCAAAGTCAATATTAGAGTAAATTTGTGGGAAATTACCCTAAAAAAAACAGAAACGCGGGAAACAAAAGGGCTTCAGTAGCGCGCTTGAATTTTAGGGCTTTGTGGCGGCATTTTACCTTCTTTAACGATTTCGAAATTTTGGGTTCTCTCTCATTTTCAAACTTCAAACGTCTTTCTCTATCGCCAGGGTTTACCATCTGTATATTTCTGGGTTTTCTCTACCAAGTTTGTGGAATACCGAAGGAGGAACTATGACTAAAAGCGAGCAAAGTAATGGCTGTGGTAGTGGGAAAACAAACACAGGAGAGAATGGTGAACCTGCGACCGCACGCAGAGTTCTTCGATCTCGATATCTTGCTGTGAAGAATTTGATTAGCGGTATTTTAATTAATTCTTTACAAATTATTGAATTTATTTCGTATGTCTACTCTGTCATATAAATGATATATTTATACACGTGTGCATCCATATATATAGGTTTGTATGTTCATATAGTGATGAAATTAGAATTCGGAGATATATAGCCTATTAATTTCTTTATATTTAACATTTTACTGGTTGTTGCAGATGAAATAGACGACATGTCAAGGGCAGATTCTGATAAGTTTAAATCGATCATCAGTGAAGTGGAAAGCTTGCATCAAATGGGTATTTATGAAAATTTAATCTTCTTAATCACATTAATTACACTGATGGCTTGAAAAAAATGTACATATTTGTATGAAAGAAGACATCTGTACTTGTTTGTACGTATGTACATAGGTTCAAGAGTCTTTGAATACTCCCATTTTAGGAGTATCTGAAAGTTAATATTTTTGTTTCTTGATTTGGTTTTCAGTACAAAAGCCAAGGGAACAAGTTGCAGATGCTGAGGCTCTGTTGGACATTTTAAGCTCAGTTGTGATCTCTGTGAAGGCACATGGTAATGAAGGAGTTACCCCTGCAGATTTCATTAGTGGTCTGCTTGAGGCCTTTGAGCAACAAGGTGGAGCAAGTCGCGGCGCAGAGCACGATAGAAACTCTGTACATTGGAAGCATATTGGCGTTGCAGTATCTCACATTTTCAAGAGGGTCACCGGATGTTGCACCATGTGAGTTGTTGTAACTCTGTTATTTCCTTATATCTTTTTACTACAAGGGTTTGAATTTATTGTACAGGGTTGGGCCTATGAATACAGAAATCAAGCAACGGAAGAGGACTGTTTCTCGTCGAAAGCATGTGAGACCAACAGAGAGTTTTCGACCTGAAGAGGTAAATAAATGATTTTCTGAAAAACCTACATCTGAAAATGGATTGAGTTTTGTTCTTTTGAGTTGTTATGGAAGGTGGTGGATTAAAAGTAAGGTGTGAGTGCGACTGTTATCTAGTCCGGTCACTGTTAATCAAGAGTTCTGGAATAACTTGATTGCCCACAAATCTAAAATTGGGCATTATTTGTACAAAGTGGTTGGTTTTTAAACTCAAATCCAATTTCTCATGTTTTACCAAGCAATGGCTCCTAATTCTATTATGACAATTAGCTAAAAAACCTTTTCCTATAAACCTACTCACAATGTTTTCACTATCATATATATATATATATATATATATATATATAGTTGTCGCACTTAAAAGATAAAAAGTGAAACATATAACGTTGTGATTGGGAGCACCGAATCAATGGGATTGCATTTGGAATTGGAGAATGTTTTCCTTTGATGGTTCTTTCTGGTAATTTTATGCATTACGTAGACTTCCTTGATACATTGTGCAGCTCGATCATACTGGTACAGAAGGGAGAAGTGATACTGATTCTAACATGGCAACTATGTTTGATATTTTAAAGAAGAAGAAAAGGGTCAGGCTTGAAAATGTAGTGTTGAACAGAAACTCCTTTGCAGAAACAGTGGAAAATTTGTTTGCTCTATCATTTCTAGTCAAAGATGGGCGGGCTGAAATAACAGTGGATGAGAAAGGCTGTCATCTAGTTTGTAAGACTCTTTCTGAACAATTGATGTTTTAATTTCAAATCTTCTCCCTAGTCCATCTCTATTTGAACTTATTTACTTTACTTTATTTGTTTATCAGCACCAAGGAATGCTCCTTCTGCCAGTGCAGTTGTCTCTGGGGAAGTTGTTTACAGCCACTTTATCTTCAGATTTGACTTCAAGGATTGGAAGGTATTGGAAATATATATATATATTTCTTTTTCAAAATCTGTTGACAATGATTTCAATATCACGAGCCTTTGCATATGGGTTTATCTATGATAAGATATTTGCAATGTTGAAAATAATCTCTACGCTGGAAGTTTGTTCACTTTTGTTTCTTATATGTTGCTTGGCTTGCTAGTTCTTGTTTGGTTGATAGGCTATTGTTTGGCTAGCTTGGCCTTGTTTGTGTAATCTTTGTTTAATAAATCTTATTTAGCTTTAAAGAGAGAGAGAGAGAGAGAGAAATTTGTGTATGTATTCCTTGTCTTACTGCATTTAAAGATTAAAAATTGAATAATTTTTAAATTTTGTTACTGATGGACTTCATAGTTGATGATTGCATCTGTTGCTGTGGGAGAGGAGCTGATGCCACAAAGAAATCAAGTGAAAACATCAAGTGATTCATATTCAAAACATGATGAAACTCAAGAAGCGTGTCCTGCAACTTGCATCAGAAAATTATCTAGGAATCGTGGCCTGGTTTTGCAAGGACAGATGATCACACGAGACTCTCATAAAGGTGATGATGATGATTCTGCAGCACCAAGTGTTGTTGCCATTCAAAAGGGTAAGCGGCGGAAGCTTTTAGATGAGACCGGGTACACCAGATATATACTTCATTTGTAGCAAACAGTAACTTGGAAAGCTAAATGGTATTTTTTGCTTTGTCAGTGGAGGCGTGAATAGCAAGTAAATTAGTAGGTCTTTTGGTCTCAAGTATGTAGCTTTATTTAAGGAGGTATGAATAGTAGTACATTAGGTCTTCTGGTCTCACGTATGTAGCTTTACTGGAGGTATAAAGAGTACATTAGGTCTTCTGGTCTCAAGTATATAATTTTGTACATTCCACTTTGTTCTATTAAATTTTTTGCATCTTTTTGACAATATCAACTGCGTATAGATTTCTTCATTGTCCACTCCAATCTCAATGTCCTCGGATGACATTTATTCATTCTCACATCTTGACATTAGAAATACATTTATTTCCACTAGTTTAGTAATTTTCATCACACAATATTTGCTTCAAAATTTATTATGACAATTAGTGCTGCGTTGAACACGTCAAAATCATACAAATTTAAGAAAATCATGGCTATGAGGAACAAAATTTACTGCACAATACTTTTGTCTAGTAATTCTAGGCCCTTGAGACAAAAATTAATTTAGCTTCTCTGCATTACTTTCCAGTCAATTTAAGAATTTGTACCTAATAATATATCAATATTAATAGATGTGTTAAATGTAGTAGACACTATTACGCTATTATAGATGAAAATAATGTCGGTTGCAAAGCCTCCACATATCACAAACTGTTAACAAGAATAAACAAATTGTCATCACTTCAAATTGGAACGCCGTTGCAGCTATTCTCAACAATACAGGCAATGATATGATAAAGTAGGGAAGACTAGTTATTTTTACCAATCAAAATTTTGCAATAGTAAGACACTTGACACAACTTGTATCATTACCTCTCTAGCTGTCCTTTGGAATGTCAAGATCTGAAAATACTGGGCTGTCAACCCCCACTCCCATTGCATTCAGACCATTGTCAACATACACAACAGCGCCGGTAATTGCAGAAGCCAATGGCGATGAAAGGAAGGCAGCAGCGTTCCCTACCTCCTCTGTTCCATTTATTTCTCAAGGTTAGTAGTCATAAGAAGTGGAGAGGATGGCAAGACATGAAATGACATTTGCTTGGATTTTGGAGAAATATTTTGGGTTTAACAATTTTCAATGGCTTTATCATTGAGCTGCTTTTATTTTCCACAGCAACGATTAAACAAGTTGCTCAATTGCATCAAAAAAATAATGAATAGAAACTACTTTGTTAAAGAATCCAAACAATCACCTGCAGATAGTTCTTTCTGCAAGGGTGCATTTGCCAGTGAGTAGTCAATCATCATATCAATAAAACCAATAGCTTTTGCAGCACGACTTCTTAGTGGGCCTGATAGAATATAGCTAACTATTAGCATAAAGAAGCAAAAAAAAGGATTTATAGCATCTAATCACTCAATGGTAAAGGCCCAACTACCAAAATGGATTTGCTACTGTTAGCTCAGTTGTGTGTTTCAAGTGCACCTAATCACATTTGGCATCTGTCTGGTCAACCCAAGGACCAATCACAGAACTGCACAACAAGGTGCAGAGGAGCTTATTCCATCATTTGGTTGAAAAGCATGGAAGTGATAGCACTACATGCATCATGCTTTTCGCAAAGTAATGTTTCCGCTTAGTGTTCAAGTGTGAATTAATGTGAATGTAATTGATAGCCAGGTGAACCAGAGAATGATGTGAATTAGAGCTCCATCAATGTCCAAGATTCACATTCTGGAGTGTGTGGTTCATTTAAAGTGGGAGCACCTGACAATGCTCAAATCATTTTCTAAAAGGTCTTTGCAAAATCAGATGACTATATGATCTGTCTTTTGGACTATGCAGCACATATAAGAATCATTCTAGTAGTTCTAGTTTGCAAACTAAAATTTTTCTTTTAGAATATGGGAGAAATGTCTGTAACACTGATGACTGCAATAAACGTCCTGGCACAAAAAAAATTCCCTGAACAAAAATATCCTTACTAACACTGCAAAATCATTAGTTCGAACTTAATACCTGCAGATATTGTGTTGACTCTGATTTTGTGTTTTCTTCCAGCTTCAAAAGCCAGCACCTTCATCGACAATAGAAATGCAACAATCCATCACGAACAATGGAAGTTGAAGGAACACTAAATTCAGTCAGCAAAAAAAGAATTCGAGAAGAAAAACTTACTTTTGTGTCACTCTCGAGAGCAGCCTTTGCTGAACTCATGCCTCCACCATATCTGCATGTAAAATGGTTTCATTAGTCAAATCTATTCCTAGATAAATGCTTACAGATGCAAGCATGACCCAGTTGAATAATTAAAGCAACGGTTGATATACCCTGGAATGATCCTTTCAGAAGCAATGTATGTCAGAGAAATTGAAGCACCACCTGTAATTGGAACCCAAGCTCAAATTTCTAGGCAGCAGAAATGCTGGCTGGTCATAACCTGATTTTCTTACTTAACAACATTAATGAAAAAAAATGATTTTAGAATAAAAAAATAGATTGTGTGAAAAACGTGCCTGGATTCATGATTGGAATGAAATGTTTGAGTAAAGAAACAAAGGAATAACTAGATGCAGAGACAGCCGTAAGATATCCGTATCTCGATGTCTCCAACAGAGGTTTACTAACCTGCAAAGTGTTTGACAATGAAGATACCACCACACAAACACACAACCAAAAAAATAAAAGAGTGAAAAACACAGGAAAAGAAAGGGAGAATACTTCACCTCTGGTCCATTGGCAAGTGAGTGCACAAGGATGTCAATGCTGCCAAAGTCCTGTTTCACACATTTGACAACTTCCTGCAATGCCATTATAACTAATAGATTAACAGTTTTGCAGTGCTACCTGCTAGCTTGTACCTTCCAAGTTCCAAAGTGCAATTTTTTATCTCTCTCTCTTGGCAAATAACTCCCAAGAGAACCCTCCACCTTTCGAGCCACTAGGCCACATGCAACCATGAAGCTCAAAAGCAGAATATATTGCAAAACAGTTGCAACTTAAAGGAACTCACAAGTCTTTAATAGGTTTGAGTTGGAAGTAACCTAATTTGAACATAACTGAAAATATATTGACAGAAACCATCAAAGAGAGGAATTTGAACTAGAGAAACTTTGAAATGAAAAAAATCAACAAATGCATAATTGAACTTTTACCCCACTCACATTCCAATTTCCAGGAAACGAATCCAAAATTTTCTGATCTTGTTTATTCTAGGTTTAACTACTACATTGAACATCATATATCCACAGCGATTCATAAGCCAACATAGCATCATCATGCATAGTGGTTTGCCACTCAGGTCGAAGTTACTTACAGATTATAATTTAGTAGGGTTTGATGTATGATTGTGTTTATGGATTTCTCTATTTCACAAAAATGCAACATTTGATTGAACAGTATTCAGTTTCACTCAACAGCAAAAGGATGAAAGTTTTGGACGGAAAAATAAAAATAAAAAACTGATACCTGAACAGTCCAATTTGAGGACCCTGAATAGCGTTTGTTTGTTTTTACCTGCACCAGATTACATAAATCAATATCACCGAGTGTACATTTGACTTCTTAATGTCTATTGCAGAACCATGTAGTAACATTTTCTACTTACATCTTCAGGTACATCCTCAGGACAGTCATAAACTGCATCCAAGGGATAAACTTTTGTAATCTCCATCAAAGAACCATCTGGCAACCTGAAACGTCAAGTTCCAATTAATTTAAACGGTTAGCAAACATAAACCATGAGAATAACTGGTAAACACCAAAGCCATCCTTACATGCGTGATTCATCAAATTTCCCACGTCGTAGACTGGTCTCAAAAATGTTCAGTGCCTAACCATAAAATCTTATTAGGAACTGAGCATGATCTTTTTCAGAATTTGAAAATTTTGAAATCACAGAAGCACTAAAATAGTTCGACAAATTCACATACAGGCACCCATGTACCAACAAGAATCTCTGCACCTGCAGCAGCTAGAGATTTGGCTATTGCCCATCCATATCCATTATCATCAGCTACACCAGCAATAAATGCCCTTTTACCTGCAAATAGTGCTCCTAATGTTAACAAAGTCCATATTTGTCAAGAATTCTTCTGTATCTGATTCCCTCTTCCTATGGTTAAAGATGAAAATCAAACTTTAGTAAAGGTTTTATATGAATTTGAAATGTCTTATTTATAATGAAGTTGGATAACTTTTTCCAAATTTCTTGCCCTAGATCCTCATTTGTCCTCATGATCTGTATCTTTGATCATAGGGTGGAACGATGTTGCAACAGCTGTGGCCCATGAAGAAATTATCCAGCCATTACAAGCATTTTCCCGCCATCAGCATTACTGCCACTAGAGCTGAATTTTTCGTTCCTTTTACACGCATATCATTATTTCCTTATAGGAGTTCTTTACCTGGATTTTCAATTCACGTATCATTATTTCCCATATTCTAGAGCATCTTCTCGCTTGTTAGCTAGTTGCATATAGTTGCACTTTTATGGTGTAAACTGTAAAGGACATTTTGTTCACATTGATGTTGGGTGCTACTAACTAGTAACTTATATATAAAACTAACCTTCAATAATTTATGACTTTTGACTAATGTGTATCAGTTGAGATGAATGGCAAAACTCCAGATAGGAGAAACAAAATCACCTATAACACCAACCAAATTGAAACTGATACAGGAATCACAGTTTTGACTTGGGCATACATAATTAAGGTTCTAGATATCAAAATCAAGCATGGCTGCAAAAGTAGCCTTTTGCCACATTAATTGTAGACTGCCATAAAGAAAGAAGTAACCAAGGAAGAATAATTATTAGGATGCTATGGAAAATAAAGAAACAAAAGGGGCTAAATTACCATAGTAACACGACTTAAGACCTTTCAGAAAGAAAGATGTTATAACATCAACAGTTATTTAAATAGAATAAAATATTTTATTTGACCTCTCAAATCAATTGGCAATCCAGAGACAGGTTTGCTGTCACTTGCTTCAGATAATGCTTTTGTAACAATTTTTTCAAGTTTTACAGGAGTGGGCACGAATCTCTGGAAAAATGGCTGCATTGATGAGATGCAAGAAGAGCTTGCGATCCTCGTCCAAGATGCCCTTTTACTTCTGGTACTGAAAATTGCAGTGCCCGACTTAGAAACTTCACGAGATGAATAAATGCAGGGATTTGTTGTCATATGCATGCCAGGAGTTGCAGTTGCAGCCATTTCCAGTACGTTAACTTTTACCAAATACGAATAATAGAATCTGCAAAGGATATTAAGAAAAAAAGGAGGGAAAATTCTTAAAGAATTTAGTTGAAAAATGAAATTAAAAAAAAAAAGAAGAAGAAGAAAATATTAGATTGAAAAAAAAATCAACAAATAAGATTCATAATAGAAAATTTTACAATGAGATTAATCCTTTTGAACATCCCATGATTCAAATATTCTACTAAACAGAATTTGACCCAAAATACAAAAAAATTCCCCTCTAGGATCTTTCAAAGTGTTAATTAGTCCCTAAATGAAGATGATATCCACACCTTTGTTGACAAAGAAACAGGCAGGGACACAAAATGGATTTACCAGGAAACATCATAGGTATACGCACATTGGGCCAAATTATAGGCAGCAATATTAGCTAGCAGAGGGACTTTTCTTAACGACCACGGAGAAGTCCGCTAATATACCCTAGTCTACAATTACAGAACTGACCATCTAATTTTGAGCATCACTCCTGTCTTACAGGACCGAAGTAACCAGAAGAGCTGTCTCCTTCATAATAACTAGTCTACAATTACAGAACTGACCACCTGATTTTGAGCATCACTCCTCTCTTACAGGACTGAAGTAACCAGAAGAGTTGTCTCCTTCATAATAGTTTTCCAGAGGCCAGCAGCTTGAGCGCCAGAAATTGCCAGTGAACTTGCTTAGGCTTCAGTAACTTAAACCTTCACCAATAGGCAATTGCAGACCAAGCAAGACAAATCCATTCTACTATATAACCCTAAGGTTACCAATCTAAAGAACAAGAACAAACAACAAGCTAATCTCGGTACAATTACAAAGTCATTACCCATTGTGGTCACAGCTAATCGAGGAGAAACAGGCAACCTTTGAACACAAACAAATTGGGCAAAATAACATCAATTAAATAATCCATTGAACATAAAAAAAATTCACTAATATGTAAAAAAGGTTTCTTCCCCTTTCTATATACAGTCTTCCAAGAATTTTTTTAAAAAGAAAAAAATGGCAAACAAAGTTCAGAGTTGCTTCCTTTTCCAATTTCGAACCCCCAGAATGGTTTTTGCTTGATATAAAGTGTTTAAAAACACATAACAGTAGATGACCTGTGACTAGAATGTCAAATTTGGCTTCAAAGCAAAGACGTGTACTAGAAAAGTTTGCATATCACACGATGATATTTGACCTGTTACATGGTATTAGATGTAGAAAAGATATCTACAAACTATGTGAATAAGAAGACCATTAACAAAAAGCAACTCTGAAGAAGCGGTTTTAGTTCACTTAAGATTAATACCAAAATTGAAAGGCCTTAGCCAAAAAAAAAAAAAAAGAGAGAGAGTTGAAAATTTTAATATTTTGTCTGCTTAGCAGCAGACTATCTAAAGAAATCATTTTCTGCATTTACCAGTGATTGTTTCACCATAAACTTTAAGTAACTTCTTGACAATCAGTATATTAAGTTCCACAAATTAACTTATGAAATGATAATTTTACATAGTCCAAAGCTCAAGTTTGTGAGATTCAGCAAATTTCCAACATTTTACCAAAATGCTAACAGAGTGAGTGGCACATTGAAAACACAGCAAATTCACAACAAATATGGAAAAGAAAAGTATCATCTTATTGAGGAATATTGAACTCAGACTGAATTGTAGCAGTGAATATAAATATATTAATGCATAAATATGTTTGGCAATAAATTTGAAATATCAACAATGCAGACACACAATTTCTCTACTAAAGAATGGCAAAAAAATCACCTGCAAGCAATCTACTCCCTCTAAAAACTTTCAAAATGCAAATAAATTTGTAAATCAGAATAGTACTCCAATGATACATAACTTCGATTCAACCTAAGATTCATGCACTAAAATTAAACCGCATTTAACCAAATGCAAAAATTATAAGCTGATCTTTTATATGCTTACAAAAATTTATCTCTACATATATATATAATTTTATATAAAACAGATGAAAATGTATATAGGGGAATCTACAGCACACCTTTCTTGTGCCTGAAAATTTGAGCGATTAAGAGCTGAAACTCCACCGAGACTCGGCTTTCCTCGGGATTATCTGCGAGGTTTTATCAAGAGAAGGGTACAGAAGTGGGAGAGAGAGAGAGATGTATATATATATATATGGGTGAGTGTGTGTGTATATATATTACACAAAATGTGTATGTGTTTCGATGAAATCGAAGTTGTCTCTTTGGTGGTTCTTAACTACTTGGAGCGTTGGAAATGCCGAAACAGAGAACAGGTGGGACTTTTGAAGATTTTGGCACCTTTTGAAAATACAGTTTTGCCCCTATAATAATGGATCCAAATAGGATGGCAACGGGGCGGGTACGGCACGGGTTTGCCTAAACCCGTCCTCGCCCCGCTACCTTCAACACTATTCTCAAATCCGCCGCGGGTTTAAAACGGGACGGAATTTCAAAACTCATCCCCGCCCCGCCCTCTTTAAAATTTCGAAAGAGGTGGGACGAGACGGGGCGAGGCGGGGCCTCTCCCCACAAAATTGTAACCACATTAAACATCAATAAAATTTGATTTTTTCAAAAAATACGAGCCTAGCGAGTAGTACTAAGTTTGATACTTATTAAATTCAAAATAGTATAACCCATGTTTAAGAAGTAAAATGACAAGATTCCACAATTAAATAGCCTATTACAGAAAATATATTTCACAACTAAATAATTTAGTAACAAGTTTGATCGAACAATTAAAGAAGTGTTAATACAACAAAAAGATAAAATGAAAACATAAGTTTTAATACAACCAAAAGTAAAATTATATATATATATATATATATAATAATAAAATATATAGGCGGGGCGGGACTGGTACGGGGCGGGTTAGTATAGAGTCCCGAACCCGCCCCGTACCTGCGGCGGGTTTTGATTTTCTTTCCCAAACCCTCCCCGACGGAAAAAAATGGCTCCCATACCCGTCCTAAACGAGACAGGACGAGGCGGAAACCCGGCGGGGCGGACAAAATTGCCATCCCTAAATCCAAATTCCAAGGTTCCAACCAAATTCGGGTCTGGGCTTGGCGGCAAATATTGTTTGGCGGACCCACTGTTCAAATATGATTAGGTCGAAAATAATTTATGTAAATTGAGTGATACACCCCCACTATATGACATCATCATGTAGTGGAGCACGCCACCCTACTCACATAAAAATAAAAATAGTAAGAACTTATTGGGATAGCCTCTCTCACTCCACACATATATATATATATATATATATATATATATATATATATAGGGTTATCCTTGTTATACAGCACATTTGAATATTTGATGGTCATGTTATGGGTTGATAAAAAAAAATGAAAAACAATATACCAAATTTGAGAAATTTTCAAGGAAAACTAAATACAAAATGATTTTTAAAATTACTTTTTGTTCTTATTTATGTGAGAACAGAAAATTGTTTTAAAAAACTGAAATAAATATTCTTTTTAGTTCTTTTGTTTTAGTGTGTAAGAAGGAAATAAACTAGACCATTGAAGGATGAAAAGTTGGAAAAATGAGATCAGACCAAATTTAATTGGAGTCCGGACTTCGGGGCTTGGGGTCCGGACTTCCCAAAAGTGGCCCAATGTTAACTCGGCTTCCAGAAGCTAGCACACTTAACCCGGTACTGGTTATTGGTTAGATACTGGAGTGCAAAAAGAACTAGTAGAACAAAAATCAGAACCGTAAAGAATCATACTTGAATCGAACTGAACAGTTTATTAAGATTTCGGTTCCAAATTTTAAGAATCATTCACTACCGTTTCAATTCCGATTCTAGTCAAGGAACCGAAACTGTTAGAAAAAATATATATAATATATAAATGAATAATAATAGTTTCTAAGTTTTACTGTTTTATATATATATATATATATATATATATATAATACTAATACCTTCTAAATTCTAGTGTTCTATTTATATATAAAGTATAAAATATATAATATATAGATAAATACTAATAGCTTCTAATATATTGTTATAACTAGAGGTGCACAAGAATGAGTGTGTGTATCTTGTCAATGTTTTTTTTTTTTAAAAAGTTGTTAAGGAACCGTTGGAAAACCGAAACCAGAATTGCAAAGAACTGAAACTGAACTGAACTCAACAATTTCGATTCCAGTTCCACCAAAAATCGTAAGGAATCAAACTGTATACACCCTTACTTAGATATGCATTATGCAGTACATATGTTGGTTTGTGTCACAATCTACATATCTATCAAACCAATGTGTGTGTGTGTGTATACTAGAGTATTACCGAAGGCACTATAAAAAAAATATTTTGTTGGACTGAATCATTTTAAAAGTGTGAGGGTAAGTAGATGTGTATATAAATTTAGGTGTTAACGTAGTGGGTTCGTTATCGATTAAGAAGCATGAATACGGATACGGGATACAGGTACGACACGATACAAGTATGACGATACGACAAATCTAAAAAAAAACACTAGAAGTACACAAAAAACCGGTGAAACCGAAATCGTAAGGAACTGTATCTGAATCGAACCGAACTGTTCACTACGGTTCCGGTTCCAAGTCAAGGAACCGGATCCGTTAGAAAATATATATATATATATATATATATATATATATATATATAAAATATAATATGTAATATATAAATAAATAATAATAGCTTCTAAGTTCTAGTGTTTTATATAAATATATAATATATAAAATATATAATATATAAATAAATACTAATACCTTCTAAATTCTAGTGTTCTATTTATATATAAAGTATAAAATATATAAAATAAAAATAAATACATTTAGCTTCTAAGTTTTATATATTTATATAATATAAGATATATAAATAAATACTAATAACTTCTAATATATTATTATAACTAGAGGTGCACAAGTATGAGTGTGTATCTTGCCAATGTTTTAAAAGAAAAAAAAAAGTTAATAAAGAACTGTTGAGGAATCAAAACCGGAATGGTAAATAACCGAAACTGAACCGAATCAAACCGAAATCAATGATTCTAGTTTCGGTTCCATAATTAAGGAATCGTTGTGAACGATTCCGGTTCTGGTTCTACCAAGAACCGTAAGGAATCGTATCGTGTGCACCCCTACAGGATATGGCAATATAAAAATAATAAATTATATTTGTATATATGCAAAAAATGAGTTATTAACATTTCTTTATAAAATATTATTATTAACAAACAAAATAAGAGTCATTGTATAATTTGGATGGATAAATTTTGTACTAAATAATGATATGTATCTCAACACTTCTGTTTTAAATGAATTGTAAATTTTTCTTACCAATTATAATATGATATTATTTTTGGAAAAACTACATTTTCATGTTCAAAACTTGTTAAAAATGTATTTTGAATTATCTGATAAATATCTGATACGTGTTAGAAATAAAAAATATATATTTTAAAATTATGAATACTTTTAGGAAGTATTGGACAAATATCCGAATAGTATCGGTATCGAATACGGACACGATACGAGTACGTTACTCTTGTAAAAGTATTTGTGTTTCCTAGGTTATCGACGATAAAGTGAGTTATTTTAAACTATAGATAAACAAATATATTTTGAACTGTAAAATTAAGTTTTTAAATATTTTTTACCGTTAGATTATGATTTTTTTTAAAAAAAATTCAAACCCAATGCTTAAATGTAATATAAATAGTACATACGAGCACATCATATATTCGTTATCTCTATCTTCTTTTGCAAAAAAATGTGTTTATACCGTTGTACATATATAAGGTTTTGATAGCCTGCAAGCCGGAACTATTGCTGGGCTAACCAGGGCAATATAGCCCAAGTCCCAAAAAACAAAAAACAAAAAACAAAATTATTACTACCATGTTTATTAGTTTTCAATCCTCTAGTCCAGTTCACAACTGTGTTTTGTATTTTCTATTACTAACTAGTATTACATAAAGAAAAAGAATGTACTCATTTTTTTTTTTTTTTTGTAATATTATAACATATCTTTGTCATAAAAATTATTATATTCATTTTCAAATTTTTTTTTACTTTTAACATCTCCCATTTGCAATCCCTCATAGCTTGCAAATTTAGTTCTTTCAGTTTCGCTTGCTCCCTCACTCTCTATATATGTGTATAAAATTAAATATATAAAGTTGTTCGGATCTGGATCTGCTTGCAATGGATACTTGGAAAAGAGTTAGGCCTGATTCCTGAAGATGCCTTGAATGCAAATGGCGGTGTCAAGAAGTCGAAGCAGGGTCGGTCGATCGGTTTCTCTGTTCCTTTAATGCATGTTTGTATGCATATACATATTATTATGTATCTGTTCTGTTCATGTAAGTACGTTACCGTAGGTTGGTTGTTGCATTGGAAAGCAAAAACTACGTTTAATTGCATAGAATATAATAAAACAAAATTTGAGAAGGAAGTAGTACTGTGTCTTTGGGAAGGTATTCTTATTGCCATTGATTGCATCATTACACATATGACAGACTGTTTTCGCTTATTCTTATATATAGCTTAAAATTACAAGTGTCATGCAAAAATTTCACTAGTTCTTTTTTTTTTTTTTGTCAATGATGCCTTTACTAGTAAAAAGTAATTATTGTGTGTGTAGTAAAGTAAGTATATACTTAAATTCCAACTGGGAAGAAGTAATTCATGTTTTGTAACAGAAATGGAGTCCTACTTAAGTGGTATGGGAAGCAAATCGAAGCCATGAAGGAATTTTTTCAGGTTCTCACACAGTGATCATTGTAAATGTTTTCTTCAATCAATATACCACCACATACTTGGTGGTTCATGTTAGTTTTGCAGCACTGTTGTTGCTCATATGGTTGAACTGGGACCAAATCGAGTTTCAATGTGTGTTGTGGCATCCCCACCCCACCCCACCACCCATCCCGGATGACTCTTCCGGACCTGCTCTTAAAACCCATCTGTGCAACGAACGATTATTAAAGGCTGCAAATTTGAACTCAAATAAGATCTGTTGGAAACAGGAGCTAAACTATTCATTGAAAAGCACAAGTGGGATCCTAACCTCAGGAACATTGTGCTCGAGGTCCATCTTCTACAGTCATTTGTTTTGTGCTTCTGTGAGTTCTGCTGCTTTAACTTGAAGCTAGAATATGATCCATGAATCAATCATGTTGCTTTGAACTTTTTCAAGTTCAAAGCCATGTGTTATCTGTTGCATCAGTAATCAAATTCTATTTCTGATATATGGACAGTAATTGTGTTTGTCCTACGTTAATACAATATAACTATGGATTGCATTATGTTTTGAATCACCATTTTATTCTGTCTGATAGAAGACAGTTGGGCTACCATCAGAATCAAATCTGACAATGCTAAAATCATCTTGTTGGAGATGCCAGGGAGAGAAGAAGCAATGCATTGTTGTTTGGCTTACCCATGGATTTGATGAATTCGGTTCACCGTTCACCGTTCACCTAACTAACTACGAGTATATATTTGGGACATGAGATAACTTTAAAAAATAGTACTAATATTATTTTCCGAATCTCATAAGATAACAATTGTGCTATGAAAGAGAGTATCAAAAGGTTCAACTAATTAGTCACCTAATCCAGTTTTAATAATAAGCCTTTTACTTAGGGCTATGTTTCCTAAAGAAGAGCCAAGCATAGAAACAGATAGATATATGTATAACTACTAAATCGTCTAATATTCAAAGCAGATATGCATCTGACTCAGTTTACCACAAATTAACATCTATGCTGTGATACACATTCAGACAATAACAACAATTCAAACAATAGGTGCAATTCATGAAAACACAAGCAAATCAAGAAAAGAATAACAAAAGCAGCATGCTTTATTACCTCAGATTTTGATAAAAGACTGATAGTAACGCAAGGAACATTTGACCCACCTCCCCCACAATGACGGGAGCCATGTAACAGAAGGAACATCTGCCAAAAAAATATTTCAAAAAGTTTTTTGGAGCCAACAAGCACACAGATCGAATCAAAAGAACCCGCCAACCTTCATTATTGCACATTGCTTGGTTGTGAACCTGTTAAGGGAGAAAAGATGCCGCATACTGATAGTGATATATGCCTAGCAATTTCCTGCCTTTTTTGGTCAAGTGCCTATCTCCTGAAAAATTCCAGCAAAGACAACAAGAACAGTCATTTTGAAGGTTGAAATTGAAAGATCCCATGCAAAAGCCTAAGATAAATCTAACATTTCCACAGGCTTCAGAAGACAATCTTGTCTAAAACACACATACGCAAATGTGTTCAACATGAAGAGAACACCTGTAACACTAGAATTAGTTACTTCTTTACGCTCTTGTTACATGTAGTTTTCCAAGAACAATTTCAACTGCATAAAGGAACCAATAGTAGAGGTTTCATAACTAAAGTTTGTCCTTGTCATGATTTGGAGTCAAGAAATTGGAGAAAATATGGCCAGCCATACAAAGGATGAATATTATAGCAGAGAATGCCAACCAAGGATCCTAAAAGTTTTTGAAAAACAATAGTAAGATTAGAACAAGAAAACCTCTGATTGCAAAACAATAATTAAAATTTTGAAGAGTTCTATTGTAATGGAAAATGTTTCATTTATCTATTCTATTGTAATGGGAAATGTTTCATATACCAATTTCCTTGTCACAAAATAGACTGGCAAATAATTATTGGAAGACCTGCAATTATATGGTAAAGATAAAATCAAGAAAATGAAATTTATGCATGTTGATAAAGCATTGAGCCACATGTACTACAACTGATATGTTCAGACGATGGAATCCGCAACTGTATCCACTCCAAAGTGAGTTCAAATTCTATCATCTGTATAATTATATATATACAAATATATATATGGACATGTATGAATGATGACAATTAGAAGTTTATCAACCATTAACCATCTGACAAGTAAAGCAGAACTGAGTAGAAGTTTTTTACATTACACCATAAACAGAGAATCACCAAGTTGAAAAAGAAATGCTCTCAAAATTTAACAATCCTAGAAAAACAAAATTCCACATGTGAATATTTACTCTTCCAGTATCTATTTGAGATGTAGGGTTAAATTTAGTAGAGCAGAACCGGTGCTGCCAGAATTCGTTTTGTTCATCTTATTGACTTGGCTCATCTAAGAAGTATCTTTCAAATTCTTTCGCCTTTTATTTCTGTTAGCCCATCCACAATAGAATTGAGACTTCAATTGCCCGTCCAACAATGAAACCTTCCACATTCCTCTCCCGTCCATCCCTCAAGCTTGACAAGCTCAAAAAATATCAACCAAACCACTTAGACATATCGACATCATCCACTTTAAAAAGGCACTATGTATATGAAGTAAAAGGACAGTGGAGATGCAAATGACCCACCAACTCCTCAGAAAATATTGCAACTCTAAGCAATCATATATCCCTCTCAAACCATATTGCCACCATTGAAGTTTTTTAGTCACGGCTTGATCCACAAAAAGGAGAAAAAACAATACTTAGCACTGAACTTTCCTGTTCTTTTAAGGATCCATCTCCCATTATTTTACCCAAGACTACTCCACATCCTGTATTTCTGAAGACACTTAAAAAAATCCACCAGTAAGGTCATCTATCAACTTTAGAGGTTCCCCCAGGAGGGCCAAAACTGCTCCACTCTTCCTCCTGTTCAAATAATGAGTTACCTTTGCATTCTTTTCACTACCTAGGCTGAAGAAGTCTGGTATTTCAAAAAAGGTATATCATTACAGAATCTCTTTCCTTACCTCAATTTTGGTCGTTTTTCCATAGGAGTCTCCTGACTTGGCAATGGCCTACATATTCCATACCTATAGGTGGAAGATACATGACAAGTTTCACAACCATTCTTTCCTCATATTTTGGAGGGGAACACCGTACTCTAACAGTAGGTGAGAAGAATGCAGGGAAAAAAGGGGAAGCAAGGAAGAGGTTCCCCTGTCTGGTAGAGAGGAGAGGAAGAGGGAAAAGAAGGGAGGAAACCTCAGCTCTCCCTTTAGGCCCACCATTGGGCATCTGTCCAGAAGGAGCAGAAAAGAGGAGGGAAGCATCTTTCCACCTCTGCTCACCATTGGGCATGTGTCCAAAAGTGGAGAAAAGAGCAGGGAAACATCTTTCCTCCTCTTATGATTATTTTGCCATTGAACACTTGAATTTTTACTCTTCAAGGTATAATAGTCAAATTACTTGATACCTTTTCCCTTTTGTCCTCATTTCCTTCCTACAATCCTACCCAACCCAACAACAGGAAGTTGCTTCTTCCGTTCCTAAGTATACCTCTTACATCCAACATTTTTTCCTTCCCTTAAATATTTCTGTCCTTCATACCAAAAGGAGCATAAATCTGATCAGTCTCCCAACCAGATCTCCAAAAGAACTTCCTTACCAACATATTACTGAGCTTTTGAATTAGCTCAATCTGAAGCACCCCATTGCATTTATCGTTACATACAGACTACCACCCTTATAGTTAAGCCTTTGCCTTTTACCAAAAGAGGGAAACGGATCACATTGGTTTGTACCTGTTCAACCTATATGCAGTTCTTGTCCTTCAATGTTTAAACTTGATATGTCTGCTATCCTGCAGCAATGCTTGTCCTTTAGGCCTTAATGCCTGAAATGCCGATTCCACCATCAATTGACCTGAGGAACAGGAAGCCAACATGAGAACACATTGTCATTTGTCAAATTTATATAGAGATATGCTTTTATGACATTTCACGTATAAATCAGGAAAGGAATGGAATGATAGCAGCTTTATGAGGCTTTGTTCTCTTCCTGTGATAGAACTCTGTGTTTCCAGCCCTACAGCTGTCTCACAAACACTATAATGTGCAAAATCAACATTTATTCTGCAAAAATCACAATTATGATACAAAAAACTCTATGAACAAAGGTGCAACTGTGTACCTAACCAAGAAAAAAAGTGCAACCGTTTAGGGTATCAAAAGCATTATAAGAAGAATCTGCAGGGTCGCTGTGTTAACAGAACTTGTAGAAAGTGGACTCTGAAATTATAACATACATGCTTTTTTTTAGTCCACATAAATTCTTTCCAAAATTGTGCTGCCAAAACTATAAAAAATTACTACTCACAAAAATATAAAAACAAACAGCAAATATTTCTCATATTAACAATGATATACTATTTTAAGATTTGTAGCCTAATTAGGTCTCAAGTTCCAAAATTGTTGAGCTAAATGATCATTCTTCACACAAACATGCAAAAAAAAGCTATTAGGCTTTTATAAACCTTTCCTCACTAAAAGAGATGAAGTAATAGACTCTGTTTGTCAAGCTTCAAAATGACTCATAGTTCCTCTTTCCTACTACATGTACAGCATCTCTCCACATGACATGTACATCCATGTGTGACCTTTTCAGAATATGATACATGATGAATCTTCATAGAACGCTAAACACGTCAATGCAGGGTCGGTGCGCACAGATTTTAACAGATGAACACAAGAGCAAGGATCCCTGCTCTTATGCTTGCCTAGGTTGGATGAGAAACATTGGAAACATGATTGACCATTAAGTGACCTTTAGATTCCATCATCATCCACTTGGGATTCTATGGTATTTGTCTCGGTGGCTGTGGCCTAAGGTTTGCCAACATGTTCTCGCAGTCTACATGTTAAGTTATATTCTTTGTTTCATGATGTTTTCTGACACGTAATTGCATTTTTGTTTTTCCTATTTGAAACAACCTTCTACTTGGGAAGTTGATAAAGTACCACTAAGTTAAAACCCTTGATCACGTAGTTGCATTTCATTGGATTGCGCTGGGGCAATGTCATCAGACTGCCTCATTATCACTGGCAATATCCCATTTAATTGCATCAATGATAAGTTGGAAGCATCGGATTGCTCCAGCCATTGGCATAAGCACCTATTGCCTTCACATGCATCTCTTTCTATATATAAGGATTGATTCCCATCATTTAGCATCTCTTCCTGTATTAAAGGCCAGGTCTAATTGATCCAAGACTTATAATACGCAATCAATATGCCTCCAACACATTCAAAAACCATTGAAGTTCTCGTATTCACTCCCAGATAGATTCATACTTTTTCTTTGAGTAACACTTGCAATAAAAAGGCAAAGGAGATTGACTTGCATGTATTAAGCATGCCACCAGCATTCATCTTGAGATCGAACCCAGGATTCCTTGATGTTTTCCACTACAAGCATTCTATCTCTCATAGGACTGTCTTAGTTTCCACACTAGCAGAATGCACTTAACACCAATACCTTACCTGTACATACTTCATCATCCACAAGGAACCACACCTACAAATTACTTCTATATCTTGCTATCCCTTCCTAGTTCAGTTCCCTAACATGATTTAGTGGTTTCCTACTTGCGAACTTCCCCCTATTTCTAGAGCCTTTGGGTTTCCACAATTCACACTTGATTTAGTAATTATGATAAAAAAATCCTTTTGCAAGAGCCACAAGAGCATCTGTCTCTCTGTCTCCCTCAACTGATATAACAAGAAAGCCCTTGCAGATGGCATAAATCTTCCCATAAGAGTTTCTCCATGATGCCTTGGCCACATTTTAAGATAAATGAGAGCATGGTAACAAATGAATACAACCATCCTCCAGTATACTACGAGAAATAAATAAACAAAGAAAGAAACATTGTCCAGTATTTAGATTAAATATACCTGTGTGATTGAATGATTATGAATATGCCACTGAAGCTGATTGCAGAGTATAAAAGTTGACCATCAAAACACCTCAACCTTCTTAGATTAACAAAAATCCGAGAGAGAGAGAGAGTGTGCGCGCGTGCGCAAAATTTATAGTCATTAGAAAAGCAGTTAGATAGAAGGAAAATCTGTCATTTGAATATACAGGAATGATTTAGAACTCTTTTGTAGAGGATTTTCTTCTTTTTGCTGAATCACAGCTGGGTTTCGAAAGGGGTAGTGCAGTTTCCCATAGCTTCATATGTTCCTTCTTGTACCGAAGCCCACAAGCATTGCAAAGGGTCTGAAATTAAAGGCAAAATATAGGAACACCATGTTAGAAGCCAATTACAAAACATTGCAAGAATAGCAAAATCATCATCATCTAAAAATTAAATTAGGCAATTGGGTGTTGTGATTTGGGAAAGCAATTGTGGGGACTTCATGCCACCTTAGCTTTCTGTTCTTCTTTTTAAATAGCTTTCATGGGGTGCTTAGTGTTTTCAAATTTTTTTGTTTTACTTCTTCCTCTTTGTTGTAGTTGGCAACACTCATGAAATTTAAGCTCCAGCTTATTTTTGAGTTTCTTTAATGTTTTTTCTCTTTTCTCTTTGAGATAGAAGTCATTTCTTTAAATCACAAACAAAAAATACATGAAATCATTCAATCAAAGACAACATGGTATGAACTTATAACATATATTCTGGAAATTCTGTTTGGAGGAAACACTACCCAATTATAGGGTGAATGTCACTTTAAATCATGAGCCAGTAAACCACTTTGTTTACATGATGTTGCACATAAGAAAGGTAAACACCACAAAGCTGAAAACCCAAAAACGAAAACATCAATGATGGAAGTAATAACTGCACCTTAAGAGGCCATTCAAAACAATGACACAATCTCCAATAAATGGACCTTAATGATCATGTTGACAAACCCAAAGAATCAATCTAAGGTACTCTTTGATAAAAACCGAAAATCAAGCACTGAGAAGTATATGCTCAAGGTTAAGTTTTAATTGTAGTTTATGAATTTTTTGGATACTCATTTGAATTTTTAAGTGTCCATTGACAAGTGAAGTCTCTCCTGCTTAAAAAATTAACCCCATCCTAAGTGGAATGTGTTCTTTTAAGTGATACACAAATCGTGTTATCAAACACACTTAATTGAATAATCACCTAATATTTGTTCAAAATTAATTACTAAAATTGAGTTGTCAAACAACCCTCTCTTCAAAAGATAAGGATTGCATTAAACAAACCTACAAGAGGCTTGCAGAAGCAGGCCCCTCCTTCAATCAGAGTTCTAATGCTGAGGCTACCGGAACAGAGAGCTCTGCTAGCTACTGCATTACTTTTTCTGGCACCCAAGCCTAACAAAGCATAAAACAGTGAAGGTATCGATGAGGCATCACTCTTAACCTTGGAGGAGGTAAGGTCCAGCAGAAGGATTTGAGCACTAAAGGTTTGCAGAAGGATATGAGCACTAAAGGTTTGCAGAAGCTTGCCTGGGCTGGTTAGCTATGGATGTAAAACACCTAAAGGCAATCCTCTCAGCTGAGTATGCACAATGGATCTGTCTCCTGGGAGAGAGAATGGCACCTTCAAAAGAGAAAAGCTTACGCTCTTCCGATAAATAACAGCAAAAATGTGCAATCTGAGCTTTCAAAGAGAGATCAAACTTCTTGAGCAGGTTACCTGAGGAAGAGTCACCTTAAAATAAAAAATTTACTGCTCAATAAGGTGTGGGAACCTGAGCTCCAAGTCATATTCTATAAGCTTGCTCAAGCGAATATGTAATTTCTCAGTCAAGGCATAAGAAGACTGTAACTAATTAATACATAAATCATTTACCAAGTGTTCTACCACACAATATGTTAGTGTAGAACTAGTTTGTAACTTTATCAAATATAATCACATATATAGTGTATGAAATGTCCTGCACCAAAATATATTGTACTAACAATTTTTATTATATACAAGAAATTTACCCTTGGGCCCTTCGGGCCATATCGCCATGTTGAGGACACTGTAGACTTGCATGCTGTGCACATCTTCCCAGTGGGGATGGTCTCCAGCCCAGGACTCCTTTCAGGAGTTTTGCTCATTATGTCATCATTGTGCAGCATCAAAAGATCAGCCGAATTTACAAGGTTGCTTGAGATGTTAAGATTGCATGTAGCCATTGAAGAATCTCTAGCTGAATCATATTCATCTCCAAGAGACAGTTCTTCTCTCCCATCAACCAGTCCAGAGCCATCTGCAGGCTGTTTAAGCATACAATAGTAAAGATTATGATCAAGTAATGATGAAATGAAAAGCCACTATTAGATATTACTAGTTTATAGTTGAGTCATACTGTCATAGTTACTGTACATAATACAGTACTGTTTAATGCACTGTACCTAAATGAAGTGTTAGCAAACTCATAAAATTGGACTAGCAAATAGGCATGAGGAACATCGTGGGTTACCAAGAATATGCCATTGATTTTAGACTGAAATCTTTCACACTGAATTGGAATCAAAGAACAGCCGGAAATTCCAATCAGAAATTTTTTTGAAGCAAAACTTATAATTTCTTGATGGAAAATTCTAACCAATACACGCCCACACATTTATAGATAATTGGAAATGTTACGACAAATGACGCAAACCAAGAACAAATCAAAAAACTGACAGAACAATAAAAATGCACCACACACAGAATATAGTGATTTACCGTTTACGTGGTTTGGCGATGTGCCTACGTTCACGGTGAAGATCCGGCGAAAGTTTTCACTATCCGAAAAATAAGAGATTACAAGTTTCAGTCCCCAACCCCTAGTTCTCGCTCTCACTCTCTTTTCTGCGATTTTCAGTGTTTTTTTCTTATCCCACTCCAAACCCTAAGCGCCCTTATATATTGGGCTACAAGAGAGTCCTAAACAGAGTCCAAAACCCGCAAGTGAAAATACGGGTCATAACCAGGTTGCAACATGACCTGGGCCGAAACAAAATTCGGGCCACAACATCACAGGAAATATAAGTAGTATTTGCAAAAATGCAAAAATTTAAATAGGTTTCTTATGACTTGTAAGTATATAATGTTAAACATGTGACTACAGTCAAAAACTAATCCCAACATGTTATGAACTAGAACAAACACCAAACAGAAGTATATACTATGTAAGCGTAAAAAACAGATCATCCAGTCAATTATCACAGCTGCCACAAAATGCCAACATTAATATCATCTTAGTACCTGAGTATTCTTATATGGCTTTATGTTGGAGATATTTTCTAATACTTGCATCATATAACCAAATCGTCTTTTGACATGTTGATACGCTTCTTCGGATTCAGAAGCCATAGTTGCTATTCTAGCGGCCTTACAGCACAACATTTTGAAAAGGTTTGCTGCAGACAGCATAGGGTCCTCTTGTACAATGCTCCTATAATTCTCTGTTATTCCAACCCTTGCATCTTTAGTCCACCTCTTCAATATGTATTGAGTTGGAACCACCTTAATATTCCTTTGGTCTAGCACTTTTATAGCATGACTACACAAAACTCCATCAAACTCAAACTTCGTACAGTTACAAACAACTGTATCATTTGATGAATTAAATTTTACCGTGTATGCTCGAGATTGCCCATACATGCTTACCTTGTACTCAAATACTGATGTGCTTGAATTACATTGGTTAACAATGAGATTCAGACACTTCTCATATTCTCGCTGAAAGACCTCAAAAACTTTTGGTGTATAAACATCCCTTGCATGCTTCAGCATAATCACATTTCCCATCAATGTTGGCAACCGCTCAAAAATGTCATAGCTCGCCTCCAATTCATTCCAATGCTGATCAGCCACTGCCCTTTCAAAATGTGCCAAAAATTGCAACATGTCGAGGTTAGGCTTCATGCAATCTTTGAAACTTCTCCTGAAACCTTCACTTAGTCGGGTGCATTCCATATTGGCATAAAAAATAGGCCTTGCACAGGCAGTAGCCCATCTCACCCTTTCCTTGTATATCTTTGTCAACCATTCATTTTGTTGAAGACTGTACATGCTCAACATTTCCTTCCATGCATGAACGAATTCCTCCTCATCTTCATAATCATAGATGCAACTACTGAAATCTTTGGCAAAAAAGCCTGGACCATTAAATGCATGGTTAAGGTATATAAGAGCATTCTGGTAAATCTGCCAAACACATATTCGATGACATGTTTCTGGTAAAACCGATTTAACTGCTTTATCAATGGTTGCATCTTGATCTGTGAGAATAATCTTTGGCTTTTGTCCAGACATTGCAGCCACAAAAGTTCGAAATAGCCATTCAAAAGATTCAAAGGTTTCATCATACAAGAGCGCAGCACCAAAAAACACAGTCTGAATATGATGATTCACACCAATAAATGGTGCAAAAGGTTGACAATTTTTGCTTGTTCTGTAAGTTGTATCAAAGCAAATCACATCACCAAAGTGGCCGTAGTCCACCATCATCTGGGTGTCAGCCCAAAAAATGTTGGTTAAGTGATTGTTGATGTCAACTTGTACTGCATAATAGAAAGATGGATCTTCTAATTGCTGCCTGCGAAGATAATCCAACAAACAATTTGCCTCTACTTCATCCATTTCTGTCATACTTCTAGAACGTAAATAACTCTTACAATCTATAGGAATATAACTACAATCCTCCTGACCTTCAACTTGTCCTCCAACATACTCTAAGTCAGATCTCTGTTGTTCCCCATAAGTATTCTCCAACTCACCATTAGCTACTCGAGCAACAGGTGAACTCCTCTGTGTCGATAAACTACTAGCCCTGTTTGAGATTTCAACCTCATGATTGTGGTTAGCTTCAAATTGTGCAATAATATATTTCCCATTGGATTGACGAGAAATGATCATTTGCGCCAAGCAACTAGTTCTAGTTTCATTTTGCTGCTTCTTCCCATTAACATCTATTTCATCTTTTTGCACAAAACCTCCTTTAGAACAAGTAAACCTCCTACATACCACATGCCCATTTGCCTTGCTATTATTAACAGCAAACCCTTTCAGTCTAGCATATCTACAATAAAAATTGTATGCTTGATCATCAGAATCAAACTCCATGCCAAGATTAGGTACCACATTTGAGTTCAGTTCCTCTTCTACAAAGTCACTGGATTGTATATTATCAAGAGGAGGAACTTCTATATCAAATTCCAAGATATGCGTATTACAAGGGCTGATCTCATCATCTTCAGCTGGAGTAGTCCTTTTACCAATACCACTACCATCCATGGACCTTCAATTTCATTAAAGAAACATTAATTAAATATCACTTGACACTAGCGAAATACATGCATATGTGTGTGTGTGTGTGTGCGCGCGCGCGCGCGCATGTATGCAGTAGTAGCATTCTATAAATTTGTGCCTAAGACAGAATCACAAACAGGTAAGGGAAAACAAAAAAAAAATGCATATGAGCAGATTATCCTTTAACAATTAATACATTAGTGTACATATGGATGTGAGTATGTGAGTATGCATATGGATCAATTTGATGAGTTCAACACTGCTAATCTTAGCGTTCCAATAATCAATTAGATTCAATACAACTTGAACGCAAATTTTAGAAAAAGCAATGAAATGGATTTCGTTATTATCAAATTTATCATACATAAAAATATACATAGAGAGAGTACACGAGAGATGAAAGCGAAGATGAGAACAGAGACAACTAGGGTTCTTGGTACCTGAAGAACTGCAACAATTGCTGATTGATGTTCACAAGTGAGTGAGAAAGAGAGAGTTTGAAATTGAGTTTTGGGGCGAAGATCTTTTCCGCTGCAACTTTTCACGAGTTCATTGGGTGCCGTACATCTGATGACGATTATACGTATTATTTATTATTCGGCCCAGATGAGAACAGAGACAACTAGGGTTCTTGGTACCTGAAGAACTGCAACAATTGCTGATTGATGTTCACAAGTGAGTGAGTGAGTGAGAGAGAGAGAGAGAGAGAGAGAGAGAGAGAGAGAGAGTTTGAAATTGAGTTTTGGGGCGAAGATCTTCTCCGCTGCAACTTTTCACGAGTTCATTCGGTGACGGAGCTTGGGGAATATCCACGTACATCTGATGACGATTATACGTATTATTTACTATTCGGCCCAAACATTTCCACTATCTAATAACCCAGTGGGTCGCTACAAATTCATGTGAGGATGGCTTGATGGGCTGGCCCAAACTTCTGATATATAAATTTTCACTAAAGAGTGTCTTTAACATTTAGGGTAAATTACGTAACCTCCCTTGGGATATTACTTTATTACCTATTAGATTAAAGTTTTGTAAAAATAACTTTGAAACCCTTCTAGTGTTTGCATCCGTTAATTGAGTTAACATTTTTTGTATTATTACTAAAATATCCACAATTATAATTTATATTACATTTAAGCATTGTGTTTGAATCTCCTTCCAAAAAAAATTACAATCTAACGGTAAAAAATGTTTAAAAAATCAATCTTGCGGTTTAAAATATCTATACCTATCTATATAAGTCTAAAATAATTCTCTCTATCATCAATTTAACGGTCACGATTCACCCACTACATTCACACCTAAATTCACATATACATTAATAAAAGAAATTGATTTTTTTAATTATAATTGAACACTATTTAAAAAAATTATTTTTCTTCTAATAAATTGATTAAAGGAAATGTATCTTTTTTTTTTAAATTCTATGTAAATGAGGTATTTTTAATAATGTGTAATAAGTAAAACGTTTAATACGTGAATTGTATGGTTCAACTCACATTTTTCCTTTTAACAAATTGAGTAAAAGAAATTTATACTTTTTTAAAATTCTATGTAAATGAGGTGTTTTTTATAATGTATATTATGTAAAATGCTTAATATGTAAATTGAATGATCCAACACACAAATACAAATATTATTCGTCAAGTTTGAAACTTGTAAAAAAAAAATTGAATTTTTTTTAATTATATGTACATATTTTTTTTTTTTTTTGGTAAGGAATTATATGTACATATTGTGTTATATATAATACTCGGTTCTACTAACTGAGGGAAAAGAAAGTCTGTGTGATATGTTGAACTAAAAAAAAAATATGTTGAGGTCGAAACACCAAATGTACATTATCCTGTTCTTTTTTTTGGATAAATACCTTGTACTGTTTATGCAAAACAAAGAGCAAACGACCTTGATACAAAGTTAATTTTGTTTGGTCTATAAAAGAAAAAAAATACACTGCTTGTTCTGAAAATTGAAATTAAAAAAAAAAACTATAAAATCTTTGAAGAGATATTGAATAATTGAATGGCATTCCATTATTTCTTGCTTTCATTTTGTTCAACCCCAAGGCATTGATCAAACTATTATTCTGTTTTTTGCATGCAATTCAAAAACTACATGCTCCCAATATGTCAGAATATATGTGAGAATTTATAATATATATATATATATATATATATATATATATATTGATTCAATGTGAAAAGACGACAACAGTTATGGATTCCTATCTTGTCTTATTTGTACGTAGCTGTATCTCCAAGCTTTATGATGTTCGGATACTGTAAAACTTAAAATTAAAATTTTAGTTGCCTTTTTAAACTCAGTACTTCAACTTATCAACTCCTTTTATTTTTTTGATTTAACTGGTATAGTGACTGTAGGGCTGGATACTATACCATCAATTTGTAGTCTCAAAATGAATTCAAATGACCTATTCATTCGGGTGAGTTTCGAGTTCCAAAATAAAATAATAGAAAGTTAGCGGAACCACTAATTACACACAAATCATGCATATAGCTCTGCCTTGGATCAACCTTCTCCACAACTATGAGGTTTTGAGTATTTCGATTATTGCAGCACTCACGAGTAATGGAAAAAAAAGGATAATTTTTTAAAAATTTTATCACCAAGTCATACTTTTTCCATAAAAACAATTAAGTATTACAAATTTTTCTATAGTTAATTAATGAAATGGATATTGCATTATGAGTTTCAATAATAATTAATTTAATTTAGATGTAATTCAAAATCTTGGGTAGAATTCCATCAACTTTAATATATAAAAAATAAATATTCTAAAAATAAATAAAATCTTAGAATTTTATATCTTGCGAAAGTTTAAACAAATTTTAATCTAATTTAAAAGGTTATAAATGAAACTTTAGTAATTTAGGACTTAAATAAATAAAAATTTAAAATTAACACGAACAACCCTAAAAATTTATTTTTTAGAACTTATTCATTTTATTTTTTATTTTTGATGAAAAAATTCTGAAAGTAAGAGTTGGTGGTAAATTTTTCTAATTTTTTTGATCAAAGTAAACGAATGTAAAGATATTTAGAAAGAGAATTCATTCTCTCACCGTGTTTTGGTTGAATAGGGCTCTAAATCTCAGATTTGACTGATTTATATCACAAATAAAAAGAGCAGGATAAATAAAGCAAATTATTATACAAAATAATAAATGATAACATTTACTCTTAGGTTGTTCTGATAACATGGATATTTTATCCTAACCATAAAAACATAACATAGAATTTATTTCTTGAAATTGAAATGGAAAATAATTTTATTTATCCTGAAAGAGAGAAGGATAATATCATTAAATTGAATGAGTAAACACAATACAAATTACAATCCCACCTGAGAAAATCACAAGTACTTTCTCCACATAGCAAGCTAGTATTTTTATTCAATTATGTTACACACGGATAATAAAACGCGTTACATGAAAACAAACAACAAACACTAAAAACACAGAACATGGTCGCAACTAAAACATTGTACATCCTAAGCCACACATAATACATTATTATATATTGACGATTGATGGACCGGCATACATCTCTTCCCTCAACGTCAACGGTTAGCACCACCAGTTCCATAGCCGGTGTTAGTGCCACCACCCACGCGGGTATTCTGATTGGCGGTGTTCCGTCCAGTCCCGGTTGGGTGACCGGTGGTCGCCGCTTGTTGCTGACCGGTGCCGTGGCCGGGCAAAGCCGACGTTTGGTGAGTCCCGGTTGGGTGACCGGTGGTGGAGTAGGTGTGCGGCACGCCGGTGGTCGCCGCTGTCCGCTCCTGGGCGTGGAGGGCACGTGCCCCCTGCTTGTTGAACTCAGCCTGGTTGATCCTCTCTTCTTTCCTCTCAGTGGCCATGTCTTTCTGAATTGGGTCACGTGTAGTCATTCTCTCCGCCTGTTCATCCACCCACGTACACAAGAACAATTAAGTTAAGTCACTATATATAATAAACAGGTAAAGTTTTAATATGACACAGACCAAAATAGTCTTAACAAATTTAATCTATAAATTTAAAGAGAATTTTTAAGCCTACAAATTTGAAAAAGGAGATTGAATTTTGATATATGGTGGTGACTATATATTCAAAAGCATGTAATAACATATATATATATATATATATATATATAAAGGAAAATATCAGAATCAAATTAACCTTCTCTTGCACGGTTGCTTTGGTCTTTTCCATGCCAGACATTGCCGACGCCGCGACATTCGCTGCCGACTCCTTCACCGACGATGCTACATTCTTTCCTGTCTGCATTTTCACTTCAACACTCTTAATTTGATCACGAAAATTTTAGATGAATGCTAGCAGTGATTTAAAACGGTTTAAATAGATATCGCGGGTTACTGATTTTGTGACACGTGTGACTGAATTAAAAACGTGGAAGCTTATGAGAATATCTTTCTCTTGCAGCCTGCACGTGGCAGCACGTGTCACGGTAACCGATAACTACTACATGAGAGAGTAGTTATGCGCGCAGTTTTCTAGATGTTTATCCGTGCACCTGTCGGTTTTAACTTTTAAAGCCTCCCTGTGCCGACACGAACAATTTCTAGGACTCGTTTGATTTGAAACAATTTTTCCAAGCAACACAAAAAACTACTACTTTATTGTATACTCTCTCTTTTTTTTGCCAGAATCAAATCCAGAAAAAAAAATATAGAATATTTGAAATATTATATTTCCTAGCACATTTGGTGGATTGATATTTTTTATTATCAAGTAAAATTGATAGTTAAGACATGAGACTTTGACAAAAAATTTGATTAGATCTTATATTTATATTACTAGTATGAATTTTAACGAATAATATTGCTTACTCAAAGGGTGAGTAGGAACTTTCTCACAATTGATATGAGACAATAATGAATTACAAGCGTTTATTTTAAAATTTTAAAAAAAAAAAAAGTTAAAATATAATTTAAATTAAAAATAAACATGACACATTCGGTGGTGAAAAAGAAGTATCTACTCATATTTTAATTTTTAATTTGAATTATTTATTAATCAAGTCTAAGTATATAATTTTTAAAAAAAATCCAAATATTGATTGTTGATATAAAACAGATCAGATTTAGTCCCAAATCCAACTTAAAGCAATCATATTACTCTCTTGTCTCTTACCAGAATATTTGAATTAGATGGATTGTCTGAGCCAACCCAACAAGCCTACGTATTTTTTTAATCTAAAGGTTGGGTAGAGTCAGTATTGATCCACTTTCGCTTTAGTTGGGCCCACATATTAATGATAATGCTATTATGAAAAACAGTATAGGCCGAGTTCAAGTTGCCGACACATCTTTTCAAGCCCAATCCAAACAATAAATAAACAAAACCATAAGACCAATTCTTGCTATTTGAAACCGCTTTCAAAATCAAAAAAATTTTTGAAAAAAAAATGTTAATATTTTGTAAAATAAAAAAAAATAGACTTTTAATTAAACTTAAAGTCCTAAAAACACTGTTTAAAAGAAGTTGAAAAAACTTACTTTGAAAGGAATTCAAAATTATTTTAAATAAGAAATTTTATTAATAATTTTGTCTTCTTTTATTTCATAAAACTTGCATATTTAGAGTAATTATTGAGAATAAATTTGTCAAATTAAAATTATGTTAATTGTGGAAGAAATTTCTAAAAATGCATCCACTAAACAACTTTTTTCTTTTAAATTCATTTTATTGAATGCATTTTCAAAAGCCTTATAAATGAAATGATTTTTAGAATCAAGAAACTCCTTCAAACATAACTAGTTTGGAAGAAATTTCAAAAATGCATCCACTAAATAACTTTTTTTTCTTTTAAATTCCTTTTATTAAATGCATTTTCAAAAGCCTATTAAATAGAATGAATTTTAAAATCAAGAGACTCCTTCAAACAGGACTAGTTTGCATACTGGGCTTTTGTTCGTATAAATATTTTAACATTATCATATACTCCAATAATTCAATAAACTAGGCTCATCTAAAATAATATAATTTTTTAATAATGATATTCTCTCCGATCGAACTTAATTCGACTTCTTTTTATGTGAGTAGGGTGATGGGTCCCACCACATGATGTCATAGTAATATTATGTGTGGAGCTCACCAACCCACTCACATAAAATTATTTTCGAACTAAGTCCGATGAGCCTCTATATTATTACTCTTAGCGTTTATATGGATGTGGTTATATAATATCTAACATTATTGTATACTCCTATAAACTATGCTTATCTAAAATACCGTAATTTATTTTGATATTTGTTAATTAACTTTTTAAAGATCACAGTAGAGTGATATCTCTTCAATTTCTTAAAGTTAGGTCAAATGAGTGTGTGAATGTTTGGCCAATAAAATTAACTTAACATTTACAAACTCACATTTTAAACATAATAAGTAGTCCAACAAGAAATCTGCATCCCCTCTTTCATATATTTTCTTCATACTCACATCCAATACCTATCCATCTCAAAAAAGTTGTCAAACATCAATCCCTATCCATCAAGAAAGAGTTGATAATTATACTTCAATTTATATTATCTAAGACAAAAGTGTAAACAATTCCCTTGAACTTTTTTAGATGTACAAATTCATTCTTAAACTATTTTTTTAAATAACTCAGTTCGTCATCTTACAAAAGTTTGATAACTTGACGATCTGAAAAAACTATGACGACATATATATATCATTTTCTATGTCCATTATGTCATTTTTTTATAATATTTTCTAAATAAAAAAATAGCTAGATAAAATTCTTAAAAAAATTCTATTGGTCTTTTACCATTTTATGTTTTTAAACTTATTATTTATGAATTTTATTTAACTTTTTTTTAAAAAAAAAATTGTTTAGAAAACACTATACTCATAGAGAAAATAGTATATATGTCATTCTAGTTGATTAAAATTTTATTTTTAAAAAAATCTTAACTAAAGTTATATTGTCCTTTTATTTATTTTTTATGTTTCTAAATTTATTATCTAGGAATTTTATCTAACTATTTGTTAATTTTTGAATTTTTAGAAAACACTATATTTATAGAGAAATTATATGATGAACATAGTAAAAGATATATATGTCATTATAGTTTTGTCAGTGGTCAAGTTGACAACTTTTATAAGTTGAGAGACGGACTTGCTTTAAAAAATAATTCAGCCAATAAATTTACACATCTGAAAAAGAGAAGCTTTTTGCACTTTTGCCATTATCTAATGATGAAATAGCAAGGTTGTTGCCTATCATTCTTTAATAATAATAATAACAAAAGCTAAGAATTTCTAATTTTTGAAAACAAATGTGTTGAAAATGTTATTTCTTTGTGTCTTTATTTGATTGTGATCAAATTTTTAGGAACTTAATATTCACACTATTTTGTGAGTTGATTCACAACTCTTTTAAGTGTAACATGGGTTGTCATTTGTCCAAGCTAATTAAGCATTACAAAGATGATCATGTGTCATTTTATCATTGTATCACATTGATGGTGAGGAATAGATTTTTACACATCGGTAAGTAGGTAAGCATTGTCCGATTTTAATGTGGAATCTAAATTATTAATTAATTAAGTCAAATATGGATTTTTGGAAGAAAAAAAATCACAAATATTCAAATTTAGTCTGAAAGTTTACTTTATAAGCTCTCTGGTGTTCATGCAATTGTTTCTCCTTGTCATGTAAATAAAAGTAAAATGACTTTGAAAAATGACATTCACCAAACAACTTCTCTCTTCTAAATTCATTATAACGAATTCTACGAAGTTGTGCGAAATTAGAGTCGGTAGAATTGAAGAAAAATTTGTTAATAAAATTTTGTTTATCGTTAATAAATTTTTTTCTAATTTCATCAATTTTAATTTCAAGACTCGAAACACACTCCAAAAACTTTCAAGATAATGACAAAACAAATGAAGCTTGAGTTGATAGATAATGAAGTTTCAAACATTTGGAATTGTTATTTGTATACAGTAAGACCGACCATGACTGCATTTGGAATTTGGACTAGATTGGTGCACAAGTCAGGTAAAAAGCGTACACCAAAAGGCTTTCGTGCACGTTGTGACACAAAATCAACGGGTGTAATTTCAATGAATAATATAATAAACGTGAAAGCAAGCTCCTTTATATATGGATGAAAATTGTGAAACATGGAAATAGCATTTTTGTGTTGAAAAAAATTGTCAGAAAAAGAATAATCAATTACGTAGCACTTTCAATTTCTGGGAAGGTGTTAAGATTTAGTTAGAAAACAGGTGCTGTTTGGCTAACATTTCTAACATACGTCATTCTCTCTCTCTCTCTCTCTCTGTGAGAATGTTAGGCAAAATATTGAAATGACGAATTTGGGTTTGGATTCGGTTAGACTACTTTTTTATTACAAGAAAAGTGTAATATTTTTTTCAAATTGTATTTTCTGAATTAAAATGGATTAAGGACAAAGTCCATACAAAATACTTGGGGTTTCAAAATATTTTAGCTGGTTAATTTTAATAAAAATCAAATATAATCAAACTTCTAATTTATTTTTAGTTATTTTATATGAGGCAAAAAAAAGAAATATAAATTAAATTAATTTTTTGTTTAGAAACTTTTTTGAAAATGACTAGTGAGTAGTGACATTTCATGTTGACCAATCATTTATTTTCCAAACTATTTATGAAAAAATTAATGTTGAGCCAAAAAATTAAATCTCCATATATATGATCTTCTATTAACTAGTGTCACAAATTAATTTGTGGTTAATAGGATACGCCAATTCCTTCCAAGTGAGCTGAGAATTAAAATTCAAATGTTTCAAACAATTATAAATTGTTTGCTTGAAAAGTAATTAATTCTCAAATCTTATCAAACAAATAACCAAAGTTTTCTCGTTTTTGAGAGTTGAAATCCCCAACTTAAATTCAACTAAACAGACAAGTCATAGCGAAAATCTTCCTGAGGTGGCTAATTAACTTGACTTTGCAACACTTTGAGCAAGTAAAAGATAATACAAGTCTTCTAGAGGGAATTGGACCAAGTAAAAGATAATACAAGTTTCAAGTGAATCAAGTTCATAATAGGTTGGATAAAACTCCCCTCCACTTTTGACTTCTGGCACAAAATTTTTTGACATAAAATCCACATGAACTATCGAATTATTGCAAAGTGATGTTATAATGACGAAAATTTTCTTTAATATCAATTTTTAAAAAATAGATTTTCTTTAAAATAATTTTCATTTTAGGTTTTCTTTTCTTTTTCAATTTTTAAAAAATAGAACTTTAAGAAAATTTTGAAAATTTAACACCTTAAAGTGATGTTATAATGACAAAAATGTCCCTTAATTTAAAATTTAAAAAATTTAGGTTTTCTTTTCTTTTTAAATTTTAAAAAATAAAATAAAATTGTTCCAAGGTATTTTCATTTTCTTATAGACACACAATTAGCTTCTTTTTTTCAAAAATATTTTTTAACAACACTATATCAAATGAGTTATTTGTATTAATTTTAATCTTATATTAAAGGATACCATTTTCTTAAATTTATATTAAGGGATATTTTTGTCAAAATAACATCACTTTGCAACAAATGAATAATTCGGGAGTTTATGTCATTTTTTTTTGTAGGGGAGTTTAGTGTCAAAAATTAAAAGTGAATAATCATGATTTTCTTTTTCTCTTTTTTTTTCTTTAGGTACCAATGAAAGATATTTATGGAATTCAATTTAACAGGTAAATCTGAAATCTTGAATGAGCATGGACAAGCTATTCATGTTATTAATGGGATCTGTCAGGGGTTGTTTCGTCATTTCACTTTATCGGGCCTAAGATATTTTCACTCACATATTGTTTAATGTTCACTGTAAAAACGTACAAATACTGATCTCCAAAAACGAACGGTCGTAATCTGCCTTGATCCCAGCATCAAGTTTATGTTGGGCGGCAGTGATCGATTCTTTTTCACTGGGAACAAGTTGCAGAGCCATCGCCCATCCGCCTCTCACACGTATCTTTTTGTGGGTCCCGCTTAATTTAGGAGGGAGAGGCCGCCAGCTTATAAATAACGGCTTTTGGTGAAAGCCTCCACTATAATCGTCCGGCGTTTAAACGGCCAAAGTAGAGAGAGAAACGCATTCAGAAATATTAGAGAGAGAGAGTACTCATCGGAGGACAAGGCGAAAGAGCTTCTCTTTAAGGTATAATAATCTCTCTCTCTTACACACACACACACATTTATATAACTACGATTTAGTTTTTGAGTTTGAATTTCCACTTGCAATTTCTGTTTGAGATCAGATTTTTTGGTGGAATGTGATTGATATTCATTAGTTGACGTTAGAGAGAGGTTTTGGTTAGATCTATATGGAATTTGATGTATTTGAGTCTGTCTATGATTCTAATTAATTAGATTTGAGCTTCTAATTTTTCAGGTTTTAATTATAATATCAGAGATTGCAGGCTCCATTTTTCTGGTTTTTAATTCTAATTTTTCTGGTTTATCACTTAATATGTTCTTGATCAGTCTTTTTCATATGGGTCCAGTTTGCAATGAAAAATTTGTAATTAGCTCTAGTTTGCAATTTAACAAAATTAGGATTATGTTAATACAAATTGTAATTAAAACCTGATAAATAAAAAAATCAAACTGCAACATTGTCTTTCGAATATATGAACAAAAGGAGTGGCCATCACTGAAATCAAAAACTAAGCTAATCTCTCTCAAAGATTCTTTCTGTCACCTTTTATTAAAATAATTTTAAGTAATTTTCGTCATACATGTCACTCGTAATACTAATTCTATGAAAAATATGGAGTGAATATTCTGTTTAATTTTCAATTATTGTTCTTCAGTTCCAATTCAATTAGTCTGTTCTTGTTAAAAGTTAGTCCTTGCAGTTTATTATATTCACAAAATGGAGTGTGTAGTTTGATGAGTGTTCTTGTTTATTCCATATAATTTATTCCAAGTATATATGCATTATTCGTTGACAATCTCTTTTCCGCAATGAAATTCTATGCTGAGGCCTCAAATTATATTGAGATGACCCTATTGCAGACTTTCTAACATGGAGATTAATATTTTTTTCCCCCTGGTTTAGAGATATGACGAAAATAATGTGGCTTTTTTTTTTTTTACGGTTGTATGTTGGTTCATTTTAGGCGGTTTCATGATGTCAATTTTGTTTTTTTGCAGACTCCATATTTTCATATGCTTTTTTTTGGTTACTGAGAAAGCATAAAGAAAAGAAAATTTGAATCTAATTCTTCGTGTTGTTTTCCTTTTTTGAATATGAAAAGCTAAGCTCAATCTGGCCAACTAGTTGTATTTAGGATTGATTGAGTGGAGAATCCTTTCCTAAGGTGCCAAATTTTCCTTTTTCCACCTTTTTCTCTCCCTCATCTACCACATGGAATAAATGTGCTTAATGCCATTCCTCTCTCTCTCTAAATTTTGATTTTTTTATTTCTGACTTTATTTAATACAAAAGCTCTTTCTTCCTTTTTTATTTTTAATTTAAGCTTGAGATCCTGTAATGTCTGTCTCTCATATTATGTGATTTAAAAATATATATATATTCGGTTTTTCTACAACAACAACTACTAAGCCTTTTCCCAATTACTTGGGGTCGGCTACATGAATTCGATGTTTTTATTCCGCTCTATTTAAGGTTATTTCCTCAGTTAATGTACATGTTATCATATCTTTCTTTACTACTTTTACCAATGTTAGCTTTTGTCTTCCTTTTCTCATAGCATTGTTCTCAATTTGGACTCTGTCACTTTTGCTGACCGGTACAGTTAAAGGCCTTCTTTGCACATTTTCAAACCATCTCAACCGATTTTTCCTCATTTTATTTCCAATTGGTGCTACACTGTTCATCTCTCAAATGTGTACATATAATATCTATTTTAACTTAATACCATTCATGTCTAGTTGCAGAAAACAACTGATCCTGTCTTTGCCTCAATTTATAGACATCTTTACTCATTTTGAAGGACCTCTGGAGACGGCTGCAATTCACGGGCACCCGGTTTACCTAATATATGTGAACTTTGCCAAATAATTTCGCAGTATCCCATGCATATTTGCATTTACTTTATAGAAAAATGCTTTTCAAAAGAAAAATATAAGTTAACTAAGTTCCGATAAAAAATATAAGCTAACTAACACACACTGGATATCCTGTTGGTCATTTTCATTTCGCCCTGTTAAATTAATCAATTTTCCAATTTGAGTAGCTTTACTCTATTTCAATTGGAAGTAGGAACATTTAAGGTCAATTTGCAAATTCATTTTTCTATGCTTACATTGGAAAATGAGCAGTTTACCTTTTGATTCTGACTCAAGTCACATCTGATCTGTGCAGGTGCACTTAATCGCACTTTTCCTTATCTATTACTTAGAAATATCATGGTTTGCTCTGTTATTTCTTAAACTATATCAATATATTGTATTTTTCTATCTTGATCATGTGTTGATCAATAGCGTCTGTGTATGCTGTTTTACTGAGTCTCGTTGGTCATTCTAAGAAGTTGGCGTTTCATGCTACTAGAATGTGGGTACTTAAGATCCTCTGTCTCGAGGTTCCCTGTTCTTCTTTCTTTAAGTTTTCATTCAGTAACACTGTTTCTGGACGTATTAATATGATGGGTCCTTCGTCAAAAAGTTTGACAAGTCTACACCTTTGTATACCCTTGAACGGTAGCTTCTCTAATAACTTTTGTTATCATAGTATTCCCGTACTGAGACAAATACGAAAAGGGAAGAGCTATTGTATTTTTAATTTGAATAGCCCTTTTACTTTGTACACCACATGTCAAAGTGCTCTATAAAAATCTATCATCCTGAATTTAGCCAACTAAAATGTTGATAACTTTCAAGGGGTTCACACCGAAAAACATGGTAAAGTTTGCTAATTTCTCAGTGTCTCAATTTAAAATGTTAGGTTTCTTAGTTGAAATATAAATTCAAGAGATTCATAGTGTTTGCACGTGGCTTGGGGGTTCAAAATTTCCAACTACAGATTCAAATTATTCCCTCTGGATCCGGTACAAAAACTTTTGGTTAATGTGGTTCAGTAGTAGCAATTACAGCTATTTACAGGGCCCAGCTTGGCCAGCCTGAGAATCAGGGAAGGTCCTGAAGCTGCAATACAAAAGAAACTGACTTGAGGGACTTCTGCTGGTTATAATGGAGGTTGAAAATTCATGAAGTTAGTTGGTCAATTAAAGAGTTAAATAATTGTCTAATTCACAGAAGTTGAGTAAAAAAAAGTAGAGTGTTTTCCAGATGCGCTTAGTTCCATATCGTTGGCATATTATCCGTAGGATATTATTTCTTGAATATTTGGTTCTTAATTTGCACTTCTTATCTTGCCTAAACAAATTATTATAGCAAATGGCCTCTTTAATATACTTTCTGTGTGACCCTTCCCGTTTTATATTTTATTTTTCTTCTAAATCTTCTCTTTGAACCTGGGTACCTATTAAAAGCTATTCTTTGTTATGGGTCTTTTTCAAATTACACATAAAACGGTTTTATACTCACTGTTCTGTACTTTCTCCCCAGGTTGTTGAACAATGGGTGCAGGTGGTCGAATGTCTGTTCCTCCTGAGAGCAAGAAGCAAGAATCTGATGTCCTCCAACGAGTACCCTGCTCAAAACCACCCTTCACACTTGGTGAGATCAAGAAAGCTATCCCATCCAATTGTTTCAAGCGATCCCTTGTCCACTCATTCTCATATGTCGTTTATGATCTCACCATAGCCTTTATCTTCTACTATATTGCCACCAATTATATCCACCTCCTTCCTTACCCTCTCTCCTTAGTAGCCTGGCCAGTTTACTGGATCTTCCAAGGCTGTGTCCTAACCGGCGTTTGGGTCATAGCCCATGAATGTGGCCACCACGCCTTTAGTGACTACCAATGGCTTGATGACACTGTTGGCCTCATCCTCCACTCTGCTCTCCTTGTCCCCTACTTCTCTTGGAAATATAGTCATCGCCGCCACCACTCAAACACAGGTTCCCTTGATCGTGATGAAGTTTTTGTCCCCAAGCTCAAGTCCAGAATCACATGGTTTGCCAAATATCTCAACAACCCACCTGGCCGAGTCTTCACACTTGTTCTTCAGCTCACTCTAGGCTGGCCCTTGTACTTGCTATTCAATGTTTCAGGCCGACAGTATGATCGTTTCGCATGCCACTATGACCCTTATGGCCCTATTTACTCTGATCGTGAGCGTATTCAAATATACCTTTCTGATGCTGGTGTTCTTGCTGTCACTTGTGGGCTTTACCGCCTTATGACAGCAAAAGGACTTGCTTGGGTTGTGTGTGTTTATGGAGGACCATTACTCATCGTGAATGGGTTTCTTGTGCTGATCACTTATTTGCAGCACACTCACCCTTCGTTGCCACACTACGATTCTTCTGAGTGGGACTGGTTGAGAGGAGCTCTCGCAACAGTTGATAGAGATTATGGAATTCTAAACAGGGTGTTCCATCATATAACCGATACTCATGTAGCACACCACTTGTTCTCGACGATGCCACATTATCATGCAATGGAGGCCACAAAGGCCATTAAGCCAATTCTCGGAGACTATTATCAGTTTGATGGGACTCCAATTTTCAAGGCAATGTGGCGAGAAGCAAAGGAGTGTATATATGTTGAAGCGGACAAAGGTGACCAAAACAATGGTGTCTTCTGGTACAGAAAGAATCTTTGATGATAATAAACATATCAAAATGCAAGTATGGAAGTCGGATTTCTTATCATTTAAAAATATCTTTCCTTCTCCCGGTAAAAAATTTAGGAATTTTTGTTGAATAAACTTTGTTGATCATCATGTACGTAACAAATAATGTTACAATTTGGTTTCACTATAATTATTTTCGGCATGAACTTTTTTATTGTAGAAGAGAACTAGAAACTCTGTTTATATTAATTGGGTATTTTTGTTAAAAAAAATTGAATGAAAATTGAAGGTGAAACAGTACAATTCACACTAGACACTATTAGTATTGACTGAAATTGAAATAGTACGATTTTCAACCTGCACCAAAGTCTATTCGGATACTTTTAAAAGCTACCACACCTATAAATAGGTCCCTCAATTCTCATTTGGAGATGAATAGATTTTTCAGACTTAGGGCCCGTTTGGTAACCGTTTATGTTTAGTGTTTATATAAACAGTGTTTATGTTACGATTTTGTTTATCCATAAACATGAGTATTGTTTGATAACGAAAAAACGTTTAGCTTATTTTAAAAATCATAAACAGAAAAACATGTTTGTTAACCCTAAACTGTTTTTTTTTTTATAAAAAAAATCAACACAATAAACTGCATAAAAAGTCAAGTTTATGCTACAACAAATCTATACAACAATAATAGAGCAAAAATATGCATAAAAAATAAATAAATAATATTGGGTTACATATATATCTACACACTGTAAATGATACTGTAAAACTAGAATGACCCATAACCCAGAAGGCCCTAACAAGTAGGGGTGCACACAATTCGGTTCTTTTCAGTTATTGGGAGAACCGAAACCAGAACCGTTCCTAACGGTTCTTTAATTTTGAAACCGGAATAAATAAGTTTGGTTCAATTCAGTTATTACAGGAGTTGTATTTAACATTATAATAGTTATAATAACTTCATTATTTAAAATTTTTTACATAACAAAATGTTATTATAAATATATATATATATATAGAAAACTCCTATAATGATATATATATATATATATATATATATATATATATATATATATTCAACGGTTTCTGTTCCAAGGCTTGGAACCGAAATTGTAGTGAATGGTTCCTAAAATTTAGAGTTGGAACCGGAACCGTAATGAACGGTTCGGTTCGGTCCAATTTGTATGGACTGAGAAGAGGGATTTTGAGGGCATATTATTTCTCTTGAACTTCTTATGCTATTACTTTCTTTTTCATTTTTTTGATTTCTATTTTTCTTTCAACACTGAAAATGAATGAATGATATGACTACAAAATTTCAATCTTGTTTCTTTGATAAGGAGATGGTTGAGACTTCTTTATTTTTTTTCATCAAATAAGGTTTTTTTTTTTAACATGGGTGTCCCTAAATAACTATTTCTTTAATTCTGTCCACACTTGATAATTCTAATATTTTTATTGTTGTATCAAACAATAGCCTTTTATAATTTTTTTTTCTTTTCATTTTCTCACTTTTAGTTTTAATTTTTAATTAAAATAATATAATCACCATTTTAGATAAAAAAGAAAAAAAAAGTTTTTTTTTAATAAACATAAACAATAAACATCATTTTGGTGTTTAGGATTTGAAAGCTTATGAACAGTGTTGTTTTAAAAGCATTTTGACAATTTATAAACAAAACAAAAATTATCAAACATGTTTATCGTAAAATTTGTTTTGATAAATAATAAACAGTAAACATAAACGGTTACCAAACGGGCCCTTAGACTTGTACTTTTCCTTCTTCTCTCCCATGCAGTGTTCTACCACTCCCTACAAATTAACCAAGACGTGAACCTTCCTAGCTACAAATTAACCAAGACGTGAACCTTCCTAGTGAGTTATTGTGTTTGTTTCAAACATTGATGGATAAATTCTAATTTTAGCATCGATCTATAAGTTTTTCAATATTTATTTTAAGTTATAAAATATAAAATTAACATGAATTACTTGATTATGTTATATTTCATATGGTTTATATAACATGTGAAACATGTACATATATGAGTTCAATAGTCTAGATTATTACATGTGTTATAATCTTACTTGATATAGAAACTTATAGAAGGTTTTTTTTATATATTATGAAATGGTAAGAGATTTTTTTATGATGTTTTAAAGGATATATAATTTATGTGATTTAACATGTTAGTACAATTATTTTATATCTTAAATAGTATCATATACACATATATTTTTCAACAATCTTAAGACAATTGATGTGTTCTACTATTATATATATGCCACTATTTAAGATAGTGATTTTATACTAAGTAGAAAATATTGACGAGTTCAATATTAGTTAAACATTTGTGAAATATTTGTACCACATAGAGTATTGTTTATTTTATGAAATTCAATATTTGTGATATAATATTGTTTAAGTTGTGTTATGCCTTAATTCAATCTTGGTGCGATATTGAATATCCATTTTATTATTTTGTAAATTCATCTATATGCAAATCATATGATTTGAAGTGAATGTCTTTATTAAAGTATGAATTTGATATTACATAGTTGGTAGTTTTATGATTTGCATTTAATATGCTTATATCTTAGTGATAAGTTTAAGTATGATACATTTTATTCAATAATTATGAAATATTGATCTAGTGTTGCATTTAAATTAGTGTTGTATTTATCAATATTTCTATAAGAGAATTATATTATTTATCAAATATGAAGGTTAAATCTTCTTTAAAAAATCATCTATTACCAAAATAAAGTTGTATTAGAAATATCCTTAGGGAGAGAACTCATTCTTCAATGAGTTCTAGTTAGTCTTTATATTAATTAATGTGTATTAAATCTGATTTAATATATGTGCACATGAGAGATGGAAAAAGTATTTAATACTTTGATAGGAATTAAACAATATACTGTGAGGCAAAATTTGAGAATGAAGTTGAGAATCAAAAATAAAATGGTGTTGCTAAAATGCAAAAATCATAAAATACAAATGATTTGTAAATAAATTTTGGATTACCCAGAAGTTGTGGAGGAAACTCAACTATCCTCAAATTTAGTTGATTGATATATAGAAAGTTCTTATATCTTTCTATACATACTTAGAAATGTGAGGGTGTCTATATAATGTGACAATATTTAAATTCTAAAATTATTACGATATTAATGAGACATAGTTAATTCAAGAAATATAAAAAGAGGTTCTATTAATGAAAAGTTGATTTGAAATAACCAATGAAGATTCATAGTTTTAGATCATGAACAAAGAGTGTGCAAACTTGAAAATTCTGTGTAGATTGAAACAAACATTAAATCAATGACATAAGGTAGGTGGTTACATGTCAATGAGTATGATGCATATTAAAGATACTCTAGATGAATATGTTTTCGAATTATGTTGTTGTGATTTAAATGACAAGTTGCACATAACTTAATATACAAGCAATTCGAGAGAATACTAAGGGCTAATTTGGTAAGCTAGAATGAAATGAAGTGGGAATAGAATGAGAATGAGAATAGAATGGAATGACCATTCTCATTCTAATGTTTGGTTACAGATAGAGAATAATGTAGAAATGAAATGGTATTACCTTTCAACATGTTATATTTCTCCATATAAAATAGAATTAGTTTTAAAAATAGACATTTGGCCAATTTAATTTAATTATCGTGTGAAAAAAAAATTTAATTATTCATTCAGTTAAAACTTTATAAATCAAGATATAATTCGTTTTTTCTTCTAATCAAGATTAATATAATCTTTTATACAAAAAAAAATTAATATTTTATTAAAAACTGAAAGTGATAAAAATTAATATTTTATTAAATATTTTAGTAGGTGTGTGTGTGTGTGTGTATATATATATATATATATATATATATATATATTAGAATGAGTTGTAAAAGAGAGATGCATTAATGAAGAGAGCGATGATGATTTTAATAATATGTGTGAATTGAATGGTCATTTCATGACTCAAGAAGTGAAATGGATTTGTTAGAATGAGCATTCCAAGGGAATGACTTGGAATAACCATTCCATTTCTAATGTAGCACAACAAACAAGAGAAAGAGAATCAAAGGTGGAATGATCATTCCATTCCACCTCTATTCTTGCGTACCAAACTAGCCCTAAGTGTATTGAGGTAGTTGAGATCCATCTTGAAATTAATGATTGCATTTCTCAAGGATTAATATTGGAATTAAGGGATATAAAAGACTTTAGATCCACGAATGAACATGTTTTTAACATTAAAAGTGTAGTCGTGGAATATAAGCTAGTTGCTTTAAATAAAGTAAGAATGATTAAGAAGTTATGAAAATTCTTAAAGGATATTTCAAATTAGCTAACATCTATGCCACTGCTCTCAAATGAGAAAATCTCTATAGAGTGTATAAATCAAAGAACAACCTGGTGTTCACATATATGAAAGGTTGAACTAGAGAGCAAGTGATGATGTCATTGAGGGGATGGGCTTAAAGCTTAAAACTAACGAGTCACCTTAATAGAAACCCTATCTAACTGACTGAAAATCCCAAGATCTAGATTCAAAGGGATGACTAAAATTTTGAGTGACTCACCAGTAGTACTGAAAGATTTTGTCTTCCACCCATTCATATGATGACACAATGCTATCTGTCGTGGGTATCAGGTTTACCAAATGTTTTTAGTGATTCTTATATCTTGAAAATTCAAGTGGGGTATAGCATGATACTCTTAATAGAGAATCATCTATATGAGTGTGAAGTGGGCTGCTTCTATGAGAATGAAAGAGTAAGTTCTCTAGAGCATTCATGAATACCAGGATTTTTTCAAGGCCGAATGAACACAATCAAAAGAACTAACTTTGTGCGGAAAGGTGTTGTGTATACTATTGTCTGGTTTTATACAAAAGGCGGAATAGTTTAAGACTTTATGTCACTAGTTAGCCAAATAAATTGGATAGTATTACACTAGGAAAGATTTAAAGCCAAAAGCTAAAAGTATATTTTTTAAATTTTATTAATTTTCATTCATGTGGGGGATTGTTAGAAAAATTGAATGAAAATTGAAAGTGAAACAGTGCGATTCACACTGAACAGACAACATTGGTGAGAATCCAATGCCCCGAAAACCTAAGGGTTCCTCTGCAAGGTTCGTCCACGGAGGGTGAGTCAGGGTCTAAGATCAGGCCGAAAGGCGTAGTCGATGGACAACAGGTGAATATTCCTGTACTACCCCTTGTTGGTCCCGAGGGACGGAGGAGGCTAGGTTAGCCGAAAGATGGTTATTGGTTCAAGGACGTAAGGTGACCCTACTTTTTCAGGGTAAGAAGAGGTAGAGAAAATGCCTCGAGCCAATATTCGAGTACCAGGCGCTACAGCGCTGAAGTAACCCATGCCATACTCCTAGGAAAAGCTCGAACGACCTTCAACAAAAGGGTACCTGTACCCGAAACCGACACAGGTGAGTAGGTAGAGAATACCTAGGGGCGCAAGACAACTCTATCTAAGGAACTCGGCAAAATAGCCCGTAACTTCGGGAGAAGGGGACCAAAAATGTCTCTTAGTATCGAATAGATTTTTGATTGAAGTTGAAATAGTAAAATTATCAACCTTTAGCACCAAATTACATGTCTCATGACTATTGGGGTACTTTTGAAAGGTTACCACTATGCCTATAAATAGCTTCCTCAAGTCTCATTTGGAGATGAATCGATTTTTTGAATTTTTCAACTTTTCCCTCATCTCTCCCAACGTAGTACTTCCGTTCAGCACTCTTAAGGACATAGAGTCTAACTTTAGCCTAAATCTCGATCTACAAGTTCTTCAATATTTATTTTAAGTTATAAAATATAAAATTAACATGAGTTATTTGATTGTGTTATATTTCATATGGTTTATATAACATGTGAGACATGTACATACATGAGTAGATTATTACATGTGTTATAATCTTACTTGATATAGAAATTTATAAAAAAAAATTTTATATATTGTGCAATGGTAAGAGATTTTCTTATGATGTTTTAGAGAATATATAATTTATGTGATTTAATATGTTAGTACAATTGTTTTATATATTAAATAGTATCATATAATCATATATTTTCCTACAATTTTTTCAAAGTTTGGTATAATTTTAAAAGAGATAAATAAAGCCATCTAAGAATGGAGACGAGAAATGATCATCTCTTTGATTTAGCAGAATAAAGCCATCTAAGAATGAAGACGCCATCTAAGAATGAAGACGAGAAAGGATCATCTCTTTGATTTAGTAGGATTTAATCCTGCGGTCAAGATTCAGCCACGTCATCATCTCACGTCATCTAAAATGAGACGATAACGTGGCTGAATTTTCACCGCAAAAATCAAAGAGTGGAATTCTCAAGGAAAGGATCCTTCTTTCTTTTAAAAAAGGATAGAGAAAGAGAACTGGCATTAATATGAAATAGCATAGAGTTTTTTTCAAGCTATTCAAATTCAATGACACTGTAAAGCCTATGCTCTCATTGTTGCTTCCCTTAATTTGTGAACGCATGAATGTTGGATTATGATCCAATCAAATCCCAATCTTCCAAATCAAATAAATTTCACATCAGCCATAGTGATTATGCTTAAAACTCCAACATAAAAAAAAGTAAAAACTTTTCAAAAGCATGTTCAAGTATAGGTCATGTTTCATCTTCAACTCTCATTAGAGGTTAGAATATTTAAATACTAAAATTGCACTCTTTATGGTAATTTAAAATTTTACAGTAATAGATAATGATTAACACCAAGTTAGGTATTGAGTTTAAATTTGACCAAAAAAAAAATTCATACCACACGCATGTTAAAAGATTTAAACACTAAAGTTACAACATCTTTAATAAATTTAGTTGTTAGAGAAGATACCTAAACAATTTGTTTCTTGCTTCTACGTTTGTATGTTGGAGATCAAATCTGCACCACATAAATATACAATAAAATTCAATTGGAAACAAGCTCACAGAATTACATGTACATATATATTTCTATTAGAACTGGTCCTGAGATTCTCAAAATTTTAAGAGGTTCTAGGTGAACTTCCAAATGTGAAGCCTTTTGTATATAATGTTTCACAAGCGATTTTTTTTTTATAAGAGTGTGATTTTTTTTTTATAAAATGAGACAATAAACATTGAAAATTTATTAATGTCAAAAAACAAAACAAAAAAACTTAGTCGATCTTGGCACTTCATAAATAGCATGATTCAATTCACAGGAGGAGAAATAGATATCAAAGAATTTACATCAACTAAGGCTGGGTTCAAACTTGGATTTCTCTGCCATTTGCAAGCTCTAATGGTGTTCCATTTTTATTTTTATTTTTGTTACCAATATGCACAATTTTAATTCAGTCCCAACCAGGCCACTAATCAAAATGATTTATATTATTTTCAGTCTCCAACTCTTACTAAAATAGTTCTAAAGAAGTAAAAGCATCTCCAAAAATTTGGTTAGTTATGCTTTCCAGTTACTAAGATAAATGGAATAATTTTTTGGAAGATAAGATAAATCCAATATTGCTGCACTAAATAACTAAAATCTGAAAATAAAAATTAATAGAAGATATATCTATATATATAATAAAAATAAACAAAAAAAATTATATCTTTAGATTCTTGACAGTAGGTTGTAATTTTAAAAAATAAAATAACTGACCCTAAATCTTTGTGAAAAAAAAGAAAAAGAGAGTTGTTATGCACAATAATCCATTAATCCAAACAAGTTAACAAAATAATTTTTAGAAAGAATTGTTATACATTTAACATTTTGAATATTAATCGGAGAATCAGAAAGTTTAGACTTTAGTTTGTCTAATATTTTCCATGCTTACAATCTAACATTCAATTCTTCACTTTTATATATTTATAAGACTATATCTTTGTTTTGATATTATTTTTCTCGGTTTTCTATTTTTTTGAAAGAAAAAAAAAGAAAGAGAAAACCACAACCCTAAGAGACGATTTGGATTGTAATATGAGTTTGGTTAGTAAATTTTTAAAAAAGAAAATGAGGCATGACAGTATTAGTCCTATTGAGTTTATTTAAATGGATCATAGTTAAAAATAATGTTTTTAAAAATGAGATCTCTAAATTTGGAAGCTCTAGTAGATTTAGATTTAATTAAATGGACCATAAATAAAAATAATGTTTTAAATGAGGCGACTACTTGTATTGGGTTTTATTCAATAATAATAATGATGAGACCCTTCAAATTTGGAGGTTGCCTGCCCAGGGCCGGCCCTGATCTCTATGTAGTTACGCATGCATAAAAACAGAGATTATCACTATTAAGAATTGCTAGTTAAATATTATTTTTTTCCCAATATCTATCCCATTCATCATGCCAAGCACAAAAAAATTGGTGCACGTTAGCAATAATATAAAGATTCCAGCGTATATAGCAGTCGTGCGGCCCAACTGCGCTGGAATTGGAGCCGCGTCAAAACGAAGCCCTGGAGAACACCCGGGTGCGCAGAGAGCACAACGTTGCCACGTGGCAGCTTGTGACGTCCGAGTTTGGAAGAATCTCGAATGCTCATGTGGGCCGGCCCAACACGAGCCTCGTATGTCCTCTGCTTTTACAAATTGTGGTGATGTAATCTGCAAGATCTGTTTCTGGTGGGCCCATTACGGCACGAATCTGTAAAGCATATGAGTTCACGTGCCGATCTGACGGTTACGATCTCTGCACGGATGATCTTTATGCGTGTACCTCTGCCCTGCACTGTGTATATATATATATACATATACATATACATATACATATATATATGTGGTGTATATATCTACATTACATTTAAGTTTGGCGAATGTTTCAAGCTATCAATAGTCTAAAATTATTTCATCTAACGATTATGGTTGTGAGTGCATGATAGTGCCGTATGCACTGACATACACTAGTCTATTCTATATAAAAGGAAAACAAATAAGACAAAACAACTCAATCCAATGGTTCATATTTGTTAAAAAAATAATCCTGCCATGTAAAATGTCTTTTGTTATTTATGTTTTAAAATTACTTCATCTAACGATCACGATTGCAAGTGCAAAATAGTGCCGTAGGCATAGATATACCCTTGTGTGTGTGTATATATATATATATATATATATATATATATATATATATTGTGTGTATATTAATATAGCTCTGGATCCTATAGTTGAATTCATGTAAAACTTCTGTCGTCCTTGAAATGAGATTGGAGTTATACCGTGGGAGCTACTCAAATAATTCATCATCTAAAACTATAAGAATCATGACACAAAATTCAATATTTTCCAATAAATGTCAAAAATGAAATGACACTTTGATATACTAATACTAATATTGACTAAAAATACAATAATGGAGACAGAGTGCAGGTTGTCCATTAAAGTAAAAAGCTTTTTTAGGCTGCCGGTGGTCTGGGTGATCAAGACTTTATTTGATTAAATAATTAGGTAATTGCTTGATTGTTTTAGAATGTAGATTATGATTGTTGGGTTCTAATAGCTCCAATTTTACTGACCGTATAGCCAATTGGAGCTTAGGTTGAACTTAATTTCAAAATGACAAATGAAAAAGAATGGAAGTGGACCGTACACTAGTACTTGGATCAATTCATATAAATATATATATATATATATATATATATAGACACAAATAATGTGTTAAGCCACTTGGTATTGCTCCAACAACTTGAACTCCTATTTTAATAAGTAAATGGAACCACATAATTAAATATAGCAATATATATATATATATATATGTAAATATTTTTTGATAGTTTAATTTGACGAAAATACCCTTCATGTCACAAGGTTAATTAATAATTGAAACATGGGTGATGAGATTTTAAGGAGACTTGCCAATTAATATGTTTCCAAGTCTATCCCTCTGACTCCTAGTGTGCTTAATTAATTCAGCTTTATTAACAAAGAATAAAGATGAGAATTAAATTTTGATAAGAGCCCTTCAATTATTATGTATTTCATAGACTTTTGAATGCGTCTAGCTAATTCATTCTTTTATGTGAAATGAATGCATGGATCTGATCTCCATGTTATATGAACAATATCAGTGGAATGAGTTTTGAGGGGAGACACTCGTCTATTAATGCAATTAATTAATGACTTCATTCTTGTTCAATAATAAAATTTTCAATTTAAATACATGTTATGGATTCAATTTGTGACAATACTATTGTTTCCATGGCACTGTCATACCCCTGATGCGATAAGAAATGGTAATCTCACGGAATGAGTGAGCCAACTAATTTAAATGAAATATTTTTTTTTACATTTTAATTGTCAAATATATTCTACTTTGATGCCACTAAATTAATCAACTAGCTAGTTAAATTGCAATACTCCAGTCCAGTCTAGTCTATTTATAGCACAACTCTAATGCAATAAAACTAAACATATATGAATTATAATTTTGTAGATATGGTATTAACAATGCTTTGTAAGTGATCCATATATACAAGGGTATGTTAATTTCAATATTTAATATTTTCTTTTTAGCAAGTACAATTTGAATTTAAAATACTCTATGAAGAAGACTAATTTTTGTCATTTTCAGTTGGATTAGGAACAACAATGTACATATTAGTATATTACTCTCTCTCTCTCTCTCTCTCTCTCTCTCTAGAAGTATAAAAATAAGCATACATATATATTAGGGTAAAATGCAAAAAAAAAATAAAACTCTTTACTTTATTCATGTTTGCAAAAAAAGACCCTAAACTTTTTTTTTTGTGCAAATAACCATTTAACTATCACGCTTTGTGAAAAAGACTCCCTCTCCATCAATGAAAAAATAAAAATTCTAAAAATACCCTTTGCCCCTAAGATTGAGTAAAATTATATATATATTTATATTTTATATACAGTTTAACACTTTTATAAATTAAAAAATAGATTAATAATATTCTCTAAACTACACAACTCTTGACAAAGAATTACATTTATATTCAAACATGTCTTCTACCAAATTTCTCTTCTACTTCATAATAAATTAATGGTTAACATTGATATAAAATTACATATTTTTTTATTTTTAAATACAAATAAATAAATCTATACTATATATATTACAATCCTAAATTGTTACATCTAATTCTTGAACTTATATATGTTTATTGCTTTATTTTTCAACAATAGATTTTTATTCTTTTTATATACATTTTTTTGTAAAATATTAATTTAATTATAAATTAAATATATCAAAAGATTCACTAAAATCACATCTAAAATATGCTTAGTGAAGTTCAAAAAATTACATTTAACTCAAAAAGTTACCTTTAAAATTCATTGTTTATAAAATTATTAGAATAAAATGAAAAAAGGAAAAACAAAATTTGACAATTTTCATCAATGAGTAGTTTTGTAACTTTTCATTTTTGATTGCATTTTTTTGTTCATTTTATAAAGTTTAGGAATTTTTTTTCAACTAATTGAGGAATTTTTTACAAAATGGGCATAGGAGTTTTTTTTTTTTCTGCATTTTACTCTAGACAAGTGTGTGTATATATATATATATATATATTTATATTTATATAATATTTAAGCTTGAATTATGTGGTTCAAAATATCTTTTTATTTAAGGTCTAAAATTATTCTATTTAACCATCACGGTTACAATTGTATAATAGCGGGTATACACTGATGTGTGTGTATATATATATATATATATATATATATATATATATATTTTGTAAGATGGGAATTAGAGGGGACCATTGAGATAGTTGTATTAGTCTATTAAGAGTCTGCTGCATTTTGTCAGACTCGTTAGAGTTCATCCATCCAATTCAATCCTTTCCCTCAATAGACTGCAGCTTGTTTTTCTTTTCAAAATTTCTCTTTTGTCCTTCCATTATACAATCTTTCTGCTGTCACTTCCTACTTTCCATATATCTCCCCTATATAATAAATTAAACATCCACTCTTCTACATGCTCTCAACAAAAACAACACCAACCTTCTTTCTTTCTTTTTCTCTCTCCCTCTCTCTCTCTCTCTCTCTCTCTGAACAAACTTCTTTTTCTCTCTCTCTCTCTCTCTCTACTTGATATATATTTTCTAAGGAGGGGATGATGCTGATGATGAAGATGAAGAAACAAACTTGTGTTCCAAAGCCAACTTCATCAGAGCTAGCACTAGGCATGCAGAAGAATTCACAAATAATATCAAAAGCGAAGCCGAGTATTCGCATAATTCACATATATGCACCAGAGATCATCAAGACAGACGTTGCAAACTTCCGAGAACTGGTGCAAAGACTCACTGGGAAGCCCACATCTACACATCAAAGGAAGAGTACTACTTCCAAGAGGAAATCAACAAATATTATTATTCCTCTTCCAACAAAGGAAGACTACTCAATATCAGCTTTGTCCAACAATAAGCCAGTGAATATCACCAAGAAAATGGAGTTTAGAGAGAGAATTAAGGAAGAAGAAGAGATATTATTGTGGGGTACTACTACTAAAGGTGATCATGAGAATTCAATTTCAGGTGGTGGTTTCTTAGGTGGGTTTGCGGATTTGGATGGGTTCATGCAAGAACTTGGTGGATTCCCATTGCTTCCTTTGGATGCTTCTCACATGGGTGCCTTTGGAGAGATTCAACTGCCCTCTGCTTGAAAATGCTTCATCTGTCTCACTAATATTTCATTAATTATTCAATCTTTTGTTATTGCCTTTAGTTTCGCTGTTTGACTCATCATCTCTCTCTAATATTTTTCTCTTTCTAACTATATATATATATATATACATATTCAGTTGTTTTAATCGATCTCTCTGCTGTAAATTTAAGGTCTTAAAAGCATGCTTTGATATAAGAGTACTTTCTTTTTTCTGTATCTTTTGCAGAGAAATTGCCCCCACTTCTGTGTCTTCCATTTGGATGGCTTTCAATTAATTGAATGCATTGTTTGATTTTATTCCAAGCTTAATTCTATCAATCATCAGCCTTAGATTTTTTAAGCAATTAATAGTCTAACAATAATTATTTAAATTTTATTTACTTGATTAAAAATAAACCAAATTAATTATATCCATATAGTTAAGAGTTTAAGCACCTTTTACTTTTACTTTTATTTTTATTTTTATTTTTATTTTTATGGAGGTATCAACTCTTTGTGTTTAAATTAAAACATTTTCAACCCTTACTATATATGCAAAAAAAGCTTAACAAAGGAGATGGTTAAAGAACGACATTTAACGTTTTTGCATAATTTGATTTTAAACAGAGTTTTCATATACAAATTTGATGGATATGTATGTCCCCTGTCAAATTTATACATTTAGATTGATTTAATTATACTAAAAGCTTGCAATTTTTTTATGTTATTTTTTATGGATTTTCTCTCAATTTCATGTAAAGTTGTAATTAGGAGTGCACACAATTCAATTTTTCACGGTTTCTGGTAGAATCGGAATCGGAACCGAAGTCGATCTCAACAATTCTTTAATTTTGGAACTGGAACCGTTGAATTCGATTCGATTCCGATTTCATACAGTTCCCATTCTTTACAATTTTGGTTCCGATTCTTTGGACATAATTTATTTTTTACTTTAAGAATTAGGGAAAAATGTTCTACCAAGTTTCACATACAGTTGCACAAGCATCAAAACTAGGATTGTTGTGCTCCAAACTCGTTAAATCATTTTTCTCTTTAAGCTTGGCCAGTGAATGGGCAAAGATTCACCTTAGCAGGCAGGTTTCATGAATTTGCAAATAACTACTTAAAAGGATTTATTTATTTTTCAATTAATAAGATGGTTACATAATTGTGGCAAAAGATGAAACACAAATACTTCTACAAAGGTAACGTATCCGTATTGTATCCGATACTCCTCGGATACGTGTTCGATACTTCTTAAACGTACCCATAATTTTAAAATATATTTTTTTATTTTTAATACTTCTCAGATACTTCGACCACGAATCCGATATCTCTCGAATACTTCAAGACACAATTTTAACAAGTTTTGAACATGAAAATGTAGTTTTTCTAACAATAATATCATATTATAATTGTTAAAAAAAGTTCAAAATTTTTTAAAAAAGAAGTGTTGAGATACATGTCATGATTTAGTTCAAAATTCATCCATGCTAATTATACAATGACTATTAACTCTTATTTTGTTTGTTAATGATAATATTTTATAAAAAAATGTTAATAACTTATTTTTTGCATATATAAAAATATAATTTATTATCTTTATATTGTCTTATTCTGCCCGTACCCGTATCCTGTTTTTTTAAAATTTGCTGTATCATCGTACTCGTATCGTGTCGAACCTTTGTCCCGTATCCGTATCCATAAACCTTGACGATTTTCTTCCTCCGGTGGCGCTAAAGCTCTTATATCTCCTTCTCTAATTTTGAAAACAGTTCTATTTATTAATCTTATTTAGTTATTTAAGTATATGTTTTATATTATATTATATATATATTTGTAGCGGTTTTGGTTTCTCAACTTAGAACCTAAACATTAATAAACGTTTACTGAAAATTGAAATTGCAATCATAGTAAACCGTTTGGTTTGATTTGGTTTGGGTACAATTTTATACGATTCTGATTATGTTGATTCTTTGTATATCTTATCGCAAAGTCATTTTGTCTCTCTTCTCCATAAAAAGGAATAGTGTTTGACAAATCAAATAGGAGGTACATGTTGTGAAAAGATTTAGAGAGAGAATTGTGTAATTGAGAAGTAGATAAGCATAAATAAATAAATAAAGAGATACATTCACTTGCCACTTTTAAAAATGGAAAACCCAAGTCTATGCAAAAGAAATACAATTAAATTTTGACTTATGCACAGCCTCAACTTAAGTCAACTTTTTGGCAAATTTTATTCACAATTTGCAATATTAATTTCTTGGGCGGCTCAAACCTCTACAATTCAATTCAATTACAGATTGGGACCACTACCAGTGTAACATTAGATAACGTGTTGTCCTACAAAACTAAGATTAATAGTACCACTCTAGTTTTATCCACTGTTGATGTCCACGTCCCAATAATTAAAATAATCTAATATATTTCAACACACACTCTCTCTCTTGCATCTTGCAAGCGAAGGTAAATTAAAATATATGATTTTTCGATAACACGTAACTATACAATGTGAATGAATATTCAATAATTTCAATGTGACAAAACAATGTGAATGAATATTCAACAATTTCAACATGATGAAACGTATACAACATAATTATATTGTACACTTTAACTAAATTTTAATAATTTTGTACCTTTTTATACAATTTTAAGAGATAGCTATATTAAGAGTTTCAACTCTTAATATGTCGTTTACTCTCAACTCTCTGTATGTCATTTTTTCTGGAACACCTAAGACGTAACCTAAATTTTAGGTGAACTTTATAAATTGTGTATCTTTACTTTCATGTTGACAATGGAACAAGGCCAAAAAATGAAACGAGACCCAACTCATCAAAACTTTGAAGCTTAACATTTGACTGTAAGTAGATATTTATCGGCAGATCACATTTGTTTATATAGCCAATGTTTATATAGCCGATGTTTCTGATGAAAGTCAAAAGGGAACCAACAAGGAGGATAAGGTTCTTTAGAGTCAGAATGAAGTCTTTCTAAACAACAAGGCAATAATTTTTATGAAATAAACAAGATATAAAAGAAATGTGTCTCTCCTTTGATGCAGAGGACAAGCTTTCAGAACTGGTGGAGTGCGTCATTGACCATCACGCCACACCAAAGTCAGTAGGTGAGGCACGTTTAGGTCAAATGGATTCACATTCAACACCAACCACAATAATTATATTTCCTTTAGCTATGTCCTGCATGTATCTTTATTTCACAAGCTAATAATGCTTGATTCCAGTCAAGCTGCATTACAAGATGGAAATTTTCTTACTGGTGACAAGTCTACATCAGATAATTAGAAACAATACACATGCCACACATAAGATTAAGCTTCGATGCTGACCATGATACTACCATTCCAAAGTTTACTAACATCAACCACTTAAACTCAGTTAATTGAGGTGAATTTCACACCAATGGACAGCGTTACCAGTTCTTTTGGCGACAAGGGTGCTCTTCCTCAATGCCAGACAGTGTGATGAAGCAAAGCAGGGAGAGGAATGAGGAGATGTAACTTCACTCATATTCTACACTGTAATTCGGACAGGGAAAGCAGTTCTCCTATGCAATAACGAACTCTTAACTCTCATACTCCGCAATGGGTTCTGCCATGGGAGATGGAGGGGCATCCAACCTTGTAAAAACTTCAGGAAATCCAGAAGTGTCTCTTATTATCTGTGCATCAAAACCAGCAGAAGATTGGATTTGTTAACTTTGAATGGATTTAGTGGATGGCTTAAAGTTTATTGTAAAGGTATAAAACTCGGGACAACCCTTTTTTTTCTTGGAAAATTTTAGCACCAAAACATTATACGGGAACCATGATGCCAGAAAAAAATAAAATTTCAGACCAGCATGGTTTTTTGAGATTATTAATATAATATAATTTAATTCTTTTTCCAAATTAGTGTCATTTGTCATTGTGAATGCTACAAAGAAGTGGAAAAGTCACAGTTGTGTAACATCATTAGAAAGATAAAAAATGACCAAGATTTCAAAATAAAGACAAAACACCATATGAACACGTTTGCCAAAAAAGTCAATTCCACATAAACAATCTTAGACTTGCATTAAGAATCATACCTAGGATGGCCACAAGATATGATTAGTGTAAAAGGGATGGCCACAATATATGATTAGTGTAAAAGGAAAAGATTGAACGAGTAAAAGTATAAAGTCACATTTTTCATGCAAGAGGGAGTATAATGACTGAATGGTTTTGATCAACGCTCAGTTGGTGGCACATGTAAACAGGCTGACATCCCCAAGGACAATGGTTTTCAGAGACTACATGTTCACAATTGTAATGACACCAGTGTTATGGATGTTCAGAAGATGCATCTTTTGACACCAGTTGAGACAAAAATAAAACATTATGTACCTCTGCAAGGCGCTTGAAACGAGTGCTCTTTTTTCGACAAGTAAAGATTTCATAAAAGAGCGCCCAAAAGGGAGACGCATCCCAAGGAACAACACAAACATCAAAGCCTTAAATTATCTACAAAAATCAACAGGGACTCCAAAGAATTACAAAATGAGCCCTCCGAACAAAAAAATAGAGAACTACGAACAGAGTATCTAAAGACTCCCCAAAGATGTTCTTTATCTTCAAAAGATCTTTTGTTCCTCTCATTCCATAAAGCCCATCATAAGCAATGAGGAGCAACCCTCCATGAATGTCTAATGTCACGTCGCACTCGAAATTCAGCCCAAGCTGTAATGCAGCTCGCCACCGACTCAGGCATGACCCACTGCACTCCAAAAATAAGACAAAGTAAATCTCATCCCTCCCTAGCTCTAGGGCAATGAAGAAGAAGGTGATCAACAGATTCCTCCGCCCGTTTACACATACAACACCAATTCGCCAATATGTGTCATCTCTTTCTTAGATTATCAATGGTCAATATCTTCTCCATGGACGCTGCCCACACAAAAAAAGCCACCTTCAAAGGAGCTCTAAAATGCCAAATACCTTTCCAAGGAAAGGAAGACCCGTGAGACTCCACGAACCTCCAGTAAAATGACCGAACCTCAAATCTCCCATGACTCATACCAATCCAAACCAGCTCATCGTACCCCATCCCAGGACAGACCTGTCCGTATAGAAAGGCTAAAAAATCTGTCATCTCCTTAACCTCCCGATCGTGCAGAAGTCTCTCAAACTGAATATCCCAAACTAATCGTTCGCCATCAAGGTGATAGCACTGAGCGACCATAACCTATCTATCCAACGCAATTCTGGCAAGTCTCAGGTATAAAATCCCTAATGATATGTCGCCACACCAATGATCATTTCAGATACTTACAAATCGACCATCCCTCACCCTAAAGCGAATGTGCTTGGAGAACTCATTCCAGGCCTTTGAAATATATCTCCATAATTCACAACATCAGCAAGCACCATCCCTCTCTATCCTCTCCGTATTTGAGGCATATAACCCGCCTCCAAAACCTGTCTCTCTCCGTCCCAAACCGCTACAACCACTTCCCCTAAAGAGCTTTATAGAAAAGATTCAATTTCCGCACCCCTAGCCCTCCCCTCTGAATAGAACAACAAATCTGCTCCCAACTTCCTAAATGATATTTAGGCTCTTTCCCCATGCCACCCCATAGAAATTTTCCCTGTAACCTATCCAATCTCCTCAGCACAGAAGTCGGCAAAGGGAATAAGGGCATGAAATAGGTAAGAAGACTCGAAAGCGTGTTCTTTATCAAAGTCACTCTACCCCCTTTCGAAAGGTACTATTTCTTCCACCCAGCTAACCGTCTCTCAAATCGTTGCACCACAGGATCCCAAACAGAGGCTCTTCGCGCCTTCACACCCAGCGATAGGCCCAAATAAGTCAAGGGAAAAGAACCCACTCTACATCCCAATATATTAGCTAAATGATCGATCTCCTCCACCTTCCCCACAAGAGCAATCCCACTATTCCCAAAATTCACCTTTAGGCCCAAGACTGCCTAGAAACAAACCAGCATCCTTCTTTGGTATCTCAACTGCCTCCTCTCGGCATCACAAAACACTATTGTATCGTCTGCAAAGAGAAAATGAGACACCTCCATTTGGCAAACAGGATTCTTCCCCACTTTGAAACCTCTGTAGTAGCCCAAATCACAAGCTCTCTTCATCAGTTTGCTGAAAGCCTCCGTCACAATGATGTATAGGGAAGGGGATAACGGATCCCCCTGCCTCAACCATCTCGAGCTCCCAAAGAAACCGGAAGGAACGCCATTGACCAATACTGAGAATCTCACCGTGGAGATACAAAATTTAATCCAACCCCTCCATCTATCTCCCAACCCCATCCTCTCAAGAAGATAGATCAAAAAATCCCAGCTCACATGGTCTTACGTTTTCTCCACATCAAGCTTACAAACCACCCCCGGCTCACAAGTGCAAGATCGGGCAACCACACACTCACTAGCCACCAAAACTGAGTCCAAAATCTGACAACCTCCAACAAAGGCACTTTGCGATTCCGAAATGATTTCATCCATCACTTCCTTCAATCTTAGCGCTAGGATTTTGGCAATATTCCCCACCAAATTAACAGGCCTAAAGTCCCGTATGTCATCAGCGCCTCCCTTCTTCGGAATCAAAGCAATGAAAGTAGCATTCATAGACTTTTCAAACTTTCCATGTGCATGGAAGGCATGGATAGTTGCCAACACATCCCTTTTCACCACCTCCCACTTATGATGAAAGAAAGCCATAGAAAAACCATCTGGACCCGGTGCTTTATCCCCCTGGCAACACTATAGAGCAAAAGTCACCTCCTCCTCCTCAAATGGCCTCTCCAATTGGTCCCTATCCTCCGCAGAAATCATGTCAAACTCCAAACCCCCTAGTAGAGGTCTCCAATCCACGGTCTCCCTATACAGCTACTGATAAAAAGAAGTCACGCCTCTCGCCACCTCTTCCTCTTTATTCAGCACAATTCCATTAATTTTGATCCTCCCAATGTGGTTACCCCTCCTATGAGCATTGGCCATCCTATGAAAAAATTTCGTATTCCTATCCTCTTTTAACCACAAAGCCTGGGATTTGTCTCCACGAAATCTCTTCCATTACAACAATCTCCTCAAATTCTGCCTTGTATTCCTCCCTTTTTGATCTTTCCTCCTCCCCCAAGCCCTCCACGCTCTCCCTCCTATCTAAGTCTGCTATCTCTCCCACAATCCTGTTCTTCCTCCATTCAAGATTACCAAACATCTCCTTATTCCACTTCTTGAGGTCCTCCTTCAATCTACGAAGTTTCCCACAAGCATAAAACTGGGATTACCCTGAATCTCATAACCGACCCACCATCGTTACACCATCTCCTTGAATCCTTCCGCCCGAAGCCACATATTCTCGAACTTCAAGGGCGTTTTTCCCCTTCTCAAACCCCCATAGTCCAGTAGCAACGGGACATGATCAGATGCTATGAGGGTTGGGAAAAGACCATTGGTATGCGGGTTTAAGATAACATAATACTATTTTGCAACTAATCTAAGATAATTAGATAACTATTCTTAAACTTTAGTAAGGTTATTAGTAATAAATCCATTTTTTCTTCTTCTGCTCCAATAGATGGAATGACTTTATTTCCACGGGGCTTCCAAACCCTAACCGCCAACCCCCTTAAAAGAAGAGGGTGGGAGCAATTACTAAAAAACAAGCAACAACCACATCAACACACCGTTTGCATAGTAACAGCAACAATTATATTTACCATCACCACCATTTTCAGTTCTACAGCAGCATAATATACATGAGAAATTGAAGAGCATTAAGTATAAGAAACTCACCAAAAATTCTTCATCCAGATAAGAAATCATAAATAGTCTCTGGAAAGTCCCACCTGTACACATAAAACAATAAAATTGAGAATATGTTCATATGAGAAGAATTTTTCTTCTTTTTCTTTATGTGCGCGCGCGCGCGCGCGCGCAGGGGGGTGGGGGGGGGGGGGGTTTGGGGGATGGGGGGAGGAAGGGAATTGGGAGCTGTTGGAAGTGACCAGGTGTGAAGAAACTACACAAAATCAGAACAAGAAGGCAGAAATACAAAAACAAGAAGTCAGGACGGAAAGAATTTGTTACCTTCTGATGGTTAAGCCAAACAATAGGGATGAAGAAAGAGTGAAAACTGAGTTTAAAGAAAGACTCACAGTGACTATTTATTTTATCTTAGATTTTTCAAAGAATGTGAAAACATTGCCCAACAAGTTACAAAAACAAGGATAAAATAGAAACTTATTTCTGGAATGTTGTACAATTATAGGATACCTATTAAGGGAGGATTCTGTTATATGGCCATAAGGAGTCACTAAAGCTCTATTAATATAGAATGCTGGGTAGTCAAGGACAAGTTCTAAATGTATAGCTGAATGAAGGGTTTGGGATGGATAAAACACACTACTAAGAAGCTAGAGGTGGTACAAGTGAGGACAACATGATAGAAAGTCGTCTAGAATGTTTGATCTTTTGCAATGAAAACCAATGAACAAACAAGTAAGGAAAAATAGTTTGATAGAAGTTTTTTTTCTGGGAAGTCTAAGGATTAACTGTGAGACTTATCCAACTACAGTCCAAAATAGTTTGCTATAAGCTGACAACACAAGGATGGGACAAAAGCCAGAAAGCATGTGCCATGAAGCAAAGCAGAATATGGTGACCCATAATCTAATAAGAAATGGCATCGGATAGAGTTAGATGCAGTCAGTAAATTCATGTACCTGACCAAAAGGTTAATTTTTCTAGAGTTTTGTTGAGTTCACTTGAGAACTTAATTAAATCAAAACCTTAGGGGAGTACATGTTTTAGATCTAACCAGAGTATTGAAAACAACCACAAGCAAGGTCATTAGTACCTATGAATCTGATGACTGAAAAGGTGGGAAAGATTCTGAATCTAGACAGATGGCAGAATTAGAAACAAGAATAGGGTGTGTGTGTACCAACTAGGAAAAAAAAAATTAGCAACAAGAATTTCAAGCAACAAAAACTTCGTAGGAATCATTCAGAGGGCTGAGGCACCACTCTTCTTCTGACCTTGTATACCACATAGGCACATACATTCACTAAAACTAACGCCTAACACCAAACAACTAAGCATCCAATGGAAAAGCAGGATGCCAGAAAACGACGGACCAGGATGTGTAAAGAAATTGGAGCATCAGTGAAATGTATGATGCAAAGGCGCAGGATACCGATGGAATGCGTCAGGATGTTCCTAAGAGAGCTGTGTCCCACATCCCTCAGATAAGGAAAGGAAACTTAAAGAGATCTATATAGAAGTTTATTATTGGATCTAAACAAAAGCAGTGGGAACACTGAGCATAGAGCCATAGACTCACCCAAGACTGGAAAGAGCAACAAATGCGTGCATGCCACTGTGGTACAGGGCTGGGTTGAGTACACGTGCATGTCTTGGTCAATTTTTGCAAATATTTTATCTGACAAGTGACTGGAAATTTGATGGGCTAGGAACATAAATGGGATAACTGTAGGAAATCGTTGCAGAAATTAATGGACTAGCTGTTTCGTCCATTAGACTGGTCAATTCACTCATATTTATGGGTTTAGCATTATAATTTAATGGGGCCTTCAAGGCCCAGGCCACCACCACTAGAATTGCATACCAGGTCCGAGAAGACACCAACCTGCAAAGCAATAAAACTTTCTCTAACCTAAACCTCTGTCAAACCTTATGCTTTTTACAATTTTCTGGTACTCAACCCATGACCTTCCGACAACCTTATGGCGATTACCAATCATTCTCTGACGTGATTTCCAGTAAAATTCCCAATGAGTTTGCCAAACTTCCTGCAACTATTTGACAAAATATTCAACAATCTCCATTTATGATATTATGTTATGGGTTGTATTTATCAAGCTCAAGCTCCCAGTTGTAAGTGCACACAATTGAGACCAGTCATTGTATCCTGGAGTGTAACTGCCTGGACCCATTTGCCCAAAGGACACATACTGATCATTCCTCAGTAGATAATCACTTATTCCATTGTTTTTATAAAGTTCTAGCATTAATCTTCCTTCATTGCTAAAATAGTTAGGCAAAAAGTTAATCTCCCAACACTGAATACAAAAAGAATTTACAAACTAACTTTGATATGAGGTTCAAGAAATTAGGTTAAAAATTTTATTAGACCGAAATAAAAAAGTGGAAGAAAAACATTATGACGCTTACTCAAGGGAACCTTCAGCCCACCGGCCATAGCATCCCTGATAGGAACAGGAAGCTGCTGCACTGTACTAACTGCCTGACCAAATGCACCTCTTAGCTGTTCAGGTATTGTTTCTTCATAGACTTTTGGTGATTCAACAACCCCTTCAATGTACTCTTCTTTCATTCTAAGTGGTCCCTCAACAGATAACTTGGTGGAAACAATAATTTTGCTTTCTATCTGTAATTCACCACAGAGCACTTCATTATTACTCAAACTTATTGCCAGAAACTTCATGATAACATCCAAATCAGATTAAGCTAACAACGGCAAGTAAAAGCGAGTTTGCACACTAATTTAATCACTTAATTACATAACCAGGAAATAAAATACTCTAAATTTGAAAATCTAAGCAAAATCTTTAGTTGAAGAGGCACTAACCAGCATGACAATTACTAAGCCTTGCAGAGACTTGAGATAAACTAGTAACTGTCAGAAATTCTAATCGGGTTGGGCTCCGGATGATCATCAAAAAAGGAAAATTATTAGTTTGCTAAGCCTATCAGTTGTATCATAGAAAATGTTTACTTTGGCTGAACTGTTCAACGGTTGCAGTTGGGATGATCCTCTAAAAGTGATGTTCCTGGATTTCTTCATCATGGCAATAAAATTAGGCTCCCATTGTGTATCATTCAATGGGGGCAGATGACAGAGTGGTGTACGATATCTGCTTCAGTGAAGTGGTGAAGAGGATTGAGAATTGGAGGTAACAGATGCTTTCTTTGTTTTGTTTTATGGTTATACTTAAGATTCCTCAAGAGGAGTAGCCTCAAAGGAAGGAAAGTTCATGCTCTTCTCACAAGGCATAGAGGGAATAGGGAACTTTTGGCTTTCATTTTAAGGCTATACAGCCTCCTAAAATGGTGTTTTATGTCTAAGGGATATAAAGAGGCAAAAAAATCATTTTTGATACGTCGCTATGTTGTGAAGGAGTTACAGTCCTATGTACTCTTTCAAGTCCAATAGAGATCAATTCATAATAAAAAAATCAGAGCTTTTGAAGCACTCTTGGGATTATGTGATGCATTTATAGCTTTAAGCTACGTGTCATGCCTGCCCTCTTCCTATATCCTTATTGTTATTTTACTTAATTTTCTGCACGTTTATGCCCCCAAACCCACAATAAAATCTGTTTTGATCCCCTTTTACCTTTAAAAATTCAATTTTACATTAGTTGGAAACTCTAAAGGTCTTTCATCAGTATAACAGATGTTGCCTGGTGGTTGCATTTGGAAAGAGAAGATCAAACTATCCTCTGAAGGGAGGCAGCTGTCAGTTCACATGTTAAGTTCTTTGTTCTTTGTTCTTTGTTCTTCTTGTCCTCAGGGAATTATTCCATCTTCACTGATTCTGTTCTAAATTTTCTCTTGGATTTCCTTTTATTTTTTTTTGTCTGTGGGGTGGGGTTGGGGTTTAGAATTTCGGAGTACGAACAGTTTTTTTTTTCCTAGGTTCTTTTTGCTCACTATTTTTACTTCACATTTGCTTGGATTGCATCCCCCAAACTTCTAGCAGATCACTTTTACTCTGTTGAAAGAGATAGAAAAGAAGTTAAACAAGACATGGCCGGAGCTGCTAATATAAGTTATGCAATGTCTTGTTCCACTAGTCATGACTTTGCATTGATCCCTTGAAAATTTCATGAGAGTAGCAACATTCATGATTTTTTTGTTCATCTTGGACAAATGCTTATCTGATGAAATTATATAATTGTTTTGTTCTGGGTTCCTAAAACAACTGCAAGACTAGTTTTGACACATTCACTTTAGTATGTTGACTCACACCATGGTTTTTACTAATAGTTTTTGTCTTGTGTTTTATGTGCTTCAATATGAATCATTATCAAACAGAACTTCGTGTGCAATATGTACAATTCAAAAAATCCTTACAAAAAATGATTGTCAAAAGAGAAAAAGAAAGAACATGATGAATATATAGAATAACTGATATACACAGCACATACTGTGGTCCAAAAGGGTTTTACGAGTACTAATACTACAATTTATTAAATCAAAAAAACTATGTATTCAAAGCCAAAACAATTCTAAATCATGGATAAACCTCATATTCCATAGTTCCAACACATACTTCAGTTCGATATAGAAAGAAATGGACTCGTGGATTAAAAAACATAGATCATAGTATCATACAAGTAATAAGATGAATGAATCTTTTGATGAGAGCTGTCATCTGGCTTAAGTAATAACATGAATAATTCTTTTGATGAGAGATGTGGTCCAAAAGGGTTTTATAAGTACTTATGTCAAATCTTCTTGATGAATTTTCATTCAAATGGTGAGAATTCATGTGCCCGACCCCGTTCATATGGGATTAAGGCAAGGATGATGATGATGAAGTATTACCGTACTACAATTTATTAACTAAAAAGCCCTATGTATTCAAAGCCAAAACAATTCTAAATCATGGATAAACCTTATATTCCATAGTTCCAACACATACTTCAGTTCCATATAGAAAAAAAATGGACTCGTGGATTAAAAAACATAGATCATACAAGTAATAAAAAGGTTTTACCCAGTGCACAAGGCTACCGCTTGAGCGGGGTCTAGGAGAGGTAGATGTCGGTTAGCCTTACCCCCATTTTTGGAGAGGCTGCTTCTAAGTCTCAAACCCGAGGGCTATCGCTTTTGGGCAAAGGCACTTGCCATCGCACCAAGGTGCGACCTCTAGATCATACAAGTAATAACATGAATAAATCTTTTGATGAGAGCTGTGGCAATCAATTCATCTGGCTTAAGCTCAGAGATATGGTTATCTGTTACCATCTCTTTAATATCATGATTCTGATCTGTTACTGCCAATGGATCTGCCTTAGATGGAGCAATAGTAATGGGGTTTACTATACTCAGTCTCAGTTGATATCAAGCATCTGAGGTTAAAAATGGGGATGTTGCCAAAATACTTAAGCTTTTGGTTTCCTTCTCAGCAAGTGCGCCTGAGTTTCAAGGATAGCCTCTCCAGCAGGCTCTGCAACTATGGTTTTCCCATTTACATGGTTTATCCAGTTGTTTTGGTATCTTGTTTCCAATTTGTTTTGTTTCATTGTATGTGTTTTTGGGTGCCTCTTTTTTACTTCTGTTGATTTGGTGGGCATGGGGTTTCCATGACCTCCTTGTAATGCCACATTTGCCTCTTTGAATCTTTGATAAATAAAATCCTTACTGCTTGCTAAATAAAACATGAATAATTCTTGCAAAACAAAAGCATCAACCTGAGAAAATAACATGAGCTTACTACTCTCTTAGATATCAACAAAGGGCAAACTGCTAAAATTTCAGAAACCTACTAAATTTCCTTCAAATGCAAAATTTGATGCCAAAGGAATGTGCTAGAGAGGGATTTATATGTCCTGAACACTTCTAGGGTCCTAAAATTGAAATGACAGTAATTTCGGTGTGGCAAACTCAATACTGTCCCATCTCGATTTTATGATTTCGTGACAGGTTTTGATGTCAACAACCATTCGTTAGGCCACAAATGACCTTCTGCAAATGTCAGTTTCTTTAGATCAATAATCATCAAATCCATGTCATGGGGTTAAAAACAGGCAATCATCCAAGTGAAAGAACACCATTAAAAAATTAACATTTAAATTTGAAATTATCCTGAGATTGCAAAAGCATGCTATGAGATGTCTGTACACAAGCATTTTATTTGCCCTTTCAGATGATGACAATTATTATTAGCCCCAGACTGTTCTAGAAAGGAGATTCAAGTACAAGGTCAAGCAAGGTCGTTCACCATTACTAAAAATATATGTGTCAAGCTATTCGTCCAGCCTTATTTGCCCACCAACCACCTTATTCTGTTCCATCATGTAATGGAGGCACAATTCCCATGGACTCGGGTAGTAAAGAAAAGTCCAGTATTATGCACTCAACAAAGCCATTCTAAAGATATCTTGTCTCAAAAGAATTTGTCAGATTGCTGGGATACAAAAATTATCACATACCATGTTTCAGGTGTAAATTCTAGATCAATTGCGTCATCAGTTTCACAGTGAAAACCAAAGATCCTTCAAGAAATGAGAAAGCATGACGACTATAATTTTTTTCCTTTTTATCAAAAATGGTGAATATAACTTGAATCCACAATTACCCAGATAAATTATCATTAAAACTCAGCACCCAGTTGCTTATATACAATCCAAGTTTTCTTTTTTTTTTTAATTGATGCACCCACCTGAGCTTATATCTACATGAAGTATAGCTTTAAAAAACAATGCAGCAAATTATTCATAAAAATAGAAAAAAACTTGAAGTGAGATATCTAGGAATACTTCTTTGCAGGCATAGAACAAAAATTTAAACCCTAAATGTGCATGTATGTGAATTCACCCAAAATATTTTACCGAGTTCAATAATTTTATGCTTGCTGTAATCTTTGCATATCCATCTTTGATCACTAAATCCATGCTTGACAGAACTGCCAGTGTTGACGGAAATCTCCTGCCATCATACAAAATTTTCACCACAAAATAGATGCTATTCAGTTCCAATCAATTCCAATAATACTCACTGTTAGCTTTCAGCATTTACAGCTTATAACAACACCTTTTTTCTTTTTCTTTTAATAATTCTCAAACAAGAATAGCAGTACTCACGGAAATAAAAATTTGGCAACAAATAATCCTGGGCTTCCAGATCCAAACCACTCAAAATTCCACCGGCCTTCCAAAAAGGGCGACCTGAATAGCTGAGTACACAAATAAACATCTAATCCAAATCTGAACAAATTGGATCATTATGTTAGAATAAGCACCTACGTTGTTGGTCGAGGTGCTGGATTGAGCCGCTCAAGACCAGTTATCCTCTCATTTACGTCAATCTGCTGCATATCCGTCGTCTTTCCAGTGACTAAAGCCTCAAATCCTCCAGCATCCTTAAACTGAAATAAACAGTCCATAAACCTATTCATAGACATTTAAGCTCAAAGGTTGGAAAAACAATATTCCATCCCATGAAATGGATAATTTCCATAAGTTAAAACACAAACTCTGCAAATAATATTATTAATTAATTAATATATAACCATACAATGTAAATTAATCACTATAAATAATTGCCTAAGGCAAGGAATTTTTGGCTCTTCTACTTGAATAATTTCAATGTCATAAAATAATAATGTCAAATTTTTTTAATTTTTGCCAAATTAATGAATAAAAAAATTAGAAAATTCATCCCAAGAGGGAAAACTCTCTCTCTTTCACACCCATAAAGTTCCTTGACTCACAATGTAGAGTGACTACCAGACGCATTCTACTTAACATTAAAAAATAAAATAAATGCACTTCAGGAAGTGGGTAAATTATAAAATCAAGCACGCAAGTATGCACAAATCTGAAAATTATACCATCACAATAAAGCAGTAAAAACACCATCAAAGACGTAAATTCAAAATATCAACAAAATACTTGTTCCGCTTCTAAATCGAAATTACTTACACGAACCAAACTTAAAATTTGTGAATTATAACAAGTTAACGAACCAATATCAATGCAAATATATTTTAAAATTTGAAAATAAAAAAATAAAAAAAATCAAAATATAGCTTTGAAAAGAAAAAAAAATTGAGCTCACAGCGAGAAGTAAGGATTCCTTGGCAGAGAGTCTCTCCATTTCCTTGGCATAAGCAGCCGAAGCTCCTTGTACTGCCTGCTGAACCATTGCTCTGCAGACTCTAGAATCGTTCAGATTCCGACCAATTTTCCGACTATTGTAAATTTTCCGACCATTTTCCGGGAAAATAGTGGCAGTAGGAGAAAACGAAGAATGATACGAACGAAGTCCAGAAAATGGTGGGATTAAGCCTTGAACTGAACAAGCCATTAACAATCAAAAGCAATAAAATATCGAAGAGATTCAAATTGATTTGAAGAAAACCTAATCTTCTGATACTTAAAGGTGTGCATGTGGAAGCTTGTCTCGTGCTTAAAGGACAATTTCGTCAACCGAGAAAAAACAACTTGAATCTTTAACGGTGTCATTGACATTTACACCGCTGTTTCTAAATCTGAACTGTGTTATACACGTGCGAGACTCATTCTGCGTGTCTATATTTAAAATTCAATGATACTGCATTACAAAAGAGGACAAATATTATTGAGTTAAATAGAATGAGCCCTTTGAGGTTTATAACACGTTTAAATGAGCCCATTTAAAATTCAATGATTACACACATATGCACACAAATAACCCCTCCATCTAAAAATCTGTCAGAAAAAATTGTATAATTTACCCAAAATGCCCATTGACTCACTGAAAATACCAAATTACCCTCTCTCTCCCCTCCTCTCTCTCCACCTCCACTGCAGATTCAATAAAAATACAAATTACATCTATATATAATCATCATAATGTATAGTGTGTATTAATAAAATAAAATAAAATTCGAACCCACCACCACAACAAAAAAAACACTTGTCATCTCTGTGTGTGTATATAAATTGGTATTACTCTCTTTTTTCTTTTTATATATATATATATATATATATATCATACACACTAAACAAACACATTTATTGGAGATTAGAGTCTGAGATGTTTGAAATTTACTGTTTGTTTTGGATTTAAAATTGAATGTTGTGAAATTTATACTAAAGTAATATGGGTCTCATGCTTGGCGGTGAGACAGGAAGCATCGAATCATTGATGCATCTAGGATGAGGATGGGCCAAGAAGACGTGAAGCAAAGTAATACATTGGAGTTAAAGAGCACAGATAAGCTGACTTGTGAAACAAATTAGGCTCTCCACCACCATGGCTTTGTTGAGATGATCCATTGGGTGTAGTGGTACTGGGGTGGCGGTGAGAGGTTGTGGCCGTGATTGGAGGGTGGTGGCCATGGTTAGAGGTGGTACTGGTAGTGACAGCGGTTGGGTTATAGGGCGGTGGTTGCGGTGGCCTTAATTTTCTACAGTAATGAACACAAACCCTAGAGTTAATGGGAATTTGACGAGCTCTCTGCCATATGTGAGGTCAAGTGTCCTTGGTGGACAATTCAGTAATTCATCGGAGCAGAGGGGAGGTTAGTGCAAAAAAATTTTAAAATTTCGTTCTGAGTGTGATTAAATCAAAACTAAAGAAAGTCATTGTATTTAATCCAATACTACGTTATTTTACCCTCATTGTTGACAGGTTTGTATAACCAAGCTTCTTTATGTATATAACTCTATAGATTACACAAGTGGTTAAGGCTATTCATGTCGTACTCTTTCAAAGTGTCCATCAATGGAAATTGTACTGTACTTTTGTTACCATTCAATTCAGTTCACATAAGAACAACAACAACCCGTGATGGCATCCAATTGGACTCTCAATGTAAACAAAATTGCAGATTTTCAAGTCTGGAAACCTCTTTTTTTGTTTCCCTTATTCTCTATTTATTTGTAGGATTCTTTAATTAAGGTAAGAAAAAAGAAAGAGCATAATTGGTTTTATAAGTAGTACTTTTATATCTGTACTAGACCACGTCAGGTGTTTTGTTTCAAAAGAAAATAATTTGCTTTACAATTTTATAATTGAAGTTATATATATAGAGAGAGAGAGAGAGAGATAGATTGAGAGAGAGAGAATTATAAGTTATATTCTTCCTACAATTAAATGATACTAAAGCATCTCCTAGACAAACGTCCAAGGACTAGCATTTTTATTTTAAATATTTGGACTTAAATAAGCAGCATAATGAATTTTTTAATTATGCATTAAAGTTGGATTAAAACTGCTTTTACTAAAAAGGGCTTACATGCAAGGTTTATACGATTGAAAATAGTACAAGTTTATTTTTCAATCCCAAAAACAGAATTTTGGAGATCCCTAAAACAAGATATTGGCACATTAGCAAGGGATGTCAAGGTTTACCCAAAAACTATTATCCAATAAAAATATTTGAAAGCCATACACGCATATGTGGATTATAATTTACAACACATAATTGCCACTTTTCTATAATATAATTTGTTTCCAAGGTCCTCCTAATGTTGTTTCAAGTTTGTGTGCTTCCATTATTTTTTATTTTTATCGATGATTGTGACGCACCAACAATTACAATTACAATTATCACAATAAATCTCTGAGATAGTTTCAAGCAAATTCAAACTCACAATCTTCACATGTGAGGTAAGAGTCCTATTAGATATTAGATTGTTATTTTTATTATATTTTTTAGCTGTGAGGGTAGAATAATCTTTTCACACATTCTTGTTTGACTATATAAACCCCTTTATGTGTATTCTCTTATTACATTTACTAATAGAAACCCTAGCCCCCTTTTCTCTCTTTGCAATTCTCACATGGTATCAAAGTAATGATCCAGATGAGTTCTTTGATTGACAATAACATGAAAGAACTGCACATTTCATCTACGTTGTTCGCGGATCCAACTCGGGGCGAAGCTTCGAATATATTTTTTTTTTGGGGCGTTTTGGTATCGATCTGGTTCCAATTTCGCTTTTATCTAGCATCGAACTGGTTGGCTTCTTTGGCATTTCTTCTCGTTTTGTTTTGATTGACATCTTCTCTTGAATTTTTGTTTTTTTTTTTAAATCTATTGGTGTTCATTTATCTGTTATTTTTCGCCATGGCTGGTGAAAAATATGATTCTCTACAATCAATTAGTGTAAGATTGAATAGCAACAATTACTCACATTAGAGTTATGTAATGAATAATTTTTTGAAAGGAAAAAAATGTGGGGTTATGTCAGCGGTGTGGTGAGCAAACTCGCAGATCCTAAAGATGAAAAATATGCAAATTTGTTAGATTGTTGGGAAACAAACAACTCAAAAATTATTACTTGGATTAATAATTCTGTTGAGCACTCTATTGGTGCGCAATTGGCAAAATATGAAACAGCAAAACAGGTGCTGGATCATTTGGCAAGATTGTACACACAATCCAACTTTACCAAACAATATCAGTTGGAAACTGATATTTGAGCAGTGCAGCAAAAGAATACGAGTATTCAGGAGTTTTACTCCACCATATCTGATATTTGAGAGCCTCCACATCCCACCACTGCAGCATTTGTACCTGAAGTTGCATCTTCTTTGAATCCCAACATTGACACTCTTACAGAACAATTTCAGTGGTTCCTTGCCACATAGCCATATGTCATGTCCACTCCATCTTCAATAGGTTTGTCCTCTCCTAACCCTTCAGGTATGACTACACCTTTGTGGGTTTTAAACTCTGGCACCTCTTATCACATGTCACTTGATTCATCATCCTTTATATCTATATGTCACTCTACTTCACCTGCGTCTGTCATGACTGCTGATGACACCCACATGCTCTTAGCAGGAGTTGGTTCTATTTGTACACATCATTTATCACTTTCTAATGTCTATTGCATTCCCAACCTTGCAATGAATCTCATTTCAGTGGGTCAATTATGTGATTATGGTTATTCTGTTCATTTTTCTTTCACTTTTTGTCATATACAGGATCCTCAATCCCAAAAGCTGATTGGGACAGGCTGTAGGCAAGGGAGCTTATATGTTTTGGACGAACTGCAAGTTCCAAATGTATCTACTTCGGGTGTTGATTTATTTTCATTTTGTTTAGATTTCCCTTCTTCTAGTTTTTACTTGTGGCATTCTAGACTTGGGCATGTTTCGGCCCCTTATTTAAAATATTTGATTTTTAGAGGATCTTTGGGTACATTGCAATCTCATGATATTTCTGATTGTAGTGGTTATAAACATGCTAAATTCTCTACCTTGCTTTTTAATCAAAGTGTTTCTTATTTCGTTTGATTTAATACATTCTGATGTGTAGGGCCCTGCCCCTGTCACAACAAAATGGGGGTCGAGATATTTTTTTTTTTCATTGATGATTACACTCGATATTGTTGGGTTTATCTAATGAAACGTCATTCTGAATTCATAAACATTTATATTATTTTTTAGTCACTTATTAGAACTCAATATTCCGCAGTTATCAAGTGTTTTTGTTGTAATTTGGGTGGGGAGTATACTTCGATAGCCTTTTCAAAGTTGCTTCACTCTGATGGTACTATGCACCAATCCTCTTATACTGACACTCCTCAATAGAACAGGGTTGCCGAAAGGAAGCATCGACACATTGTTGAGACAACTCGTTCTCTTCTCTTGTCCACTAGTGTCCCTAGTGAATTTTAGGGAGAAGTTGTTCTCATAGTTGTTCACTTGATCAATAAAATTCTCACATCTCACACTTCAGGTCTCTCCCCCTATGAAAAGTTGTATGGTCATGCTCCCAACTACTCATTTTTACGAGTTTTTGGTTGCACATGTTTTGTTCTTCGCCCCAGTATTAAGCGTAATAAGTTATCATCACGCTCTGTCATTTATGTCTTTCTTGGTTATGGTGAATGTCAAAAAGGTTATCGTTGTTTTGATCTTGTTGCTTATAAATTATATGTGTCCTGTCATGTTTTATTTCTTGAGCATATTCATTTTTTTTTTCTATTCCTGTCAATTCTCATAACATGACCAAGTCAGCCCTTATCCGCATTGACCATTTCTCTGTTTATGCAAGTGAAATTTTCCCATCTACTGTTTCATCTTCTACAGACGATGCACCACCTCCTACCACCCATTCTCCTATTCCTGTTCAGCATTTTCCTTGTCACTTCTCTCGCAGGACTCGACAGCTACTAATGGTGTAGCTTGTGACATTTCTAATGCTCCATCCCCTCCTACGACAGCCCAAGTTCCTCATGTGATTGTGGATCCTCCTCCTTCTTGTTTTCCCAAGCGTACTCGCAAGTCTACTCAGTTATCGAATTTTGTTTATTATTGTTATTCTAGTTCATTTACTTACATCTTAGCATCTATTCACACTATTTGTGAGCATACCTCCTATATAGAGACAATTCTTTATCCCCTTTGGCAGCAAGCTATTGCTTAAGAACTTTTTGCTTTGCATCGAATAGATACTTGGGATTTGGTGTCACTCCTGCCTGGTAAGAGCATAATTGGTTCTCGTTAGGTTTATAAAATTATCAAATGGCTCTGTTGAGCAGCATAAAGTCAAGTTGGTTGCCAAGGGTTTTGCCTATCAATATGGTTTGGATTATGAGGAGGCTTTTACTCCAGTTACCAAGATGACCACGATCCCTACTCTCATTGTAGTGGCCTCTGTCCGTCAGTGGCATATTTCTCAGATGGACATTAAAAATGCTTTTTTGAATGAAGATCTTCAATAGGAAGTTTACATAGTACCTCCTCCTGGTGTCTCTCATAATCCTGGAGAGGTTTACAGGCTCAAAAAGGCCTTATATGGACTTAAACAGACCTCTCGAGCTTGGTTTGAGAAGTTCTCTATGGTGGTTACTTCCCTTGATTTTTGCTCTAGTGCTCATGTTTCGGCTCTATTTATTAAGTTTACTTCCGCTGGCCGTATTCTTCTTTCACTCTATGTAGATGACATGATTATTACAGGTGATGATGTTGATGGAATTGTAACACTAAAGACCGAATTAGCTAATTAGTTTGACATGAAGGATTTGAGCCCTCTATGGTACTTATTAAGTATTGAGGTAGCCTTTTTACCTAAGGGTTATCTTATTTCTCAGTCTAAGTACACAACAGACATCTTTCAGCGAGTTCATCTTACGGATACTCGGACTGTTGATACTCCTATTGAGCTTAATGCTCACTATGCTCCTATAGATGACATTCATTTGCCTGATCCAACATTGTATCGGACTATTGTTGGTAGCTTAATCTATCTCACTATTACTCGCCCTGACATTGCATATGTTGTTCACATTGTTAGTCAGTTCATTACAACCCCCTCTACAGTTCATTGGGTTGATGTTTTTCGTATTCTGCGTTATCTTCGGGGTACTCTCTGTCGATTGTCATACCACTCGGCATCATCTCCAACGTGGGATGATTATTTTGCCTTTTGTCTCATCTTCTATGTAGATTGCAGATTTCTTTACGAAGTCTCAAATCGTTTAGCGCTTTCATTTTTTTATTGGCAAACTCCAGATGCTTCTTACTACCGCATCGTGAGTTTGATGGGGGGATATTAGATATTAGATTATTATTTTCAATGTATTTTTTAGCTGTGAGGGTAGAATAGTCTTTTCACACTTTCTTATTTGACTATATAAACCCCTTTATGTGTATTCTCTTATTACCTTTACTAATAGAAACCCTAGCCCCATTTTTTTTTCTTCTCTCTCTTTGCAGTTTTCACAAGTCTAACCATTAGACAATTTTTTTGATTTTTTGTGCTCTTATTTAGGATAATTAATTCAAGTAGTATTTTATCCTCTCTAGAAATAGAAGATTGAGGAAGTCTTTGACAAGACAAAGGGTTGTTCAATACTTTCATATATATGTTATAGTTTAGTTAGGACAATATTTACACTTTACTTTTTTACACGGTCACTTCACTTTTTAATATACACACACACATACTAGAGTATTGCCCATGCCTAGGACACTATAAAAAAAATTGTTGGACTAAATCATTTTAAGAGTGTGAGAGTAGGTGGATGTGTATGTGTATGTGAATTTAAGTGTAAATGTAGTAAATGAATCGTAATCGTTAGATCGACGATAGAGATAGTTATTTTCGATCGTAGATAGACATAGATATTTTGAACCGTAAAATTAGTTTTTTAAACATTTTTTATCATACTGTGATTTTGTTTAGGGAGATTCAAACACAATGCTAAAAAAAAAACTTATGATCCATGTTAAAGAATGGTGTGTCATTTCATATTTAAAAAAAAAACGAATGAAATGCAATAGTACAAAATTGAAATATAGATACATTCCCAATTGTTATTGTATTTAAAAATTAACTTTTTGATTAATTTGAATTAAATTTGATCATTCGTTTCACTGTAGAATTCTCTGGTTTGCTTGTCCTCATTTCTCTTCAATTTGATGGAATAGGAATGATGGGACAGGGAGGTAATTTACATGTAAGAATGACAATAATAATAATCGTAATACATCTAAAAGACTATTAGTACTATTGTAAATCGAGTTAAGGTTGTTCAATATTTACCTAAACTCAATTGGGTTGATATTTGATTCGGATTCATTAGTGCAAATTGTACTCCCATTATAAATGGACCCTTGATTAGGGAAATGATATTGTCTTTGAACAAAGAGAAAATGGGAGAGGCAGAGAGCTGAATGATACTTCCATTGAATGTTTCATTTTGAGAGAATCATTACTCATGCGATTTGCAGTCATTTTTAAGTTTGTAAATCTATTTTCATCTTTTTCGGATTTACAACTATCCATTGCAAAGGAAAAAATATGGTTGAAAATTGGACATGATACCATTGATAGCCTATTCATTTAATAAACTGAGTAAAAAGAGTCCAAACTCCAAACAACCAAAAGATAGAGAGTACGGGTCTTGTAACGAACTCTCTCTTTCACCTCTTTGTAATTCATCATCAACATCCTTACATTAATTCATATGTCTGGGTCAGTCACCTGAATTCTCTCTTCAATATTTTTTAGTACATGTCTTTTTTCTTACTATATTTAACTTTTTAAAATTATTTTTTTGGTAGATATATATATGTGTGTGTGTTACTATTTGAGATCAAGTAAGCATTATATTAATATGCAAAGTCAAGCATGTTATACCAATATATAAATTGGCACAATAAAATAAATTATTTACAATGAACTTGTAAATCGAGGCTAGAATTGGATTCTATGACCTTAAGATAAATTACGTCTCGTCATGTGGTGAATGGATTCAACAACGCTTGTCTCTCAAGATACAATGGTCTTTCTTTAATTGATAGTAACACTTCTAACCAGTTGAATTGGCGAACCAACACTGTGTTATACTCTCTGTGACTTGACTCAGACACGAAATAAAATTTACACTACTACTAAATATGATTCGGACTCAATACGAACCATTAGACTTTGAACCCATGACTCAATTTGAATCACATGGCTCGAACCCGTTGACATGGGCTCAATAATAAAGAGAAAATTAAATCTGATAGGGAATATTCCAAATGACAGTTTTGGAGTATTTATAGAGAACTTAGTGTTTGTTAGGGCCAACCCAAATCGTTACTAGACACACTGATTTGGCCCGAACAGTCATTGAGTGCATCCATTCTGGTTGAAAAAGACATGGGTGGCACCCGTCTGGCCCAAACCGCCCCCAATTGACCCAATATGATTTAACCACCCAACTGCTTTTAAATTGGGTTATAACCACCACTAATTTGGTTAGTCCAGTTGGTTAATCTGATTTCATTTAGATTCTGTAATATCCAACACATTTAATTAGGCCAAAGCCCAACACGCCCAAGCCCAATTAGAATTCTGTAATAAAAAGAATGTCTTTTTAAGAAAAAGCCCAAGACTTGGATAGGTCCATCTCCACTACATCATTTGAGTGTAAACCCAAATGTCAACGTTCCTTTGTAAACACATAGATTTCCTTACTTTTCCAATACGGGACAAACCCAATTTCAACCATGATCGAACACCTCACATTGAATTCAAACGCATTCTAATGTGAACTTCACTTCAAAAATTTAGTGGGTCTCACTTTTATTTTTATCAAAAGTTTGCCTGATCAAAGCCTACTTTCCAATAATTTTTAATAATCTCACCCTATGTTTTTTTTGTCTCTCTTTTCGTCTCTTACCTTCTATAATAACTAATTTTTCTCGCTTCACCGGTGCATTTCTAGGTCTCTGATAGATTTGTCCAAACCATCTCAATATACTCTTTATAATTTTCTTACAATCGAGTGCTACACCTAATTTTTCTCTCACACTCTTATTAGGAACTTTGTCTTTCCTAGTCACTCTATTCGCCCACCTCAATATTCTCATTTCCGCTACATGAAGACTTTATTCTAGTCCCTTTTTAAGTCCTAACACTCTGCCACATTCAACATAGTGTTATTCTTTGATCACATAATATCCCACTAGCTTACTTCTATTTTGTTCAACCCATTATTCTACTATTTATGTCGCTATGTATCTTTCCATTATTTTGTATCATTGATTTTAGGTATTGAAATTGATTGTTTAAAGTAAATTTGGTTTTGAAGTTCTACCATTATATTATCAACGTTCGAGTCTTTATTAAATTTACACTCTATATATTCGATTTTAGTTCGACTAATTCTTAAACATTTCGATTCTAAAGTATTTCTCCATAATTTCAGTTTTATTGATGAGTTGTCTTTAAAGGTATCAAAGACCATGATATCATTAGTAAACATCATGCACCATGGTTTCATTTTGGAAGTTTTTTGTTATTTTATCTAAGATTATTACAAAAAGTAAGAGCTTAACACCAATCCTTTATGCAATCTTGTGTTTATGGAGAAATTACTCGTGTCACACACATGGTATAAATGTTAGTATTTGTTTTCATGAACATATCTTGGACGTTTTGGCCTTCCTGTCCAACATATATTTCGGGATAAATTCTTAGGTGGTCGGACATTACTTAGGATATGTTTGGTAGAATGGAAAAGAAAAAAAAAGGATAACATTACTAATGAGAGAAAAGAAAAGAAAGGAAATAAAAGGATAGTGTTAAATTTTTATCGTGTTTGATTAATTAGTAAAGGAAAAGAAAGGAAAATATAGTTAACATGTTAGAGGAAAGAAAGAAAAGGAAACAATTTAAATTTTTTACCATTATACTCTTTTATATTTAAAAGAACAAATTTTAACTTTTATCAAAATAAGGACAAAGTTGGTATTAAAAAAGTTTCATTAAAAAAAGGTAATCTTTACTTCCATTTCTTCTCATTTTTTGAAAGATAACAAAAGCTACTATTCATCTTTCATTTATCCCTCCAAATCCTTCCTTTCCATTAAAAATTTTATATCAAACACACAAAGTCATATCCCTCCATCACCTTTTTTTTTTTCCTTCTATTTCTTTCCTACCAAACTGACCCTTAATAATTTTTCTATCTTTTAGTTAAAAGTCATTTTTCGTAATAAATTTGAGAAAGTGCTTGGACTAATCTGGCAAATCAGCGGGTGGGCTCATAAAAATCGTAGTCCACCAATCTAGAATTTCTTGTGGGCTTGGCCCCATTCGGCCCAAATAGTAGTCATAGATTTATATCAACAAACAATAAAAAGCTTTTGACTATAATTACTTTCTTTCACAGTCTCAGCGTTTCCCGCCATGGAAGCCATGGCCACTAATTTGGTTAGTCCAGTTGGTTAATCGGATTTCATTTAGATTCTGTAATATCCAACACATTTAATTAGGCCGAAGCCTAACACGCCCAAGCCCAATTAGAATTCTGTAACAAAAAGAATGTCTTTTTAAGAAAAAATGACTTGGATAGGTCCATCTCTACTATATCATTTGAGTGTAAACCCAAATGTGAACGTTCTCTTGTAAACACACATATTTCCTTACTTATCCAATATGGGACAAACCCATTTTCAACCATGATCGAACACCTCACATTGAATCCAATATTTCATTTATTTGAAAATGAATTTGAACAAGTAAATAAATCATGCTCATCGATTCTATGAGAGAAACGCATTTTAACGTGAACTCACTTCAAAAACTTAGTGGGTCTTACTTTTATTTTTATCAAAAGTTTGCTTGATCAAAGCCTACTTTTCAACAATTTTTAATAACCTCATCCCATGTTTTTTTTGTCATTCTTTCTGTCTCTTACCTTCTATAATAACTAATTTTTCTCGCTTCACCGATGCGTTTTTAGGTCTCCGATAGATTTGTCTAAACCATCTTAATATACTCTTTATAATTTTTTTACAAATGAATGCTACACCTAATTTTTCTCACACTCTCATTAGGAACCTTATTTTTCCTAGTCACTCTATTCGCCCACCTCGATATTCTCATTTTCGCTACATGAATACTTTATTCTTGTCCCTTTTTAAGTCCTAACACTTTGTCGTATTCAACATAGTGTTATTCTTTTATCACATAATGTTGTACTAACTTACCTCTATTTTGTTCAACCTATTATTCTAATATTTATGTCGCTATGTATCTCTCCATTATTTCGTATCATCGATTTTAGGTACTGAAATTGATTGTTTAAAGTAAGCTTTTGGCTTTGAAGTTCTACCATTATATTATCAACTTTCGAGTTTTTATTAAATTTACACTATATAATTGGTTTTAGTTCAACTAATTCTTAATCATTTCGATTCTAAAGTGTTTCTCCATAATTTTAGTTTTATTGATAAGTTATCTTTAAAGGTATCAAAGACCATGATATCATTAGTAAACATCATGCACCACAATCTCATTTTGGAAGTTTTTGTTATTTTATCTAAGATTATTACAAAAGGTAAGAGCTTAACACCGATCTTTGGTGCAATCTTATGTTTACGGAGAAATTACTAGTGTCACACACATGGTATAAACGTTAGTCTTTATTTTCATAAACATATCTTGGACATTTTGGCCTTCCCTGTCCAACATATATTTCTGGATAAATTCTTAGGTGGTCAGACATTACTTTCCCTGTCACTTAGGATATGTTTGGTATAATGGAAAAGAAAAGAAATGATAACATTACTAATGAGAGAAAAGAAAAGAATGGAAAGGAAAGGAAATGATAATGTTAAATTTTTATCGTGTTTGGTTGATTAGTAAAGGAAAAGAAAGGAAAAGAAAGTTAACATGTTTGAGGAAAGAAAGGAAAGGAAATGAAACAATTTAAATTTTTTACTATTATACTCTTTTATATTTAAAAGAACAAATTTTAACTTTTATCAAAATAAGGGCAAAGTTGGTATTAACAAAGTTTCATTAAAAAAAAGTAATCTTTCCTTCCATTTCTTCTCATTTTTTTGAAAGATAACAAAAGCTATTATTCATCTTTCATTTATCCCTCAAAATCCTTCCATTCCTTTCCTTTCTGTTAAATTTTTTATTCCAAACATACAAAGCCATATCCCTCCATCACCTTTTTTTTCTTTCCCTTCTATTTCTTTCCTACCAAACTGACCCTTAATAATTTTTCTATCTTTCACTTAAAAGTCATTTTTCGTAATAAATTTGAGAAAGTGCTTGGACTAATCTGGCAAATCAGCGGGTGGGCTCATAAAAATCGTAGTCCACCAATCTAGAATTTCTTGTGGGCTTGGCCCGATTCGGCCCAAACAGCAGTCATAGATTAATACCAGCAAACAATAAAAGCTTTTGACTATAATTACTTTCTTTCACAGTCTCAGCGTTTCCCGCCATGGAAGCCATGGAAGTCGACACAGAGAACAACCTCCAAAGAAAACAATCCCTCTATCAATCCTTCGTAAAAATCTCATCATATTATCCTCTACAACATTTAATGTTTATTCTTCCTGTATATGTGTTGAAGTTCTTGGTTTTTAAAATATTTTTTAAGAGTTTTCATGCTATTGTACTCTCTCTCTATATCTAACTGGCTCCTGTTCAGGATGAGACGTTTGAGATTCAGAAGGAGATGTATAGGGGTCAGCAGTACAGCCAAATATACTTTGCTCGCCTCCACGTGATGAGAACTCTCCTTTACTCTCTTATTCCATCTTGGAAACCTCATTTGCCCGGTAACCCTATTTTTTCTTTTATCTTCTCTTCTTTTTTTGCCGATTTTATTGGGTTCTGATTAGTTTTTGAGTTTTGAATTTACATTGCAATCATATGAGTTTTATAAGGTGAGTTCTATCTGTTGAAACCCTGGTAGTAGTTTTAATTGGATGTATATTGAGTGAAAAATTGGGTTTTTCGTTTCAATGTTTTGGTGGGTTTTTCATTATTTTGTCAATTGATGATTTGTTTAAGAGGGAATTTGAATTTCATTGTGTTTTCAAGCATCATAAGTTTAGGTTTTTTGATATTCACATTTGTATACAGTTTTTACTCTTGATTTTTTATAGTCGATATAAATTTCTGGGTATTTTCTTCTGCTCTCTTGATAGAGCCACATTATCTACGTGAACTTTCTACTGGAAACCTCAATTTTGAGCCTCGGGTTTGAGTTGGCTGTATCTGAGAGATAATTTTGGGGCTTGGTATTGTTTGTATCTAAAGGGTTTGGTTGATATGTTTTTAAGAGGGGATTTGTGGTTAAAATGGGTTTGGTTGATATGTTCTTAAGAGGGGATTTGTGGTTAACTGAGTCTTTGGGTATTAGCGTGTTCGTATTTGGTGTTCAATTTTTTTTTGGTTAGATAAATACCCACAAATGCCCACTATGGGTCTCAAACCCCTCACCTCCCTTTTGAGGGAGGAGATGTTATACCAGTTGGGCTAATGTCCCAGTGGTGTGTTCATATTTTGTATGGGGTTTTGTTGATTTTTCATGTAGCTGACATGAAAATTTTGGTATTTCGGCTTGACTAATTATATAGTTTCCAGTCCATCTATTTCATTATATTTGCTGTTCGTATCTTGATTCAGCGGTTTAGGATCATCTTGGCTGCTTCTCTTGAGAAATTAAGGTTATGATATTTACAATTTTTGCAGGGTTTTGCGAGTTCCTTGATTTATGAAGTTAAAAGACCCAAATGATAGCAAAATGTTAAAAAGTGAGACCACTGCTTTTAAAAGGGAAAGGTGGGGTTAGGAATTCAACTTTTTATAACCTACAATAGATGAAATTTGTGAATTAAGGGGGAGAATGTGATTGATAAGGATGTAAAGTAATTGAGGGTAATAGGTTTGGGAAATAGAGTCTGATAGGGCATTTCCCCCCCTCCCCCCATATGGTAGTTTCTATATTATGTCAGTTAAAAGTTCTTATGTCGTTGGAGCAGTATTAAGTTAAAATTTTGCCCTGGCCATGTTCTGTGAGGTTTTGCTTTCATATACATATTTGGCTAGGTAAGTACTTACAAACACGTACTATATGCCCCGATGGGACTTGAACCCTCTATCTCGCATGTGAGAAGAGGAGGAGATACCACTGGACCCAAAGGCTCACACTTTGGTTTTTGCTGTTGTAGAAGTGCTTTGATGAAAATTGTTATTTGATGAGATTTTGAATTCCATGTTTTGGTTTAAAATCATCTGGCTGGTTTTGTTTTGTCACAGTGTGTACAGTTTTGGGACTGGAAGAAGGCAAGGAATGCATCATTGTAGGAACTCTCTACAAGCATATGAAGCTCAAACCTTCTATTCTTGACGAGTACTCCAAGGAGGTACTGAGTTTATTGATGACTGAGGTTTTATGCTTCTTCTGTTTTGCGATTGTGATGCTGTCTAACTGAAGCTTAATCTTACAATTTGCAACATACAGAGATCTGCAATCCCTCTTGTTAAACCTCATAACTTTACGCACCCAGATGATCAATTGGTTCTGGAAGATGAGAGTGGAAGAGTTAAGCTCGCTGGAACTGTACTTTTACCTTCTGTATTTGTAACAGGTTTGTACTGTGAATATTGTCATGAAAAAGTAGGAAAATTAGTTTCAGGGTGGGTGTTAGTTAGTCTTAAGCTTCTGGAAAAGAGCACATTTCTTGTTATAGCAGCAATTGCACGAGCCTGATTGTCCAATTGTATGTTAAGTCAGTCTTAGTCATGTTGATGTTGGTCTTAAGAAAGGCCTGTCTATTTTAATGTGGACTTCCTGAATCCTGGTAGGTTTTCTCCCTTTAAAGGATGCTTTTGATCCAATAAAAGGAAGTTGTTTAATCTTACTATAATTTCTTTTACCACTTCTCATATTACTCAAGATCCTGTTGTGTTGTTGGAAGTACTACTTGCCAATCAATTCTAAAATTTTAAATACCCACATGCTTTAAGCATTTATGATTCTTTATTGATATAATGCGTTTGATAGGGACTGTGGTTGCATTGCATGGAAAGGAAACTGGTGCTGGCGATTTTTTGGTTGAAGAAATCCTAGAAGCTGGCCTACCATACCAGATAGAGTTGCCACTTAATTCAGGTACCATGATATTGCCTGTTTAATTTTAACCTTGTTGCCTTTTCATTCGCAGTGATTCCTTTGCAATACCCTATGTAAAATAATTTGCTTGTTGGTTACACATCCTTACTTTTTTCAATAAAGAGTGTTTTGCCTTTTAGTGAGATTGAAACTTTAGCGAGCCAGGAAGATAATCCATTATATGGGGTTTTTAGTGATTACAGATGGAAATCATGGAACCTCTGGAAATAAGAAGATTCTCAGATAAAATGGAAAACTGAAATAGAGGGTCAGGCTGGCCAGCCACATGAATTCTCTTTCTCCATTCTTTTCTATCAGTCGCCATTTCACCTAATATGTTTAATTTTTTAAAATTGTTTCTAATAACTTCATCCCACATTATTGTAGATCGCCCTCTCCACCTCTTGCCTTCTATAGATACTAATTTACCTCTTCCTACCCACACGTTTATAGGTCTTTGTTGTATGTGACCAAACCATCCAAGTCTACTCTCTCTTATTTTCTCATTGATAGGTGCTGCTCCTAATTTTTCTCTTACACTTTCATTAGTGACTTTATCTCTTATGGTCACTCCCACCATCCATCTTAGCATTGTCATTTCCACAACATGAATGCATTGTTCTTGTTTCATTTTTAAAGCCCAACACTCCGCTCCATATAACATAGTTGGTCTAACAATGGTCCTATAAAATTTTCCTTTTAGCCTATGTGTTATTCTTTTATCACATAAGATGCCACTAGTTTGTCTCCATTTTGTTCATCTAGGTCCAATTCTAATAACTATATCACTATCTATCTCTCCATCCTTTTGTATAATCGACCCTAGGTAGCGAAAACGGTTATTTTGAGTAATCTTTTGATTTTCAAGTGCTATCATAATATTATCAAGAGTCGAGTCCTTGTTAAATTTACACTCCATATTCTCTGTTTTAGATCGACTAATTATTGATCTTTTTGATTCTAAAGCATTTCTCCACACATCTAATTTTATTGCCAAGTTTTCTTTAGAAGTATCTATTAACACAATATCATTAGCAAACATCATGCACCATGGAATGTCTTCTTGGAGGTCTTTTGTTATTTCATCTAGAATAATTGCAAATAAGAATGGACTTGACACCGAGCCTTGGTGCAATCTTACATTTATAGAGAATTCGTTAGTTTCACCACACATAGTACTAACTCTAGTTTTTGTGTTCGTATACATATCTTGGATGCTCTTTATTACTCGCATAGGCGTTTGTTTCGTTGTAAAGCCCACCAAATTAGATCTCTTGGACCCTATCGTATGCCTTTTCTAGGTCTATAAAAGCCATATGTAAATCTTTTTGCTTTCTCCTACTCTCTTCAACTACTTGTCTAAGTAAGTATACATCTTCTATTGTAGATCTCCCCAACATTAATCTGAATTGGAGTAATTGGTTATCTGATACCGTGGATTCTTGGGCCAATTTTGAATTTTTTTTTTTGTTAAGGTTGAAAACAATATTTACTCCTCGTTATGCTCTATATGTTTTCTTTTGTGAAACTAGTTCCCTGTCATGTATTAAACTGTCGTTTTTAATCATATATTTCAGTATTTCATAGTTTTAAAAGTTTGTTTCACCTTGCACTCTGTAAAAGGAAATTTGTGCCAAGTCTTAAAGTACTTGGACCTTTTCTATTGTGAATTTTGGACTTAGTATACTTAGGACTCTCTTCCTTCCCTGTGCTACTAAGAGGAATCTAGATACCTGCAAGGGGAAAAGACAAGCGCAGCAGTCCACTTTTATTGTTTTTCATTTGAAAGTTACTTGAATTGTATTCTAATCTGTTCCTGCAAGCGTAGTCTGTGACTGTTTAGTGTTGACTGCATGCAGGAGAAGACAAGTATGTTGTTTTCATATCGGGGTTGAGTGTTGGAAGCTGTTCTTCTAACCCTTTCGAATTTCAGCTTCTTGTTGATCACATAACAGGACATCTAGGAGATGAGAAGGTCAACACATTTTCCTGCCTTCCTTTTCAAACCATTTGGTTGCTAATCTGTGATGATCTATCTTATCTGGCTAGTTCTATGAATTTATCAATTTAACAGGAACAAAGTATTGCAGCTCAAATAGTTCAAGTAGTTATTGCTGGGAATTCAGTTGAAATTCCTCATGGACTACTTAATGGTCAGGTAAGATATTTAGCAGCTCCTCCGTGGATACATAGATCCTGTAAATTTCCGTCTCTCTTTATCATTGGTCTCTGTTTGAGGTGCTTTGTGTTCTTGGTTTGCGAGTTCAGAAGACATAGAAGCTAGTTTTTACATGTCAACTGAAAAGAATTTTAGTTTTCTTTTCTTTTCCCCATTAAAAACTGTAGAAGCCATTTTTAAGGTTATTGATAATAACACTGATCTCCTTTGTGGTTTTTGAAATAAGATATGTTTTCCTTACAATTTCTGAGGCCAGCAGGGTGCCAACCTTTCTCCGAGTTCTGTACTGACTTATGCTCTTTTCATTTTAAATGCAATATAAATATTATTGCCATTATTTTGCCTTTAGTCCATTAACTGATTTTATGTCGTTAAGGGCTAAATGTCAGTCTGAGGAGGGAGGTGAGTGTTTGTACAGACCCCCAATGGAGTGTTAGAAACTTCATGGATGTTGTGGCACCAGTTTCACAACATGTCGGGGTATGTGCGCCAGTGAGAGTATTTATATATATCTTTTATAACGGTAGAGTGTATTGTATTGCGCACAAGAATATGGGATCAGCTTTTAAGTGTTTTAGATATATTTAGAGAAATATAATAAATATATAAAAAGATTGAATATTAGAGAACAATTATATTCATAAAAAGGTAAGTGTTGAATGTCTTTTTTTTTGTGGCTGGGTACACTTCCTTTTACCAAACAGTACAAACCAGAACTTTTGACTTAATAATTTATGAAAAACATCTCAATACATTGATTAAAAGAAGAAAGCAGGAACAAAACTCTATCTTACTATTTATTCAAATTTGTGATGTACTGATGTGTGAGTAAGTCTTCTAGCTTCCAAGCTGTAATTTACAAGTTTTAAGTTAGTAAAACCAAGAAAATTTACTTACCTTCAAAAAAATAAGAAAAAAATAAACCTCCAAGAAACTCTGTCAAAATCAGGCGGGGATGGGCTCCTACCGAGGAGGATTATTATTTTTTCTTGTTGGGGGGGGGGGGGGGGGTTGGTTATATTTGTAACAGCCATCCACTGTCAGCCATGTCAAAGTTATAGCTGCTAGCTTGTTGTCTAAAACTGTCATTATAGCTGCCATCACCTGCCTCCTATTTTGCCACCATTTTTAACTACCTTCCATTACCACCATTATTGTTGTTACTTTTACCATTTCACCACTGCCAACTCTGTTGTGACTTTCCTCATCACCATTATAACCACTACCACCTTCATAAACTTGTAGTCTTCACTACATTTTCAGCAACCTATTACTAGAACCACCATCAAAATGTCAATATTTTGAACATGGTGTTGTCATCTTTACCACCTTTTATGTCACCATGATAATTCTGTCGCTACCACCCTAGCTTTGAGCAACTTCTTGGCTCCACTGCCATCATTATTTTCAACAAATGTCACCATCACTAATATATACTACCTTCTATTATTTACTATCATCACCCATCATCACATCTTCCTTGCATTCACTTTCAGCACTTTGCTATCACCACCACCACTGTGGTTGTTGCCACCTCCTGCAATAATTTATTACTGGCACAGCCATAACGGCCACCACAAAGCAACAAAAGAATCATTAGGAGGAGGTCTCCACAGTCACAAAAAAAAAAAAAACTTAAGAAAAGCAAACACAACCTCCATACCGGTGACTTTATTCCCTCAAATGTTATCCAATTTGTTCCTCTCCAAATACTCCACATTAGGTAAAGGATCAAAACATTCTGCACCTTTCTAACCCTTATTTGAGGACATCTCCCTCTCCAACACCAAAAGTTATCCACCACTGATACTGATGGAATTCACTCCACACCAATCAAGGAATATAAAGGACACCAGAACACACTTGCAATCTAAGAAGTTTGGACACTTTAAAGAGAAAGCACATCAAGGTACAATAAAATACCTGATACAACATAGTATAATAAAGAAAAATACTATAAGTCATGAACTATCAACTGTAAATAAGTAAAGAGAAACCATCAATAAAAATCATCAAAGCATAAACTTCCCCAAACTTTGTGATAGTCCCTCTCAATTCTATGATTTCTTAATACAAGAAGATTTGGAAATCTATTACTTCATCCAAATTGTATAATTTTCAGTCTGCATAGTTAGATTCTATGAATTTCGAATCTAATGACATATATACTTTCCTTGAGCTAAATCAACCATATGATTTTTCATCAGGACACGACAGTCGTCCATTTTCCTAAAGACAACTTAACTTGATTTTTGCAGAATTTGGCTTCAATGGATCAATCTAGATTGTCTGAGCCAACTAAAGAGTTGGATATCTTGTTGACTCAGGTACTTCAATGTTATGTTGACCTTGATATTAGTGTGAATCAAGATTTTCAATGTTTGTAGTTTTGTGCAGATTGCTGCAGGGGTACCCTTGGATATCATGCCGGGGCCCAATGACCCGGCAAATTTCGCCTTACCGCAGCAGGTTTCTCTCACATCCTTCAATGTCTATATAGATGACACATTCTTCCGCAGCATCTGATTAGTTCTGTTATCCCATTATCTATCAGCGTTTGCATAGATGCCTTTTCCCCGGGTCATCAGCTTATAACACTTTTAGGTCCTGCCATAATCCTCATTCCTTTGACCTTGACAATGTCAGGTAAGATATATAAGTTGACTGTAAGTACAAGCCTGAATTAGATATATGACATGGTGGTCATGTGATGTTCAGATTTCTTGGAACATCTGGTCAGAATATTGATGATCTTGAGAAGTATTCAGAGGCAAAAGATAAACTTGAATTTTTGGAGAGGACATTGAGGTGGAGACATCTAGCACCAACATCACCTAATACCCTTGGTAAGTAATATGTCCTGTTATGTCTTTAAGTTTTTTCTTGTACAATTTCATTTATTTCATTTGGCTTGGAAATTCTGCATGTCCTAATAGTTGATCAATATGATGTGAATTAATGTGATGAGGAGATAGCACAATATATGTTTAGATGTTTTACTGAAAAATTCAGGAAAAAATTATTGATTAAATATGATAATCCTGAAGTTGTATATATGGTTTTTGTTGTTTGGTATATTAATATTCACAAAATCCTTATTTTTCAGGGTGTTATCCCTTCACCGATAGGGATCCTTTCTTCATTGAGAGCTGTCCTCATGTTTACTTTGTTGGTAATCAGGACAAATACGAGACTCGTTTGATAAAGGGTACTTTTTGATAATTTCTGACTATCAGCTATGTTCATATAATTTTTCTATTGAGAGATATATTAATGGCAACTGTTAAATGCAGGATCAGAGGGGCAGGTGGTAAGACTCATCTGCATTCCTAGATTTGCTGAGACAGGAGTTGCTGTAGTGGTAAGCAATTCTATCTTTTCAGCCTGCTCAAAGAGTTGCAAAAAATTAGGACCTAGAAAACTCATGACAGAAACATGAGTTTGTGAGAGTGTGTGATATGGAGATCAAGGCACGACCCAAGAGCGGGAAGTGCATATTCGCACTTACTATTGGAGAAGGGGAAAAGATAAATAGAGATAGGAATTGATGAAAATTAAGCTTTTTCTTAATTATGCTTATTATTATTTTTGGTAATGGTTCTTAGGGTTTGCTATGATTTTGCCCATATAAAGGCTTCTATGTAGCTAGGTAATTCAGCTTTTGATTATTGAAATAATATTGCGAGTTTGAGAACTCTCCCTCTGTGTCTTCTTCTCCCTCATTGTCTTGCTTTTCTCAACCCCTGACTGTCCAACCCATCTATTCACTCTGATTTCTCACCCCATTTGTCTGTCTTCTCACCTCTTTCTTCTGGCCTCATCTCATCTTCTCATTCTCATCCCTTGCTTTCATTCTGGTTCTAAGTCGGTATCACAACAGCCCTACCTGTCCTGCATCAACTTGGTATCAGAACGTTTCTAGTCCTACATTAGTGTGCTTAAAATGTACAACTCAACTCAGAGAAAAAGCCTTAGTTGCATTATTAAGAAGCTGATGTTTTTCCTCTTTGGAAAGATAAACGGCTTTTAAGTCATTCAGATCTTAAATAATGATAAAGAAAGCTTGTTGATTTTTTTTTGTAAATAATAAAAATGTAAATTATATAAATCTAGTGCTCAAATGATATTATGCATGAATAAAGGACTCTTCTTACAATTACTTGCTATTTGGAAGAGAAGCCATGTACTCGTTAGGAATAGTGATTCAAATAAGAAAAAAGTTCCAGACCTTTTAGCATTCACCTCGTCACAAGTATTCTATCTAATGATTTGTCTATTATTCCTTTCTTTTTATTTATTCTTTTTATAATGATCACATTTTTGCGCACATGTTCTGTATAAATTGAAGGCACTATATTTTGCTTTCTAATTGGAAGCCATATCTAAAATATTGCTTTACTTGTTGTCATCTTTGTTGAGTGATGCTATATTTATGTTTGCTTTAACATGGAATAGTTTGTACACAATATTTATTCTTCATTTTTAAGATGGCTAAAAAAAATAAAATCAAGTAACATTAAATTTATGACCATACCATCCTTTGTGTAGTTTTTAGTTGCTATCAAGGAATTCATGGTTTTATTTTTATATCTTCCTCATATTTTATGCTTGGTGTAGTTAAATTGTGATCACAAGGTTTTGTTTGATGACATTTTTTTTGCGTTTTTAAGTTCTTTTCTTTCTGTTGTGCAGTTGAACATGAGAAATCTTGAATGCCATGCTCTCAGGTTTGGGACTCAATTCAGCTCATAACTACTAGGTATGAGATTATTACATCTATCTAGGGCCATATGATTGCCGCTTACCATCAATCTTTGTTTGTATACAAATAATGACAGTTTATGTCCACTTTAACTAATATTTTCAAATTTCTATAGCATTATACATGCTCTCATGTTTCAGTATTGCCTTGCATCCCAATATGGTTTGTTACTGCCAGGTGCAGAACCCTTTCTCTTAGTTCTTAATGCCTTAGCTTACTTTTGATTGAGGTTTTAACCTCGATTAAGGTTTTCGGTAATTCATTTCAAACAACTGAAGTTAATATGCCAATTTTGTAGAAGTCCTAAACCCTGCAGTCCCAGCTTTTGATTAAGAACTAACATGCATTTACTCCTTTTGAATATTGAACTTTGTCAAAGAGATTAACTGAGATTCATTTTTAATATTATGATGAAGTTAGCAGAACAACCCATCACAAGAAAAATGAACTACATGTAGTTATGTTTGATTTCTTCTGTTACCTTCCTTATTTGGTTTCTTCTATTACCTGCCTATTTCCATAATTGTTATATCAAGTTTTTAAATCTTAATTCAACACGGTTTTTACTCCTCAAGCATAATATGAGGCTTGAACTTCCGAATTGTATTTAAATATTTGAAATTTTTGTGAGCCTGTTCACGGTTTATTAAAATTATTATATAAGTTGTTGAAATTTGAAATGCTGCCTTTTTATAAGTGTTAAAATCTCTTTACATATGTAGATGCCTGACACAGGAGGTTTGCCAGCTCCCCAACACATAGCTTAGCTCAAATAGAAGTTTTAACTTCAAAGAGGAGCAGGTTCAGATTGCACGGAAGTTTATAACTTCAAAGAGGAGCGGGCTTTAGTACATTTATCCACATTAGCAACCATCTTTGTGAAGATTCACTTGAAGAGAAATGGTAAGAGATGTAACTGTTAGCTTAAGATCGAGCAGTTTCTCTCCCCCCCCCTTGCGATAAATGTTTTAATAGAAATTGAATTCTACAAATAATATTAATCAAGTATTTGTATTGACAATGTAATTTATGGGTTTCTCTTTCAATGTGCAATGCAAATACGGTATTATTCATACCATTTTCCTTTAATTTGATATACTTTTGAGCAATGTGTGATATGTGTGTGTTTGTATCTAGACTCTAGAGAGTGCAGAGTGCATTTATTGTTTTAAGATGTGCAAATGAATTGTTTATCATCATCAAAATCTCATGTGGATGTTGAAAAATTCTTGATGCTCTTTAATGTTACCAAATTTTGGCGAATAACCCGCCAGCTTATGCTATGTAGCATGGATATATATTTCAGCAAAGACCAGTGCTTTACATAAATTAGCTATGGCCATTAGTTTTTGTGATACATATCTTATGGTAAAGGTTATTTTTTTGTGAAGATGAACACTCCTTGCCTTCAGTCTTATGGCACATACTTGTCATTTTGCTTCTGATTGTCGTTTTGTTTCTTCTGCTGCTGTTTATTATGGAATGCATTTTTAATTATAGAACCGCTCATAACCCTTGCCCATTCCCTTTTTGGGCAGAATAAACTTAAATCCTTGAAAAAAAAAAAAAAATGCAATGTAACAGAATGAAGGAGTTACCGCAGTCAAATATCTGTTTTTTTCTCAAGGAAATTCTCCCCTTACTCGTGTTCCCTTCATCATGGTTCCTTATCTTTGACTAAAATTGTATGCAAATTCTTCAAGCCATAATTAAATTATTGGCAATGCAGCCGAAAACTGGGTTGGGCAATAGACTATTTGAGAAACTTTATTTATCTTTTTTATTTTTTCCTGCAAAATTATTTGAGAAACTTAAATTGAATAAGCTATTCATGAATAATTCACAATTGGGGATATGAAGAACCCTATTCATACAAATTAAAGCATTGGTGATGACAACGATGATGATGAGGAGATATGAAGAAAATTAAACAGCTATTATCATCAAAATGATGTTGATGGAATGACAGACCATGACCATGATTCTTCAGATATGTGTAGTGCAGTAAATAAAAAATAAAAATATAAGAAAAAAAGAAACCCAGTTTTGGGCCTAGGATTTTTCATTTAGAATGCTTTGAATAGTTGCAATTATTTGACTGTAACGTCTCTCTTCCAATTTGGACTATTTGTCACTTGTTAGGCCACTCTTGTTTCCAACATAAAAAATATATTTTATACTACTAAAAAGCCGACTTTCAAGACCGACTTCATCATATTTGCGTGCGTCCACTTAAAAAGTCGACTGCTGTGCTGTTATCATTATTAGTTGGGCCCTCATGACATGTGAGTATTGGGCCTGAGCCGTATCAGTACTCTTCTTCTCTTGCCCAACCCAAACAGGACCCAGATCTACACACACATATAATCATATATCCACACCATGTATATATAATATATATATTTTGAATATTTTCTGCCTATAGCTGTAGTGTTTCAACTCTGCAAGGTTGTCAGCAATAACATGGGGGGCGCCTTATACTCATCAAATACAGCCAACATAATTTTGGTATTTTCTTCTACTCATGTAGTGAACTATTCTATCACATGCCAAGCCAAACATATATAACAAGTACATTAAGAGACAATGCTGTTGATGCGTATTAATAGGTTCATTATTCTTCCCCAACGGCTATATTCTCCATTTTCCACTGTTCAAATCATTCACCAATCCACCGCCCCTTAACGGTCCATTTTCCACATAATAAGGCCACTTAACAAATTCCCTGCCCCTAACATTTCCACATTGAAATATCTATCTCACAACCCTCTCTCTCTCTCTCTCTAAAAATTCGTACTTTTCTCTCTCTTAAATGGACACTGCTAAAGTTCAGCATGTAACGAAAGCTTCTTCAGATGAACTGCTTAAGAAATTTGCTGAATTGGGTTCTGAATCTGATGACAAGGCCAATGCTAAGAAAGAAGTAAGGTTGTCCAAACGCCGGAAAACAAGCCTGAAAATCGGAGAAAGTGATCATTGTGATCAAAGCCCATTACATTTTAGTACCGCCTTAGTGGAGAGGAAGTCGCTTCTTCCTCTGGCCAATCGGAGATCAATGGTGTTGATTCGGCAGCTTGGGATTGGAAGGGCAAAGCTCAGGACAAGAGATTTCAGGAGCAAGTCCATTCTGGGAACAATTGAGAAGGTGAGTGCGTGCGCATATATATTCTTTCTAGTAGTGATTTAGTGTGGTAATTTTATGCTTCAAAAGAATCAAAAGAACATATATAATTTTTACCCAGCATATGTCTTGCTTACTCTTAGTGCTTTTTTGTATTATTTTGATAAGTAGTCTTTAAGACTTGAATTCGCATTCTAATAGATGAAATGTTTTAGTACTAGTAATCATAATGCTTGTTTGATATTAAATTATTAATCATAGGGTCTAATATGAGTAGTGGGTCTTGAATCTCATGTTGCATTGCATTTTTAGGCCGGCTGTTTAATTGCAATGTATTGCTTGTTTTGTTGGAAATTGGTGGATTCTGCTTGGATTGCAAATCAGATCATATGGAGATTGAAATTTTGGATAAGACTACTTGGATTTCCCCATGCTTTTTTATGGTTTCATTTCATTCCCTAGTTGTTGGCTACCAATTGAAGGCACAAGAGAATAGATTTCTTTGTCTTTTGCAATTGTGAAATGCAAATGATGACAATAAAATGCAAAATGATTTATTTCTTTTGGGAGTTTGAGTCAAATACACACACTGATAAAACTTGTGAAAGTTGAATTATAATTAATTGTTTAGATATAAAAGATTGAATAAACAATTGAATGTAGAACCAGTTCCTAGTTGCTCTTTCGGGGTTCAATACATGCTATTGTGGTTTGGGAATCTTAAAAACTTTTTCCAGAAGCTCCCTGATAGAAGGAAACTCAACACCTTCTTGTCTGGTAGCAAGTTTAGAGCCACCTTTGACAGAAAATATAATTATTTCAACCACATGAGTGAGAAAGTCAAACAATTTATAAAATCATTTTGATTCAACATCAATGTGAAATTGAAGAGATATAGGGATGAAAAATGGGGGGAAAAACACAAAAGCATATAATAACTACAAAACCAAAACCTTTTGCAAAAAAATCCATAATCAATCTATTTCAAAAGCGAGAAGAAATCCTAAACAACAAAGAAACCTAATAAGAGAGAGATTGATTATCATACATATAGAGAGAAAGCAACCTCAACAATGATAGCATTAGTTGTGACAAAAAAAGGAAAAAAAACTCTCTTAATCTTTTGATACCCTTTTTATTGAAAATGAGTGGATTTCAGACTCGGAATTGAAGTACAGCTATTCAACGGAGTGAAAGAGAGCATTTTTGGTACATTTATTTGATCTGATAGACAAACAAACTACTAGAAAATCAATTCGTTTTGGCTTTGTGGATATTTTACAAGTCTTACCATCACAGAACATCATAAAATACATCAACCATACCAAAGGTTGTAACTTAGTGGTATCTCCTATATCTCTCAATGTCAGAGGAGAGGGTTTGAGTCCCCCAAAGGGGCAAAATGGGCGTGTGAGTTTCTTGCCAATGAAAAGAATTACATTAAACATCTGCTATAGAGAATTTAGAAGGGCTTAATCTTGATGAAAGAGAAGATAAAACTCATCCTTGTTCTCGTTGGAGTCATTTCTCAGTTTCTTCTTTGGCTTGCTATATGTCATAATCATCATCCTAGCTAGCAAGCCACTCTTAAGACATTCTTACTAGTTGTAAAATGGGACTAACACGAGTTCTTATTTATATTTCATCTAGATTCTTAATAAATGAAGACATACTATGGTTTTGTGGAGATCTTACAACTCTTACCATCATAAAGTATCACACAATCCTACAACATGGCAATAATACTTTCTAGGTAAAATGCTCATGTCAAGTATAATCAGTTGAAATGGTATTAAAAATGTAATTAAAATAATCCAGAACAAGGAATATCAGACCTGTTTATGAATTTACAGTGTCTACAGGTTTGTAATGAATGATTTAATTGCTTGTGGCCATGGCAACACTAACAGCGATTTGCCATTTTGTCTGCTGAAAATTGGATGTTATCAGACCCTAACTAGAAAAGGTCCCATGCTAGAATAATCATTTTGATTTCAAGGACCATATTAGGAGTTGAGGCAACAAACACTTGTTATTTTCAAAGGAGCCTTAACTGGGATCTGGCAGGACATATTTAGGGGTAGGTCTTTAGTAAAATATTCCTCAGGGAATGGAAGAGCTGAAATTTGCAGCTGTACCAGGATATAAGGTGCCATAGAGTGGCTGCAGGTGACTTAGACCAGAATAGAAGGTGCCATAGAGTGGCTGCTAACTGGTGTTGATATGAAGGATGTTTCAACTGGCATTAAAGAGGAGGGTCATGTTTTTGATCTTATGCTAGAGTATACTGTAAGATTAGAGTCAATAGCATTTCTCATGTGGCCAACTTGACTTTGATTACCAGCATAAAATGGGAGGCCATGTAGACAGACCGGTGGGAATTCTATTGCAAGAGTGACCACCATTGACGCGCGTACTGCAATAGTGTCTATCTAGATGGGGCTTGGTTTGACATACTGCATTTGTTTGAGAAAACGAGGATATACACTACATGAAACTAAGATATTATTATTGCTTATAAAAGCAAAAATGTACATATTATCCACATCATTTACCATTGCCATCATGAATGTGCTATGTTAATTAGAAGACATTTCTGTTGCAACAACCACCAGCATTATTTGTTGCAACCCACAATTGCCATGCACCACCATCATTATTTGTAGCAACAACCACCCACACTTGCATAATATCACATCATCCTGGTACGAATGCAACCGTTGTCTTCGTTAGCACCACCATCATTCCTATTCTGGCATCATCATCACCTACTGCCACCACAACACTTTCTTCTTCTTCTTCTTCTTCTTTTTAAGTAAATTAAAACTGTTATTTACCATACATATTTTCACATTCATACTTTTTTTTTATTATCATCAAAAGTAGTACCCCTTTAGAGGCTCAACCAAATGATGATTTTATTAGTGAAGAAGTAGTATTACAAACTTTGGTAGTTCACGTCAACAAATTTGTATTTAATGCTATTCTGTGCTTTTTCTTGTGTAGACGTGGCGTAGAACTATTGAAGGGGCTTCAAAGGTGTTCATGGAGAAGCATTACAACCGGCACAAGCGTTTGATAAGTGACATTGCGTAGTTGTTTGTGGAAACTTTAATCTCATATTTGAGAAGGAGAGGGGAAAAAGGCTAGCTCGGTCCAACTAATTGGCACTACTTATTCTTATATGTATGTTCTTTTTTACCACACCCAAATAATATTTCACTTTTAAGTTATACGAGTAGAAATCTATCCCTCAGGTTCTATTTTACAAAGCTTGTGCAGTTAGTTGTGCTCCATTCACGTAAAATAAATTTGACAAATTACATTTTGATCTCTTGAGGTTTGTCCATACTGACATCTAACCTCCCCACGTTTGCAAATTTTCCTTTTATCCATGTCAGTAGCTTTTGATTGACTTTGGTCAACAAAATGTTGAAATGACTAAACTATCTTATTGGAAGAAAAATTGACACAAATAAGCGTAGAAGTATAGAAGGGCATTCTGGATATTTTTTGGCTACTATTTACAAGATGTAAGCAATCTGACCGTTAATAATGACACGAGAGACTAAAGTGATGTATAATTTTAAACTTTAGGGGTGAAAATGAAGATACACAAACGTGGGGAGTCAGATTGACGTATAGATAAACCTTAGAGGGTCAAAATGTAATTTGTCTAAATAAAATTTTCCATATATATATATATTTCAGTATACTTAGGCTCTTTTGCAGGGTTTTTGTTTCGACTTTTATGTAGCAAAAAAAAAAAAACAGAAGCTAAATGAGGAAGTCACTTTGAAAGCCCTTTTTGAATTCCGAAACTCTTCAACCTATCAATCTAAACACTTTCTAAAATGACTTTTGAACTTAAAAAGTTGAAAGTCACTTTTCAAAAATCAATTCACATGACCTTAATATTAGAAAATGGGTAATGCTACTCAGGCAGAATTCGTAGGTGGTGAGTGTATGTGGTGGGGCCTACCACATGTATTCAATAGATGTAAAACTTTCTACTTATGAATTCTATTTACGAATTCTGCCTGCGTAGCATTACCTATAAAAAATTGGTATAAAATTCCCAAAATGGATCAATAAAAATTCATTGCCCCAAAAAATTAAACCCAACAAGGCTCTCAAAAAGTATACAAATAATGATAACTTTTAAGCCTGTTTATAATTACTATTTAGTTTTAATTGATTCATGACCCTTGGATTAATTAAAAAAATCCCTTGCTACCCCAATCATTAAGCATAGAGAGTGAAAATCAAAATTTTAGATGCCATAAGCTTTATTGAACATTCTTATGCCACTCAAATTAATTAATCAAAGTGTGTGATTTCCATAAATGACACTAAATTTTGATGATGACTTTATTGTTGCTTTATCAAAAGGAAAGTAACCCACCCACCCACAAACTTTCTGGTGCACTTTATGTGATCCTCTCACCCTGATTTCTTGTCCATCCGATCTCGACCAAGCTGTTGGATCACAACCGTCCGATCAGTCAGCAGAGTCATTACTCATTATCGAATGGTGCAACCGCACCTTTATTACTGCTGTACCACGGCTCTCCTACGGATTAGATAATGTAGGTCAACAATAATGTACGCCATTTGAAGCGTTGTGATATAAATTGGTTCACGAGTCACTTGTGCTACTTTTTTGTGGTTTGTAGAAAACAACATGCCTCTACCAACACTCTACTTTGCTCACACGTGTCCCAAAATTATATACCAACAATTTATCCAACCATTCAGCCCATTTTTACTATCAAAAGTGTACTGAATTTTGTTTAAATTTTGCAATTGTTGGGCAAGTAATTATGGGTGAAATAGACGGAAGTTCTCAAGTTTGAGTAAATTACGCGTGTGGAGCATTTAGCGGTTATTATTATGATGTCTTTTGTAGACGTTAAATCTATGACGAACCTTAAATTATAATAAAAAATGTTATTTTTATTTTTAATATAAAATATTACTGGAGGGAGAAAAAAATAGTTATTTTTAAAATTTTGGTTAACGACTCTAATAAACAAAAAAAAGTTAAAAGTGTCGTTGAATATATGCACCAAAACTCAGAAGAAATGAAAGTAATAAACTTCAAATACTCTATTCGTATGTAATTTGTTCAAATCTCAAGAGAAATAAGTGTAATTTACATTTATGTTTTCTATTGGTGTATCAATAACTATATCATTTTTAGTTCATTGTTATTTGATATCTTCTTCATATGTTACATGAATTCTTAAAAAATTGTATTCTGTATATGTTATATGTATGACATTCCTGAAAAATTATTTGATACCACCGGACTATACTATCGTGTATTGAAAAATCCCATCTAATATAAACACTAATTTTTTCATAATAAAAGAAAAAAACTTATAAATAAATAATTTGTGTTGGTGAAATTCTTATTTTTATGATATTTCACGAATAAACTCTGTGTGACTGTAATTAAACTCTCTTATTAAATATTATTATTTTAAAGTGAGTGAAATAATTATTGATTTTTTGTATTCGAATTTTATGCATCTGATCATTTTTTTCTTGCACCCAACACACTATTTGAGTTCATGTATCACAAATCTTTGTATTCAAAATCTGACAATGACACTAAAAGTGTTTCGAGCACATATGATTAAGCAAAAATAGAGAAAAAAAAAGACAGAAAAAAGGAATGAAGTTCTTAGGTTATTTTTTTTTTTTTAATTTAATCAAGTCTTTCAAGATATGAAAAAATAAATTAAATTGAAGACAGAAAAAAGTCACGAGACAAAATTGATTTATAAAATGAAAAAGTTATCATGTTATAAGCTCACTGTGATAATAGACTTGCTTTTCATAAAAATCAAATGGAGCACTTGACTTGGAGTATTAGAGCAGTGAACTTCTTAAATTGATTGAAGTGATAATATAATCGCTAGCTAGACGACTTTCGAGACTAATTAGCAATTTAATTTGACCAACTTGGTCCATTTATCATATTAATACTCATTCTGATTAGCAAATTAGCAAATTTAAAGCAGTGTACTGTTTTTTGGTTTTTCTTTTTTCTTTTTTCTTTTTTGATACGTATTAATTTAGCCACTTACAAGTGGCAATTAAATATCAGAATTTCATTAAAAAAATCGTTACTCACACTTTGTCAACTCTCTCTCTCTCTCTCTCTCTCTCTCTTACAAAATAGAGACTTCTTTAAACTAAAACCTTGCGGCAGTTTCCACTCTCTCTCAAACTAAACGACTCTGTTCTTCCAAACGCAGATCTCTTTTTTCACTGTATCTTTTTTCTTTCTCTCTCTAAAACTCTTCCTCTTCTATCTCTCTCTACATATCTGTGTAATTATTTAATCGGAGATATATTCTTCGTTTACTCACACTCTCGTCTAGGTTTCTTCTCTCTGTAAACTTTGGTCGATTAGCTAAAGCGACAATTCTCTGTTTTCGCTCTCTAAAAATCGATCGTAATTTGAAAACTATCCACACACAGATCAGTCTCCTCTGTGTGTGTGTGTGTGTGTCTACAGTTGAATCGATCAATTCTTTGGCTGGTTTCGTTTATTGGAATTAACATCAAATATCTCTACTCTCCCTCTCTCTATATCACTCTACATTGATCCATTTTTGTTGTCCTTGAATGAACTTATAGTCAATTGTATCCACTATTGCTCTGTCCTTGTCCCTCTCTACAGAGATCAACTTTGTTTGGTTTGCTTTGAAATCACAATCCACTCTTTCTACTCTCTCAACTATCACTCCACATTGTTAGGGTTTGGTATTAAAACTCACATCTTTTTCCCCTTAAAATTCTGGTTCTTGCAATCTCTGTTTTAATTTTGAAATTCTAGGGCTTTGTTGAAGAGGGAAATGAGGGATGTTTTCGTGGCTGGCAAGAATGGCATCAGCGTGTTGGCGACCGGTCCGGCGATATGCCCGTATGAGCAAGGATGATGATGAGTCGAGTGGCGCCGGCGACCCACTTCTCTGGTGCAGAGACCTCGAAAAGCACTCTTACGGAGAATTTTCGTTCGCCGTCGTCCAGGCCAATGAAGTTATAGAGGATCAAAGTCAGGTGGACACCGGCCGCGATGCTACATTTGTTGGGGTTTATGATGGACATGGTGGCCCTGAAGCCTCCCGTTTCATCTGTGACCACCTTTTTCTTCATCTGATCAGTGGGTTTTTTCTTAGCTGGTTCCCTTTTCAATTTACTCTTTCGTTTTTCTTTTCTATTTGTTGCTACTTGCTAATGTGAATGAATGCTGACTTATCACCATTTTGACATATCTCTGTTAACTTTTTTGTGTTACTTTGTCTTGTTGTATATTATATTTTGTATAGAGGATGGTCTTTCTTGTCATTTATCTACTACTTTGTTTAATTTATTATTATTTTATTTTCGTTCAAAATCCTCTCCCAGTGAGATAACCCGCGGTTCCATCCCTGTGGGTGAAGTTCATCACTATGAATGATAAATTATGTTACTATAATGATGTGAAATTTCGTTTGTTTGAATTTTGTTAATATTTGCTTACAGGTAAATTTCATACCATTATAGTAACAAAATTTGCCATTGATAGTGATAAACTTCACCCACCCGATGGAACCACGGGTTTCTCTCACTGGAGAGGATTTTGATCCTCGTTATAAAATGAATAGGATCAACTTACTGAGAAATTGTACTCTAGTTGGGCCCTTTGTATATATATTCGCAAGTCATCAATTTGTCATTCAGTTATTCCCTGCTTATTGTTAGTTGAATTATTCTTTCTTATGGGCTTGAAGCAAATTTCCTGGTTTCTGACGTACACATGGCCATTTGATTATGCTGTAATTGTGGAAAGGTTTAGAGTTTTGTAAGCCGAGATCCATTCCATGTGGCCAAGTGTGTGTATAAGTCCCGTTTACAAGGTTATATTCGCAGCATTCTTATCTTGGCATGCTTGATTGATTGTGAAAAGTAGGCATGCATTTTCAGGGATAAGAAAACGGAATTATCATAAGGTAAAAGAACACATCTCTGATAACGGGATGGGAAACTACACTAGCAGGCCTCACTTAATTTAACTGTCATGGATTTGCTTGGATATGCCCTCATATAGAGACATTTTTCTCCACTCTGCAAGATTCATGCAGAGTAAACAACAATTTTCTTGTCAATTTGTGGTGGAGTAATTAATGTTTTCACTTTTCACTCTCTATCAAGCATAAAGATTTGCTTTATGTACCTAAAAACAAGGGGAAGAAAGTAAATGAAGAATTGCGTTATGCTCCTATTCCTTTCCTGTTTCCTGGCTTCACCTCAAAGAATTACAATGTTGTTTTACAGTATTTCCTTATTAATAATTTTTGTTAGTAGTTTTGAAAGTAACATTTTGAAGTTTTAGAACCTTATTTGGTGTTTCACAGGGCTTGCTCAAGAAAATGGAACAATGTCTGAAGGCATTCTCAGAAGTGCTTTTTCTGCAACTGAGGACGGATTTCTCACTCTTGTGCGTAGGGCATGTGGAATAAAACCCTTAATTGCAGCTGTGGGATCTTGTTGTCTGGTTGGCCTTATATGGAAAGGGACATTATATGTTGCCAATCTGGGTGATTCTAGAGCTGTGTTAGGTTATTTAGGTAGATCAAATAAGATTGTTGCTGAGCAATTGACTAGGGATCACAATGCTAGTGTGGAGGAGATTAGACAAGAACTTCGTTCCTCTCATCCAGAGGATTCGCATATTGTAGTTATGAAGCGTGGGGTGTGGCGTATTAAAGGCATCATTCAGGTTTGCTCATTTTTATTTGTAGCCACTTTATGCTAAAAGTGCTTTACCACATTCAATATTTCAATGCATATGTACTATTTATGGTTTTTTATGATGTTGCTGTCAGCCTTTTGCCAGTTAGTTCTTTCTGGCAAGGATCCTTTTTAAATTTAGTGTAAACTTCTAAAAAAAATTAACTTCATGCCAATTTTTGTGCTTTTGCTTACAGACTACAATTGAATTATTGAACACTCTCACATGCCACCTCCACCCTCACACTTTGGTGAACCTTTTTGCTTATAAGCACCAGATAATACTAGCCATTTTAATGGCAATTAGCAATGTTTGCTGAACTTGTTCGGATTATCTCAAGGCACACTAAAATGCATGTATGATGATTCATGATTATTATTATTTACATGCTAGGATCTAATGAATTTGTACAACATTTCAGAGAATAAGTTCACCTGCATATATTCTTTAATAGGCATTAATCTCCATGGATGAACATCGATACATCAGTACAACTACAACCTTTTTTTTTTTTAATTTATTTTTTTATTGAGGAAGTCAAAATAAATTTTAAATAGTCTTTCAAATAATACTCATTTGCCCAAAGTTAAAATAGCAAAACTGATACATAAGCACAACCTTTTTTTAATTTATTTTTTTATTGAGGAAGTCAAAATGAATTTTAAATAGTCTTTCAAATGATACTGATAGTTCAATTGAAAAGCTTGGACACCAATTGACTAAGAATTGACTTCTTTTCAATTTTTCTCTTTTTGGTGTCATTTCCTAGCATCTCCCATATATAATTAATTATGCATCTTCCCTGGGTTTAACATGTTCTGAACAAATACAACACGTAATTCATTTAATCTAACCAGGTCTTTTAGTTTCACAGGTTTAAACTTGGAACTAATTTTTTCCAATTCCTATTTGAAGGCACCAATTTCATGCAAACAAACATGACATGCTTTAAATGGTATTATAATATGTTTTTTAATTTACAATTAATTCTGCAGTAAACATGAAGTACCCTTTATTCAAAATAAGCCTATCAAAGTAGTTCAAGTAGATTGGGAAGATGAAGAACTTCAGGGTGTCTCAACTCAATTCAGCCAACTGTTTAAGGTTGGCTACATGAGACTTGTTTGGCCATTCAACTCTATCTAGGGCCATAACCTCATATAAACCACATGCTGTTATACTTATTATTTACAATCCATGTTAGTTTTTATCTTCTTCTTTCAGTAGCTTTACTTTTAATTTGGACCAAATAGCTTCCTCATTGGTGCAGTTATTGGTCTTCGCTGCACAAAACACAACCATCTTATTTGTTTCTCTCATTTTATCTCCAATTTTAGTCTACTTCAACCATCTCACAGATGTATCCTTTCTTGTATTGCAGCACCAAATTCACATTTGGGCACACATATTTCATGAATATGTTGTTCCTTATCCACATAACACTTTGTCTCAAAGTACGGCTGGTTTTACCTTTCACTTTTGGATGTATACTTTGATCACATAATATGCCATGTGTCATTCCCCATTTGACCCAATCCTATTTTACTTTTATGATTAAGATCATCTCTAATTCCTACTCCATGAATAATTAATTCCAGGCAAGCAAATGTTTGGTTTTTGTATTTGTTGATCCTTGTTCTTTACTACATTCCACATGTATTTTAGGTTTTGCTAAAATTATATTCCATATATTCAGTTTTGGTCTACCTCTTGAATCTAGAGCCTTGGTATAGGCCTCTCCATAGTTTTTCCTGTTGGAGATCTATAACCAAATGTTAGTGTTGTCTTTGAGCAAACTGAAGGATTTTCGTATGAAATCAAGTTTTTTAGCATTGAAAATAACAAATTGACTGTAAGGTTGGATAAAACTTTATCTTTGCATGGATAGCTACTTTGAGGATATTTTAGTTTAAGATACAATCAATGCCTGATTGGCAATGTTAGAAACTGGAAGGTGGCTGTTGGCATAGCATGTAAAGACAATCATTTATTCATCTCTGCTGACCTAATCATATGCTTATATGTGTGACATATCTAATATTTATAGATGTGCTATTTGCTCATATGCATTTCCAGATTAATAGTGTCCTTAAATTATTTTTTTCGTGATCAGTTAGAATTTGTTTCCTTGCAACATTAAATTAGCAAAGTGTTTGCTTGTAGATGTTTACAAGACTGATTCTTTTATGTGTGGGTCCATTTGTTTTAGGTATCTAGATCTATAGGGGATGCATACTTGAAGAGACCAGAGTTCACTCTTGATCCATCATTCCCCCGGTTCCACCTTGCTGAACCCCTCCGCCGGCCAGTGCTAACAGCTGAACCATCCATATATTCAAGAGCTTTACTACCCAATGACAAATTTCTCATATTTGCATCTGATGGACTTTGGGAACACATGACAAATCAGGAAGCCGCTGACATCGTGTATAATAACCCCAGAGCAGTATGTTCTGTTATTTCATGCCATCTCTTAAGTATTCATAGTCCTTTTTATCTTTTAGGCACTCATTTATCCCCTCCTTGGTTCTCCTTGAATATTAGGGCATTGCTAGAAGACTTCTAATATCAGCATTGAATGTGGCGGCTAGGAAAAGAGAGATGAGGTACGATGATCTTAAGAAGATTGAAAAGGGGATCAGACGGTTCTTTCATGACGATATCACAGTTGTCGTCATCTTTATAGACCATGAATTGCTGGGTAAAAATATACCTGCACCTGAACTGTCAGTACGAGGGTTCAGTGACACGATTGGACCATCAAATTTCAACATTCTGCAAGGAATTGATGCAAATGCAAAGTCTGTTATCTGAATTGAATTCAGTTTGTTTGGGAAGACTGGTTTCAGAGAATTCTCATTTTCATGAACGTTTTTGCTTTTGCTACATATAATGATGTCTTTTATAGGCTTACCTTTTTAACTTCCTGGGTTTCTTCTATGTCAAATTTGCACCTGCTTCATTTGCCATTCTGGTCTGCACGATGCTTATAATTTTATGGATTCTTCTACGGTTCTAATGTTGGAGTCTACTTAATATGTTCAATTATCTTTTTACGCTTCATCTGATTTATTAACCGAAAAAAAAAAAACTTTTAATTGGAGAGACACATTTTTCAAGCTTACTGCATGGTAGTTCAGCTGAGCAATGTTTGCTGATATCTTGTGATCTAGAAAGTTTACCAAGCTCATATGCTTACTTTCTGACTTTAGGCTAGGTTTCAAGCTTTGAAGAGATTCTACAATGTCGTGATAATTGCATTTGAATTTGAAACAGATTCCAAACTCTTGGCACATTTAAAATTTGGAAAAAGCTCCAATGAGAGCACTATCGCAGTGATCAATCCAACGGTAGATGAGAGAGCTCATGATTGTGCTCTCATCATTGCTTTGTTATTTAAAACTAGAGTAATGATGTAGTTGAAATCAGATTAGGTCAAGAATAGTTTTATGTTATGTGAGTGGAGTGATTGGTATTACCACTTTATTCACGAATTAATTCGATTGGTTTGCAATGAGGAGTCTTTAAATGAGTCATGTTCACCTTGGTTTGTAAACACATGAGAAATCCTTCGTATTGTTGCAGCAGATTGAATTAGCCACTTCTCATCCTTTCATATAGACAACGTGAAAATAACATCCTAAAAATTTTCATTTGATGAGAAGTAACAAGGTTTCTGACACTACAAAAAGCTATGGGAATGATATTCATTTGGTTTATATTTGATTGTTGCGTATACTAAATGGAACAATCTATGCAATAACATGATCACAAGTTTGTTATGCACAAGGATCTTCAACAAACTCTTAATGAGCATCCAGAACACATTGCAATAAGAAATTCTATATTCATCATAATTGTATTAAATTCTGAAGGAATCATTCAGTTAGTACAATGTAACAATAGTATCAAGAAGTTTAAGAAATTTACCTAGCTTGTTTGATGTGAACTCGAAATCTCTCTAACTTTTATTTCTGCACGCTTAACTTCACTACATTTATACCTTTCAAAAAATAAAATAAAATAAAAATAACTTCACCACATTTATTTTGAAAAAAATTATCATTTTTTTTTAATGAATTTTAGCATTATAAACTTCACCATTTTTTTGAAAAATTAAACATATAAATGATGAATTTTATTTATTTATTATAGTGGTGAAATTGATTATTGAAAGTGATGAAATTTCACACCGCATAAAATTACGGGAAAAGATTGTTGAAGAGAATTTTGATTATCAGAGCAGATGAGTTGAAAGGGGAAGAGACCTATTCTTCTTAGATTTAAAATTTAGAAAATGAATGTGATGGAGAAATAGAAAAATAGGTGTGTTTTTCATTACAATTGTGAAGACCTAATTTAGCCTAGGGAAAAGGACCGGGTGCAATAAAATTCTCTAAATCTTTGAAAATTTTGCCCAAGAATATTTATAAAAAAAAAGCAATAAAATTCTCTAAGTCTTTGAAAATTTTGCCCAAGAATATTTATAAAAAAAAAGCAATAAAATTCTCTAAATCTTTGAAAATGTTGCTAAATGTCAATTTTTTGTTTTGTTTTGTTTTGGTGAATAGTATATTATTCCTATGAACAGCATCAAGAGTGCCGTTTGAGTGAGAAGAAAAGGAAAGGAAATCATTTCTCTATCATCGTATTTTCATCATAACCTAATACATGCAAGAATTTATTTTTCTTTCAAGTGCTTTACTTTCTTTTAATTTCACTTTTTGATATTATTTTATTTATAATTATATAAAAGTTGAAGCAATTATTTTCATTAACATAGGAATATTCAATTTTAGCAAAGGAATTTATTTTCGTTATATATTTCATGAACTATCAAAATAAAAAATTATTTTAAAAAAAATATAAAATGTAAGAAAAATTAGGTCTCACACTCATTAATAAAAAAATTAAAGAGTAAGTTCAATTTGTTTAGAGACTAATAAAATAGGTGAACTGAGATGTAATAAAAAAGATTAAAGGTATAGAATTCATTTAGCCACTCCCATTCAACGTGAAATTGATACATAGATGATGAAGAGAATAATAAAATAATTATCTAAATGTGTACAAAATAATTTGATTTTTTAATCAAACGGTAATTTGAGTTTTGTCATTTTTCTTAATTATGGAAAAAATTGAGGCAAACATGATGAAATTCTTCACGTTTTTATAATAATAATACCAAAAAAAAAAACAATAATAATAAAGGAAAGAAAGAAGATAGAAAGAAAGAAAAACACATTTCCTTTTATTTACCGAAAAAGAAAAACACATTTCCCTTCCCTTTTCCTTCACATTTTGTGTTACATTCGGTCGCGAGCCTGAGAATCATAGCCCCCGGTCTCTTTCTCTCTCCCTTCTTGCAGAAATGAATAGGGCCATGAAGTCAGCCTCAATAAACTGTCAAGCCGACCCTTTTCGTCTGAGGACTGCTCTCTTTCATTCCACTCCTGCCATGGATCGCAGAAGACGAACCCATTGGGATTCTGTTAGTCTCTCTCTCTCTCTCTCTACACACACACACACACACACACACACACACACACATCCACACGCAAACTCCAGATACGCAATTTAACATTCTTTAGTGAAGATTTGAAATTCCCCAAAATAAAGCAAGACCATGATTGTTCATTGTTAATTAATTATGTAAAAATTTATGGCAATGTTGTTGAGTGAAAAGAAACACATCAAATGTGATAAGAACCATACATGATTGTAGAACATGTTAAGTTATTTCGTGGTAGAAAGCCTTGCATTTCTGTTATCCTAGTTAAAGTGGTATGAAATTGAACCAAGCTCTTTTTTTTCCCCTGCAGGGTGGAGGTGCTTATAGAGATTCATCCAAGGTAAAATATTGTGATCAGTTTATATGTCCTTTATTGATGACGTGCTTATGTGCATAGGCGGGCCAAAGTATATGTTTTTTTTTTCGTTTTGTTGTTGTTGTTGTTGAATGATTAGATTTTGTGAGGTGGATTATTGAATACTTGTTTGAAATTTTGACATGTTCATCTTTGACAAAGAATAATTACTCTGATGGTATCACTGTACCTTGGTTTAAGTTGAAGTTCAGTATTGACTGAGACCAAGAAAAAGACCAGATAGTTTATGATTATATTAAACATAAGATATGCCCCTAAATAGAGCATAATAGTGGAACATGATTTGAGTCATTAAGTCGTTAGGATGAAGGCATGCGAAAGGACACGATTACTTTGTGGAGGTCCTGGAGGAAATGAATAATAGTGAATGCCTGAAGCAAATGATTCTAATATGTAAAGCATCCGCCATGACAGCTATAAAGTATTACAACCTTATGGCAATGAGTAGTATCAGCATAAGATCTGTCAGTTGATATATGGACAGGTTGGCCTTCACCCTCATTAGTTTGTATATTTTGTGAATTGCCATTGTTTGAGGTTTAGATAATGCAAGATAAGGGCTTGTGACATATATAATGCAGGGGGACATTATATTAACACCTTTGCCCACTAGTAGGTGCTTTTGTCAATTTCTTTTTTTTGTAAAGTTTGCGTCCATCAACTTCTGCCATCATCTTTCCACAAATGGAGATTGCCTTTTACTTTCTAGGGTTCTTTCTGATTTTGTAATAGCATGAAGTTGGAAGGGTTATGTACCACCAGATATGGTTCAAAACTACAATAAAGTTTTTCTTCAAGCTGGTTGATGAGTTCTATGATCATCTTCCTTCTGATGATTTAAAAATGCAATTCAGTCATGCATAATTATTTTTACAGGTCTTACATCAATGGTGCACTGCTTTCCTTTTTGGGTATCTAAAGAATGCTTTCTATTTATTTTATTCCTTCCTCTGTGGTCTTAAACATGAGTGTCACACTACTATGTGCATGGAAGGTGTGAATATAATAGCTCCTTGAAATCTATTTGTGCCCACAACGTTATGATGTGCCTTAGCAAAATTTCCATATCAAACATTTTGCTTTTTATTACAGTTATGGAAACCTTTAGTTAATTGATGCAAATGCAAAGAGTTATTATGGAAATTTCGTAAAATTTTTTTTCGGTGGAAGGGGATTCTCTCTCTCCCTCTCTCTCTCTCTCTCTTCATGAGGGTGAACTCATGTATTCAAGAGGTGATGCTTTCTTTTAAGTCGGTTTCCAATTTTAAAGTTAATTTCAATCAAAGTGTGTTAGTGCTGGTCTGGAAGATTGCTTTTTTAGATATTCTTCGCTGTAAAATGGAAAATTTCTTGTCCTCCTATCCTCTCTGTTTAAGGTTTAGACATGCAGGGCTTCGATTTGGTTGTTGAAAGGATCGAAAGGAGATTGAATGTTTAGAATAAAAGCCTGTCTTTCTATTGTGGGGAAGCAAACCTTTATTCCGATTCCTTCAGTGATCATTCAAACATATTACATGTCCTTTTGAACGTTTCATTTTGGAAGATACAAGATAGGAAATCATCATCATCATCATCTTGGCCTTGTACCAAAGAGATGGGGTTGGCCACATGATTCTCTTTTTCCATTCTTGCCTATTATACACCATGTCCTCTCTCAAATTTAGATTTTTTAAGTCGTTTTAATTACTTCATCCTATGTAAGTTTTGGTCGGCCTCTTTATCGCCTACCCTCTAAACAAATAAATGTTCCTCTTTTTATAGGTGCATCATTGGGTCTGCATTGAAGATGACCATACCACCTAAGTCTACTTTCCCAAATTTTGTCATTCATAGGCGCAATATGTAATGTTCCCTTCACATGTTCATTATTTATCGTATCTCTTCTAGTGATCCCTATAATCCAATTACCATTCTCATTTCTGCTATATGAATGCGTTGTATTTGTGTCTTTCTCAATGTCCAACACTCCGCTCCATACAATATTGCTGTCCGAATAACCGTTCTATAGAATTTTCCTTTTAGGAAAAGCTTCAATACCGTTCCTTTGAAAATCTCATCTTGTTAGTTGAAAAATAATTTAAATTACGGTAGTGGTTGCTGTAGTTGTGATAGTTGCAGTGGCACAGATGTGAGGTGTGACAGACACAAAATCATGAACATGGCTACTGGAGTTGTGAAGATTTTTTTCTCACAACGCCCCTTGAAATGCATTGTACACATGCGATATCCCAGAATCCCATTTTAATGTTTTTAATGAATTTTGCTGAATTTATAAAGATTTTTTTATATGGGTTATTAATTTTATGTTGAATTTAAGTTGTAGCAAATGAGTCGTTATGATGTAAAAATGAAAAGAGTTTAAATAAAATGTGATGATGCTTTTCTATATAGTATCATACTAATTCAATATAACATACAGTTCATAAAGTTGGTAAATAATCAAATCCAGTCTATCTTATTGAGGAATTTGTACATAAACGTTTGCTAAAGTAAACTTAGACACATGACACTTTAGGTTATGGAAGTAATCTATATTTCCCAAAAATCCCTCATGATTAAAAATCAGTTAAATCTACAGGATTTTATCTCTCTTGCCCACTTCTTGTAAACTTTCTTCTCTTCCTCCCAAATCCCACAACAAGATCTCAAACAAAGTGGTGGGTGTTCTTTTAAAAGCTCTATCACATTAAATGCTCTCGTGGTTTCTTGCATGTGATGATTTGGAGGAGTGCATATGGGATTTTCTCATTTTAGTCCTATGACTCCTATTACGAGATTCTATCTTATACTGGGATGATGTTTGAATTCCTTTGAATGCAAAAAGGTGGTGTTCTTTGCTTGGTTTGTTGTAAAGGATTAGTGCTTGGTTGTGGATCATGTAATTCATAAAAATCTGCTTATTCCTGGTAGGCGTGTAATGTTTAAGGAGGCTGTTGAACCGGTGAACCATTTGTTTCTTAACTGTTGGTGGAAGTCTGGGCTGTTGTTCTCACTACCTTCAGAATTTTGTGGGTTATGCCTCGGTTTACTTTTAAATGCTTCTGTGTTGGTGGATCAAGGCTGAAACACGATGAATAAAACAATTTGGAAATGTGCTCACTGTGCTTTGTCTTTCTTTCTCGATTGGGTCTAAATCTAAGATGTTTTACACTTATGACTTCGAGATGGGAATACTTCTATCTCTAGTTGAATGGTGTATACTTTCTTTCCTTCTCCATTGTTGTTAGATCCATTTGGTGAATATGCTTTAGATGAGATTCTTACTCTTTTCAAAACAGTTGTGCATAGATGTCTATCGGATGAAAATTTGGTTTGGAAGATGGTTCCTAAAATGAAAGTTGCGTAATACTGAATACAACTATATTTTGTAATGTAACGAAAAGTCATTTTGTCTGTAGGTTTCTTGAAAATAGAAATATTTTTTTGTCGTAATTTATTTTAGTAAATGAGCCATTAGGCTGTTGATATTTGCAGCCGAGTCATCCTAAAATTGATTTTCTAAATCATTGCTCTCCATCCTTTCACCATAACTTTTGTAATGTCAAATAGGTGGCCAACTCATTGACAAAGAGGTTGTTTATGTGCTCATGATTTCTTGAAAGTGTCGTTTTATCATCTTTTATTGTGGTTGTTCTTAATGGAAAGTTATTTTGTTTGTAGGTTTCTTGAAATAGAAATATTTTTTTGTCGTAATTTATTTTAGTAAACGAGCCATTAGGCTGTTGATATTTGGTCATCCTTAAATTGTTTGTCTAAATCATTGCTCTCCATCCTTTCACCATAACTTTTGTAATGTCAAATAAGCGGCCAACTCATTGGCAAAGAGGTTGTTTATGTACTCATCATTTCTTGAAATTGTCGTTTTATAATCTTTTATTGTGGTTGATCCCTTAATGCAAGATCAAACCCACTTTGTCAACTATTCATGTTTCAACGCTAGCACCTCACGTTCATTTTGTTTTTCTTTGTTAAGTGAATTATTTATGGTGTGCTGAATTGTTTATTTGCAGAGATTCAACCATTATGCCAAGAGGTCAAGAAAGGTGTATGCAAAACAAACATTGTTGCGAAATGTCAGTGCCTTTGCGGAACACCTATTTCAGGTTATTCATGATGTCCATAACTTGTTATCACTTTCTAGCCAGTAAAAGTTCTATCACTAATTTCATTGTTAAGTTTGTGTACTTTCTGATGGGTTCTTGGTTGCTTTTTCCTTTTTCCCTTATTCTTCTTCTTTATTTATTTTTTTATTTTTGTGGGGTGTTAAGGTGTGAAATGTACTTCTGGAAATCTGACGTTGCAACTCTTGTTTTTTTTCCGTCTATTTTAAAGGAGAGAAAGAATGTTATATACTATTGGTGTCTAGGATTTTTAGTGAATGGATGGAAAACAGGTTAAGACTTATGGGGAGTGTTAATATCATTGTAAGAAGAATGGCCGGTGAAGTAATTGGCTGTATGTATCAGTAGTGGTTACGAATGAGCTCTAGCTTTGTTGGATCATATAATTGTTGGATATGCTTGTTAGATGCATGTTCAATCATGTATTATCCATGTCTTAGTGTCGTGTGTCCAACATGGATACTTCACCCATTTTTGAAAAGTGAATGTAACATAGATGCAAAGTGTGGTAATAAGAGGGGAAAATTGGGAATTCTACATGGAGCCTGGTGGGACTTTTCTAATGAAAACTTGTTTTGCACGAGTCATTTCAAGATTTCTAGTGCTTTCCAGCATCAGTTTGGTATTAAAGCAAGTAATTGTGTTTTGCACTTGTCCTACATCATTTATAAATGGGATTTTTTTTCACTAGGGCACTCTGCCCTGTAAGACTGTAATGCACCATATCTCTTGTTCACATGGCAGCCATACTTGGAGATCAATAGTTTGGTGCCAGTCAACTCTCTTTTGTATTATCACTTGATAGGCTACTATTCTTTTTCTCCATATGTCCTCACTTGAGTTATTTGTCACTCGTTTTTCCCATATGTCCTCACTTGAGAAATTTACCATTACCATTAGAAATATATTCATTCATAAATTCTTATTTTCTTTTTTGGTGCGTGACTGCATGTGCACGCGTGTTGGCATGCCTTTGTTTCAGAGCTGGCATCATGATCCTGATGATTATGACCCATCTTCAAGTCGAGGCAGCTCATGGTTTAGACAGGAATATCGGGCTAATGGATCCAGAGGGGGCCGGACTGGCAATCAAAGATGGCAGTCTTCATGTAGGAGTAAGTGCACTTTGATTTTCTGCATGCACTATGAATAAAAAAAGGATCAGTCTAGATTAATGGCTGATGTTACCTATAAAAATAAGAAAAAGTACCTGATGCACTATGAGAAATATAAGAATGATCCTTTGGAACTAGATACAGGGTACAAGGGCGGTGTCAGTATTTTTCTTGACCGAGTACAATCAACAATTAGTTAAAACATATCACTTTTTAATTCCTAAAAGCTATAATGATCAACATCACTGCAACATATTGTTGTAACATCTTTATTCTGTAACATTCATAGAACTAGTGATGATAATGGGGGGAAAAAAGAAAAAGAAAAAAATTTGATGGAAAGTTAAACCCAAACTGCAAACTCAAATCCACATTAAAATAAAATAATTTATTTAGTAAAAGCTCAACCTTTTTTCCTCCCATCTAAATAAATTGGAATTGAAGTTGCACGATAAGTTCACACAAAAAAAGACGGCCTCATGAATCGTTTGAAGTTAATATTCTGTTTAATAAAATTTTCTGTCACCCAAGTCCTAACCCTTTACTTCTCTGAAGGATTTAGAGGGGTCAAGTTTAAAAATTTTCAAAATCTCTCTATGAGATATGCCACATCTTTCTATTTGAATTTCAGTGTGGTCACTTGACCCCACTTAGCCTCATGCATATGGCAGGGTAGTAGGACAACCATTCAATAGTCTTCTTATAGATGATTTGGACCGAAACTTGTGGGTTAATTCTCTTGGGCAGTTGAGGAGCTTCACAAATGAGCCTAATCTAGCCTATTGTTCCTATTGTGAACGTCTTTGAGTTAATTTCTTATGTGATTCTCCTTATTGAACTGTATATATGGAGCTCCAGTGCTTCCCGTATTTTGATGCTGTTGTTCATGGTCTACAAGTTAAGTGCATTAGATTCTCGTTGGGGCACAAGAAAATAAACAAGAAATTCTCTCTCCCTCTCTGGTATTCATTTCATTATATATGCTTCTTAACTTGTGTTCAGGAGGTTTCCAGTTTTGTGAAGATGATGTTGAAGTTGAGACCATTTTTCGGTCTGCATTTGGTGGAAACGGATTCTTCTATTGGTCCTTCGTGAATGAAGAATTTCCCCAATGGAGGAGTTCCTCAGGTTACTCCAATAACTACAGGACCTCTCGGAATTGGAGACATCAAAATGAAGAGGAATATGACTCCTCAACAGAGTCAGACAGTTCGGAGTCAGATTTGGCTTCACATCGGCTGGCTCTTGGCTTAAGTGCTTCCGGTCCTTTAAAATTGGAAGATGTTAAACACGCGTGAGTTCCCATGAAGTTCTTGTTTTGTACATTCCCTTAAAACTTAAAAGAGCCTTACAGCTTGTTATTTAAAATGTGGTTTTGACTGAATTAAAGAATGTTTGTACTGTTTATGTGACTGCCATGTAATCTCCCATTTTCAGATATCGAGCATGTGCACTGAAATGGCATCCAGATCGTCATGTGGGCTCTTCCAAGGTACGAATGTTCTGTGACCATAAGATCCGTGGTTCATATTTTTGAGCCTTCACAGTTGAATTTCACAATTAATTGGGACTTATAGATGTTGACTTGTGGGAATTTTAATACGAATCTGTAGAGATTTAAAAGCACTGATATTGAAAGTTTGAAACAACTGTGATGCACCACTCCTAGGGGTGGCAATTCGTGTTCCCGTGTTGTATTCGTGTCGTGTCGATGTATAAGTATTCTACTAAACAGCTTAACCCTAATCCGATCCATTTATTAATCGTGTCAGAGACCCTCAACACTAACCCAATCCGTTTATTAAACGTGTTATCCGTGTCGACCCGTGTAACCTGTTTAATAAACATGTCCTATAATGGCACGACTTGTTTAATAACTTTTTTAATCCGTTTAACTTATATCACATGAGTTTCTCTACCCCTAAAAATCTCTCTAAAGATCATATAAAAATAAAGTACATATCAATACATAAATCCTAAAATCAAACTATATTATAAATTTTGTATCTATATATAAACTCAAAAACATACTAAGGTAATTCAACAACTGGGAAGACACCATAACAATCTCATCGTTTTATGGCTACATCAGTCCTGTAAATAAATAAATAAATTACAAACAATTGTAATATATATAACTATGTATATATATGTTTGTATCAAATCATAATATATGAATAACTCATGTCGTAATCGTGTTGTAATCGTGTCACGGGTTAGACAGCTTAAACCCAAATCCAACCCAATTTTTGCGTGTCGTGTTCGTGTCGACCCATTTATTAAACGTGTCGGCTTACCTCAAACCCAAACCCGTTTAATTCGTGTCGTGTCCAATTTTGCCACCCCAAACCACTCCCCAAAACATTTTTTTTAGGGTTCCCAGTTTGGGAAGCCACTTTTCCATGCTGGGACCAGCTCATTCTATTTATTCCTCTGTTTGGTTAGGGTCAATCGTTGTGTATTTCACTCTAGCGGTGACGAGAATTGTCAAGAAATGATGTTGACATTTGTTATCTATGCTTTGATTACTTCTTCATTGACCATCACAAATTAACAAGTTGATATTGCATGAACAGGTTGTTGCCGAGGAAAAGTTCAAGGTCTGCAGTGCAGCATATCAATCTTTATGTGATAAGTTGGCTCTAAACTAACAATTCTCTCAAGCACCCCGATATCAGTATAGATCCCTTCATCTTTCCTCAGCTCTGGGCCTGTTAGGAGATAAAATAAAATCTTCAGGTTTTGGCCGAGTTATTTCTCAATTAGAAATGCACTTGAGGAAAGTTATTCTAGAACTGCAGGTATAGTTTCTTCTGAGTTGCAGTTAGAACAAGACCGAACCATCCTGTAATTCAATTAGAAATGCACTTTAGGAAAGTTATGCTCAACTGCAGGTATTGTTTATTCTGAGTTGCAGTTAGGACAACACTGAATAATCCTGTAATGGCAACTACATGTCATATGAATTGGCAGATGTGCTCGGTCGGTGTTGTTTTATTTATATATTTATATTTCTTGAGAATGTATTAGTATCATAGTATTTTTCTGTTCTATATTTTCTCAAGTTGCTTGATAGCCATGTTAATTTGTAAACAGTAAGTTATCCGATCTCAAGGAGATAATATATTTGTTTTCTTAGCAAACATTGTCTAATAATAAGATGTCAAGGAGATAATCTATTTGTCATTGCCTGATAATAATTTCTTCTTCTGCTTACTTTCATGAATTTTCTTCAGGGAAGGATAGGTTAAGGCAGTTTTTTTGCTGCAAAGCTATACATTTTCCAGAGCTCAGAAGCCATTTTATTGAACATTTGATAATTGATTTCATTAAGCATAGGATTTTGGAATCTTACTGTAGCTAAACTGTTGTTATTGGTTGAGACAGCAGTGTTTGTTCTTCCCAAAAGACTGGTACACTCTCACAGTTTTAAAGTGGCACTAAGATTATTGCATGAAGTCATTCATTTGAAAATGATAAGAGAAAATTAATGAGCTTTCAGTGTCTCAAAGTGGTCACTAAGGGTTTCTTTGATTATACTCTGAACTACATTATCTCAGTTGATTACAAAATGGGTGGTGTCACTATTATTGCTAGATGTTATCTGCTAATGGGAAACTAGTCAGTTTCACAATTTCTTTGATAATTGTTGGAGCATTATCATTTGAACTATTGTTAATGATCCTAATTTTTTAGCACCAAAGTTGAAAGTGATCACCTTATTACAGTAGAAATTAATCAGCTAGGAATTAATTATAAGCTAGATTTAAAATAGAGTTTCGGCAATCATGTGCTAGACAACATGAATCTTTTTTTTAAAAAAATTTGTCAAATTACTGACAAAAAAAATATTGGATACAAATTATGACTCTATATTGCTAAGGGAGTTGGCACTCCACCAATATCTTCTGACACTCTACCAATATCTTCTAGCACTTCATTTCCATCTTTTTGTAAACTAAAATCATAAAGTATCCCTCTACTATACAATCTTTGATTTTTGTATTTTTAATACCCTAATTGCCCTTATTTGATAAGGTTAGAATTCTTGGTTTCAAATTACAACTTCTCTTTCACGTTTCTCTTTCTTTTTTGACGTAAAAGTACTTCTTCGTTGATTTTAAAAATATTATTTCTTCTTGTTGAATCAATTTATCAATATTTATTTTAGAAGTAGAAAAGTTTAGGATTCAAATTGGGAAGAAGTTGTTAATAATAGATTACCAAGAGAAATATTAAAAATGTATTTGAGTTGGAAACAAACATTATATTAATGAATAAAATCTATTTGAAAAAAAATTAATTATATTTAAAATCAAAATAAAGTTTAATTTCACTTAAATAAAAATTATGATATATAGTTCTTTAAAAAATCTAAGGAAAGCTTTTTTATTTTAATAGAGAACTTTTATAAGTTAAAAGATGAAAAGAGAAAAACATGACTCTATGAAATCATTTTTCAATTGTAGTTGTCTTAATTTAGCTAAGAAGCCTTTCCACCAAAATTTCAAAATAAAAATTTCAAAATAAAAATTAATATCATTGTTTTTCTTCCCCCGTCTTTCTGTTTTGTTTGTTCTAATTTTTAATTTATGTTATTTTTATAAATAAGACACATGAAAAATAAATTACACGTTTGGTGAGTAAAAAGATAATATTTTAAATTTTGGATTCTTTGAGTTATATAGAATAGGGACACGAACAACAAGTTTCAATTGAAAAATGTCTAAACTATGGTATCTTGGTGGTAATAAATGAATTGTTATATTGTAAACCTAAATCAAAACAAAATCAATAACAAATTACTTGGGATAAATAAAATAGAATTACAATTGAGTCTTGATTTGGAAGGGCAATTAGGGTATTAAAAATATAAAAATTTATGATGGTATAATATAGGACCACTTTTGTAATTTTATTTTACAAAAAAAGAAGAGTAGAATGCTAGAGGATATTGGTAGAGTGCCAATATCAGCTCTCTATTGCTAAACTTGCATAATTAAATCTTTCTCCTAAAAAAGCAGTTCATATGTTTGAATTTTATTTTTTAAAAAAGCAAAACTAAGTAAAGAAAAATGTTTTAATATACCTTATTACAGTAGAAAGTAAACCATTCGAAAAGCATTTTTAAAAATTATATTCAAATAACCAAACCAAAGTAATTTTGTTTCTTTAAAAAAAATTCAAGTGAACGGTACAATATTGGCCCTTTCTCCTTTGGGGGAGGATAGGATACGATTTGGGCCACTATATGTCCATTTGTTAATTAAACCAAAGCTTTTTTGGGTGGAGAAATTTTCAAATAAACCAAAGTTGCCCCTAGTATTCATGAAAATTTACGATTTTTCCGTCTTTCTCGTTTACTTGACCCCAGTCTTCCTTCCTCTCTGAAGGAAAGTCTTTGTCCATTCTCTCTCCCTAAAATACACCATTTTTCACGACGAAGACTATTAATTACGTCGTCTAGTCTAAACTCCCCCCCCTCTCTCTCTCTATGTGTGTATATATATATATATAGTATCTATTTGTTTTATACATATATCGGTAGTTCGGTATAAGGTTTCACAGATCTCACAGCTTGTTGATTGATCATTTTGAAGATCGTTTGTCGCAGAACCATAACTTCAATTTAAAGATCTCTCTCGTTTACAGGTGGTGGAATTCGTGTTTTACTCTTTAATCTGATTGGTAATCGTATGATGATGATGGTGGTGGTGGTTTTGATGAGCAATTGTTAATAGTTATGAAGCAGTTCGCTCAAATTTATTATTCATTTGGTTTGATTTGGAATAAGATTGATAATTAGGGTTTCTGATGATATAATTAGGGTTTTGAGTCTGATTTTTTTTGAGTTGCGGATCAATGGAGAATTCCAGGGGTTCTGATCAAAACGACTCTAGATTTTCTCACTTGAAGAGCGCATCGTATCAGAAGCTAGAATCTGAATCACCGGGACCGTGGAATGGAGAATTTGGATACAACGGAGGCAGCGATAGAAGATTTGCATTTTCCCGCCAAATATCGTTCAATCAATACGCTGAACCTCACACTCCATTATCCATGATTTCTAGTGATTCTGTGAAGCCTTTTCTTTCTCGGACCGTGTCCAGCATAGATATTCCGTCAACTGTTTGTCCACAAGATGGAAGTGAGAGCTTTTGGAGAGAAGAGAAGTCATTTTCTGGAGAAGGAAAGAGTTTGGGTGATAAATTTTGGGTCTTATTGTTCGTGACATCTATTTTCAGAGTTGTAAGATCAGGAAACCGGCCAATGAAGAGGTTGTTTGTGTTGATCTCGCTCAATGTTGCTTACTCAACTGCCGAATTATGTATAGGTCTTCTCACGGGGCGTGTGGGTATGGAACACTATCTCTCATTGCTTGTGAGTTGGCGTTATAATAAAACCAGTGTATATGAATATTTTCATGAATCAAACTGCTGTTCACTGTGTTAGAAAGTGATTTTTTAGAAATGAAATTTAGTTCAATTTGACACAGTGAAAAATGCATACTATACAGTCTATACTTTCAGTAGTTTGGCATAAAAAATCCAACTGTTAGCTGTTCAATTCAAATTAAATTGAATTATGTTAAGTTGAGCATATTACTTTCTAAAAACTCATCGGTTTTACTATTTTGTAGTATTAGCTATTACACTTGGATGGTTCTTCGCCCCTCCCCTCCCCTCCTCCTTCCTTTTGACATTGTGCTGAAATCTTAATGACGGCATAGAATCAGTAATTGAAAATTGGGAACCTCAATTCATAATGTGGGGTCAAAATGATTGTTTCATTAACTATTTTCACCAAATTTTAGTTTGTTTGCTTCGTTCCCTTTGTATTTATTAATTTTCTTTTTGTTGGTGAAATGCAGGTCTGGTGTCTGATGCATTTCATTTGACATTTGGCTGTGGTCTCTTGACCTTTTCATTGTTTGCGATGGCTGCTTCCCGGAGAAAGCCTGATTCTGTCTACACTTATGGGTGAGATCAGAATTTTCCATTATTATGGTTGTAAAGCAATTTAAGTACTCTCAATATCTTCTTAACTGGTTGGGTCGAAAAGCTACTTTTTGGTTTGTTGTCATGTCCAATCATTGCAGCTTCCTCAGAAACTGATGTATAAATATATAGGGTAAGGGGTTTTACTCTATGTATGGAGTGAATGCTATGGTTGTTTTCACGTCGATACGAAGCTTTTGTGGTGGATGATGTTTTGCCCCCCTTCCCCCCAAATATTTGTATATTGGAATTTAAGTATCTTCTATTTGAATTGCACCTGTAATTATGTCGTTGGCACAACATTCTGAGTAACTACAACAAATTTAGTTAACGAGAGTTGCCCTTTCTCAACAGGTACAAAAGGCTAGAAGTTTTATCTGCTTTCACCAATGCTGTAAGTACACAAAATTTCACATAATCGCAAATCTTATCTTCCATTTTTAAAATCAAACAAATATTTTTGTGCCACTAAAATGTCATTATCACAATTCATCCAATCATGATGCTTGAATAACAACAATCTTGTCAGCACTTGGATTTTATTTGTTTATGTTCATGTTCTTTTGGTGGGTGTTGTGCGTATTTATGCATAGCTTCTGGATGTTGTTTTGTGCACTGGCACTGATGTCACATTTTGTTTTGTTTTGTTCTGGAAACACTGCGTCAAACACATTTCATCTCTACAGAGTATTGACATATGTGTTAGGGTCCTTGATATACACACGAAGTTGATAATAAAAGATTTAAATGAGGATGATTGACATGATCCCAAAGAAACTGAAGTACAATGATTTCATGAATACGTAGATATGTAAGAGAACGGTATCCTAACATCACATGCAGAAAAAGATTTTACAAATTCTCTTAGCATATTTCATTTTTGTCATGCAGTTATTGCACTTGTTTCTATACTCCGTTGTTTCTTTTAGCTTGTTCTAGTAGCTTGAGTTTACTAGAATCACAAGCATTTGGTTACTAAATTGGGAGATGTCTTAGAATACTATTACCTAATATTGGTCCTATCAGCCCAAGGTGTTGGGCCTTTTTCCTCAAAATTATTGCCTTTTACTTGAGTCCACCTTTTCTCATACTTTACAGCTTGATATTTTACTTTGTGTGGAGAAGTGGCAGACATGATCCGACGTTCTCTCGATTGGATAGATTTTTGATTTCAGGAGACTGGGAGGAGAAATTTCCGGATGTGGCTCAGGTGGCAATGGCAGGGCTTATGTCTGACCATGTACCGCTAATGCTGGACTTGGGGGGGGGGTTGAGAAGGGGCAAATCTCTATTCAAATTCAAGAAGACGTGGCTTCGGGTGAAAGGCTTCAAGGAGATGGTGCAACGATGGTAGATCAGTTATGAGATCCGGGGTAATTCCAGTTTTGTACTTGTGGGGAAGTTTCGTAGATTGAAAGAAGACCTGAAGAAGTGGAACAAGGAGACGTTTGGCAACCTTGAATGGAGGAAGAACAAGATTATGGAAGAGTTATCAGTCTTAGATAGGAGGGAGAATGTGGAGGGTTTGGGGGAGAAGGAAAGATCGAAAAGGGAGGAGTTCAAGGCAGAAATTGAGGAGATTGCGGTAATGGAAGAGATCTCGCGGAGACAGAAATCCCAAGCTTTGTGGTTGAAAGAGGGGGATAGAAATACGAGATTTTTTCATAGGATGGTTAATGCTCACAAGAGAAGCACCCACATTGGGAGGATCAAATGTAATGGAACTATTTTGAAGAAAAAGGAAGAAGTGGAGAGAGGTGTGACATCTTTTTATCAACAACTGTATAGGAAGACTGTGGATTGGAGACCCCTTCTAGGGGGTTTGGAGTTTGATATGATTTCTGCAGAAGATAGGGACCGTTTGGAGAGACCTTTTGAGGAGGAGGAGGTGACATTTGCTTTACACTGTTGTCCGGGGGATAAAGCTCCGGGCTCAGATGGGTTCTCTAGCGTTTTTTCATAAGAATTGGGAGGTGGTGAAAAGGGATGTGTTGACAACTATCTATGATTTCCATGATCATGGAAAGTTCGAAAAGTCCATTAATGCTACTTTTGTCGCTTTGATTCTGAAGAAGGGAGGAGCGGATGATTTACGGGATTTTAGGCCTATTAGCCTATTGGGGAGCATCTACCAAATTATTGCCAAAATCCTTGCTTTAAGACTGAAGGAAGTGCTGAATGGAATTATTTTGGAATCGCAAAATGCTTTTGTGGGAGGGTGTCAAATCCTGGACTCAGTTTTAGCGGCTAGCGAATGTGTGGATAGCTGCTCTTACACTGGTGATTCGGGGGTGGTGAGTAAGCTTGATGTTGAAAAAGCGTATGACCATGTGTGCTGGGATTTCCTGATCTACCTCCTCGAGGAGATGGGGTTTGGGAAGAGATGGAGAGGTTGGATTAAATTTTGCATTTCCACAGTGAGATTCTCGGTCTTGATCAATGGCGTCCCTTCTGGTTTCTTTGGGAGTTCGAGAGGATTGAGGTAGGGGGATCCGTTATTACCTTGACTCTTCATTATTGTGATGGAGGCCTTCAACAAACTGATGAAGAGAGCTTGTGATTTAGGCTACTACAGAGGCTTCAAAGTGGGGAGGAATATTGCTTACCAAAGGGAGGTGTCTCATTTGCTCTTTGTGGACGATACTATTGTGTTCTGTGATGTTGATAGGAGGCAGTTGAGATACTTGAGAGGAACGCTTCTTTGCTTCTAGGCATTCTCAGGTCTAAAGGTGAACTTTGGGAAGAGTGAGATTGTTCCTGTGGGGAAGTGGAAGAGATTGATTCTATGACAAATATTTTGGGATGTAAAGTAGGCTCCTTTCCTTTGACTTACTTGGGTCTTCTGTTGGGGGTAAAGGCGAGGAGGAGAGCCTCTATTTGGGATCCTGTGGTGCATTGGTTTGAGAGGCGGTTAGCTGGGTGGAAGAAGCAGTACCTCTCGAAAGGGGGTAGAGTGACGTTGATAAAGAGCACGCTTTCGAGTCTCCCTACTTACTTCATGTCTTTATTTCCTTTGCTGGTTTCTGTGTTGAGAAGATTGAATAGCCTACAGGGGAAGTTTCTGTGGGGTGGCATGGGGGAGGAGCCTAAATATCATTTAGTAAGTTGGGACCAGATTTGTCGTCCTATTCAGAGAGGAGGGCTAGGGGTGCGAAAATTGAAATTGTTCAATAAAGCCCTCTTAGGGAAGTGGCTGTGGCGTTTTGGGACTGATAGGGATAGGTATTGGAGGCGGGTTATTTGTCTTAAATATGGAGAGGATAGAGGGGGATGGTGCTCCCTTATGTCGAGGACTTTAGTTGGGGTTGGTTTATGGAGGTATATTGCGAAGTGATGGAATGAATTCTCCAAACACATTCGCTTTAGGGTGAGGGATGTTCAGTTTGTAAGTTTCTGGAATGATCATTGGTGTGGTGATAGACCATTTGAGGTGCTTTATCCGAGACTTGCCAGAATTGCGCTGGATAGACAGATTACGGTCGCTCAGTGCTATCATCTTGATGGTGGACGACTGGTATGGGATTTCAGTTTGAGAGACTTTTGCAAGATTGGGAGGTGGAGGAGATGACGGAGTTTTTGGCCTTTCTTTACGGACATGCATGTCCTGGGGTAGGGTGTGATGAGTTGATATGGACCGGATCGAGCCATGGGAGATTTGAGGTTCGATCTTTTTATCGGAGTATGGTGAGTTCTCACGGGCCTTTCTTTCCTTGGAAAGGAATCTGGCGCTCTAGAGCCCCTTTGAAGGTGGCTTTCTTTGTGTGCACAGTATCCATGGGGAGGATTTTGACTATGGATAATCTAAGAAAGAGAGGACACATCTTGACAAATTGGTGCTGTATGTGCAAGTGTGCGGAGGAAACAATTAATCATCTTCTTCTTCATTGCCCCAGAGCGAGGGAGGGATGGGATTTACTTTGTGCTATTTTTGGAGTTCAGTGGGTCATACCTAAGTTAGTGGTGAGCTACATTATAGTCTGGAATGGTTTTCGGGTGCGGCGTGACATTAGACATTCTTGGAGGGTTGCCCCCCATTGCTTATGGTGGGCTTTATGGATTGAGCGGAACAAGAGATCTTTTGAAGATGTTGAACAACCTTGGGGTGTCTTAGATATTCTGTGCTTAATTTTCTTTTCTTTTGGTCGGAGGGTTCCTTTTGTACTTCATCGGAGTCTCTTTTGACTTTTGTTGATAGCTTAAGGCTTTGATTTTGTGTTGTGCTTGAGACGCGTCCCCGGTTTGGGCGGCTTTCTATGGCAATTTTACTTATCAAAAAAAAAAAGTGTGGAGAAGTGGCTTGTGGGGGTGCTGAGTGTGAGTTACATTCGAATTACAAGTGAATGAAACTTTTTCCAAAAATTTCTTGCTATAGATTCTTTTCCTTAAAATTTGTTTCACTCTTCCTTCTTTGTATTTCTGTAACTTGCTTTTTTTTTTTGCCAATGATTATCCCTAATTTATTAACTTTTTGTTGTCCCTTTCACATGCATTGTCATACAGTCTCTCTCTGGTTGTACCTGCCTTCTATCAGTTCATTTTTTATATATAATTAGTTGGCCCAAGAAATTGCTTTATAACTCCATAAAGCTTCTATTGCTACTATTGTGAAATTTAGAAAGCAATCTTCTCTGACTTTCCTTTACTTAACATTATTTTTGTACCATGTATGAATGTAAATTTATTCTAAATAATTTTATAGTTTCTACTGATGTTTTGTGGGAAGATAGTAAGTTTATGTACTTAAAAGTTTCTCATCTAATAAGCTATGGTTGAGGCATTTCACTGCATTGCCTAGTTAGATCCTGTAGCATGTTATATTCTGAGTTATAGAAGCAATGCCTTGGTTAGGTGTTGGCTCGAAAAGTTTGATGGTGTAGAATTATCTCAGTCTCTTCAGTATTGATTCTTGGACGTCTTAAATTTGGTCCAGCAACGATTTTCACTGTAAGCTAGGAACAATAAGGTATAATATATCGATGTTTGCTGTTATGGTGAGGCTTAAGAAATACATGTATGTTAAGGATATATTAATACAATGATGTCTTCAAAAATCTGAAGAAGTACAAAAATTGGCCTTCCAGCTGAGATCCTGAGGATAAATATTTCATAAACAATTGACTTAAAATGTTATATATGAAATGCCTTTTTAAGAATTTTGTGATGTTTATGTGGCTAAAATGTATCTAGCAAGTATAGATATGAATATCTTAATGATACAAGTAGGCCACTACCTGGTATGGTTCCTGTTAATCAATGGTGTTGGGAGGGACGGAATGAGTGTAGACCTAACTTTTGATATTGTAGATAAAGTGGCTACCTTGATAGTTGAACCCGCTTCTCACACTAGATAGCCCGATCTTTTACCATTGCATCAAGTAATAGACCCTGCAATATTTTAATAATATAAAATATGTAGGAAATCAAGGTCTATTGGTTAAGTAGTGTATGAGTAAGAGAGCTTTTGTGAAATATAGAAAAATAATGAAGTTGAAGGGGGAAAGAAATGAGAAATAAGTTGAGGGAGGCTGAATACTTGACTCATTATTTGCTATCACGAGCCATGATGGATACTTGATTCAAATTGTAGGAGGTGAATCTATAACATCCCCTTTTATAATTTGATTCACTGTAGTTGTAATGTTGTATGACAACAAAGCCACAAATTTTGTGCCTTTTCTTCCTACATGGCATATTGCAAATATTAATGTTGTAATTAAGTGCAAGTATTATTATTATGTTTCTAGTATTTGAATCATTTCATGGGAGTTTGAGATATGATGGATAAATTTATAATTCTAGAATAATGAACTAAAGGAACAGAGGATTATATTAGCTTTGTTAAAGTGAGAGTATTGAGTTGGGGGTTTGAATCTTACTCTTTATCAAAAAGAAATAAATAAAATAAAAAAGTAGTAGAGAAAAATTCTACAAAAACTATATATAAGTCACCACTCCCTCCCTTATTATTTTTTCTTAATTAAATTTTATTTGATTAGAATGAAGTTCTTTAAAAACTTCCGCCTTCTTTAGAATATCATGAACAATTACCCCATGGAGTGTTAGCCACACCCACAAATGATACAAATACTACTGTTGCTTTGGCTTTACTCATGTTAGTGGCATATTTCTCTGTTGGTCTTACCAAAAAAGGATTAGGTTATTTCGGGAATATTATTTTTTATCAAAAAAGAAAGAACAATATTTTTTTCTTGCAGAATACATAAAAAGTTTTGAATATTAAAAATTTAATGGATATATAATAAGAACAGTTTTTTCAGCTAGGTAAGATGAGGGATATTATTATGCAGTTAGCTTGCCGGTGCCACAAGCAATTACTTGCTTAGTTCTTCTGTGTGTTTTTCTTCCATGGAAAGATTTTAAAATCTACTTGTACGCAGTTTCCTCAGCTGTACATTCTTAGTCCTTTTGGTTTTTCTTTGTTCTTTATTTCTTTTCATAAATATTTTATAAATATGTTCCACTTATGCATAAATAAATCTTATTCAGGTTATGATTATCACCTTTTTCCTTTTTGTTCTTTTTTATATTTTTGGGTTGACTGATTGCATGGGCTAACATATCAATATGTGGATATGCTGCTTGCATAGACAGATTTTTCTTTTGTTTATGTCGTTCTCCTTAGCTGTGGAAGCCCTTCATGCATTTATACAAGATGAATCTGAACACAAGTAAGTTGGTCTTGCGCGCTTTAATTAGAAAATGGTCTATCATTTTTTAGTGTCTTAATTGCAGTACTTACCATGGAGATTTTTTCAACTATATAGTCTCTCTTTATTTCAGTTTACATCAATGTTATGATCTCTATTTTTGAATATCAAGCATAAAACTTTGTTGTCTAATTAGATGTAAAGTGCCATATTATCTTCATATGCCCAATGAATCTTACGTTTGATTATCTTCTATGGCTCTGTTTCTGTTTCACATATAAACACATTTGACTATCCTTTTAGCCTCTGTTGTGCTAGTTTGACATAACTTTTTATCTCTAGCGTGCATTAGCTACGATCTCTGTTCGACTTCAGTCTATGTTTCCAGTTGGTAGTCATGTAAGTTATTTATAGGATCTTTGTTTGGCTTTAATCCTGTTAATAGTAATTATCAAAACACGTTTTTTTTATGAGTAATTATTGAAACACATTTGACATCCCTTTTAGTCTCTGTAGTGCATTATTATGTAGGATCTTTGGTTTGCTCTTAGGGTAGAACGTATCTTTTGGTTTTGATGCAAGACTTATTTGAACAATATCTTGTATCTGGGAACATTTAGTGCATTAGTTGGGGGAGAACAAGAGGGGAAATTAGAAAAACAAAAATGAGAATTGGAATGAAGGGGAGAAAACTTTATTGTTTCCCATGTTCTTTTTTAAAGAAGAAAAAAAGGTGATATTGGAAATTGGATGATGGAAAAATGAGGCCTTTAGATTGTGGTTATATAACATACCCGATCCTGCCCCAAGCCCAGATTGGGCTCAACCTATATAACCAAAACCTGCCCCTTTCCCATTTACTGCCTCTCCATACCCTTGCCATTAGGGGTAGTCTGTGTGGGAACCCACCGGATCAGGTCAATTTTCATCCCTAATTATGCATGCTCAACCCCAAAAGAGAAAATTTCATACATATAATTACAGCAATTTTATGTTTCTAGTATTAGTGTTGGTGCATAAATATTTCATCAAGATCGTGATGCTATATGTTCTTTCTTTCTTGTCATATGTTGATTTGATATCTGTCAAGACTTGCTGAACATTATCTACTTTTAGGCATTACTTGATCGTTTCGGCAGTGACAAATTTGTTGGTGAATCTTATTGGTGTTTGGTTCTTCAGGAACTATGCTCGCATTAACCTTGGTAAGTCTGTTGCTGCTGTTGTAGTCTCTGACGGTCACTTTTTTTCATTGATGTTTGCTCAGTTTCCCACTTAGTACTAAAACATTTTTGCAAAGTGCATTCTTTTTATTTAGAATTGGTCTGCAACGTATAAAAGATGGTAAACTTGCTGAAAGATCCTAGTTGGCCTAAATATCCAATGATTTTTTGTTGCCCTTTGCTATTGAAATCTACTAAAGAATTGTGTTTGCTGTGACAATTTTCAACACGCCTTCCCTGTGCACGTGCAATCCATTAAGGAAAAATTGACTTGTAGTTGTTTTAAGAGCTTACATAATTTGTTTAGTATATTATTTTTTTCCCGGATAGTATGTATTGAATTTAGGGGTGCAACTTGACGGGTCAACCCCAGCTCAACCCGATTTTTCACGAACTTGGGCAAACATTTTTACAACTAGGGTTGGGCTTGGGTGAAAATTTTTAACCCGACTTAATTAGGGTTGGGCTTGGGTGAAAATTTTTAACCCGACTTAATTAGGGTTGGGCTTGGGTTGAGGTGCAGCAACCCGAGCCCAACTCGAACCCGAATTCTAATAGTATATATAATATTCAAATTATGATCACCTTTTTCTTTTCATCTTACTTTGTTTAATTCTTAATTTATTGTATGTTAACAGTTTGGAGAATTAATTTTGTAAGAATTTGTTTGAATATTTTTTAGAAATTTGCATTAAGATTTTTTTAAAAACTGTGCTTAGGAGTAATCTAACCTTAAAATTAACTAAAGGCCACTTTAATTTTTCAATGTGGAGATTGACATAAATGGATAACCCGAATTAACTCGACTTTCTAACTCGAAATCTCAACCTGAGTTTAAAAATTTAAGAATGGGTTGGGCTTAGGTTGAGTAGTTAGGGTTGGAGGTCGGGTTTTGTAAGAATTTGTTTGAATATTTATTAGAAATTTGCATTAAGATTTTTTTTAAAATTGTGCTTAGGAGTAATCTAACCTTAAATTAACTAAATGTCACTTTAAATTTTCAATGTGGAGATTGACATAAATGGATAACCCGAATTAAACCGACTTTCTAACCCGAAATCTCAAGTCGAGTTTAAAAATTCAAGAATGGGTTGGGCTCAGGTTGAATAGTTAGGGTTGGAGGTTGGGTTAGGGTTGAACATTTCATATGTCGGGTTGGGCCTGAGTTGTACCTCCAATCCGTCTGAGTTGCAGCCCTAACTGAATTTAGCATATTCATTGGTGCCATTGACTGAAATTTAAACATGTACTATGACCAAGAAATTTCTCAGAATCTCACTGAAATGCTTGCTTTAGTTTAAGTTTGGATTAGAGGATCCAAGCATAGTAGGTTGCACTAGCTTGGTTTGAAAACGTAATGATTCCAAGATGAAGGTTGAATTTGGTTCTTTTATTTCACGGGAAATCTTAAGCAAGTTTCTACCCGAGCTGTTCTTAGTTTGAGTTAAAGTAGCTTGGTTAGTTATATTGGATATTGTATTGGAGAGCTCATTGATTTAGCTAGCCGAGCTCATTTAATTAAATACCTTCAGTTCTTCACAATATGATCAAGCTTGACTGACTTGTATCACTAAAGATCTCTTTGGTAGGCTTCAAATGAAGGTGTTATCAGTTAGCTTGGTTTGTCTTACAGCTCTACTTGTCTGGATATTCTTCTGATTTTGCATATTTCTTTGCAGTTTATAGAAAAGCAGAAGATATGAACTACCACTCAGTTTGTTTGCATGTTCTTGCTGATTCTGTTCGCAGGTAAAAGTTACTCTCTCTGTCTCTCTCTGACACGTGTTGCGCATAGTTCTACCTAAAAAGCTTATGTCATTACTTAATCTTAGTTTTCCTTATTCTTTGTATATGTAGTTTATGAAAATGATCTTAAACTGGTGTATATTAATTGTTCAGTGCAGGTTTGATCCTGGCATCTTGGCTTCTGACTCTCGGGTAACCCTCGTTTTGTTTCAGAATGATGAATCCACTTTTCTTGTATTTCACTATCCCCTCCCTCCTCTGAATTTGGCCCCACCAAGAATAACAATTTTTTTTTCTTTAAAAAAACACACTTCTCACTTACATTTCAGTTTTTTTTAATGTGTTTCAGGGTTAAGAATGCCGAAGTTTTGTGTTTGGGACTGGTTTCAGTTGCAGTTTTTATGCTTGTGATGCCACTTTTTAAAGCTACTGGTGGCGTTCTGCTCCAAATGGCACCACCCAGCATTCCATCTTCGGCCTTGAGCAAATGCTGGAGACAGGTAATTATATTTCTTCTTGCATTAAAATCCAGTTTTCTTATTGAAGAATTTTATTGATAGTTTATCAAATAATCTTATTTCTGGCTCATTTGCATCTCATAGTTTTTTTTTTTTTTTTGTTTCTGCTTAGGTTACATCTCTTGAAGATGTTTTGGAAGTTTCTCAAGCTCGATTTTGGGAATTAGTGCCTGGTCATGTTGTTGGATCAATCTCACTACAGGTAGTATTACTAAGTTTTATATGGATTCAGTTTTTTGTCCATGAAATTGTCTGCCACAGACGCGCACATTATATTTATTTATTGATTAAGTAGGGCGATGTATACTTCTGGCAGGTCACTTTTTGATAAAGCGCGTATTCTTTTACTTCTGGACTCTCTTTAAGTTAGGCATTTTTGGGTCGTTCCACATGTAATTTAATGTAGTGATTGACGTTGGGGCATAAAAATTTCAGGTGAAGAAGGGGATGGAGGACCGCCAGATACTCCAATATGTGCATAGTTTGTACCACGATTCGGGGGTGCAGGACTTGACAGTGCAAACTGACTCTGCCTGAGCTTCTCCTCTCTTGGAACGCAATTTATTACGAGTACTTATTCTTGTCCCATGTAATTGTTATATTTTTGAGGAAATATTTTAGGTTCTATTTTTGATACTTACTGGAAGTCATCCCACAATTTGATCTTGTGTTGACAGACATTACTCGATGACTAATAAGAGGAATTTTTGCATAACAACTATAGACATAATTTAGCCTCGAGCTAATTCTTCAGTTATAAAGCTTTATTAATTCATACAATCGCAATATGTCGATACATAGAATTTGTGAATTGGAAGCCCTACAGGAAATTTTTCTTCAAGTTGGTCTCTAGATAGATAGATAGATACATACATACATACATACAAATATACATACAGTAGTAGAATCTGTATCTGTACCTGTTTGTACTGAGGTTGAGTTGCAAGTTTTTGCGCTGTTAAATAAATTGAATGTTGCCACTCATAAATCAAAAACTAAACTTTGGCAGCTTAAACTCTCAACCTTATGTGGGGAGCATGTATTAGTGTCACAAGCATGCCGTTAAGAGTTGTCAAGGCATGCTCTGATCTTACAAATAATACTGCAGCTAAAACATTTTGCCAATGTTGGGTGTTGGGAGGCCAAAATCTGAGATAGATTTAACCTTTTGGCTTATTTTTATTTTGCACAATGATTCTTTTCAAACTCGAATTAGTGTTCTCATGTTTCTCCTGAGAGAGAGAGAGAGAGAGAGAGAGAGAGAGAGAGAGATGCCCCCCAGTGCTTTTCCGGGAACTGAATTCAAGAGAGAGATGGTTTTTACTTTTAGTGGTGAGTTAAACCGTGCATTTGAAATTCCACAAACACTGACAAAATTATGTGGCTTTCAAATGTTGTTTAAGCCACCTGCACCTAACGTAGGCATAGATATAGGGTAGTATTACTACTACTGTACAGATAACACATGATGCTTGTATTGGATGACTATTGGTATATATATATATATGATAAACCCAAGAAAATGGAATCTATAAACAAGAAATTAAAGAGGGGGAGTACAATTAATCAATAATCATACATATTTTTGGATCATTTCTCTCACTTCATCCATCACTAGCCATGCTTTATGCCCTCCAATTACTTCTTCCTTCATCTCTCCATCTTTCCATAGCTACAATATATATAGTTATACAAATTAGGTATCTCTATATGTTATTCTCACTCATAAAAAAAAAAAAAATTTGTGGAAGAGAGAGAAAAATCCAGAGGGTTAACTCACCTGAATTGTTGGCATTTTCTGTGCCCACAAATAACATCATTATTAATAATACTGAAATTATTAACCCAGTAACATAGAGTATAATTTAGTGAAAATAAAAGGAACCATGGGCTTTAAATCATACATACAGAAATATTTCCGCGCTTCACTAGAGCCTGAGGCACATTGTTGACATCCACGCAGTAAAATTTGATTCTATCATAAGAAAGAAGGGTCATATTTTATTAAAACCCATTACATGATTTCATCGTCATATCACAATTCTCATTTTGGTAATTATTTTTGCCAATATTGCTCCATCCATTAGCCATGAATCATGATAGATCATAAGATACACACATGATGATTTGATGCAAACATATATATACATACGCATATATTTAATATGGATTGACAGCTATACAAACTGAAATTTAGACCCATTCTTTCTTATACACACACACACATATCCAGTACTTCTACGATGATACAAAGTTCTAATTTTTGGACTATAAAGTGATTAGTGGACTTATAGCCTAGGCATCCCCACCACTAGTCTTACCATATCACTTCTAATTAGTTTCAGACCCACTTGTCTTGACATGCCCCAAAGACTCGCCTAGTTCAGAAGTAAGGGTAATGTTGTTTTGTTAATACACCAGGAATGGTATCATATATATATATATATATATATATATATATATATATAACGTTATATTTACAAAATTTTATACAGAATCTCCATGTACTGTTTTCAAGAGATGCCAAATGATCCAGTCAGATTCTGTTTAGAATTTATTTGCTTGCACAACATTAATCTACATTGACTCAAATACATATATGCATGTTGTCTGCTTTTTTATGAATGCATGTCAAAACTCCAATTACTGCATTGTTAGTATTAGAGATCATGACTTATTGCATATATATATATATATATATATATATATATATTCACGCTACAGTTTGATGGTTCCAAATATATCAATATGATAACAATGCAAATATGAAGACATAATCATAAATCGGAGGGTCCTAAAATCACTCACTTGGTGTCGTACTCGCCTGCTAATTTTTCCAATTTAGGCTTCAAATATATACATTTTCGGCACCACGCAGCCATCCTATTAATCAATTAAAAGAGTTAGTTATAATTAAGGCCAACAACTCAAATATATCTGCGCGCACACACACACACACACATAAATAAAAGCTTACACACACACACACACACACACATACATAACCCTTATCTCGCTTGAAAAAGAAAAAAGAAAAAAGAAAAAACTAATTTTGAAATTGAAGTCCAGTAAAGTAAAGGATCCCAACAATTAATCTATATGAGAAAAGCATACTAGCGCGCGCACAGATATATATATATATCTCTCTGTGTGTGTATAACTATATATATATATATAGAGAGAGAGAGAGAGAGAGAGAGAGAGAGAGAGACCAATCAATGATGATGGGTTGGCAGAGCTGTGTTGCTTGGACTAAAATCTGATCCAACTGATCAGAATCCTTGATGGGTTCCATTTCTACAAAAGCAGGTCTTGACAAGTCTTGCCAAAAGGCCTCAACTCTGAATTCTCTCTTAGTTATCTTCTTCCACTGATCACCTTTTCTACGATGATCAAAACCAAACCCACCAGGATTCAACAGAACCAAACAACTCCCACCACTCCAAAACTGTTGATGTTGTTGTTGGTTCCTGTAACAGATTTCTCTGCCTAGAACGTGCGAATTTGGTGCTAATACAGACATCTGCACTCTTTCTTAGTTGAAGAAGACGACCCAAAAAGAGATAAGATATTTATTTCAACGAGGCTGACTCTCAGAAAAAAGATACTAATAAAATATCTTTCTTTTAGATTTGGAAATAGAGTTTCAATTTAATTTCCTTTTATAATATGCTTTTATTTTGTTTGGTTCTCAAGAAAATGGAGAGACTAAATCTTATCCGTAAGCTGAGTTGTAGACGGGGAGAAAAGAGAGTAGTTTGGGCCTACCTCATATAGAGCGGGAGGAGTGTGAGAGCGGTGGAGCTGCGAGAACGGCACTCATATTTAAAAAATAATGTGACTTAAATTTTGGTCATAAGGCAAACATTTATTATGCAGAGTGAAAGTAATGTCTTTTATTTTTGACAAAAGGGTCCAAAACTCTCATGTGATTTTGAAACGGTGCAATAAACCTCCTGTACTATTTTCTGGATTACATTATACCCTCACAGGTATAAATGTGAGCAAATTACCTCCTCAGACCCAATTAAAGTCCACTTACCAATTATCAGCCTAGCACATTTACAATTTTAATCTTATTATTAAATAATTAAATAACTTAACAAAATATTTTATATGCAGAATACCAAATATACCCTTATACACTTTACCCTAACACTTAACCATTTTGGGACTTGAATCATTTCGGGATACAACATAAAAATTTCATATCACGTTAAGGAGAGAGCATGTCTCAGTTCGCCATCGCAGATCTAGGGTTTGTGATATACCAGTTCAATTTGTAGGATTTTATCGTTTCATTTACCAAATCGAGTTCTGGAGTTATATTGTGTAGTTGATTTCTTTACGGTTGTGGTCTCACTCAAGTTCTTCAAAATTAATATTTTTTTTCATTTCATCCTTTTTAGATTTTTTAACTCTAATTTCTATTTTCAAAACTCTAATTTTCAGTCATCTTTACGAGTATTCATGGTTTTTGAATATATATGTTTGTATAGGTGGGTGTGGGTTTATGTTTTGGAGTTTATTTATTTTTATTTTTTTCAACGTTTATTTGGTTGTTTATGCTCGATTTTGCTAGCAATATATATACATTAGGGGTGAAGATAATTTTAAGGGTGAAGATGATTTTATTATTTATTTACCTAAGAGTTGTTTGGTTGATTCAAGATTTTTATTATTTGTTGATGTCGCTTAGAAAACGAGGGAGACCGAAAGAGATACTATTATTGTATACTATTATTTATCTATGGGGATAGTGTAGCTACAACAGTAATTAATATTACTATAATTTAACATGTTGGGATGAGGACTTGTTCATGACTGAGGTAGTCCATATCTATTGGTTGATTTTTAAAACCAAATTCATGTTCTCGGATTAGTCAAAAGATAACAGAAACCATCTAATCACATAATCCAACATATAGTCAGTAAAACAGTTATTTTATGAATCACTAATGTGAAATGCATGTGGGAGTGGTTGGAAATTTAGAGAGAGAGAGAGAGAGAGAGAGAGAGAGATATCTAAATCAGTCACCAGATAGAGTAAATGGAAGCAACAACAAGAATCTACACATATTGGAAAATTTTAAAAAAGGAGCAAAAAAAGGTTTTTTATTTTTATTTTCATCTTTTCAGTGCAGATAGATGAAAATAGATTTGTAGATCAAACATGCATGGAAAACTACTAATTTTATACCAAGAACCCACCAACATCACAACATGTGCTTGCACAAGAATAATGACAACCCCCATATTATCCTACCTTAATAAAATTACTTGCATCAATTTAAATTAAACTTTACTTGATTTTTTATTTTATTTTAATCTCTATCACTCACGGATCATCATATACTAATTGTTTTAGACAACATCAAATCCTTCAATTCTAAAGTTATGCAAAAATTATTTTGGTAATATTCAATTTTTACCCTATGTTGGATAGAGGGAATGAGCAAATTAATTAAACTAGAAGTGCACCGTGGTGGTGTTTTTCAAACAACACCCATCAAGAGTTACACTGGAGGCACTACCACCCTCTTTGAGGATGTAGATCTGCACTGCTTATCCTATCATTATCTGATGTGTGTGGCCAATTATAATACCCCGCTCCAACACATGGTATGATATTGTCCGCTTTGGGCCTGAGCCCGCACGGTTTTGCTCTTGGGTTTACCCCAAAATGCCTCATACCATTTGAAGAGAACATACTACATATAAGCACATCCCCTTTTCCACACCCAGGCGATGTGGGATTGAGTACCTTGTACCCTGTCAGTGTGGTAGCTCAGCCCAGTGTCTGTCTATGCACCCGCCCACTCACACCCGTCCACAAGGGTTACTACAATCCACCCCCCTACGAGGCCCGATGCCCTCGTCGGCACACTTACTTCCGGCTGGGTTCAGGCTCTGATACCAACTGTAATATTCCGCTCCAACACATGTATGATATTGTCCGCTTTGGGCCTGAGCCCGCACGATTTTGCTCTTGGGTTTACCCCAAAAGGCCTCATACCATTTGAAGAGAACATACTACATATAAGCACATCCCCTTTTTCACACCCAGGCGATGTGGGATTGAGCACCTTGTAGCCTGTCAGTGTGGTAGCTCAGCCTAGTGTCTGTCTATGCACCCGCCCACTCACACCCGTCCACAAGGGTTACTACACCAATGACCTTGGGTATGGTAAAAACTATGAGTTTTATTATAGCAACCCAATAGTGGCTAGTGATGAAGGGATAAAGCAAATTGTTAGAGATTAAGATATATTGGATTATAGTACTACTCATTCAAGATTTAGATTGGTCAAAATATTCATAGTGGCAAAGAAAACTGTAGTGGGTAAAGATGTTGAAGACACAAATATGGATAAGCACAATTGAATGACGTTGACATGCAATATGATAATACTGGTTAGGAAGAAGAAATCTTAGAATGAGCTTATGTGATTAATCATGGAATGAATGATATTGAAGATGGTAATGATGAAGTGGCAACTGGTGTTCCAGAGTTGGAGCATGGTTTGTATCGCATAGATTTCAATTATTCTAATATTAATCCATCATATTATCCAATTGATGAATTGGAAAGCTTAAACTCATCTTCTAAAGATGATGATGAATATCATATGCCTGCTGCACCAAATAGGGTTTATTTTGAGAGTAAACTCTTAGAGGTTGAGGAGAAATTTGAATTTGCTGTAAAGTTCAGAGAGGCATTGAGGAGTGATTCTGTTGCTCAGAAGTACGATATTAAATTTAAAAAAAATGAAGGAAATAGAGTTACTGTAGTGTGTTTTGTTGATTGTGGGTGGAGGATTTATGCATCCATTAACTCTTATGATGGCAACTAGTTTCATACCATAACATATCTGCACATGGAGAAAACATAGTACACAAGCAACATCTAAGTTTTTGGCAAACAATTACATGAAGACTTTAAGGGATGAACCAAGATGGAAGCCAAGTGCAATGAAAAAGGTAGTGTTGAGAGATTTTGATCTTAATGTATCAAAGTATAAGGTTAGGAGGGCAAAAAAGAAGGCAAAGTTACACATTGAGGGAGAAAATGATCTACAATTTGCTAGGGCTAAAGACTACTGCCAACTTATTCAAAGCACCAGTTCTGGCAGCATTGCAATGACCACTATGAATAGACCAACACTGGATGACCTTTTAAGATTTGAAGGCTTGTTTGTTTGATTTGAAGCAATAAAGAAAGGATTCTTGGAAGGATGTAGGTCATTTATTGGATTGGATGGTTGCTTTTTGAAGGGACCATACAAAGGTTAGATGTTAAGTGCAATTGGAAAAGATGGAGACAATGGTATTTTTCCAATTGCCATAGCTGTGGTGATAGCTAAAATTAAACAGTATTGGAAGTGGTTTCTAGAATAGCTACAAAGTGCATTGGGCCCGTTAAATAGATTTACTTTTAAGTTTGATAAGCAGAAGGTATTCAGTTTCTTTTGTATTTAATATATTTTATTATTGCAAATCTTAAACTTTTTTCTTTAGCTAATGTATTTTTATTTGGGTAAATTACTCTGACCTCCCCTGAGGTTTAATCTAATTACACCCAGCATCAAATTATTGAATTTTGTTACAATAACGTTCCCTGAGGTTTGCTCTGTTATAACACAGACCCCCTCCGTCCAAAATTTCGTTAATTTGGTCAAAAATTTTAATTGAAAAGACCAAAATGCACATCAACTTATATATATATATTTTAGATTATAATATATATACACATATATGCACTATTCCGGTCATCTTCTCTGGCGATTCCGGCGATGTGCACTATTCCGGTCATCTTTTCCAACGAATTTTCGGCGACTTGCACGGGTTCTGGTCATCTTCTCAGGCGAATTTTCGGCGAGCTGCACGGTTTTGGTCATCTTCTCCGGCGAATTTCTGCGTGAACTGCACTGTTCCAGACATCTTCTCCGGCGAATTTTCGGCGACTTGCATTGTTCCCGTCATCTTCTTCGGCGAATTTTCGGCGACCTGCATTTTTCCGGCGAACTTTCTGGGAAGTCAATTTTGGCCATTTTTTACCAACTCCAACTGGTTCCTAGCTAAATGGATCTTTCCGGACGCAACTGTGAAGTCTGTTTTTTAGAATTCAGCTTCGATTTGGCAGATTTAGCATCCAAGTGTTGTGATATTAATAAAATATATCAATATAATATTAATAAGGGTATAATAGACATTTCACCCAAAAATTAACATCTGTTAGTCCATTTCTGTTAGAGGGGAGGTCATTGTAACAAAATTTTTTAGTTTAATGCTGGGTGTAATTAGGGCAAACCTCAAGGGAGGTCAGTGTAATTTACCCTTTTATTTTTATCTATTTTATAGGGTTTACTAGAGTGTTTTGAAGACATATTGCATAGGATTGAGCATAGATATTGTGTCAAGTATATGTATGATAATTTTAAGAAAAATCATAAGGGGTCAATGTTAAGAGCTGAGATGTGGATTGTAGCAAAGACACTAACTGAGGACAAATTTAACTACCACATGGAAATTATTAAGAAGATTTCTAAGGATGCATATGAGTGGCTTGCAAAGGTCCCAGCTAGGTTGTGGTCAAGAAACAAATTCAACGACATGTCTAAGTGTGATTTGCTTGTTAATAATCTTTGTGAGACATGGAATGATAACATTAGTGAAGTTAGGGATAAGCCACTAATTACTTGTTTGGAGTGGATTCGAGGATATTTGATGTATATGAATCAATCCAAAAGGGAGTGGATTTAAAAGCAAGAAGGATTATTGTGCCCTACAATAGCACTAAAATTGAAGACATTGATGGATGATGCAAGACATTGTAGTGTAAAACAGGTAGCCCCTGAAATATATGAAGTTTCCTATAAGGGGGTGAATGATGATGTCAACTTGGGAACTAGAAAATGCAGTTGTAAAGCATGGGATCTCATAAGGATACCATGTATCCATGCCATTGCCTGTATTATATCTGAAAGGGGTAACCCTGAGACTTGGGTGGATACTTGTTATCATAGGGAGACATATAAGAGGACATATAGTCCTATCATATTCCTCTATGCCCTTAAGACACATGACACGTGAAGTTGGCACTGCACCAATACACCCACCCATTGTTAAGCCTGTAACTGGTAGGCCTAAAAAGGCAAGGAAAAAAGCAATTGATGAGGTTAACAAAAAAATAGGGCAAGTTAGAAGGAAAATGCAACATTTCAAGTGTGACAAGTGTGGGGATAAGGCCCACAATAGTAGAACTTGCAAGGCTACAGAGAAAGAACTCGCAAGGCTTCATACTAAGGTTAGAAGAAGTGTAGGTGGTAGACCAAAGTAGGCAATTGCTTTTGTAGTCCACCTGGACTACCAGACATTGGAGGAGATGATATTTCAAGGCAAGAAACTGAGTGTGTGAGTGGAGTTGCAATACGAGGGACTACAAGAGGAAGAGGGACTACCAAAGGAGCAACATAAACTACTAAGCAACTTCAAAAGGTAAAATTGTTATTATATATATATATATATATATATATATATATATATTATTTATTTATTTATTTTCTTAGGTACGTTTTTTTATTTTGTAATCACAATATTATGTTATTACATAGGTCATTAATGTACCATCATGGTATGTGAGTTTGTTGAATACTTTGTCTCAAAGTTCTTCGGTTGATCTTAATGTATTGTGGAGTACTCAAGCTTCAACATCATCAGGGTATGTAAAGTGTTTTAAATTTTTTAATATTATTATGAATGTGATCAGAATAACTCATATGATGTGTTGAATACATTCCCTTTTCAATTTTGTTGACAGGACCACTACAATGTACCCAAGAAATTAAGTGCAACATGGGACTTGAGGATGCACCTGCTGTCAACACTTTTTGTTTATATGGTGTTTTTTATTTTAGTGTATGACAACTGTACACACAAATTTTGTGTCCGAAAACCTAGGAACGAAATTGAGTAACAAACAGTCAGTTTTATTAATTCAAAAAAAAGGGGTACAATTCTCTGTGGTCGATTCTTTTATAACAAAGAATCTTCCTCTGATTCAATCTCCTTGATGTTTGGTGCAAGGGTTTCAAAAGCTTGTTCTTGAACCGGTAGTGATGAGCTTTCTTCAAATCTTCAAGATTGAGGAAAGGCTTGACTGGATTTCCGATCGAGTGCCGATAGAGCTTGATCTCGAACGGTGGATTGAAGGTCTTCGAATAAGAACGACACTTGTGTGGCGTGTTTGATGTTCTTCGTCTTCAGATTCTTCGCGGGTTGAAGGTCTTTGAAATAGAACGGCACTTGTGTGGCGTGCTTGTTGTTCTTCTTCTTCAGATTCTTCGAGGATTTAAAGTCTTTGAAGTAGAACGACACTTGTGTGGCGTGCTTGATGTTCTTCGTCTTCAGATTCTTCGAGGACTTAAGATCTTTGAAGTAGAACGGCACTTGTGTGGCGTGCTTGATGTTCTTCGTCTTCAGAATTTCGAGTCTTCGTTGAGACAGAGGTTTGACAGAGCTTTTGTGTTCTCTTGAACTCTTTGTGTCTGTCCTCCTTTCCTTCTGTCTGTCTCCGTCCCTTGAATGTGTAGGGCGACCTTGTATTTATAGGCAAAAGGGGTGGAGGTTTATTTTGGTAACTCCCCATTAATTGTGCCAACTTCCGTAAAAAGAGATTTTGCCTCCTTTTATATAGAAATAAATTAAATTTAAATTTGAATTATCACACATGTTTTTTTAAAGGCCTGAACCTTCACGATTTTGACACGTGTCTGTTGCTAGGACCCACAATCGTAGACTTAAATTGATCAAAATTGTTTGACTTCTTGACCAATCGGACGGTGATTAAACCATCATAAAATTTATGTGTCTACAACAACATTTAAACATGCACACCTAACACCTCTTATTTTTTTGGTATTTTGTGCTAGGTGTGATTTTGTTGGAATTGATGTGTCCTATTAGTTGGAACTTGGTTACTTAATTATGAATGACAACAATATTTTGTTACAATTTGTGTTTGGATGTTATTTTATAGTTGGTTTTATGCGAATTTGCTGTTTTGCATGTTTTTTACAAGTGTTTTGAGTAACATTGTTTTTATAAAGAACAGATCATATTGCTTCAAGAAATTAGCTTGGACTCAACTTAGTGATATGGTGTACAAGTTGTATGCTTGGTGGTAGTTTTTAGTTATTGTGTTTTCAGTTATTGGTAGGTCAAAACAAGTGTGAAATTTTGCATTCTTTGTACATTATTCTCAAAATGTCATCCAAACACAGCCAACAATTGAAGTTGAATCATGACAAAAAAAATAGGCAAATTGTGTACATGTATGAGTAAGAGAGAGAGATGAGACTTGTTGGGTCTATATATGCCTACAAACAATTTTTTACTTCATAATATTCAAAACAAAACAGTTACCAAAATTGGTAGATATATATAATATGTATACACGTCTATATATATATATATACCAAATGGTTGAGAGTTGGGCAGAGAGAGAGAGAGTCGAATATGGGTTCATGGAAATTGGGATATGTTCTGTCACATTGAATGTGTATAAGGGTATATTTGATATGATATTTTGTTAAGTTATTGTAAATGTGCTAGGTTGATAATTGCTAAGTGGTATTTGATTGGGTCCGGGGGGGGGGGGGGGGGGGAGGTAATTGCTCACATTTACACATGTGAGAGTATAATGTGGTCCAAAAAATAGTACAGAAGAATTTATTGCATCTTTTCAAAACCACATGGAGGTTTTGAGCCCTTTTGCCTTTATTTTTTTGAAAGGTTAGTGAAAGTAACGTTTAACTTGGGATAATTGCCCTAATTTCGTGACCAAAAAAAAAAAAAAAGTGTTAGTTAATGCTGAACCATTGCAGTATAAATTCCGAGCCTTTTTTTTGGCGACCATGGTATTGAAAAGCAATAAAAGTTGACCAATACTATCACCTGATTCATTGCAGTATAGTGTTCATAAGCACCTTACTACAATTATTTTAAGTTTGATAACTAAATTATAATATTCCTGAGCCTTGTTCTTTTTTATTTTTTATATTAACCATGTTGAGTTATAATTTTTTTGGTGATTTATCTCAAAAAAGACCTCACCTATTACTCAAATACTACTTAATACTAACTAAGGAATTTTCAAACCTAAATATTGTGGTTTTAAGATGCAAAGAAAAAATGACAGACACTGGTGTAATTTGATTTATCTTGTGTGACAATAGAATACTTTGATTATCATATTCTGATAAAAAGAGGGAAAAAAAAAACATGGTACCATAATATAAAAACCTACGACATGTTTAACCAAGTCAACTCATCATCATCAGCATCAGCTTGCCGACAAGGCAAGAATATCTTCCATTACATAATGGTGTGCATGGCCCAGCTCAGCAAGCCCGACCCATAGTCCTACCCGTGCCCGTGGGACAACTTTGCAAGTTGCAACACACTTTTCATTCCTGTTCTATGCAAAGAACAGGCCATAATATAGTTGGATTAACTCACTCAAGTTGAGCTCAATTGTAGACCATTATGATCTGTTTCACATCACACGTGCAACTCATATAGTTCAAGAACAACCCACATTTCTGCATTGCAAAATCAAGCACTCATTTAAAATTACTGGCAGCCTCTATATTACAGTAATACATGTGTGTGCACATAATACAAATACAAATACAAATACAAATACATATGAATGTAATTCATTGGTCCAGTGACATTTACAAGAAGGATCCACTTGACATTTTAAATACATTAGAACTCTTCTTCAACTTAAGTCCCCTCACTCCCTCCGCTTACTCAGCCGGGTAGTTCAGCATTTTTCTAATAATAAGTTCGACTACAAACTCAATGCATAGAGCAGACACACAAATTTCATGCCGATACAAGAAAAAAATAAACCCGAGCCCTGCTTTCCAGCAGTTCAACAGAATGGAGCCTAAGCGCAGGAAATACAGCAAAGACTATCTACTCTGATGAAGTTGCAAAGAACCGGTGAAATACAGCAAAAAGTGTCTGAGGAAGTTGCAAAGAACTGGAGTGACACCTAAACTCTACCTGAAACATTGTCAACCAACTACTTAGGGAGTTAATGCTCTAGACACGAACTTAATTCCACCTCCAAATAGATTGTCTTGGAAACGCACATGATATAATTACTGGAAACAAAATGAGTTTAGAACCATGTTGCTAGAGTGATCGAAAAAAGGAATGCAGAGACGGCCCAGAAAGAACCAAGAAACTCGATCACAAAGCAAACTGAAGGCGTCCTCTTGAGGAGGACAATAAGATTATGAGCATTAAGGGTAGTGATGTTGGTAATTGCCAATGCTAGTGACTCTAGTAAACTGACACACTGAAGCAACCGAAAAAATGGGAACAACTATCCTTTTGGGGATAGCAAAAACCTCATATAGAATTTATACTACTCTTCTAGTATGCCATCTTGGAATTTAAGATCCAGAAGCATTTCAACATGTAAGCATTCTCCCCCATAAAGGTTAGTCATAAATGTAAAACAAACAAATAACATGAAAGTAGATTTACTGAAGAAATACAGAGTCAATATCACAAATAATACAAAAAAATTCTGAATTGTTCTACAAGCAATGGACTCATTTTCAAACCAATTCGCAATGTAATAATGTCATTTATGTAAAACTTCATGCGAATCAAATCATTGGTTACTAAGCAAACTAACTCTAATCAAACCAATTAGGGTTTCTAACAACTTCTGAATAATAACTCTGACTTAAGTTATAATGGTTGCATTTGGTATGCGTGAATGAAATGAAATGGAATGCCCATTTCGACCATTCATTTACTTGGTCTGGGAATGAAAATTCATTCCATAGTTAAACATATGGAATGAGCATTCCATTCCCAGTAAAATTAAAAAAAAATAATATTACCAAAAAACCCTTCACCCACTTCTACCACCACATCGGCTCTACCACCACCGCCGCCACCCCCACCACCAACTCCACATCACCACCTTCTTCCACCACACCACCACCTCCATATCGCCACCTTCCTCCACCACCGCCGTCGCCACCACATCGCCTCGCCAACACCTCCACCGCCACCTTCCTCCACCACCACACCACCATCTCCACCGCCACCCCCACCACACCACTGCCACCACCTCCACATCGCTGTCACCTTCCTCCATCATACCACCACCCCCACCACACCACTCCACTACCTCCACGTCGCCACCTTCCTCCACCACCACACCACCATCTCCACCGCCACCCCCACCACACCACTGCCACCACCTCCACATCGCCGTCACCTTCCTCCATCATACCACCACCCCCACCACACCACTCCACTACCTCCACGTCGCCACCTTCCTCCACCACCTCCACATCGCCACCTTCCTCCACCGCCAGTACCTCCACATCATCACCTTCCTCCACCACCTCCACCTCCTCATCGCCACCTTCCTCTACCACCATACATTTGTCGGTTTAAGTTATTTGTCATTAGGAGGGGTATTTTGGAGAATTTGATTTAAAATTTATTTCATTCTTACCTCATTTCATATTGCAACTAAACAATAGAATGAGAATGACCATTCCATTTCATTCCATTCCCGCGTACCAAACGTAACATTAGGTGTGTATCAAGTAATGAATCAATTTATCCTGAATTAAAAAAAGAATACTGAAACAATATGCAAGAAAATGAATTGCAAGTTCTTCACATGTCATCATCGACTTAAAGTGTATTTCAGAAGAAAAACAAGGATGCATCATAATTACTGATTTTTACTATTCAAAAGAAATTGAAGTACTAATGGTATCATCTTATAACAAAGACTGCACCTATGTTGTTGATACCAAAGACTTTGCCTAATAACATAATCAAAGAGCATGCAAACTCGTCCCAATATTTTAGAAGGTTTCTTCACATTTAGAATTATTAACTAAGTTCAGGTCAATTAAAGTACTTAAAAGTTCTTTAATAAACTATAATGTTAATAAAGACCATAGACCATATTGACAACTACTTCGATTAGTAACCCATGTATTTAGAATATATGAAATTTGGCACTATTTTAGCAGTCAAAGGGGTTTATCAGTTAAGAATACTTGTAAGAAAATGAAAATAAAAATAAAAACGGGGTGGGGGGTTATCAGTTACACATTAGATATCATGCATGAGGGAAGTAAAGATTGTATGTGTGTGTTTTTATAAAGTCTAGAGACAAACTGTAGATTTTGCGAAGTCAATTAAATTTAGAAGAAAAAAAATATCTACATTAACTTTTCGGCAATTTAGATGCATAAAAACCATATAATCTTGCTCATGTCCGTATCCAAGAAGAGTATGCAAAGGACAGTTGCTAGTGGATTTATCTGCAATAGTTTGTTGATAAAGTTGTGATACAAGAAATGAGAAATACTGTAATTCAGACGGGGAAGGGGAAAAATACAGAAGAATAAGATAATATGGCTTCAAAGTAAGTTATCTACGCATCATCCTGTGAAAAGTAGTTCAATACCAATTTTACTTTGAATGAAAAGGAATTAAAATACCAAGGTGTAAACAGCCCAAAACGTAAAAGGAAATGTAACCAATGAAGCAATTCAACTATAAATGCAATTTTTATTTGGTGCTAAAATAACAAAAGTAGCTTTAATACAAACGAGAATTGTAGATAACAGTTCAAAAGATTCCTTGAGAATTTTTGTTCTTTAAGCTTAATTATGGGGCTACTACGGTAGTCAACAGAAAGACGATGGTATGATAAGAAATTGGGGCTACTACAGTAGTCAACAGAAAGACGATGATATGATGAGAAATTGGGGCTGAGTTATGTAAATTGTAATTTTAAAATGTAAAGAATAGTTAACTTTCTGAAGTGGATCAATATTTATTTTCACTTGATACTAGAATTAATAAAGAGAGTTATTCCAAGACTCCAAGTGGCAAATGGTTCATAAATTCAACCAAAAGCCTCTTAAGATGACATACCAGAATGACCAAAATTTTGCTTGGCCTGTTTAACATTCACTATAACGAGAACTATAGAACAAGGCACTAGTTTTTCCATACAACAAAAAAGTAACTAAATAAATAGAGACACAGACTTACATTCCAATAAATATAAAGGTCATTACTCAAAGTTGGTCCCTGTTAATAGATGGTAGTGAAAAGGACGGACCAAATACAGACCTAACTTTAGGCATTATTTCGAACAAGATAACTGCCCTCTGTCTCGATGCTGCTTTATCATGCTAGACAGGCCTTACTTTTACCCGTGCACCAAGCAATGGCCCCTACTGTAAATATACAAATACAAATAAAGTTCAAAGGGTCATAACGCTGGGGAATAAATCACCGCATGCTGCATTACAAATCTGAAAGCACAAAGTTTTACTAAAGAAGGACGACAATGTTGCAAACCACATTATAAGCAGCAAAACTTCAAATGATTCTATTAGCACCTCATGACAGTTGATGATTGTAGCAAAAAGGTGAATATTTTTTAGAACTAAATGCTATATAAAGGCAATTTGCCCTTACAAAGCTGCTGGGAAATTGAAATCTCAAGACAATAGTTAATGGTTATAAGGGTGCTCATTTCAGTTCATTCTCCTCCTCCTAGGTGCTCGAGAATCCCCACTGTCCACATCTGAAACCCTGGAACCATCATTTCTTCTTCTAGATGATGAAGTAGAAAGGGACACAGTCGAATCTATTTCAATAGCATTATCAACTGTCTGACTTTCCGAGTGTATAACAGCAGCGATGCTTGACATAGAATCTCTATCATCAACTGGCGGAGGATTTCTTTCTACAGAATGGTTATGGAAATACGACTCAACTAACCTCTCAGCAGAAACCAATGCAGATGTAAGATTTGTAATTGTAGCAGCTCTATGTGAATGTGACCTTCGAAGTAAAAGGGATGAAAATCGGCGGTTTTCACCCACCTCGGAGTTAGTAGGGCTGCTTTGTGTCAAGTCAACCACATCATCTGGTTGAACAACTGTATTCTGTTCTCTATGCATTCCCCTAGAAGTAATAATCCGAGTCCAATCAAAACTCCTTCTCTCAGGTGAACCATGGGCAGCTTCATTGTTCTGGGGCTGCACTGGGGCCAGATCACGAGTCAAATCATATCTACTGCCAAGACGTCGAATCATTTCCTCCATCGGAATAGCAAATGCATTCCTTTGAATAGTTTGCCTCCAGCTCTCAACCCGCCTCGCTTGGGGCCTATGTGGTATTTTAAGACTTGAATCCTCCTCCATCTCTCTGATATTGTTCCCACGGCCATAAATTGGGGTCACATTTTTTATTGCCACCTCTCCCTTACACACTGGACATTCCTTGGCATATGAGTCAACATGCAACCACCGATAAAGGCATGGCCAACAAAACAAATGACCACAACAAGTCACCACAGGGTCCCTAGCCAATTCCAAGCATATATTACAATCAAAAAAGCTCCCCTCATTGCCGCTACCCTTTTCCACATCTTCCTTTTTGCTCAGCACCTCATCCTCCACATGAATGGCATCGTTCTCACACGTTTTCACTGTCTCAGTATTTCTTTCCTCAGCAGCAACACTACCCTCACCAGTTTGCAACCTCACGGCACCACCACCACCATCAACACTGGAATTGACCATCAACTCCAGGGCAATGTTCCTAGTTTCAGGGGGAACTGGAGGTAGCCATAAGGATCTCCATCGTCGCCGCCTCCACCGAGCAGCTTCCCTCGGTGGACGTACACCCCCATCTGTCATATCCTCTACATTCAAAGATTCACTGGAAAATGATCCCGGCCCAATAAGCTCATTATCAGGTGAGAGAGGGACAAGAGGTCCCAAATTCAAATCAAGGTTCATTGCATTTGGTGTCTCGTCCCCCATCACAAATTGAACAATCCCCAAATAAAAACCCCAACCTTTTCTGTTCTTGCTCAACCAAGTCAAAACCCAAGTTTCATATGGTTGGGTTTACCAAATATATAAAAATCCTATCTTTATTTGATCAACCAGAATATAAAGAAACCCCTAATTTTGTTTTTATCAACGTAATTATCAAGTCAACCAAATGAAAACCCTAACTCAAAACAGGAAAATATACACCAGAAATGTGAAACGGTAACCGAGATTGTGACGCAATCCAATCAATCACCTCTCTAAGCTGATATAATAACCATTTTCAGATAAGAATGATCAGAGTTATTGAGAATCAAAGCTGAAATTTTACAATTTAGAGAGAGAGAGAGAGACCTTGTGCAAGAAAGATATGATTTTGATGAGCTGAAAACACGATCGATGAAAAGACTTGCGAGTTTGGGGAAAGAGGTGGCTTTGATCTCCGGAGTGACCAGAGTTTTCTTTATTATTGTGGATTCTCCATCTATGGTCTCCAGCGATTTGGTCTAGTGAGAGAGAGAAAGAGGGGGCACAGAGATAAATGTATTGAGCTCCAGAATCAGAGAGAAGTGACACCGTTAGGCCACGCCCAGCTTCGGGCCTGCTAGCCCGGCTGGAAAATGATAGGCCCAAGCCCATCCTGGCGGGCTAGCGAGTTTAACAGGCCTCTGAATTTTTTTTGTATATAACAATGATGCTACGTTCATAGAATTAGAGTTTGGAATTAAAATTGATAGAATTGAAAAAAAAAAATTCAAATGTCGAATTTCAAGGATGTTTTCGAAACTAAAGTTTGACACGGGCTAAAGTAGTAAGCATACCCTTGAGTTCACTCCTGGCCCGAGTCCCAAGATATCTCATGCATGTTTTATTACAAAGTTATGAATTAAGTTAAAGATAATTCAGATCACGAACACTAATCTCTCTCGCAGAACAGAACGATCAAGAGCCCTAATATCTAGGGGGCATTACATGTGAATTATGAAGGGTGTTATTTACACTTGTGTTGTGTTGGTACGGGTAGGGGTACACACGGTACGGTTTCTCACGGTTCTTGGTGGAACTGAAACTAGAACCGTTACCAACGGTTTCTGATTTTCGGAACCGGAACCGTTAAGGGTTGGAACCGTGAGGAACCGAACCACCGGTTCTCGGTTCGGTTCTGGTTCCGAACCGCGGTTCCTTAGGATTTTTTTTTTTCTTAATGAAGCTTGAAAATACAAAAATATATATATATATATTCATTAAATAAATGTGAGACTTACAATCTAAAAATGACACCCTATATATATATAATTATTATATTATATAATATATATATATATACATTACATATAATAATTATATATAATGTATATATAATAATTATATTATGATATATTATATCATAATATAATTATTATATATACATTATATATAATTATTATATGTAATGTATATATACATATATTATATATAGTTATTATATTATATATATATACACATATTTATTATAAAACGGTTCCGGTTCCGGTACGGTTCTACTGGTCCTGGAACCGGAACCGGAACCGTTGGTAACGGTTCCTAATTTTAGGAATCGGAACCGGAATCGTAGCCACGGTTCAATACGATTCCCCTTGGTTCCGATTCCGACGGTTTTTTGTACACCCCTAGGTATGGGTGAATGAAATAGAATGAAGTTGAAAAAGGAATGAGAATGAGAATAAAATGAAATGATTATTTTCATTCTATTATTTGGTTGCAAATATGAAATGAAGTGGGAATGAAATAATTTTTAAATCAAAAACCCCTCTTAGTGACAAATAAATTAAATCAACAAATATGTAGTGGTGGAGGAAGATGACAATGTGGAGATGGTGGTGAGGTGTGGTGGTGGAGGTGGAGAAGGTGGTGGCGAGGTGTGGTGGTGAAGGTGGCGATGTGGCGGTGGTGCAGTAGGGGTGGCATCGGCGATGTGGAGGCGGTGGAGTGGCGGTGGTGCAGTAGGGGTGGCGGCGGCTATGTGGATGTGGTGGCAGTGGTGTGGTGGGGGGTGGCAGTGGAAGTGGTGGTGGCGGCGGCAGCGGTGGTGGTAAAGGAAGGTGACGATATGGAGGTGGTGGTATAGTGGAGTAAGAAGGTGGCGATGTGGGGGTAGAAGTGGTGACGATGGTGGTAGAGCCGATGGTAATGGTGGTGGTAGAGCTGGTGTGGTGGTGGTGGTGGTGGTGGAGGTGAAGAGTTTTTGGTCATATAAATTTTTTTAAATCTTACTGGGAATAGAATGCCCATTCCATAGGTTTAACTATGGAATGAATTTTTATTCTTAGGAATTAATTTTCATTCTAATGAAATGATCATTCTCACCTTAAAATTCATACCAAACAAAGGAATAGTTGGAATGGGCATTTCATTCCTGCGTACTAAACGCAACATCAACTCTTTATATATATAATTCTTTTGAACTGAGTCAGTTGCGAACAACTCTCTTATGGGGTGTGGTCTAGTGGGGGCAAAGCGTTCCTTCTATGCTGTTTTTTTTGTATGTAAATGTTTTTCTAATTATAAAAATGTCTTTACTGAAACACATACAAAATTCTTAAAAGATTTCTGATAATTAGGGTTACAATTTGAACGGACCTAAACCAAGCCCAACTTGAATTTTTTTCATTTTTGGACTATGTATATTGTAATTCGGTTTGAACTTGAGTTGAAAAGTAAGAACTTAATTTTATTTTGGGTCAGACTTAGGTTACTGTGTTGGACAACCTAAAGCCTAACCGGAGCCCATCTCGAATTACAAAATTCAATAAACTCAAACTATGAAACCGAACACTAAACCTGATATTGGTGTTTTAGAATTTACAATATTGCATTTATTAGTTTTTTTTTTTTTTTGTGGATATCTATAGACCTGGTATTATGTAATGACATATTGAACTTATTAGCTTGGGATTCTTTTTTGTGCCCGAACACTTGCTAGTTTTTTTTTCTTTCTTGTTATCATTCTTGTTTTGTGCCCAAATGGATCTTGGGGGTGATTTGTTTTCTTTGCTGTTAAATTGACCTTGGGAAAATTATATATATCTTAGGCATCACCATTATTTTAATTCGATTTTAACAATGTATAGCAGATTTATCAATCAAGACAAACATTTTTTGAGAATCAAGGATTTCAAATTTAACAAACATTGTTTGAGAATAAAGGATTTTTCTTATTCCTGAATCCCAAATTTAGAGAATAGCGGGTAGCTTCAATGGTAGAGTGTCTCCCCATTTGTGTGAGAGCTTATGTTCGACTTCTCATTTTCCTTTCCTCCTGTTAGGTTAAAAAAAAAGAAGAGTCCCAAATTTAAACTTTTTAAGCATATTACATTCTCAGAAAACAAATTCTTCCCACTCACAAACGAGTAAACAAACTAGTAAAAAAAAAAAAAAAATTAAAAAGAAAATTACATATATATATATATATGTATTGATATATCAACTTAAATGTTAGTTATGTATCATTTATTCACTTGAAAGTTAAAATTCATATCGTTCAGTGGACGTATAATTACGATTTATACGACACAACCCTTTTAAGTACAAGTCAGTGGATTCTGAGTAGAAGTTAACTTTTCTGGCCGATCATCAGGACCATCCAAAAGGTTGGGCAAGGCTTGCCACAATAATCAAAGATTGAAATGTTTGACCCCATCTTAGCCCTCCAGGCTTTCCATCTTTGACTGTATTAACGGTTTAGGAAGTACGGATATTTTAAAAAATTATATTTTGAATGTCGGATACGTCTAAGATACGCAAGGATATATTTTAAAATACGTCTGAAATATGCCGGGATACGTTTGAAATACTTTTCGGGACAAATTTGTAATTTTTGTTCTATAAAGTGAGATTGAGATTGTAATATTAAAAACTTTATAAGTTAAAAAATAATGATTATTTTAAAATAAAACAAAAATATTTTTAAAATTTCAAACAAGTGAGTCATTGTAAAAAATATTAAAAAAGATAAAAGAAATTTTTAGATTGGACCAAGTGCTTTGAGGGTGTTTGAAGAAGCACCAAATGTGGTTGATCATAGCAGTTGTTTATGATAGTGTGACTCGTGTTTTGGGAGCTGCATATGAAAATATGGCAACTGACAAGTACCCTGTCATGATTCAGCCTTCGAAGCCCTTTGATGACATGGTTTTATGCTCAGTTCATTACTTGAACTGAGCATACATATAATGTTCAAGCTCGGATCTTAGTGAATCAAGCTTAAACAATGCAAAACTTGATCCATTTAGGTTCATGATCAGTTTGTGTGTGTCATATATACAATTATAATGATAAGGTCTTTTATGAAACTTGCACAAATAAAATATACTACAACTTATTGTTCACTGTTTTATATATATATATATATATATATATATATATATATATATATATGTCAAGAAGTTCAGACTTACCATGCGTGTAATTAATTGTTTCAGAGTATGATATATAGAGCCAGTGGTTCGGACCTCCTCCTCTGCAATATCAGTATGCAGTTTGTTTCTATATATGCAATTGTGCTGTCGAAACAATAATAATAGATTACTAATTCTTGCCGTCCTTCACGTCTGCATACTTGATGATTGGTTGAATTCGATATTTCTTATACACGTAGGCCGCCGGCTTTGTCAAAGGAAAGGGGAATGAAAGAAACAAATTAAGGAAAGAGATCAAATTTATGTCAGGATCAAAGACACTGACTTGGTTTCTGAAGAGCCAATACTGTCTAACTTGCTGGTCTCTACCCTTAAGAGTAATGATCCTGATGACTCATATTTATTTGCTATGGATATATAAAGTCACATGAAATGACTCATTTTGTATATATCAAAGTTAGGAAACTGTATGGTATATATAATTTTTATACAGAAAACAAAAACAGGACAATTGGTAAACAACCACATAACTGACAGCCAGAGTAAAACTTTTCAGTGTGTTTGTATAGGTGGGAGGGAGGGAGAGGAAAGCAAATGATAGCATCTCCTTTCCTTTCCTTTCCTTCCAATATTCGGTCCAATCTCAGATTTTCTATAAACAATAATTCTGGTTCAAAAAATTCTCCTTCTTTTGACTGTTTTACTTGAGAATCAGACAAATGATGATTAATATGTAAAGAACATAGGCAACCAAATTCAGTATTGGTAGGACTCTTTCTCAATCAATGACGAGTTCTTCCATAATTTCAGTATCAATCAAAACATTAATTTCTACTTTGAATAATTAAAGTGCCAAAAAAATAGTTGTTGTTTCAAGCAAGGTATGATCTTGGTGTTAATCCATCTACATTGTACTGTGGATAGACATCTATTGCTCTCTCTCTGTGTGTATATATATATATATATATATGCTAAACAAGTGAAGAGGAAGGACAGACTAAGAATTGCTTTTTTCTGGCAATGATAGCCTTGTAGTCTGGATTGAACTTCACTGTCTTCCATTCTTGAAGATTATAGTACGTCTCCTCGGATAATAGAAGCATCTAAGGATATTTGACCAACGGCAACACCCCAAACATACCTGCATAGATGGAAAACAGTACTTTGATACATATTCTCTAATGTGTGTGTATTTATTATATATATGCTCATGGATGAGATAATGCATTCATTTTCAACCCTTTCACAATGTGCATATAGTTCTCCCTACTATTTGCATCTATATATAGTTCATTGCTTCATAACCCATAAGCCTCTTTTGCCTGTTAATTTTCACTCAATTTTCTAATATAAACAGCAAGCTTGTGAGTCCCAACCTTTGCCCCAGTGCGCAAAATATTCCGGCAGAGCAATCAACAAGTGATCAAACAAGATACTAGGCATACTAGAAATTCCTGATCATTCTGGGATAAATAAACTTTTATATATGCAAATTGAAAGGTTGGAAGTCTCACTAAATTCATAATGCATGAACCACATAAAATAAAAGAACACCTAGATGTAGTCTCTTCCGATCATCAAACTTACAGTATTTGATTTTGTGGGTTGAATTCTAACATCTGATCTGACTCTGGATCCATTTGCTTCTCTCTTTTCATTTTCTTGTCCTAGTTCCATCCAAATGTGAGAACCAATGCCGGTAGACAATTCGACATTCAGTCCATTCTTTGAACCTCTGTCATGAGACTCAAAATCCATCTCATTAGCATCATTAATAGGCTCTTTTTTAGATTGTTCCAAGTCACTCATAGCCCCATTGGGTAGGATAGTATAGTTGCAGCTTCTTTTTTCTTTAACTTCCACAATGTCCATCTCAGAGTGATTAGATTCCCTGCTTCTCACTATGTCAACGCTATCATCGCCTAGAAGAGATTTAGTGAAATCTATTGAAAAACATGCATCACTAAACTGGTAACTTGAAAATGTTAGATCCTCAGAAAAAGGGATCGATTGATTTTGAAATTGTGATTTATCTTGAACAATTTCTTGGCCAGTCATCTCTCCCATGCCCTTCACTCCCTGTATTAGTAACTCCATTAGTTCATGGCCTTTACTGCTATAGTCCATTCTTCGGTCATTCTCTGAATATGAAGAGTTGGGCTGTGGCACAGGTTGATGTTGAAGCAATTGTGCCCCTTTGTTGCTAATGGAACATGCAAGATGCGCATCAAATTCACACAATCCACAGTGATATAGCCACCCATTGTTACCTTTTCTAGTGCATAAATCGCATTGGAACTCATATGGTGGTGAGAATTCTAGTCTCAGTGTGTGGGGGTGGAAAGGGGTTTTAACAGAAAGAGGCACTGCTGAGCACAATGCATGATAGAAATCACCACACATATCACAATTGTAGTATAAACCAGTAACATAGTGTCCACAAGCCTTACACTTGAAGGAGCCTTTGGTAGAACAAGGCATGGCTAGGAGGGTAAGTTGGTGATTTGGATCAGCAGGGTGGTGTTGTACTTTTTTGGGCATGTTGTAGCACACAAGGTGAAGCCAAAATGGGCAGGTTCTGCACTTGTAGTAGCTCATGCCAGACAACATATTGAGCTTGCACCCAAAGCATGTGATGTTGTTTGCTTTAGGAGGTGAATTGGTGAGTTCCAATGGATGGTCATGACTAAAATGGTGAAACCGAAGCTCCGGCTGTGCTTCTTTCATCTCTTACTTACTCTTCTCATCTGAAGGGAGTTGAAGCTGCAGTCCCTTGTCTTTCAGTCACTCCCTTCAATGATTCCATGCTATTTTCTCTACTTTAAGCTTCATAATGTTCCTTGTTGAAAATGACAATCAAAGCATGGTTATGGGAATTTCTTGACTAGGCTATGGCATCTTTTTTTCTTTCTTTCTATTCATATGTGAAGCATGTAGATATATAATATTGTGCTTGAGTTTTAAATTCATCCGGCAGGAGGATCTGGTCAAGCTATTTCTTTGTGTATACCATTTGTTCTTTTTCTTCTTGTTGTCATTCGTTTCTTGTGCACAATTGGATCTTGAGGAAATTTGTTTTCTTTGTAATATAAATTGACCATGGGATAATAATATATATCTTAAGCATCACCATTATTTTAATTCGGTTTTAACAATGTATAGGAGAGTTATCAATCAAGACAAACATTGTTTGAGAATCAAGGATTTTTCTATCTGTGATTTTCAAATTTAGAACTTGTTAAGTATATTACATTCTCAGAAAACAATTTCATCCTAAGATTGACCTGATAGTTTCCACAAATATGTGTATAGTGTAAATGTGAATTTAGTTATTCACTTAAGATTCATAACGTTCAGTGGACAATTTAAATGGATATGCCAAAAATTATTGCATTTTTGGACAAAAATGTGAATGTAAAAAGATTAAACCAAAATGTACATTGTTATGTAACTAATACAATGGTGGATGAAAACAAATAACGTAAATAAAACTGATCCAAACAAATAATATCATGACAAGTTCCAAAGCTTGTTTCAAGGAAAGACTCATTTTTGGAAGAGAGACAAACTGCAATTCATCTAGACAAGATAATTTGAGATCACCCTACTTATATAATGGAGCAAGACACTCATCTGGGAGTGAAACGATCATTAATACTCTTATTTATGAAGCTGTGAAATATATATATATATATATATATATATATATATATATATATATATTATTGAATTTATTATTTTTTATTATGCTCATTATTTTTGTATGAAATATTATAATTGTCCTTCATTTTATAATATTTTATAATAAAAAATATTGTATGAATCTAAAATGACCATATTACCCTACGAATTAACCCAAAAGAAAAACAAGTGTGGTCTCCTATGTTAAATATTCAATGTTTATTTGCTAATTGTAAATTGCGAATATATATATATATATATATATACTTGTTTGAATTTAAATATTTGATGTTTAGTGACAAGTGAAATTTTATTCCGTAAAAATTTTAAATTAAACCTGTCGAATTGATTTATCAAATAACACTTAAGAGTTTAATAATTATAGGTATTGATACTGAAACAAAGTGAATTTAAGTATAGATTCATATATTATTGTCAAAATTTATATTCAGATTTGAATTTGAATTTGAATTTAAATTTGGCTTTATGAACATTCTGAATATTTGATTCATATAATTTAAATATGATTTAATAAATAAAATGTATTTGATTTGAGTTGATGTTGAATAAAATTTTATCCATCTAAATAATTGTTAATGTCGAGAATTATTTGGATTCTTGATGAATCTAGGTCTCTATCTAACTTAAAATTAAAATGATTTTTAAAATAGAGCTCCAAATAAATCGAATTTTGAGCTAAACTAGTTCCAGAATCCAGATCCAGCACTTAAGTTGCTTCTAATTTCTTTCTTTAATTTTTTTTAAAAAATTATTTCTTTATTGGGTTTTAATTTATTCTCTGTTCGTCGAATGTTCTTAAAAAAATTATTTCTTTATTGGGTTTTAATTTATTCTCTGTTCGTCGAATGTTCTTTACGCGTTGGAGGAATTTTCTCTACCAGCCAATTCAACGAGCTCAAATGGTCAATTAACATACACGGATTATAATTAAGGTAAAATTAAATAGAAAAATCATCAATTCGTCTCTCTCCAAACTCCAAAGTCCAAGTCCAGCCGATAGTTTAAATTTTTTTACTTTCTGTGTTTGGTATCCTTCGTGTTCTGGGATCCCTCTTCTATCAAAGAGGGAAAGAACAGAGAGAAACAGAATCGAGAGAGAGAGAGAGAGAGTAATGGAGAGCATACCCTGGTGGCAAGTGGTGTCTCTGTGTGGGATTGCTTCATGGATTGTCGTATCTTCAATGTTCAATGTGACCCAGAAGCTTAGATCCTTCACCCAACCTTGGGTCTCTCGCCATGTCGTATCTGGCATTCCCACCATCCTTCAGATCCAGGTTTGCACACCCATATCATCTTTCTCAGGGTTTTCTTGTGTTGTAAATTGTTTCTTATTTTGTTGATTCTTTTGATATTGTAATTGAAGTTGCCTTTTCTTTTTTTCCCTTCTATTTGCAGAAATACCAGCATGGATTGTTGGATGCTTTATTCTCTGGGTTGTCTTGTGTTGTTTCTGTTCCTTTCTACACAGCTTTCCTTCCGTTGCTCTTCTGGGTATGTCCTCTGATGGGTTACATTTAATCTTTGTGATAATTGTTTGTAGCTTATGGGTGTATGACAATTTTCTGTACCAGCATTTTTAAAGTCATTTTATTTTATTTATTTTTTGTATAATTTGTTGTAGAGTGGACACGGCTTGTTGGCTAGACAGATGACATTGTTGATGGCTTTTTGTGATTATCTAGGGAACTGTATAAAGGTATCGTGTTATTGCTTGATACATTTCAGGTTTATCATTTTTTTTTTTTTGTAGAAAGTGTGAAGATTATCATAAAGTTGTTTCTGAATGGTGGGTGTAAATGTTTATAGGATGTGGTATCAGCTCCCAGACCCAGTTCACCACCTGTCAGGAGAGTGACTGCTACCGAAGATGAGAAAGAGAACGCAATGGAATATGGACTGCCTTCTTCTCACACTCTTAACACAGTTTGCTTATCTGGGTATTAAGACTTCCTTACTTTTTTTCTATTACTCTACAATGTCCCGGTGGGGGTAGGGTGTTATTAGCTAATGTTTTGATGCAAAGTGGTTTTCTCTAGTCATTTCTAGGCAGCAGCCTTATTGCCTGCCTCGTCAATGTGAGGCGGAAAATTCTCCAAGACATCCATGTAATGTTGGATTATATGAATAACGTGCTTGTGACGATTCGAAGGAAAGAGGCACATGCTTCTTGGGTCGAGACATAAGAATTAGTCCTCATTACCCAAGCAACCAATTTGTGACAAATTTTGAAAATTTATATTGGTAGAATTTAAGATTTTTGTGTAAGCAAGGTTCCAGCAATGATTCCCAATGGCTGAATAGATTTTAAATGGATATATTATACTTCCTATATTTTTAATTGTTAGTTATCAACTCTTGAAAGACACGGATTTCCATTACTGTGGTGCTTTAATTTTGTATCAACTTATTAAAATATATGCGTGTGCGCTTTTATTTGTTTGTAAAAGTGAGGAGGAAGACATGCACCTTATGCTATTGGAAATTGGAATGTTTCATTTGGCCATTTCATGCCTTATCAGATGGTATATCATTAAACACTCATTATGTCCCTGTTGTATTTTTTGGGTTTTCCAGATACCTTCTCCACTATATTATTTCCTACACTCAAAATAAAGATGCGTCCATGGAACTGGCAGGTTTCACTATGGTTTGTTTGATTGTGGGCCTCATTGGCATTGGTAAGTTTCAATTCTTGCTCAAGTCGGATTAACTTTTGTTTTATTATCATTGATTTTCTTTTTCCTAAACTGAAATTTGTTTTCTTGTTAGGAAGAATATACCTTGGCATGCACAGTGTGGTTGATGTCATAGCCGGTCTTGCTTTTGGATTGGTGATACTTTCATTTTGGCTTACTGTTCACGAGTATATCGACAATTTTATAATTTCAGGACAGAATGGTATTTCTATTTACTAAATTCAAAATTTGGGACTTTTCATGATTTAGTTTTTGTCATCATTTTTAACTGTGAGTTGAAACATAGGCCACTAAAATAGCCTAGCGAAACCCAAAAGGAAAGGCTAACAAAATTAAAAAATCTTGCATCAAAAGATAGGTTTTAAGAGGAATGTTGACCTCAAGGGCTAGGATTGGCTCGCACAGGTGTGGTAGCTATTAAGATAAACTCCCACTTTATCACCTATTTCTTTCTAATAAAGAGAGAGTTTCAGAAGTCTACATAGGAGAAATTTAGCACTCTAAAGGAGAAAATAGAATTGAGATAGGTCTCCCTTGACTGTAAAGACTGAAGCGTTTGGGTAGGATTCTCCATTGATCTTGCTTTCTAGGTAGAAATATGTAGAAGGACCTTGACATCATGATGTATTAAATCAGAAAGGCGGCCCCATTAATGGATAGTTATATGAAAATCAATTTGAACTTGCTTTTAAATTATTTATGGTTTCTTTACATATTGTATTACACAAAAAAATTTCTATCACCATTGTCTGGATCAAATAATCACCTAAACTGTGTTGATTAAAATCAATGAATTAATCAGAGTTGTTTTAGATTGCATGAATCACTTTGAACTGTCCCTAGTTGATATTGGACTTCTATCCCTAGCTGGTTAAAATAAAGATTAAGTACCACGATTTGAAAATTTTTGGGTTTTTCCAAGATACTAGGAATTCCATACAAGGAGAAGGTAGAATTCAGTTGAAATTTTGAGGTGCCAAACATTTGAAAATTGAAATTAAAATTGCTAATCATGCACACTTTATTTCTCATTATACACAATTTGCTTCTGCTGCAGTTACATCTTTTTGGGCCACCCTTAGCTTCTTGTTGCTCTTTGCTTATCCAGCACCAGAGCTTCCAACTCCAAGCTTTGAGTATCACACAGCTTTCAGTGGTGTTGCATTGGGAATCGTAAGCACAAAACTCTATTCTTTGACCTCTTAGTATTAGTAGTATTGCTTAGTTCATATCATAATTTTGTTTGCTTTCACTTGATGTTATTATTAGTAATGCAAAAACAACTGAACACTTCCTTTCCCTCCATATCTTTTCATTACTTTTTGAGATACGAAGAACGAAATTTATGGTTTTAAATTCTCATACACACTGAAACTCATGATATATAGATTTTTAGTCATGCGATTAACCTTGGTTGATGAATAGAGAAGAAAATTTTATATATATATATATATTTTTTTTATAAGAAAATTTTATATTCTTGAGGCTATTGGGTGAAGGTATTCTTCTTTCGTTAGAATTATGTTCATACTAGGTTACTTTAATCTTGTCATTCATGTGTTCTAGAGTGAGAACTAAGACATGTTAGCCAACCCAAAAAGTAAGCTTGGATTAGACTTCAAACTGAGGATTAGACCCGTGCTTGACAGTTCTCAACTTCTCCTTGGGTGATCTTCAAATGATGCTATGGTGACCTATTCTCGAACAGAGTTACATTATCCACATCCTTTATGGCAAAAGTTATCCTCATCCCTGATTAAGAACTATGCCGAATATTTTGCAGTACGTGTACCAACTATTTTTCGAATATATAGAAGTTACTGAATAATATACAAATATTTAAATAGAGTGTAATTAAGTCCTGTTTTGGCGTAGGTGATCACGGGAAACTTGCACAATATAGCGTTTATTATATGTAAAAAGAAACTCATGTTGGGCTAGAGCTCAGTTGGGCCCAAAGGAAGACTTTGATATGTTGAGATGAAGTTACTATCAGATCACATTCCCAAACTGCAGCCTTGCACATCCCTAGTTCTTATAACAACAATACTTGTTTCTGTTTTGGAAACCTTATTAGCAAAAAATGTGTCTACATGGAGAGGGTATATTCTACAATATATATATATATTCTAAAAAATTTAATAGATTGTCAAATGTGGAACTCAGGGGTGGACCCAGGAACTTATACTTGGGGGGTGGTCGCAAACTAGTGTATGAAAATAAAATTAAAAAAATATAAATTAATTATAATATATAATTCTTTACATGTAAGTCTTCTATATCATTTTCATATAAAAAAAATTAAGACGAGATAATGTATATAAAGAAAAATTATTTCATAACCCATGCATACAGAAAATATGTCTAATTTTGGCATATGTAAAAAAAAAAAAAAAATATATATATATATATATATATATATGGACAAAAAATCTGAAGTTCAAAAACAGTAAAACAAGGAGAAGTTATATTCTCTCTTTTTTAAAAAAATATATATAAATGTGGATTTCGAAAAATAAAGCTTAAAAGATTTCAAATTGAGATTATTTATTAGCTTTCTAGTGGTTAGTTGTTAATATAATATCTTTCTAGCAAGTAATCTTTTAATATATTATAATTTCAACTATTCATTGGACCCTATTAAATAGGGTTTTTCAAAATCTTGGGGGCCGAATATTTTTCTGGTAACTAAATTTTTTAATATTCTTAATTTCAACTATTTTAGAGCCCTATACAATAGCGTTTACAAAAAAATTGGGGGGGCCATGGCCCCACTTGGTCTCCAAAGAGGTCTGGTCGGCCCCTGGTGGAACTGCATGATGAGATTTCTTCTAAAATGTTGGGATTAATTGGTGTATAAAAGACTTGTACTCTTATGGAGTTTGAGATCAGGTTGTTCCCAAATCACATACTCAAAGCTGCTTGAGCCTTGCATGTTCCTAGTTGTTACAATCCACAATACTTGTTCCTGTTAATATCTTAAAATAACAGAATATATTAAAATAGAAAAGCTAAATTGTTGTTACATGCATGCAACTAAATTTCTTTACTATCTCAGGAAACTTCCTTGGTTTTACATTCTTGTTTTTATATGCTTTCTTGTCTTCCTATTCCCTTGAAATTGTCGATTTTTTCATAAAACAAAATGAATGTTGTACAGGTAACTGGGATCCAGCAAACCTACCATCAATTTCACCATGTAAACGTTGCTCGAATCTTTACTCCTCAACTCACAATCATTATGTTTGTGGGGAGAATGCTTGTGGGAATCCCAACAATACTCCTTGTGAAGTTCTGTAGCAAGGCTCTTGCAAAATGGAGTCTTCCCATAATAGCTAACACCTTGGGCATCCCAATAAGATCAACCAGCTACATCCCAGCACTAGGTGCTTCAATTACCGGTAAAAAGTCGGATGATACTAAGCAATCAAGTTACCTACAAAAAATGTTCTTTTTCTCCTGTCAGGAGTCTTTTGATGTTGACACTGGTATAAGGCTTCTTCAATATGCTGGTCTTGCATGGTCTGTGGTAGATCTTGTTCCATCTTTATTCTCTCTCCTGAGCTTGTGATGCTCTGTAGTTCTTGTATTATATTAACCTTTTTCTTTTTAGCCATTTGTCTTCTTTTAGCTAAGATTGGTGGGGATATATTTTATGTTGATTTGTATGGCATACGGTGTTTTGTAAGAACACCTACATATTTTTGTAAATATTTCTTATATGGTTAGTGAAGTGAGTAACTTTTCCAGTTTTGTAATTAAGGATGGTGAACATGTTGGGTGCAATGGAAGACATTGGAATGATTTTACAGGATTTATGGTTTAACATATCTTTTTTTTAGAAAAAAATAAAAAAATTCCTCAAGGAACTTTTTAATTTATGCATCAACATTAGTGTCTTGAAGATTGTTTCTCTGTTATAATTCAGAAGGGTTTTATTTGTATACGTATTGATCCATTCATTCTTTTAGGTGCCAACTTCACATAGGCAATTATGCCACCATGTCTTCAAAGCCTATATGCAATGACTAGACTAATTGCCACGATGTCTTCAAAGCCTATATGTGATGAATAGACTCTTGTGACAATGAAATATTTTCTACGAGGAATTGGATGGGCTTAGTGTCACACCTACTTGATTTTCATTACGAAGAATTTCCACAAGTACCAAACAGTTGGCATGCTTTTTAATGTCTCCCTTGCATTTCTCTCATGTGGAAAAGAAGTGGGCTTTGTAGAATGCTTATCCTCGGTGATGTGCAAGTGTCGTGAGTATAAACAGCAATCAACCTGGCAGGTGTAGACTGGGAAGAATGAACTGTTCCCACAGGAGATGTTTATTGGTTTCATTACTAAATTCTGAGTGCAACCTTTTCTGAAATTGTAGACAACACAGTGGAAGCAGCAGCAACAGATTTTGATACCACAAGTGTGGTTACAATTTAATAACTCTTTTTCATATATATATATATATATATATATATATATGATGAAGCTAAGGTAATCACAACCATTGCTTAAGGTTCAGTGGTACTAATGGAGGCCAATACAGACTACGGTGATTCTTTGATTCTGTTGGGAGAGTATTGGTAACATCATCAGCAACATGTATTGCAATTCCTGTACCAGTCAATCCAGAAATTATATAATATCTCATGGGTCGTTTGTAGTTGCAAAAAAGTATATTTCAAGCTTTAATGCTTGAATCTGAAAATACGCCTAGAAGTTTATCGAAAAATGCATCACCTAAAGCTAACCCCTCCGGGTTCTTTTTTATACTTTGTTTTTGAGTTCTTGTACATTAAAAATATGAGTAATGATAGAGAGTCCAAATTCGACTACGCTGAGAATAGTTTTATGTGAGTGAAGTGATAGGTCACACCACATGACATTATCACGACATCATGTGATTGAGTCCACCACCCCACTCACATAAAAATAAAATCGGACTAGTCCGATCGGCCTCCAAATTATTATTCTAAAAATATTCAAAGAGTAAAAGAGAATAAATTGAATCAAATCATGGTAAATAAAATCAAGGCATTTACTCCTTGGTCATTGCAATTCCAGTAAACTTAACTCATTTTTATTTGTTTTTTCTTTTCAACTATTTAGAGTTGGCAACATTCTTATTTTGTTTACGATTCATGTTCATTTAGACTTGAAAAACTTTTGATAGTCGTTATGAAAGTAATTAATCATCTTTTATCATATTCAAGTCTCAATATTTAAAGAAAAGATACTTGAAATGAGGAGAAATATTAATGTACAATTTCATCACCGATGGTTGTAATTTAGTGATATTTTTTCTACCTAAGACTTCTAAGTTTAAGTTCTAGGAAGGGGAAAAAAAATTCATTTTACCATTCAATTTCATAAAAACTGACTAGGTGGATGCTACTTGTCCATTTGACATGATCGGTAGAAAGTAAATTCTAATTAAAATAAAATTGTCATTGTTGCTTCTTAAAACCATGCAACAATATTCTCTAAGTAGATTAGCTAAACAAATAACTGATCTACATACTTTCTCTTATGTATCACTATTTTTTGTATCATCTCTTAGATAACACAATAATATTCATAGTAATTCTTTCTTTCTTCCTCTCTTTTAAAAATACATATATTTTTATAAGGGAGTCCACTACCGATACTCTTTTATAATATTTTTTATTTATAGCTCAAAAAGAAAATTATTTTACAATTCAATTTTATAAAAACCGACCAGGTGGATGCTACTTGTCCATTTGACATGATCGGTAGAAAGTAAATTCTAATTAAAATAAAATTTTCATTGTTGCTTCTTAAAACCATGCAACAATATTATGCATCACTATTTTATTTTTTTTCATGATTTTATCACCTCTTAGATAACACGATAATATTCATAGTAATTCTTTCTTTATTACTCTCTTTTAAAAATACATATATTTTTATAAGGAGCTATGAGTGTATCCAATACCGAAACTCTTTTATAATAGTTTTTATCTATAACTCGAAAAAAATATTTGCTATTCAAACACATATATTACGGAGCATACATTGTATTATGTCTTGGCATTAAAATTTAACCTTTTTTAACTATAATAACATAATAAATTTGTTAGAAATAAATAACAAGGGTTCCAGAAATCGTTATATATTTTTAATAAAAAAAGAATTGAGAAAATATTTTATGTTTAATTTAGTCCTAATTTCTTATGTCTGTGCAACAAAACTCTTGGCTTAATTGTCATAAATTTTCATAAGAAAATGCTAACTATTATATATTTAATGTAGAGCAATTATCATATTGAATTAATACATGGATTCATATTTTTTATTTTTGTACATATCTAACAATATATATACAAATAATTGTTGTGTGATTCAGTGAGTGATAATTCTCATTTTGAAAATTGTCATATTATTGTATTTGTATTGTCTCGTGTCAGCATCGTATATCGGCCACCATCCTTCGTAGCTTTGAAATACTCAATCTCTAACAAGGGAGAGGACCCATAATAATAACAATTTGGTTCTAAAAATCATAGTAAATCATACTGTAATTACTAAATAAGAAAAAATTTCCAAAAAAAAGAAAGTAAAAGTGTCAAACTTTTACGCATCAACACCATTTTTAACCTTCACCATTATTATATACTAAAAAGTCACCGTTTATTATGACGCCAGCCCAACTCGTACGGACACCATTCAGATTTGTTTGGCTGTTTTTCTCGGAAAAGTAAAGAAAATGTGATTTTCATTTTTCATCCCCTAGTCCGAAATTTGAAATAAGCAAGACTTCTGAATCTAATTAACTACTGGTCTATCATCTCATAATCTAACAACAGCGAAACCAACCTCGAAACAGAAAATTCTCTCTCCAGTTCTCTCTCCGATTTAGATTGTCGTCTCTAAAGCTAGGGTTTCCCAGTTACAATCGCAGTACTCTTTTCTGATCCCATCGTCAAAGGTTCGTCCTCTCTCTCTCTGTATATATATATATATACACACACATATATATACACTTGTATATATGAATTTGTCTTCTTTCTACTGTTCATATGTAATGTCCCTCTCTCTCTCTCTCTCTCTCTCTCAAACTCGTCTCTTGTCTCTGACGATTATTCTCTCATCTGTTCTTTATTTGACATTTGAATTCGTGATCGCATTGTGTTTGTTTCTGGTAAGAGTTTCATTAAGTTGTGTCAATTTATTTCCCCTTCTCTCTTTAGAGTTTCTCCTTTAATCATTATAAAGCTTTGCATCTGTTTTATGTTTTTCATCTGACGTTTGAATGCTCGATCTGCATTGTTGCAACGGAAGGTTTTTTCAGTACTGTTTTGGATAGATTTTAATCTAATTTCGTGGTTTCTGGTTATTATAGCATATTTGTCGGGAATTATTCGTCGATTACTTTGTTATTATGCTACGAGTGTGTTTGTGTTTTGAATCTCAATTTTTACTGTTGTGACAAATCGATGCATGTATGAATTGTTTTAATAGATCCTTTGGTAAATAGTATTAATGCTATTATTATATCATTTTTGTTGTTGATGTTTTACTTGTGTTTCTTTGATTGATCAGGGTTTTGATCTGTGAATTATAGATAACAATCTTCTATTTCACGTAGTGGTTAGAGGAATTTGGATTCAGAGTTTATTGTTATATTTTTATTGGGAAGTTAGTGTTTGGTTGTGATTGTGGATTAGGAATTTGAGTTGGGTTTTTAAGTTATTGTTGAAAGGGAAGGGTCCAAATTTTCAATTATGAGAACTTCTTGGGCAGATTCTGTTGCTGCAGCTGATAATGCAGCTTCTGGTTCTGTTAATAATGGGAATGGTGGGGCTTCACGACCTGCTAAGTCTGCTTATGTTCCACCGCATCTTCGTAACAGGCCACCTGCATCAGAGCCACCGGCTACATCTTATAGTGGTCCATCATCAGGTAATAATAGAGTTGGCTACAGCGGACCTACAAATGTGTCTCAGTGGGGAGGTTCTAGGAATGATTATGGACGCCAAGGATATAGTGGTAGTGGTCGAATTGGTGGCGGTGGCGGTGGTTGGAGCAGCAGAGGTGGAGGATGGGACCGTGGGGAGGTAAACCCCTTTGGTAATGATGATGTTGATGGTGATGCAGAGGGTGCATTTGATGAGCAGGAAAATACTGGTATCAACTTTGATGCTTATGAGGATATTCCAGTGGAGACAAGTGGAGATAGTGTGCCGCCTCCTGTGGGTACGTTTGCTGAGATAGACTTGGGAGATGCACTGAATCGAAACATCCAGTTGTGCAAATATGTGAAGCCAACTCCTGTTCAGCGTCATGCGATCCCCATTTCCATTGGGGGTCGGGATCTGATGGCTTGTGCTCAGACTGGGTCTGGTAAGACAGCCGCTTTTTGTTTCCCAATTATAAGTGGAATCATGAGGGGGCAATTTGCAAGACCACGCGGATTACGTACTGTGTACCCACTTGCTCTTATTCTGTCACCTACAAGAGAGCTCTCGTGTCAGGTAGATCTGTGGTTTAAAAGAATGTATCTTTACCAGGGTTTAAAAGGATGCATCTTGGTGCACATAAGTTATTATGTCATACTGATCTTCATGCATTTTGACATGCAGATACATGATGAAGCTAGAAAATTTTCATATCAAACTGGTGTCAAGGTAGTAGTTGCTTATGGAGGAGCACCAATCAACCAGCAGGTTTTTATTGCTTTCTCAGACATTTATCATACATGTGGAAATATAGAAGTGTATGTTCATATTTCACCTTTACACTTAGTTTGCATTTTGCTGATTGTAGTGCAGTTAATGGATAAAGATCTGCTAACATGTGAGTCGATGTAATGACTCTTAATATCTTCTGAATTGTACTCTAAGTTGATTAATCTATTAGTATTAACTTGTGATTTTCTAGATCCTTCTCTCTCTCTCTCTCTCTCTCTCTCTTTTTTTTTTTTTAAGGTATAAAACCCTTAAAATTCTGAAATGTTTTGATTAATTTTTTTTAGATAATAACTAATAAGTTGTCCAAGACTTCCTTTGACCTTTTCTATTTTTGACTTTCATTTGCCATTATATTTTTTCACCTGTAAAACAAAAATTGCCATTATATCCTTTCAATTTTCCTTTCAGGTTAATTTCTTCATATTTTATTGAATTTTAGAGTGGATGTGTAGGGGAAGTGTTACGAAAAAAAGAAAAGCAAGGGATCAAAGCAAAATGATACCTACAGCTTCTTGCCACTGTTTACAAGATTTCATGACTATTCTAGATTGCACCATTTTTCAGCTTGCTCACCCTTTTAATATTTATCCAAATTTCAGCCCCTTTTGAGATGGGTTATAGTATTTGTCCAAGACAATAACTTGGAGCTTGAGGAATAAATGGCAATTGCGATTCTACATGCAAACTTTTACCATCTTGTTTTGCTGATTGTGGATATATTATAGCAAAGGAAGGTCATTTTCATTAGACTATACACCACTCAGATGATGGAAAACCATAATTTCTATAATTATCTCGAACTAGCATATCACAGTTATTGGGAATTGAGAAAACTACACCATGTGGACAGTTTGAATAGCCTGTGGTTATGGAAACAATGAACACTCTACTGGCTCCCTCAATTAACAGGGAACACATTATGTAATAACCTTTAAAATCAATTACTATTTCTTCTCTTTTTAGGTAACTCTTCGTCTGTGTCTTCATCTTCTTCTCCTTCCTCTTCTTTTTTAAGTACTTACTCTTCACTCGGATTATAAAAAAACATAATTTCTATAATTATCTTGAACTAGCATATCAGTGTTAATGGGAACTGAGAAAACTCCATTTGTATGGTTTCATTAACCTGTGGTTATTATGTAAATGATGAATACTCTCCTCATGAACACTCTCCCGCCATCCTCAGTTAACAGGGATCACATTATGTACCTTCATTTTTAAAAAAATGAATTGCTGTTTCTTCTCCTCTTTACATCTCTCTTCTTCTTCTCCTAATGTATGATCCATTTTTTTTCCTTAAAACAAATATACATTTTGTGGTTAATTATTGTACTTTATAAAGTGTGGTTGTAATAAATTGCTACAGAATAATGAGTTTTGCATGCTTTACCTTACTGTATTTGTTTATAGTTGTGGAATTACCCCAAGGCCCAATGCACATATAAATAAGTGTGCATTATTTTTTTTGAGTTCTTTGAATTTTGGTGTAAACTTGAAATCATTTTTGTATGGTAAAGGTTACTTATTTACAATTTTATTGCTTAGGACATAGTTTGATTAACTGACTTATCTCGTCTCATAAGTAGTTACTGCAATTTGGTTATTGTGACCTGATTTTAAGTAGTGTTGTCCTTTTTGCAACCAGATTGACTGTCAGCATGTTTGAAAGTAGTGCTTGTTATTAATTGTTTGCTCCGTGTGGCCAGTTGCGAGAACTTGAAAGAGGAGTTGATATTCTAGTGGCAACTCCTGGACGATTAGTTGATTTGCTTGAGAGAGCAAGAGTTTCGTTGGAGATGGTTAGATACTTGGCTCTTGACGAGGCAGATCGAATGCTGGATATGGGATTTGAACCCCAAATCAGAAAGATAGTGGAACAAATGGACATGCCTCCACCAGGTGTCAGACAGACAATGCTGTTTAGTGCAACCTTTCCAAAAGAGATTCAGGTTTGTTAATTTCTTATAGAATTTTTGCAGTTTTTGATTATTTGCGTTTTCATCTAATGCCTTTTGCAATAATTTTAATGCATTTTTATTTCTTTTAGTGGAATATCATAAAGATTATTGTTATTCCTTCTGTATAGAATCTATTGATTGAAGTAAACCCTTTATCTTCATATAATCATTAGATAACTTCTGAGGAACTCGAACCGTAGATGCAGTTAAAAATAAAAGGTGGTAAAGAGTATCTTGACTGATAAAGTTGCTTCTCGTGTACTGGTTTTGGTTTTCCTACAGATCCAGTTTAGATGAAGCTGGATTTCTTGCATGCTACTCCATTTTTTTCCCTTTTCTTTTCTTCTCTTTTCATATGAGACGTGCTATAGCTCGTAAATTGTTACTTCGCATATTCTGGTGTTTGATGGTAAGGTGGTATGGAAAGGTCAAGTGAAATGTTACTGAAGATTGGCTTCTGGTTTTTTCCATCTGATCTATCTGACGATTTTTTGTACTTTTTGTTGGTATGCAGAGACTGGCATCTGATTTTCTTTCAAACTACATTTTTTTGGCTGTTGGAAGGGTTGGTTCAAGTACTGATTTGATTGTTCAAAGAGTTGAATTTGTTCATGAGACTGACAAAAGAAGCCACCTTATGGACCTTCTTCATGCACAAAGAGCTAATGGAGTTCACGGCAAGGTTATACGAGCCACTCTTGATGTCTAATGCAATTTGGACTTACCTGTGGAGTGTTATATATATATATATTTGTTTTTTTGTATTGATTAGAATTACTTGTGAATGCATGTTTATCTCTGCTGCTGTCTAAGTTTTTATTCTTGTTAGGAGTGGTATTGTGTACCATACTACTGGTGACCATTGAGAAAGAAGAAGAAAGGAATTGACTGTGATTTTCTTTTGACTATCATTGCTTGCAATTAAACCTGTAGTTCAAAGTATATATATATTTGAATTCAATTTAATGGATTGGTGTATAGCTAGCACTGCAATACTGCATTGATTCAGTTTTGACTGTCAATTAAATTTGCAGCAAGCTCTGACTTTAGTATTTGTGGAGACAAAAAAGGGAGCTGACTCATTGGAATATTGGTTGTGTCTTAATGGGTTTCCTGCAACTACTATTCATGGTGACAGAACACAGCAGGTGAGTGACAAGAAATTTCAGATACACTGGGATTGCAATCTTTCAAATATGATCTTTTAACATTTTTGCCCAAGACATTGTATATATCCAATAAATGGCGTTGTAAATGCAGTAATGCTTATTTTAATATATAGAGAACCTGTCTAGTGTCATTAGCCTTGTCGTAGTGGTAAGTTGGGGGCTACTATGGAACTGACAGTAAGGTTATAATCCCATATCTAACACGCACAAAAATACTATAATGTGTTTTTTAAAAGGCAAACAGTAAGAAATGTTAATCAATCAAAAAAGGGCAAAGCAACATACTATGATTTTCAATGTTTAAAACAACAACCTATTTTGGGTTATTCTTTCCTACATGTTCATGTACTTTATCAGTTCAACAATTTGTTGCTTACTTGTAAACTGCATTACTGTGCTTCTATTATGTTTCTGTCTAAAAAGTTAGAGTATCTCATAAAGATTTTCGCTGAACTTTTCATTACTCAAACATGATTACATATAAGTAAAACCTGTTTACTTCTTTTTTTCTTTTCCCGGCTCAACATCTAAATTGAAGTGTAAAACACTCATTTAAAACACTTATAGCCATTGTACATTTACATATAGTATATATTATCCATTTACAATTACATATAGTATTATTATGCGTTTTTGTGCAGGAAAGAGAACAAGCGTTGAGATCATTTAAGAGTGGAAACACACCAATTCTAGTAGCAACAGATGTGGCAGCACGTGGTCTTGATATTCCTCATGTTGCTCATGTGGTCAACTTTGACCTCCCCAATGACATTGATGACTACGTGCACCGGATAGGACGGACAGGTCGTGCTGGCAAGACAGGATTAGCAACAGCTTTCTTCAATGAGAAAAATTTATCATTGGCAAAGCCACTATCTGATCTGATGCAAGAAGCTAATCAGGAAGTACCTGCTTGGCTCACTCGTTATGCAAGTCTTTCATACGGAGGAGGTAAGAATAAGCGCTCTGGAGGAGGACGTTTAGGCAGTCGAGATTTTAGAAGAGACGGTTCTTTGAATAGGAGTTGGAGCAGCACAGATTATCATGGAGGCAACAGTACCAGTGGATATGGGGTTCCTGCCAGTTATGGTGGGGGTTATGGTTCGGGTGTTACCAGTGCTTGGGATTAGTTTCCCAAAAATGTACTGAATTTGTTCTGGTAGTATATATATATTTTTCCATCAGTTTTTTTCTTTTTTTTAAGGATTATTATGTTTTTCCAGAGTAGTTGAGTTCCTTTTGAGTTTTAAAGAAGGAAATGCCTTTTTGGGTGTTTCACTTTATAGTGATACCAGAAGAGGGGTGTAATGGTTAGGTTGGTGGTAAAAGACTACCAACAGATTAGGGTCTAGTGTATCATGGATGTCTATCATCTGTGTGTAAATAATTTCCCCCTAAAATGTGAGGTGTTGGTCGGGGATGGTCCTAGAATATACAGTGACTGGGGGGCTGAGATAGAAGAGGTTGGTTATCTTGCCAATTTTTAATGGGATGTTCCTTTCAACTAAGTTGCCAATGGACTTTTTCTTTTTTTTCCCCCTATCTTGTAGTTGGAGAAGAAAAAATTGTGTGGTTTTATTGTATACAAGTGCTGGGTGTCTCAGGAACTAATCTTGTTAGTTGCTCATGTCTGGAACGTAATGGCATGATGAGGCTTATAACAAGTTCAGGATATTCAAAGACTGGTTTTGTTCTAAGTTGTGTACTCGAATTACTAGACTGGATAATAATAAATAAATAAGATTTAGAAGGCCGTGGCATACTACTCCAAGAAGCAAGGTTTTTGAATGATTGATCGATCTATAATTGTTACCCTTTGTAACATGGTTGTTTTTCATGCAATGAAGGTAGGAGGAACCTCTTAATTTAGTCTTTGCACTTGCTTCGTTAGGCATTCCATATATGAGAGCAGAGAGTTCTCTTTTGTACTTTTTTCACCCTTTCTTCTTCTTCTTCTTCTTCTTCTTCTTCTTTTTTCCTTATTATTATATTTTTGGGGGTAAATGGTCAGCCAAATAGGGTAAAAAAAAAACAATTTAGTTATTCGGACATTACATCTCCATCTTCAGATATCTTTCTCTACCTGAATGATATTCATCAAAACATTTTATGTTTCATCTAGCGCGCTTGAGCTCAAGAAGTTTAACATGAACTTGGGCAAGAAAATACTCAACAGCTGAACTAAACAATGAACTATTGACAGCATTATGGTTGACAGTGTCCTATCTATGGTATGGGCTTACCTTACCACTAAGCATAATCATACTACACCTTAGTTTAGGTCTGTCCCAGGGCAATAATCAGGGTGTGGGGTCCACTTTGTGCAAAAGTTGGATCTCTCTGTTTTCCCCTCCAACATCCCTCAGAGGCGAACCGACCAAGACCCTGTAATGGCCTCTTTTTTGATAATATATGCCCCTTTGTGCATAAATACAGAAAGATGGTCATGCTGCTGAAAACACATACCAGAAACTGAACAAGCATATGCATGCCAATAGCCTTGCTCAGTGAAAATACCAATCACTAGTTCTTGCTCATTGATGCCTACTACTAAGCAAGGTAACCACTAGATCTTGCTATGTAGTAACTAGTTGATTATGAGCAGTTCAGAAACTACTAAGATATCCATATGAAAAGCATTGTGCTCTGGATTATTGTGGCTGCAAAAGCCGGAAAATACAAGATTCATAACGGAGTTAAATTAATATGTAAAAGATAATGACAATTAGTTGCACATTTACATATCAATAAAAAATCGGGCGGAGGAAACACCATGTGAAATGCAGATAAAATATGCACAACACTCTCGAGTGGATATGATACAAGAAAGGCTTACATCTCAATTGAAAATTGTGCGTAATGGGGAAGGAGAGGAAACCTGAGAATTCCAACACCAAAGATGCAATATAAACTTGGGCTGCTTTCTGAAACTGCTCTCCCTTTTATCAGAGAATTTCAAAAATGATGCTTCCATGACACAAGTAGAGGCCCCCATGACTTTGAATAGTCTACATGCTGAAGGTTGCGATTGAAATGGGATGCTATTTCTTCCTACCTCCATAGAAGACCCTAATCATTACTTCCTGTCATAACACAGAGGTTGATCACTGTTAAATGGTGGTCAGTGTCATTTAAGCTAATTAGCATGCTTGTACTCAAGTTAAAGGAACTATCTGTCATCTGTAGCACAAAGTTCAGAAGTTACTGAATCTAATATCAATGAATTACATTGTAAGCAATCCATTCAAGCATTTGTTTGCACTGTATGTATTAATTCATTGAACATTTGCCCTTCCAAAGGAATAATCTCAAGATGCTACATTCATTGAACAAATAATTGGAATCTACATAAATAGCAGCTTTAAATCACTCAACATTACAATGAATCCTTTGGCATGAACTCTAAAACTTGATGCTTGATCCAAACTTGATTATTGCACTTCATGGCGTTAATAAAGCACCTAACACAGTTGTACATACAAAAGAAATACTGATCTCAAGGTATTTTATTGCCCACAAAAATATAAGTTTAGCATTTAGATGAATAGCACCTTCATTTGACCATTTCACTTGAACATTACAAGTAGCCATATTGTGCTGGTTGGGGCAATACATTGAAGTGAAATCCACATATGTGAATTATGATTGATAAGGATAAGAGTGAACAGTGACCAAGAGATTCCAAGTCGATATCCTAAAATTCAGTGTGTGTTTTGTGCTGATTTTAGGATACGGTTTCCTTCTTACAGAAAAATTCCCAATAAATATGATTCCATAGAGTAGAAGCAAAGGATCTATTACTATAAGTTGGGTTCTAAGAGCAGGCTAGTGCCTGAAATAGCATGCAATCAAATTTTCTATGCAACCTTTGAAACAATAAAATACTTCATCATAACAGTGATCACCAAACCAAACGACACTAGGTTAAATAGGGAGGCCTAATATGTAATTCATTACTAAATAGGCTGTTTAATCAACAGGGAAATGGCCTTTGATTTCTCTTTTTTCAATTGCATGAGTAGAATTTCTCTTTCTTGAAGAAAAGGGTAGCCCCAGCATACCGACAACTTACACAAAAAGCTAGAATGGAAACATATAATCTAAAAACACGAAATTTCTAAAAGTATTATAAATTATTCTCTATAAATTACAAAGCTTCTTCAATGAAAACACAAGCATTTCAGAAACACTTCAACCTTCATTAAGCCTCAAAAGAGGGAGCTCTAATATTCTCCTACTATAACTCAAAGTGGGGCAGCCTCCCTCACAGGGTATCTTCCACACCTTGAGAAGGCCAACCAACTGCGAAAGGGAGGACCCATTTGACTCAAAAAGAGCAAATAACATGACAAGAGCATCCATGCAATGAATAAAGGCATAAGAAACTAATTGTCTCAAATTTGCACATTCAACATCTGTAAAGACCGGGTCCAATTTTAACCGGTTTTCTTTGTTTTTTTATCATTTATCATCTTAAATTGATTATAAATGATATGACGTGTTTTATATATGAAATGCATGTATGGGGACTAATTTTGAAGTCCAGGGATGTTTACAAGCCATTTGGCTCAATTTGGAATTTTTGGGTTAGCGGGGCTTAAGACGCGGGTCAGGTAGGCCCGAGAAACCGGATATTTTTTCGGGAATATTTATTTTTTGTTTTAAACCAATTGAAAAGTTAGAAGAGGAATGAAATTGATTTCGAAGTCGTAGCTGCTTTCAGAATTGAAAACGGAGGTCGGGAAGGTACGTTAAGTGGCTTAGGGGCATTTTAACGCCCAAGATGATATAAATATCAAAGGGGCTGATATTTCTCTATTTTTTAAAAGCTCTTCAACCGGCTACTCCTTTCTCTCTATCTTCTTTTCATTTCTTCTTCCTTCTCTCTTCAATTTTAAGGCTTTAAGCTTGGATTTAAAAGGTATCGATGAAGGACGAAGTGTTCTATGCGGCAAGGGCTACGATTTGATCGGAAGAAAGTCAGATCTGGGAATCTTTGGAAGCTTAGGATTTATAGGGTTTTGCTACAAAAGCTTGGAAAGTTGAGATAGGGGTGTCTTCTCCTTCCTTTCATTGATTCCGTATGAATTGGTGGTGACTTTGATTCATTTGGCATGCTTAGGTAGTGTAGAAAGGTTGTGCACTTTGATTTATTAGCTTTCCTCTTGTGATTTGCATGCTAGATGGACGCAGGTCAGGTGAGTGAGAAACTGGATATTTTTTCGGGAATATTTATTTTTTGTTTTAAACCAATTGGAAAGTTAGAAGAGGAATGGAATTGATTTCGAAGCCGTAGCTGTTTTCAGAATTAAAAACGGAGGTCGGGAAGGTACGTTAAGTGACTTAGGAGCATTTTAATCATTTCGCGCCCAAGATGATATAAATATCAAAGGGGCTGATATTTCTCTATTTTTTAAAAGCTCCTGCAACCAGCTACTCCATTCTCTCTATCTTTTTTTCATCTCTTCTTCCTTCTCTCTTCAATTTGAAAGCTTTAAGCTTGGATTTAAAAGGTGTCGATGAAGGATGAAGTGTTCTACATGGCAAGGGCTACGATTTGATGGGAAGAAAGTTAGATTTGGGCATCTTTGGAGGCTTAGGATTTCTAGGGTTTTGCTACAAAAGCTTGGAAAGTTGAGGTAGGGGTGTCTTCTCCTTCCTTTCATCGATTCCATAGGAATTGGTGGTCACTTTGATTCATTTGGCATGCTTAGGTAATGTAGAAATGTTGTGCACTTTGATTTATTAGCTTTCCTCTTGTGATTTGCATGCTAGATGTGATGTTAATGTGGATTACACGATAAAATTGTGTACATATGTTGATCGAGAATGCATTTGGTTCATTACTATTTACTCATTAGGGACACTTTTGAGCCATGAAATGGTATATATGCATTTTGAATGCCATGTGATTGAGAAAATGCATCAAAGGAATACATTTTCCATGAAAGTGCATTGATGATGTTTTGTGAATGAAATTGCATGCATTGTGATATGCACGTTGAGCGTGTTTTAGAATGGTAGCGTAATGTGATTTATAATGTGAATGAAATGCATTGATTGTTGATTTTGGGGAGAATGACGAGGAATGTGGTTTCTATAGACCATCGGGTTGATAGCCCGTAAAGTGTATTTGGAATGTGGTTTCTATAGACCATCGGGTTGATATCTCGCGAAGTATAATTGATTTGTGGTTCCTATAGACCATCGGGTTCATGTCCCGTAAAGTATATTAAGGATAAGTGACCTAAGGTACTTATCTGGTGGCTCAGGATTTCTGCCATAATACAAGTGATTTGGATTCAATTGACTTTGTGATTAAATCTTGTTTGAAACGAGGTTTTCATGTTAATGCTCTATTTGGTTCCATTTGATGAAGTATTGTTACATATTGTATAAATGCATGTATTGCATTGTTGTTTCATTGAGAATGTGAGCATTGTGAGTATGCCATATAGTATAGAGATGTCATGACTGCATATCATGTAGGTCAGCGTCGAGTCGATATTTAGGTGGGTTTGGACGTCTCTACTGAGCATATGTATTGCTCACCCCTTTCCCCCCAAACATTTTTCCGGATAAAGCACTGGCAAGAGATGAGGCATAGAGTTGCTAAGGGTAAAGCTTTTGGAATTTTGATGTTGCATGTATTCATATCCATGCTTGTATGTACCGTGTTGGTACTTCTTTTGAAAAGATTTGTTATATGGGATACGGAACAACTGAACAAGTGTTTTGTACATCTTGGACTCAATATGTATGTTTTTGGACAAGGATCCAATTATGATGTAATTTATAGTTTATCATGTTGTGGATGTAATTGAATGTCAGTTGGAGTATCAAGTATGTATGCATGTTAAAAATGGACAATTAACCATGCAAATGGACACTTTGGATTTTGCATAATTTTATACTCAGGTACTATGAGTAATCATAATTCACATTACAATTCTAAGTAATTGCTTTTACACTGAATCGTAACTAGAATTACGAGTAATCGCAAAGTTGAGAAATTAAGGGTCCAAACCAGTGTGATTACGATGCATGTGCGCTTCATCGTAAAATTACGATTAATCGTAATGTGGAAATGCAAAATAGGTCATTGTATGGATTCTTTTGGCTTAGTTATGTAAAGTGGGGCCCATTGAAGTGAGCTGTTGATTATGCATACATATATATAATTATATGTGCATGAGAAAGCTTCCGCGATTATAAGAATTATGGATGGAATATCGGATATAAATGCATGGTGTTGATGTATTACTTAATCACCCTCATTTCCCTTATCCTCTCTCGGGGTTTTGGAAATTGGGAGATGACAACATCAATAAAGGAGAGCCTAGATAAACCATTCAGCAAGCCAACTGCTTGCAACTACTTTTCCATGCACATTAAACAACTTCAGTGAGAAAATCCAATCACAATTACTTCTCCAACTCAAGGTATGCTCACCATTACCAACCAAAGAAATTAAGGTAAAAGCAACCTTTAATTCCAAAAACTCCAATGCATGTCCTCCCCCTAACCTCTGCAAAAAGATCAGATAATTAGATCTCTAAATGGCGGTCGCCTAAACACATCACGCTAAAACCACACCCATTGAACTGTTTCAGACAACAAATGAAGCCTCTTTGTAGTCTATTGACCTATTCAAAGTGTTCTTAAAACCTATTATCCCATCAGACCCTTTGATTCACATAGTGAACTACCTACAATCCAGAAAAAATAGCTGGTCAGAGTCCTATGCTTATTAGATGAAGGTTGAATACTGAATCACTGTCTTTGAAGAAAACATCCATCAATTTACAAAAAAATGCTTAAATTCTCCACCAAACCTTTGCACAGAAAATAAGTACATGGACAAAGAATCATGCATCGTCTCAGTGTATAGCTAGCCCAAGATTTCTGACTTCTTATTTTAGATCTATTCAAACATTCATTAGCAATTGATGAATGCATGCTAGCCAGGAGATGGTGACTTTCTTGCCACCTCGTTCAATCTCCTGGCAGGACCTTAGCTATAATTTTACAAACATAGAAGAAGAATAAGCTTGATATCCCTTACTTCAATAGCACACCTTCTTAATGATCAAGACAAATGTGGAATTAATACTTCTCTTGGACAATCACCCCTCATTAAACTCCCCACGACTCATTCATAAGAGAACAGTCGGAAATCTTCATGGACAAATTTTGACAGTTACAAATTTAGTGCTGCATGCTGACAAACATCTTTTTAGCAAACCAGTCAACCTTAACTAGGCAACGTTTGATAGTCACTGAAGTATGTGCTGCATGCTGACAAGAAACTGTGTAGGTTTGAAGCAAACAAATCAACCATCCGGTTGATGTGACCTTCTTGTCTGAAGTCTATATAAGCTTATGCCCCCTTTCATTTCCCTTCTAAACAAACTAACATAAATTACTGAAGAATATGACATACAATGGAAGTTTAAACATAATTTACTTAGTAATCAACATGGCATGAATTCAGCATTTTGTAGATTACATTCTGCTAAAAGCACAAATTCTTTGCAAAAATGGTGTACATTGTCCTCTCTCTTTTCAATACCAACACTAAAAGAACATGATAAACTCATAGAATACCAATAATTTAGTGCTACCAACTTTTCCTGCTAATATGTGGTGATAAGCTGTAAATCTTATGCTCTTATAAGTAGATGTAAAATTAAACATCCATGTAACATGTCAATGTTCAGATTCAGCAGCAAACAAATAACATAACCTTGCATAGCTATCAACACTCCTAAATTCAGATAGCTGCAAGTTAACTGCCAAAAACTAGATCTCATTACCTCAAGAACTGAAGTTCTTTTCACTTTATTTCGCAAGCAGCAATTATAGTTCTGTTGGTTAAAACTCTAATCTTCATCAGAATCCACCTCAATCTCTGAATCTTCCTCCTCGCATGATTCATCCCCAGTTTCAAATTCTTCCTCCTCGAGTTCTTCTTGTTCAGTGTCTTCCTCCTCAGCATTAACTAAATTGTCTGGCTGAGGTATCATGCCCACACCTTTACCCCGATAAAGCAATCCAGTTCTCATCACATGATAAAACTTCTCTCTTAAACAAGCAAGTGGATGAGGTTTCACTAATTTTCCCCGACGGTAACCTTCTCTTAGCGACACAGTCGTGGTCTTACACTTCAACGAGAGATAGAATATCCCCGGATACCTAGTAAAAATTCGCGTAAACTTGTGAGGAAGATTCAATTCTTCTCTCAAGCTTCTCAAGTAATTCCTCTTAGTCTTCTTATAAATAGTCAAGCTCAAAAACTCATGTAGAACCCCAACAACCCTCTTCTCCATAAGATCACTACTTGGGTCAATTCCCCTAGAGTCCTCATATGGTGAAATGTATGGCAACTTCTGAAACTCCTCCATCCAGGCCTTCACCTTTTTCTGTGCCCCGTAACCCCTTGGAAAACTCATTGGAAATGCCAATGCTGTTTGTCCCCTCTTGAATTGCCTATACTCTCCACTACTACCACCACCACCACTACCCAATTCACCATTCTCATGACTCTTCTGCAACTCAGAAACTGCAAACTCTTCGCGCCATTGCTCGAGCTTCAAACACAACCCATTCGGACCCTTAACGACCCGGAAACAATCCGGGTACTTCTTAACTAGGGTTCTATCGAAATCATCAGGCAAACCAAAGTCCCATTTCAAAGGGTGAAGTGATTGGAAAGGTACCATCTTGTTCTTTGTCATCATGAGTAGACGACAAAGCCGTTGGATCGTGTCGGCTTCGTGGGTCTGGAATATGCATTGTTCTTGACTGTGCAGGTTGTTGGCAATGTTTGTGAGGCGAAAACAGGGCAAGCTGGGGTACCTGGGGTGAGGAAACTCTTCAAAGAGAGTTGGGTATCGGCGAATGAAACGGAGTGTTGGGACGGTGAGACCGAGGAGTTTTTGCCAGTCGTTGATGGATTTGGAGGTGAGAAAACCGGTGGTGGAGCGATTGATGGCGTCCTTGAGGAGGCAAGCGGCTTTGAGGTCGGTGTGGTTGTCGATGATGTGGTCTAGGCTTCGATTCTTGACCCATTTGAGACGGACCTTGACTAGGGTTCGACATTGTTGATGGTGGTGGTTGGAGAAGGTCTCACATGGTGTTGGGTTGATTCGCAGTATCGAAAGTAATCCCTTGGTTCTGAAGTTCATGTGTGTGTATATGCATATATAATATGTGTGTGTATGCACTACGGGTACGGCTTCTAAATTTAGAGAAAGGGACTGTATCTGAAATGTTTCAACTCAGAATCGAGAAAGACGAAGAAGATGATTCAGGGGACATTCACACTTCGTGCGAGCCTCCAAAAAATCCAAGGCCAGGGTTTATTGGTCTCCAGCCCACAATTATAGCACTAAATTTCATTCCAACTAGTCTGATTTAAACTGATCATTCCAACTAAGCCCAAAACTAATCCGATAGTAGGCACAATTTGCAGGCCGGTCCACCAGTCTAGCCCACTCATGGTCCTCAGCTTGGCCCACTAACGATGACTAATTATGGTTGTTATTCGTACAGTAAAGCCTCTGTAAGTTAATAGCGTTGGGATAATATAAATTCTATTAATTAAATCAAATATTAATTAATCGATAAATTAATAAGTTATTAATTTAACCAGATATTTTATATACAATATTTATTTTTTTTCAAAACATTTCATTCTCACTTTAATGGAATATTCATTCCATTCCATTGTTGCGTACCAAACGCAGCATTAGTTTCTCAATAGTCTTAAAAATTCAATGCATTATACTTATTTAATCAATTAAAGATACATTTAACGAACTAAAGATTCAATATATTTTACTCATCTAATTAACACTAGATTTATATTCCAACAAATAACATTAGATTCATATTTCAAGAAAATATCATAATCAGTCCTATATATACTTCTTATCAAATTATTAATTTAGGTAATAAGTAAGATCTATAGAAACTTATAAGAGAATTTCTTAAATGTATTCTTATAAATTTAATGAAATTATTGATTTAATAAACTGATGTAATTTATTATTTAAAAGAGATTATTAATTTACTGTATTAGGATTTGTTATTTGTTACAGGATATTTTAGTCTTTGTTACCCTGCTTAGCTGGTTTCTAGAATTAGTTATTTCTCAGTTTCTCTCAGCTTTCTGCTTTGTAACAAACGGCTCTATATATAGCAAATCCTTGTACTTTTCCTCTTAATAAAAAAATCCAATACAAGAAGTCTTTTCTCTCTTTCTTCTCTTCTCAGATTTATCTTTGTACCAGAACAAATGATTTTATCTCTTCTAGTTTTGGATCCACCTGAACTACCTACAGGGGCATTGGAATTAGAACCAAAAACCATAGGTTCTGAGCTCTGATAAGCAAAACCAACATTTCGATGTCTCTCTTCTTGAATAACCAAAGAAAAGACCTTGTTGATAATAGGCAAAGGCTTCATCATCAATATTTGACCCCTGAGCATATGACTCGTTTAAACCTATTAAGAATTGTAAAACATATTCCATGTGTTGATGATCAGTCCAGATTCTTAACCCTTCACAACGACAAACTGAAACAGGTTAGAATTCCTTCAACTCATTCCAAAGGATCTTCAACTTCGTGAAATAGGAATTAACATCAAAAGTACCTTGACAAAGTCTAGATAATTGTTTCTTGATCTGAAAGATTCTAAGTCTATTTCCCTGACTAAATCTATCATCTAGATCCCCCCAAATTTCATATGCAAAATCAGGATAAAGAATGTTGTCTGCTATATCTCTAGTCACAGCGTTAACAATCCAAGAAGAAATCATGCTATTACATCTAGACCAAGCATTGAAAGTAAATCGATAGACATGGGTTTAGGAATCATACCATCGATTAATCCAATCTTATTATTCACTGTAAGGGCCATTACCATTGCTTGACACCATGTATGATAAGTGGCACCATTCAGAAGAGTTGTAATGAGATTTACTACCGGATGATCTCCATTGTGCAAGCAATAAGGACTGCTCTATTATTTTATGGTAACACTTTCACCATTCTAACTAGAACTGTTCGAAGTACAATGAACATTTGGTTAGGGAGAAGATTCAGTCTGGCATCTTGAAGACTATGTTTGTGTCTACAGATCAACAGATTGCTGATGTCCTTACCAAGGCTCTCCATCCTTCTTCGTTGTCTCTTCTTATTGGCAAGATGGGACTAAAAAATATTTTTAGGCCATCTTGAGGGAGAGTATTAGGATTTGTTATTTGTTACAGGGTATTTTAGTCTTGTTACCCTGCTTAGCTGGTTTCTAGAATTAGTTATTTCTCAATTTCTTTCCACTTTCAGCTTTGTAACAAACTACTATATATATATAGCTGTTCCTTGTACTTTTCCTCTTAATAAAAAAGTCTAATACAAGAAGTCTTTTCTCTCTTTCTTCTCTTCTCAGATTTATCTTTGTAACATACTGTATCTTGCTTTCACCTACTGAAAAGGGGGAGTTCCATTGATGTTACTCACTCAACACAATACCATTTAGTTGATTACAGTATACAAATTATTAAGTGCAAAGTTGGTGTGAAGCAGGTGACTATGACATTGGAAAATGGTAGACAAGAAAATATTACACTTTCGTGTATGACATATGTAGGTAGTTGCTTGTTTTGTTTCTTTGTTCATTACTATCATTTGCGTCTTTGTTTATGCATTAGTTACACCAGATTTTCATGTCCAAAGTTTAGGGGTCCTTTAACATAAATAATAATTATTTTGTCACGTGACAAAGCAATATACAACATACACAATTACTTAAAATTTAGAGCAACACTCCAACCATCATGTTAATGATTCCTTTAATGTTATAGTGTGACCAATAATTATAGTTAATGGGTAATATAACTATAACTAGTACAAATTTTATTTATTTATTTTTTTTGTTAATAGTACTTCAATATTAATATTTATTTGCAAAGCATGGGAAGAGTTCTTCTACCACTTTTTCATAATATTTTCTTTGACATGTATTATATATTTTTTATTTTATCTTCTAACATGTTATATACAGTATAAAGGTTCATTTATTTCATTCTTAAATCTATTAGTATTCATTGATTTAGTAAAAAAATATTTTTTTCCTAGTTAGTAAAATAATAATAATAATAATTAACCTTTTTTTAATAAAGATATGGACTTGCAATTTACACTTATCATAAAAAATATATGGTCTTCCAATTTATAAAAATATCATTATTTATGCTAAATACTTGCATGTGATCGGTGAACCAACTATATATTATTATGCTACAAAAAATAATAAATAATATAAATTTAACTTTAGCTACTCGCCTACTCACCTTTTCTTTGTTTGCAAAATCTCTGACATTTTTCAATTTGTACAAATAAGGACAGATGTATGTAAGTACTATAAGTTATAACACTTTCTTCTATTTTGTCAAATTTTGATTAATTAGTTAAATATCAAAAAGGTCAATTAGATTAATTGATGAGTTTAAACTATTTAATCTCAACATCTAGTTTTATGATAATAAGTTGTTCTTTATTATCCTAAGATATCTAGTATAACACATAACAATTATAAGTAATATAAGTTAAACCACTTTCTTATATTTTGTCCATTTTTGATTAATTAGTTAAATATCTAAAATATCAATTAGATTAATTGATAAGTTTAAACTATTTAATTTGAACATCTAGTTTTATGAAATTAAGTTTTTTTTAGTGTCCCAAGACATATAGTATAACATATAACACTTATAAGTAATATAAGTTAAACCATTTTCTTCTATTTTGTCAAATACTGATTTATTATTCAAGTGTCTAAAACTATTAGATTAATTGATAAGTTTAAACCATTTAATCTAAATATATAGTTTATGAAATTAAGTTTTTCTTTACTGTCCCAAGATATATAGTATAACATGTAACATTTATAAGTAATATAAGTTAGACCACTCTTTTTATTTTTTGTCAATGATAGTTCAACATTAATATATATTAGAATGTTAAAAATATGCAAAACATGGAGAAAGTTAATCAATCATATAAAGCTTAATTCATATTAATGTCGAGAGAAATTGATGATCATAAAGTTAACCAATCATATAAAGCTTAATATTGTATTAACGTAGAGAGAAATTATTGATGATCTAAAAATATGTTAATTCAATGAGATGTAGATTGAGTGTTTTCGAATGCTCTATTATTTGAGTGTGATTAATATTTTTATTTGATGTCAAGATAGTAAAAGATGTGTTATTGATTTAATTACTTAGTTCATATAATCAATAACTTTAATTTGTTAGATTCAAAATGAGGGAAAAATATTATTGTAATTTAATTAATGTTTCAAACTTATTTAAAAAAATGATTCAAACTTTCAATATATTAGGGTAAATATTATTATTGTGGCAATTATATATAAAAGTGAAAGTTGGTCCAGCGATAAGAGTGATTAAGTTGCTATAAGCCTTATCAATTTTGATTCCTTCCAATTACAAATTTTTTTTGATAAAAGATGACTTGCAAGGCAGACTTGAAGTATAGCCCGAAACTCTAGTCTAAGTTCAACCTGAACTTTAAAAATAAAGAAAGGATTAGAATCGGGTTCATAGTCGGACTTGGACAGACAATTTACATATCAGGTTGAGTCCGAATTGAGTTTTAAATCTGTCCGATCAGCTCAAGTTGCAACCCTAACTATTACACATTAAATTGTGATACCCGTACATAGGAGTACTTCAATGCAATCAAGATAAGGAATCTTAGAGTATTGAATGCGGGGCTCTAGAATTGACACTATATATTGTGTCTTGTAAATTAGTCAAAGACGGTTGCTAATTCATTTGAGTTGTATTATTTATTGATAAAAATGTCAACAAAATGGATTCGAAATAGTCTCGTCTCACAAATAATTTTTTTTTTAAACTTGCTTCGCAATTGAGTTGAGACAAATTTGAAGTTTTCGCTATACAAACAATTCAACTTTGAACAAATTTAAGATACATTTGTAAAAAAAATTGGCATCTTCATCCACTGATACTTGAAGCTTAGGCTTGTAAGCTCCCAAACTACTCGTAGAGTAGGGGTGTGTAAAAATTCGCTCAAACCGAAAAATCAAATTGGTCCAGTTCGACAACTTAACTTTTCCAGAATTTGTTAATGCTCACTAAGATAATTAATACTTGATTAGTTTATAACAACATTGATTTTTTAATCAAGTGAAAAAGAAATGGAAAAAAAAAAATTAAGTGAAACCGTAGAATCGAATCGAACCAAATCGATTTTTTACGAACTGATTTGGTTCAATTTCATTAATCAAATGATTTGAACACGAATTTAAGTTTTTAAAAATCGTTAATAGTGATTAGATTCCGAAAAACTGTCAATTTGATCCAAATCCAACCATGTACATCTACCGTAGAATATGTTTAGTCAAATCACTTTTTAAATCTGTCATTAATATTGGTGGTTGGTCACTCATTGTAGTTGTCGGTGACATAACAATTTTGAGTTTTCAACTGACAGTGTTGTGTTTGCCACGTTGAGTGCGTGTGGGACACGTAGTAAGGTCCATTAAATTTGTCTTTTAATTGTATTTTTCAGTCACTAAATCCAAAAATAAGGCGTTTGGATTGAGATTACATTTATTAAAAATCTGGTGAAGATAAATGAAGTCTTAGTCAATGTTAATTAGCAAGAGGACAGTACCATTAATGTAGTATTTAATTTTCTGATACATTCACTTCCAATCTTGTCAGCTAAAAGATTCCCTAATCATCTAAATCAATTAATTACCATTTACATCTAAGTAGGTGGAGGTTAACGCTCCCAAATATCTTTCGGCACTTAATTCTTATCTCTTTTTAAAATAAAATTATAAAAGTGTTACTTTATTATATATATATATATATATTTATATATTTTTAGTGTCTTAATTATCCTTTTAAATTAAAATTTTTATTTTATCTTTTTTTTTAAAAAAAAATTTTTTAACTGCATCTTTATTATTTTAAATAATTTGTGATTGATTTCGTTTGTTTTATGCTTATAATAGAACAATTCATTTATTGTCATCAAAATACAATAGTTTAGACAATTTTTTAATTAAAATTTGTTATTCGTGTCTTTAGCCTATATAAATAAAAAAATTCAAATTTTAAAAAATTATTTTTTTATTCACCAAACGTGTAATTTATTTTTCATGTGTCTTATTTATAAAATAACATAAATTAAAAATTAGAAACATACCATCAATTTATTTAACAAACATTATACCAGCTTCTTTATATATATTAAAAATCAAAAATTTTATAATTTAAAAAAAAAAATGAAGAGTGAAATGTAAGAGAATATTGGTGGGCTCCCTTATATATATTTTTGGGATGCTTTTTAATAGTCTGGGGGACGTTTGTATCACAGGCCGACAGAATCTTAGTTTAAAAGCCAGTCATAATAGGAAAACAGGTGCACAAACTCATGTTTGCTTTCCTCTCTAGATTTTTTTTTAGACATGTTATGGGACAACTTGTAATGAAGGTCAACGCCCTCATTATTTTGTATAACCACCGATATGTTTACATTACAACTTCATATATATATATATATATATATATATATATATATACAATGATGTATGTGAATTGGTTATACTGTAATTGTCAACAGTTTAGTTTTTTTTTTTTTTACGTTTTTTAAATATGTTTTTCTAAATTAATGGTAATTTTTTTGAAAATACGTGTTTTAATGAAAAATCATATATATTATAAAATTACTTCTTGGTATCATGAATGATGTGGTAAAATTATAATTTTTATATTATCGATAAGTTAGTTACTGAAGTGAGATTTAAAAAGATGAATTTAAATTAAATAATTATTTCTATGATCTTATTCATTTTGATAACTTATGTAAAGGAAAACAATTAAGAAAGGAAAAATGAAACATAACAATTATATTCTCCTAAACGTATCTATTAAAACTTATTTTCCATTCATGAAAGGCCACAAGTGAGGATTAGTATCAAAATTTATCATTACGCGCATCTCTTTATATTAACGGATACAATATCTGATTTGGTATTGATTGAAAAAAATGTAAAACAATATATATATATATATATATATATATATATATAATATTCCCTGCCACACGTTTATCACAATAAAAAATGATTTGTCTCGAAGTCATGATCTAGCTGTACATGTGGTATGATTCAACGGTTTTTGCATGGCATCATATTTATATGCATGTGTGTTTACATAAGCACCTCTCTCCGAGGGTAAAGAGGTCATTTCATTTTTTATATTTTAAATGTAAGTATAAGTAAGGATAGAAAAAAAAAATTGAAGTAGCCAACAATAATGTGATTCTATAATTAATTAATTGTCTGGCATCATAAATTTGAAAGAGGAATAGCTAGGTCAGCATCACCATCACCATCACCACCCAACTGCAGTGAATGCCTTTGTCACAGCATTCATTATGTTCAAAATTTTAGTACGGCCAACCACCACTCCAATAAATAACAAGAGTTTCCTACCCTCATTTTTCATATATAAAATGAGGACATTTAAATAAAATATCTAAACGAGCACACCATCCCACACCACATTCAATGAATCGCCAACTTTAATTTTGGCACAAGAGTCTCAATTTTTGGGCCTCTCTAGATTCCGTGCATTTACAAGACGATTGGACAAGTACCAAGGAAATATATATATATATATATATATATATATAGAATTAATTCATAAGACACAGGGAGAAAATGAAAAGATAGAATTAGTTAAGAGATAAAAGGAAAGGAGAAAGAAAAAAAATTTGTGATAGTTTTCCTTATCATGTTCCCATAATTAGCAAACGGAAAGAAAATAACAGAAACCCTTAAAACTTTGTTTGGGAAAACACAAAACACAATGAAATGAAGAGAAAAGGAAAGGAAATGAAAGATAAACCCCTAACTCTATCTTCTCATTTCTTTTCTTTGTCCTGGCAGTCCTTTCCTTCCAACTCACTTGCCAAACAAATAAATGATTGACAGTTGCCCATAACCATGCAGACCAAGTCAAAAAAAAATTCAGGCCCTACATATGCCATGGCGCCTGCAAAAGATCAGGTACTGCAAACCCTAATGGACCTGCCCAGAAGCCGCCACCATAAATCTCAATCAATCATCATCATCACCATCTCTACCCTAATAATGAGACAATTAGCAGAATATAAAATAATGGAATTAGTTGAGATTTAACATACGTATTTAATATACATTCATGCATACGTAGTATCTATGTTCCTCTTTCTTGTTTACAAGTGTCAAATCTCTCAAACCCACCTTCTTCTGCTATTTGGCTATTATAGCTTTATAAAGCTGCTAGATTTTCGTGTTTGCTTTCAAATTGTTTTTATGGATTCTATTTATGATTTTGTTATATGTAAGAGCATCTAGCTAGCTTCACCTTAATTTGCTGTTCAAGAGAGGCAAGCAATCTTCCAAATCCATCTTCTGTTTATAATCAATTGAGTGGTTGTTTTAGGCTGTTAGATTGGTGGATTTGTTGTTCAAAGAAAGTATTTTCTATATATATATATATATATATATATATATATATATTTTTTTTTTTTTTATTTAAAAAAAATAAAGTGTTTTTTCAAATTTAATGTTTTTATATTTCATTCATAAATATAATACTAATTCCTTCATTTTGCGTTTTGGGTTGCTTCAATAAAAATGTTTTTTTGCCGAAAATGTTTTCAGTTCGAGTCAGTGAAGGTGGCATGATGATCATATATTTTCTTCCATTTGGGTTCAAAGGGTCACTGTTGTAGAAACTGATCGAGATTGTTGTGTTTGTTGCAGACAAGTGTTTTTAATTAGTATTTGATTTGTGTGTGTGAATGGATGCCAAAACTCCATTGCTGTCCAGCAATGGTCCAAAGCGCAACCAGAAAAATTACTCGGTTGCTTCTCTCAGAGGTGATTTCTTCTCTAGGTTGCCAGACAAGGTCCGCTCTGGCCTTGATCCTGAGACCCCTTTTCATGTTGACCTTTCTAAAACTACTGGCTTAATAGAAGGTAAGCCTAATTGCAATTTCCATGTTGTATATATATATATATATATGCATGTGTGTGAATTTCCATGTTGTATATATATATATATATACATACATGTATGTGTGTATATTTTCTATCTTTCTTTTGTGGCTTATTACTATACTTTTGGGTATATGATTTATCAATTTATATAGTACTATTCCAAATGTATAATATGATGAAGAAATATAGCTTAAATGGATTTAGAAAAGCCTCAACTTCTTTTTCCTTGAGAGCTACAGCGATATTAATCTACTTTATGTGATGGCTAATTGATTATGTCATGTATTTAACACCGATTTAGATCTAGAATGTTCATATGGTACGTTTCTGTTAATAATTTGTATCAGGGGAGAAAGAATACTATGAAAGACAATTTGCCACCTTGAAATCTTTTGAGGAAGTTGACTCTCTAGATTCATCCCAAGTCGTCGATGAAGCTCAAGAAAGTAGAGAACAAGCCAATCATGAAAGAGCAATGAACATTTCTAACTGGGCAAATATTCTTTTACTGGCATTTAAGGTAATCTGATAGTTCCCAATGAATTCATCTGTTTTCCCAACTACTTTACTTTTTTTTATGTGCTATATTTTTATCTTCTCTCCGTACCCACTATGATATATATTTATGTTCTCTCCGTACCCACTTCATAGTATACAAAGTCACTCAAAATTTTATAGAATTGATATTTACAATCCTTTTCTTGGAAATTTAATCTCCTTCCATTCGGTAGAACGGAATCATATCATCACATTTATAATCACACAATCATATATAGAGATAGCAATCAAATACATTCACACACAATATAATATTTTACATGATTCATGGCTATATCCATGGAGAAAGAGATTTCACTATATTGAGAAAAAAAATATACAACACACGAAAAATATGCTTACCACACACACTCTTTTACTAATTCTTGGTATCTTCTTTTTGGAATTGCATATACTTTCTCCTCTCCTCATAGTACTCACCAACCCCTTACATCTTTTCCCCCTCTCTTTTTCTTTTAACCCTACCTTTATTTATAAAGTTTTCAAATTCAATTCTTTCTTGAGCAAGATTCTCATACCCAGTTTAACAACAAGTTACCAAGTCAATCGCAACTTTAAAATAGATATATTTAGTTGGACAATATTTACCTACTCACCGGTGTGTAGGTGAGCCCTCCTGACCGCTGATGTATTTCAATAAAAAATATACACATCAGCTTTAATTACAAAATTAAATTTAAAATGCAAAAAATAAGTATAATAAATGAGATTGACCTCATTTATTATATTTAATTTTGTAATTAAAACTGATGTGTTCATTTTTTATTGGAACACATCAGTGGTTAGGAGGGCTCACACACACATTGGTGAGTAGGTAAGTATTGTTCATATTTAGCTCCACAAGTCTTCATATTTCCAAAACAGAAAAGGAAAGTGCCGCAATTGAATTTGAGCCACAAACCCAACACTGTACTCATGGTTTTGGTTATAAATTGCATTCAATTGAGTTGAATCATTTTTCCATGGCAATATATATATATATATATATATGTGCCTATCTCTCTTTAGCTAGTGATGATAGAAATGTTTGTTATGAATTGCAGATTTATGCTACAGTAAGAAGTGGATCCTTGGCGATCGCGGCATCCACACTAGATTCTCTGCTTGATCTTATGGCTGGTGGTATTCTTTGGTTCACACACTTGTCCATGAAAAACATAAACATTTACAAATACCCCATCGGAAAATTGAGAGTGCAACCAGTAGGCATTATCATCTTTGCTGCTATCATGGCTACTCTTGGTACGTATGTATGTATATGTATGTATGTATGTATTCTCTTTCATACATGCAATGCAGTTGGTTCATGTGTAGAAAATAAAATAATTTAAGTTGAGTGGTCCATATATATATTATTGAAATTGAAATTAAAATTAAAATTATATATATATATATATATATATATATATATATGCAGGCTTTCAAGTGCTGGTCCAGGCTGTAGAACAACTGATTAAAGATGAGGCTTCTGCAAAGATGAATACAGAACAACTGGTTTGGTTGTATGCAATTATGCTGACAGCTACCGGTGTAAAACTTGTTCTTTGGATTTACTGCAGAAGCTCAGTAAACAAGATTGTCCGTGCATATGCAAAGGTTAATTTCTACTTTGTACTAGTAAACTAATTTCAACTAATCAGTAGATATATGTATATTTATTTTGTCTATCGATCACAAATAAATAGAATCTATTTTGCATTATTAATTTATTAGTTGCTACTGACTACTGATTAATGATTGATTAAATTATAATTTTATCTACGGATGGATGGATGATCATCAGGACCATTATTTCGATGTGGTAACAAATGTAGTCGGTTTGGTTGCTGCTGTTCTTGGTGATAAATTCTATTGGTGGATTGACCCTGCTGGTGCTATTATCCTTGCTGTTTATACAATTTCAAATTGGTCAGGAACTGTACTAGAAAATGCAGGTTACTTCATTCTCTCTAACAAATCACATCTCATCTCATCTCATCTCATTAAAGTTTTTTAATTTTGGTGAATTTTATGGTGAAGACTTAATTAATTGCATGTTTAAGCCACTATATATAATATATGTGCAAGTCTACATTTCCAAACTTTAATTATTACTAAATCGATCTATCTACTTACTATCTATCTATCTATCTACTTGTTTCTTCTTCATGTAGTTTCCCTAGTTGGACAATCAGCTCCCCCGGAAGTTCTGCAGAAACTGACATACCTGGTCCTAGGGCACCATCCTCAAATCAAACGCGTTGATACAGTCCGGGCCTACACCTTTGGTGTCCTCTATTTTGTTGAGGTTAGCTTACTAAAATGAGTTTTTTTTTATCTAATTGCATATAGAATTGAAAATTTCCTTGATTATTTTCATCATCTTTTCTGCACATATTAGGATATCCTAGAGCAATATTAATGGTCTAATTACATACTATATATATATATATATATATATATATATATATATATATATATATATATATATATATATATATATATATATATATCTTAGCTTTTCTGGAGGTGATTTCACTCATCATTAACAACTTTCAAACTTCAAATGCTATATGAACTTAAAACTCAATCATTTCGTTTCATCAACTCTCATCATTAATTTGCTTCCTCTTGTGCAAAAACAGGTTGACATAGAACTCCCCGAAGACTTACCATTGAAAGAAGCCCACGCTATTGGAGAATCACTGCAGATCAAGATCGAAGAGCTCACTGAAGTTGAACGAGCTTTCGTTCATCTTGATTTTGAGTGTGACCACAAGCCAGAGCACTCTGTTCTCAGCAGGCTCCCAGACAGCCAGCCTTGATTTTCAGACTGCCATTGCTGTTTGTGGTTGTGGTTGTGATCATTATCGTGCTTGTGTAATCAGCCCTTTTGAAGTAGGAGAAGATAGTGTGAGGTTGAGAAATGTATGCATAAGAAACTAGGATTATTCACTTCATAGGACTGCTAATATCATCAAGTGACAACAATAACAACATATGCTTAATCTGCTTTGAATTAAAATGTGTCAACTTGTACTACCTTACCTTTTTGTGCACTTTTTTGCATATTCATCCAAATGCCATACCAGCTGCCCAAGCAAGTGTATCTATTATATATAAATTGTACTGTATTTTAGTAAATGAGATCAAAATACTCTACCAATGAATTATCATTACAATATATATATTATTGGTGAACAAAGGTTATTCTCCACTTCTAATACAAAAAGGTTGGAATGTAAACCAATGACTTAGTCCAAACCCATTGTAATACAGTTGAAGAAATCTGACAAATTAAAACATATGGGTGGGATTTAAGGATCGTAGAAAGCAAATCAAGTAAAAATGTAGATCAATGAATTACAGTTATTACATTGTCTGCAGCTAGGCTTAGTTTCTTCTGCAAATAATATATATATATATATATATATATATATATATATATATGTTAATCGAACTCAACGTGAACAAAACCCGACTAAAGGGCAAGCAAGCTTAACTAAAAGTCTTTAAATCACTTGAATAGGTTGGATATCAGCAAACAACAGCAAGTTACAAAAGATTTGATAATATCCAACGTATTCAATAAAAGAAATTACGTATTTAATGAACTAATTAAAGGATATAATGGTAATTTTATGCCAAACAAACAATGCTTTCGTTACATTTTTAACGTGTATACGTGACAAGAAGGATGTTATTTGTAACTTTTTAGGTAGATGAGAAGGTTATTGGGCATGAAATTTATTTCATGAAAGATTGGTGCTGTTTGGGCCGAATCGGCCCAAGGAGCTTTAGGAAAACTAGTCCCACTGACTCCCAAAACTCGAATAGGACGAGTGTTTTTTCGCGATTTATCCAAAACAAAAATACTACATTTTCGGTCTAGGCTTAATAATCCTATCAACTTATATTAGTCCAACCCAAGCAAAGGTTGTGCTTAAACACATCTGTCCAACCCGAAGTTTGTTTGGGTAATGGTTTGGATAGCCCACACAATATTTTTACTACAGATTGGGCCGGGGCCCAGTTTACCCCAATACTTAGTTATTCTGTTTTTTTTTTTTTTTTTTCAGGTAAATAATGCTTGTTCTGTTCTTCATTAGGGCTTTCCCTTAGAAAGATAAGTCACACTCTCTCACTTCTGAGTTGCCCTGCTCAAGCACTCAAAGGTTAGCTCCCAAAACCTCTTTCTGTGATATCGAATTTTTCTTGATTTTCTTAGAAACTTTGTCAATTTTCTTTTCTTTTCTTTTGTCACTCTGTGTCCTCTGTTTGTTTGGCTTGTTTGAAAATGATGATTAAATACTATCAGAAGCTCTAACTATTTCCATTTTTGACTGCTGTTTTGTTTGGTTCTTTTTTTTTTTGTTGGGTTCAATTCGTACATGGAATAACTCAAGTTCTGTTTGGTTTCTGTGAAAGCCTAGGAAAGGATATGATGTTAAATTTTGAACCTGAGATTCTTGATTATGCAAAACAGTGAAAGCAAAGAGCTGCGCCATAGTAGACTAATTCACTAGAAACTAAAATGAGCTAAAAATTCTTGTTTTCTCACGTTTTCTTAGCAACCCACTTACCCTCTTCTTATCCACTATTCTGAGAAAAAAGAGTGATGGCATTTGTTATGGCTAGAATTTATGTCACTGCTACTATGGAATCACCTTTTCTTTATTTCCTGTAGCTACTAAGATTTTTCAGTTTGCTGGGTTGCCTCTACTTTCAGATAATTCGGCAGCAGTTTGGAGGATTGTCCATACTCGTATGGTTATTTTCAGAAATGAACTTGTGCCCTAGAACAATGAATACTTTATTGCCCTCTTCTCTCTCCTTTCTACCAATTTTCCATCAATCTAAACCTTGTCTTCATATACAGCCTCGTTATAGTTACTGTTTTAATGACTATTCTACTGGTCATAACTTCTCTTCTCTTTCACTCACATCCCCCTTCATTTCACTTCGTTCCTTACGCAATCGTCAGTCTTCCATTGGTGCTACCATCCCCTCAAATGAAGGAGCAATCTCTGTTATCAATATGGATGATTTTATGGAGAAAGATTGGTCGTTTCTTGAGGCTGACGAAACAAATTCTGATGGAGAGCTTAACCAGAAGATTGATCGGATAATCTCTGCAGGAGAGATTGGAGGGACTTCAAAGGTTTTGGTTTCAATTGGCTCCAAAGGATTTGTGGATCGAATAGTTGATTCGTCACCTTGCCAGATGTTGCTTGTAGTCCATGACTCCATTTTTGTTCTAGCCAGCATCAAAGAAAAATATGACATGGTCAAGTGTTGGCAAGGGGAACTATTATATGTGCCAGAAAAATGGGCACCTTTTGATGTGGTGCATCTCTATTTCCTGCCGGCTTTGCCCTTTAAACTTGGTCAGATCTTCGGAGCACTTGCCAAACAATGTTTGTCAGGTAATTTTATGATTAAGTTAATATATCATTGGCTTTTAATTTATATTTATATTTATATTTCCTTTTTTTGTTACATTGAACACCTGACCTGTTGAAAACTTGACTGTTGATTGTGTTCATACCTTCAATCTCAAACCTAAATAAAATAGTTTTGTAGAGACTTCATCTATAATTTTTAACCCGTGAGCAAGTCTCATTACTTTAACACCCCCATATTGATACTTTTGGAATTCTTCCAAAGTGCTTGACTTTGAAACCAGGCGGCCTTGCCATCTCTTGTTTGATTACAATGAGATGGTGTAGCTGAAGCCCTATTTATTGGCATTTGTGTATGGAATTCTTCCAAAGTGCTTGACTTTGAAACCAGGCAGCCTTGCCATCTTTTGTTTGATTACAATGAGATGGTGTAGCTGAAGCCCTATTTGTTGGCATTTGTGTATGGTTTCAAAATGAACAAATTGAAAAGGTGAGACTTGAATATGGATGCCATGGCCTTTTCTTTTTCTGTGCATTGATATATGGATTGACAATATGTTTTACAGGTGCAAGACTTGTTATGAGTCATCCCCAGGGAAGGGAAGTGGTAGAGCAGCAACGGCGGCAGTTCCCTGATGTGGTAATCTCGGACTTGCCTGATAAGATGTCTTTACAGAATGTTGCCGCCGATCATTCTTTTGAGATAGTTGAATTTGTAGATGAACCTGATTTTTACCTTGCTGTTTTAAAGTTTGTGGGAAAGAACTTGGCCTAGTAGATTGACTCCTAGCTAGTACAATTGAAGAGATGAAAGTGTAGAAATTTTGTGTACGCGATACAGGTGTGGTTTATACAAATTGAAGAACTGATTGCTTATTTCATCATATTTTTGGCATCTCTGTGATTGTATTTTGGCATAGTCGGTTGTGTCTTCATTCAAATCTGTTTACAGTACAGATGAATTTGAATTAAAAGTAAAATTTAACATAACAACTGTGCATTCCAGGTAAACTCTTACATAAGTTCTAAATTATAGAGATCGGATCAGTTTTATAAGTTCTAAAGAAAAGAGAGGGTTCTTAGTAATCTCAAAACTCCCTTCTAGTTAACTTCCAAAAATGGGTGGAAGGGGGAAGAGAGGATTATCACTGTCTCATTCATGTTCAATAGACTGTAAGGCACTGTGATAAAAAGATGAACTATAATAAGTAATAAGTTTAGAAGAAATAGAATGTTGAGATGAACGAGGGGCAAGCTTCTAGCCAAGAAAATATACTAGATACCTAAAATGATGTTTCTCAGGGAAAGTTGAATCAGCGACAATTGAAAAGAAGATGAGAAAAGGCTGGCCAACATGGTTTTGGCAATGTGCAACGAGTTCAATGACTTGTGACTTAATCTTCAAGGATAAAGGTCAACGAGAATATGGGTAAAAGCTGTGAGGCATGATGTTCAATGAGGCCAGAATTAAAAGAAGGTACATCCCCTGATAGAGAGATGAAAATGGCTCCACTAGGATAAATATCGACTTCTGGTTGAGTATTAGTCTTTAAAAGAAGGGATGATAAATTTCGACTTCTGGTTGAGTATTAGTCTTTAAAAGGAGGGATAATGATTTTCTTCTTAGGAATTCAACTGTTCCTTCCGAATGTGTCTTGTGAGTGGGCTTGTAAGTCCTACCCCATTACATCAAAAGAGGAGTAATGATACCGAGAGAAATACTATTCTTATCCATTATAAGAGTCTTTGTTGGACATTAGTGATTGGAGTGTGAAAAAAATTGATCGGCAAGTGTAGTATTATTCATTCGAAAAAGGCCTTTGTTCTTTGAAAGATCTATCTTGTGTCTCGTACTGCATGGTTCCACTCAGCAAGAACTCCAAATCATTCTCTTAGCTCATCCTTCTCATCATAAATGATCTGCTTGTCCAGAAATGACTTGGACCAATAAGGAAATCCCAATTCATTGGGCTTTCGATACAATCAAATAGAAAGCTCCAAGGGCGTCATATTATAGGAGCCCAAACTATGTGATTTAATAAATCCTCCTCTATCTGTTGCGGGTCGAGCGTTCCTTTTCCTTCCCCTTCTTCAAACTCGATGCATATTTTTTATAAAGAAATATTTAGAACAAGATTTATTTTGCATCATATTTAAGAGATTCCTTGATTCAGTAAAAGAGAACATTCAAAAGAGAAGACTGGAAGACGTGTTTAAATGATTTTTGCCGGTGATCAAACTTGCACTTGTCAATTCGAGCTTTTATCATTTCACCAAGCAACGGCCCCTTTTGAGTATTCATTATATGATACTTGACTAACAAAATTAATGGAAAGTTACCTATTTTTTGAGTATTCATCATATGATACTTGATGAATAAAATTAATGGAAAGTTATCTATTGAAGTGAGTGATAAACATGACATTTTAGCATTTGATCTTTTGGGACACTGTTATTCATGAAGTAATAAATTTGAGAAAGAACAATGACGACAAAATGATGCTATTCCATTTTGTCATCCATAGCACTCAAAATATACTGGTAGAGGCCATCATGATACAAGTGCTGTGCAAACTTGTCATAAGATGTTGTGGGTTTAGAGTACAAAGCAGATGTTGTGCCAAGATCAGTGACAAGTATTTTAAGAAGTGATAACAAGTAAGAACTCCTTGCAACCAAAAAGAAAGAGTGCATGAGAGACAAACAAAAGCAGACATAGCGATTAAAAGATGGTAGAAGCATCTGCTAAGAAAAACTCAGATACTAACTGAATGAAGTCATTCGGTATAAAAAGGAACATTGATTTAGAAAAAAAAGAGTTGATTATGCAGGAGTTTTGCACCTTTAAGAATATGTATGCCAAAGGAGTTGGAAACACCCTGCCATTACAAAAAAATCATTATCATGAAATGCAAACCATGTTCGACGATTTACTGACATGTTTGAGAGCGTTTGAATTTTCTAAATGAAACTTAAGAAGGAATGGTTTCTGTTGCAAACTGAAAAAGGCGATATGTCATGCAATCAAGTGCTTCATTAAAAATAATTAAAACTGACCTCAATACAGAAAACTTTCAGACATTTTACCAAGCTCACTTTTCTCTTTCTCAACATCAGGAAACCAATGAGACAAATCAAATAAAATAAACCAATCAACTAAGACATTAAAATTTTTTCGGAGGAAGATTATTGTTTACCAAATTACAAAAGTGCTCAAACTTCATTTACTGAATAAGAAGCGGATAGGGACTGAAATCTCGAACAGTCTCCTCATACCTTCTCAATACTATATCAGAAGAACGAAAATTTTATCCCATTACTCGCTGCAAACAAGTTGTATTCTTCAATAGTATCTTTCTTATTGCAAGCATCATCACCCTCAACATTAGCTGGTGATGAATCTGAATTTGAATTTGAATCCCCAGTATTTCCTTCTTCAGAAGGCATGGGATTTGACTTATCTCCAGTTGAAAGAGCTACAGGGCCACCAAAATGGAAGAGGGAAAAGCCTGAATTTCCCATGTGCGATTTGTCAGAGTTTCCATTTGACCCACCATTTCCACCTGATTGTGCTTCCATCGGATGTTCTATTGGAACTGGCCTCTCCATGGTAGCTTCAATATATGACTCTTCCACTACACCTGGCTTAGAAATCTTGGTCAGCTCTTCTGAGATCATCATGTCATTTGCTCTGGCAACTGGCTGGTAATAAGGCACCTGACCTGAATTAAACAGGGGAGGACTTAGGGGCTGTAGGGTACCATACTGCATGAACCGTAAATTCCCATTTGAACCATATGCAAAAGGACTTGCAAATACATAGTGGTTGGGATAGTGGAAGGGCATTAATGAATTAGCAGGAGCAGCCGGCCAGGTAACTGGATTCTGATGGTAATAGCCCACTGTAGGAGCTTGAAACACTGGAAAGGGTATGCTCTGATTATGCATTGGTGGAAGCATGCCTTGATGTTGAGAATCCACACGACCATTGGTTATTCCATTATCTGGATTTTGGGCAGCTTTTGTTGGTAATTTTCCTTGAAAGTTACTTTGTCCGCTTTCTGGTGGAGACCCTGATAATGTTCTGTTCCTGAAAGGCTCCCCTCCATCTGTAATCTGCTTTTTCTCCACTCCAACTTCATGACATTCAGGGAAGTCATTTTGAGTGCATACTGATGCTTCTCTCCCTTCCGAGTGTTGGCTGGCATCTTCTGAATCAGATGTGGATGATGATTCAGGATTTGGGATGTTTGAAGAGGCGGTATTGCTGTCTCCCTCACTAAGGCATGATGAACAGTTATCAGAATTGGAAGTGCCACTGATAGATAGATCTGCAGTTCCAATTAAGGAAGAGGTAGTAAGTTGAGTTGGTTCTTCCTCATCAACTGCTTCCTTTGAATAACTAGGGACCTTTGCTGCCATGGGGAACCCGTTCTGGCAATTTCTGTCCATTCCAGTGCTAGCATTTCTTTGTTCCTTTAAGTAACTATTCCCATGAATGAATTCATCCAAATTTCCAGCAAGTTTGTCAGAACAGCTGGCATCAGATGACTTGAGAAGATTATTAGGTTCAATACCTTCAACCTTAAAAGTAGATGACCTCAAGGTAACATCAGAGTCCGAGTTGCTCCTCGGATACTTTTTCTGTGATTCCATAGGCTCCCAAACCTTCTTGGTTTGAGGTAAATCTCTGATAGAAGGATTGTTTGCTGTGATAATTTTGTTTCTGGGTCTCCCACAACTTTCACGCATGTCTTCTGTTAGGCTATACTTATTACCACGATAAAATGGCTTGGACATATCTGATGCAGATTCTGATTTACTCACAGATCTGATCTCGCGACCTACCCTCTTTGCGGAAACATGTGCCTCCACCTTTCCTCTGTAATCATTATGTTGGTTACAGCTGCAAGCATAGGTGTCATATCTATCATTAGTCCTGTTACTGGAACAAGAAAACTTCTCACTGAATCTAGGACCACCATTTCTAATGTTCGATTTTGGAGCAAGATTTCTTAATTGCTTATTCAGTCCATTGATAGTCCTTGAAGAAATTTCTGAACTGTCACCGTGATATCTTGGCTCAAATTTACTAATCATACCCCCACTTTCTGAAACAACTGCAAAACGCCGTCTATCAGACCATTTCAAGGTTGAATCTAGCTGAAATTCTTTCCGAAATTTCAGTTTCCGACGAGAAACTTTTGGGTGATCAGTGAATGAACCTTTCCCATCTTCCACGCTGGTGAATTCCGCGTCAGGACTATCATCAGAAAAGTTCTGCACAGTGGAAATGATAGACCCATTTGGGAACTGCTCAAATTGAATATCTGGGGATAGGAGCCTGGATGGAATAGTTTCACCTGTTTCACAAACTAAATTTGTGTTGCTGGAAACACTAGGCTCTTCATCAACACTAGGTGATGATTCCTCCTTTGAGATATCAGGAGCGTCAGGTCTATGGTTCAAGTCCAAATATTTCTTCTCCTGATCCTTTTCCTTTCCCCTTAATCTTTCCTTTCTTCGGAGCTTTTTCTCTCTTTCTTTCGTTCTCCTTCTTTCCTTGCGTTCTTCTTCTTCACGCTTCTCCTTCTCTTCTTCTTCAAGAAGTTTCATCTGTGGAAACAAATCAAACAGGAGTCAGAGCTAGTGCTCCAAAATTTGGAGATTGGTTCTATTTTATGTTAGGGTAAATTACCTTGACCTCCCCTGAAGTTTAGACTTGTTACTATCGGATAAAAGTTTTGAAAAAAATTAAGTCAACATCCCCTGAGTTTTGATGAAAGTCACAGTCAACCCCACTCTGTTAAGGAGCTGTTAGTGCTGTTAATGTTTTTTTAAATACCAAAAATGCCCTTCAATTACATATATAGAATATTATCTATATACACATATGCGTAAATTATAAATAGAAAGAAATCATATAAATATATGATTTCTTTTATTTAATACTCACAAACAAATAAATAATATATATGAATAACAAAATAACAAATTACAAAACAAGAATGAGATTGCCATCGCCAACGCCACTATCCCTCTCTCCTCCGTTGTCTCTCTCTCCTCCATGGAGGCTTTCAAGATGAAAGCTCATATAGATCAACCAGGATACGAAGAAGAAGAAGAAAAGAGATGGTTTGAATTTTGAAGATTTTCCTTTAAAGATCACGAAGTAAATTTAGGGTTCAATGATATATATATATATGTGTGTGTGTGTGTGTGTGTGTGTGAATATATATCAATTTTAGTTATACTGATATATGGCCACTTGATCCCTCTCTCTTTCTAATATAGACTCTCCTATTTGGGAAGCAATTTGTTACGGATTTTACTTGCAATTTGTTAGGGATTTTTACTGCTCATCGGTCTGTCCTTCGATTCGAAGAATTTTGTCTTAGATACGGATTCATTTTGGTTTAAAAAAATTTCGTGTTTACTTGTACTGATACATACATACATAATTATATACATATATCACACCATTAATTTGGGATTTGCAGAGGGATTTAACAGAAGGGTGTTTTAATTGGGCTAGGGTTCGACGATGGAGAATTTCGCATAGGATTGACGGCGGCGGTGGAGGTCGATGTCTCAAGGAAGCTACCTAATTATGAAATCAAATTTCCTTCATTTTGATTTTGATTTTGATTTTTTACTGAAATATATATATATATAGACACACAGGCTGCAACAGGAAGAAGAAGAAGAGGGGATTGTAATATTGGCTTTTGATTGCTTATGCCAGCATGACGCGCACAATAGTGCTTTTAAAGATAAGGGTAATTTGGTAATTGAACTACAAATGTTAACCAACTAACGACTCTTAAATATGATGAGGGGTGTCAGAGAAAGTTTTTAAATAGTTTCATCTGATGGTAATTTAGTCAAATCTCAGGGGTGGTCAGGGTAATTTACCCTTTCTGTCATTATAGCTGAGTGGAAATGTTATTGTAGAAGTAGAATATCAGAATTATTGATACCTGCTTCTCTAATGTAATTATTTCTTTGCATGCAACATGAACACGTTCTTCCAGCAGTTTTAGTGCAAGACAAACAAAAATGCTGTGTGCATTTTGACGAGCCGTTCCTTCCCTGAAAGCCTTTTCAACCTGTAAAGAATGTCAGACATCATTAGTTGTTGAACAAGCTATTTCTACACATGCACAAGCGTATAATTGAATGCAGTCATATACAGAAATATTTACAGTGGAGCAACAGCCCCAATTTCCTGATGGGCCTTTTAGTTCATTGGCAGCCAGACCACTAAAGCATTCAGCAACCAATGTTTGATTAGTCAGTAATTCTTTTCACACTCAAAAGACTAAGAGATAGTCGATGTACTTGACTCGTCCATCAAGACATAACGTCATGTATGCAACCCGGTAACACTGGCTTGTGGCCAAGGATTGCTCATTACATCCTTACTCCAAGTTTTCATTCGCAATGAGGACATAATATATACAGCCAATTATTAGAACTGACATCTTCTTAGTAGGAGGATTGTTGATAGTATCTCCATTAATAAGAGAAATAAAATGACTAACAGTCCTCCTGAATTTGTTAATATTAATTTATTATGAATGAAATTCTGCTTATTAATTGTAGGCTTGTAGCATACTGGAGCACAAAGTCACTATTCAGGAACATGAGCAGCATTTTATTGATTCCAAGGTAGTCAGGATGTCAGCAGACCATAATACAGAGCAAACCAAAAAAAACAAAGACGAATTAACACAAAACACAACAGTCAGTAGACAAAACATGCCTGTTCCTTAAAAATAATAGTTGCAGCATCTAAAAGGAATTCTCGTGCTAGTTCAGGACTCTTTGCATGTTTCTGGGGACGGGAGCATTCTCCATCCAACTCATTTCCGTCCTTGTCCATGGACTCGTCATCCTAAAAGTGAAATGGCATTAGAGTTCTGTATAAAAAATAAAAATAAAAGAAGAAGAAGAAAAGATCGTGATGGAAACATTATCTCCATACAAGTCAAATAAAGCAATCCAACTTTTTAACACCCCAGAAAAAGGTAGTAAATAAGAAAGAACTTGACTACCTCTTCTTCCTCGGCCTCTTCGGCGTGCTCAAAAAACCTTCTGATACTTTCCCCTCTTGTGATTGTAACAAAACCATCACCAACCACAAGCCTGCAATGTACACATTGTCGACCCTTCAGTGCATGAGCTTTTACAGAAAGTTCAGTGCAGCGGCCATCCATTTTCCAAGCCCTTATGGTAATATAGCAAGCATTCATACCACCAAGATCTAGACCAGACATTTGAACACTTCCACTCACACCAACATTTTTGAACTCCACAATATCAGATTTTCCTTCTCCTGTGCCAACTGCCCATTCAAAATGGTGGTATGTTCCAACAGTATCGGAGAAAGTTTGGTGCCAATCCGCTTGGACTGTGTCATGAGATACCTGATAAGAGAAGAAACTGAAATCGCATCACATTGGTCCAACATTATACTGAAGTATAAGAAAAAGCTACTTAACATGCAACCGATTCATAAAAAACCACATGTCTAGTAGTTTACGGTTTGAACAGCTATACAGAGAATTACATGTAACTTCAATAGCGACAGTTCAGAACATACACACACTACAGAGAGACGCACAATATCGTGGATGTATTAGAAATGTTAAAAACCCACACCTCATATTGGAAGGCTGTATCAGCTACACAAAACCAACTAGTGCAGCGGGTTTCCTTCCGCATGCGCTTCAGTTCCTTCAGCTCCTTGAACTCACGAATAACATTCCTTCTGCAGTCTCTACAAAATCTCTTGCTGTCAAACCTGGGACATGAACACAACTTTTTCAGAAAATTAGAATAATCAAACATGAGATCTTTTCCAAACTAAAATGTACATTTCTAATCATGAGAGCAAGAGTAGATGGATGAGGGTATAGGATCTTGAAGGGCACTGGAAGATGTCAGGATAGATAACTGCTATGTCGGCCACTTCCAAAAGTGAATAAAATAGATAACAACTTTATCTTTAACTTAGTAAGGGTTTGTAAAGGTTTCGTAACATAATTTGTTCTCCTTTGAGTATAAGAATGATAAGAAGTTAACGGTAAATTGCTTTACTGCATAAGAAAGCCACAATTCATCAACTATAGCATAAATTTGTTTTGTTCTTCTTTTTCAGATATAAAGGACTATCATAGGAGGAAGGCTCAGGATACGTGGTGTAGACCTCGGCTATTTAAGGCTCAAATGAAAGCTAAAATAGTCTAAAAATCCAAAAACAAAAACCAAACTATTCATAAGGAGAGGAAACTCTAAAGCAAAATTGCTGATAAGAATATCTCGGTCATTTAAACAAATATATGTGCAATCATTCCCAAAATTTCTGCCATTCCTTCTTTCACACACTAAAGCAGCCATATTGGAGCTACTTTCCGTATTATTTTGCACCTACTTCCACCATCATTGCACCTCACATCATATTCAACACTGATCTTGCATAACCAATGAGATTCTCAAAATAGAGCAAGAAAAGACCTAATGAAACAACGAAGAAGAAATGATTCCCAGATTCTTTCTCACACTTACTATTAGAGCGTTGCTCCATGGCCACACTTTGATGACCATCAAAGTTTCAAGAGAAACAAATTGTACTAATTGGGAGGTTAGATGATAAATGTCCTTTTCGTTTCTTTTATTAGTTTGGAAAAACAAAGGATGCCGTGTGAATGCCAAAGGCTCAGTTGTAGCATATAAGCATGTTTCCATCTGCTTAGTAACTAGAAGCATGCCAACTTTGTTTCAGCAACTCCACTAAATCAGGACCTCTATGTGTGGTTGTGCCCTCTCTCTCCATTGTAACCTCAACCCCCTCAAACGCACTTTCCTGAACAATATTAAAGTCAGTACATGATATCACACTCTTCATTAAAACATCAATTTTGCCTAAGGCTGCTAATTATATGTTTTCACGAATGCATTCATTTCTAATCTATATTTACTTGGAATTTCAAACATTAGTGTCAACATCCTCTTCTTCGCTCGCAGTATCTTATGTATAATCTGTCTATCTTAAAAGTATCTAAGCCTCAATTTTTACAGAAAACATTGTGCAACTTTACATCCAAAAAGAAAAAGGAGTGGTCAAAAAGAAAATAGAACAATTTTAGTAGAATATGAATGTGGAGCAATAGGAGTTATTGCTTGGTGCAATGTTAAAAACTCAGTCCGTCAAGCATGAAAACGTAGATTCCAGTCAAGAGCATCCACTTGGTACAAAAATACTGCCAAGGTAATGTCTTTCTCCAATCTCTTTCGCTGCTCTCTGATTAGTGGAAATGGCCTTTTAGGAATATGGAGCAATAGATGAAAAAAACTGCAGAAGTGTGTTGACATTTAAAAATGAGATTTGACATTACATATGTATTAATATCATCTCAAGGGAGTATACAAGCAAGACAATCAGTTTATAGCCAATTACAGTTAATTTTGCTTAAATAATATGCATATTAAATATGCTCATGGATATATCCTAAATATGCTATGTCATATGAACTTTCGTTTACATGTATAATTTCTGATTGCAATTAAAATTTTCTTAATGACATGTTTTTGACACTCTTCTTTTAACATAAAAGAATTACTAAATTAACTGTGTCACTTGCTGTGAAGCGGCTCCATTATCTTAGTCCAAATGGATTTATGCAGTCATCCACTTCCTAACTGTTTATTTATCAATATTTTCTGTTTTGATGTGGTCCATTAGAAAATAGTTGATCCTACCTTACTGACCTGCATTGTTTGTACTGAGAACATCAAAAGCTCAGAAAGCTTTTTCACTTTGCAAGAAATATGAACCATATATCTTTTTTTCTCTAAGATGCGTTACTGTCAGGATCATCACATTCAGCCATTTCCAAATAAGAGCAGGCTTGCACAACTGCCATCCATACAATTCTTCCACTGACTTTAAACTAACGGCTAGATATAAGCACAAAGAGAAAAGAGAGAGAATCAAACACACACCTGTACATGAGCCTTTCTATAAAATCCTCTTCTTTCATCCTCAGAAGGGATTGCCGGGTTTCTTCTCCGAGAGCGGACCAAAAATCCACCAATGTGTCAACGGAGAGTCTGGCAGTGTGTAGAGCACATGTTTCCCTGGTTCCATGCCCTCTGCCATACCCTGACATTCCTTGGCTTATCCAGCCTCGACCTCCCCCACCACAAGCATCAGGATAAAGCAATTCACGTTCCCGTTCCCTCGCTCGTGCACAGTCAAAAACCTGATTCAAGTGAAACATGAGGTACCATGGAAAAAGGGAAAAGGAAACATTGAACAATAAAACTATAAAAGTGACATACATTTTGGAGTCCCTTGAGAGATTCTGAGTACAGATAGCAATCCAAGAGGGTCAATGTCCCATCCCGAGTAGTGGTCAGACCTCCCCAAGGGTGGACAGATGGATCTTGAACATCATCTCGGCAGCCAGTACTCAAACCCGAATTTCCATCATTTTGATTTTTTGAGGTCCCTAGTCTATTGCAAATAAGGTGCCTGCCTGTTCCATCCTGCTGCAACGACTTTCCATACATGACAATCTGCAAAAAACCCTCGAGCAGTAACCCATTGCACCTAGAGCAGTACATGTTCTTACGAGCTTGCTCAAAGAGGGTTTGCTTGTCAATCCTCAGAAGCTCCCTCCGGGCTTGGGGCAACAGTTCACTCCAGAACTACATCACAACCACATTTTCCATTAGTTATCCGTTAAATTTAAAGAGCAATAGAAATGCAACCCAATCTGTTCCAAACCCGAATAAAAGCAACCACAATACCTTGCTACTTTTATCCTTATGGCATTCAGTAAAATATATAGAAAAACAGTTGAATCATTGGGTTGCTAATGTAGAAACTGTTAGTACAAAAATATAAGGTGATGCATAGCTGCTAAAACACAACACAGTTTTCTTATAAACATATTTGCATAAATGGTATACTTGTTTTCGGTAAGGCATAAAATGGTATATTTCCTGCCATCACAGGTTAACAATTCCAAACAGTGTCGTATGCCCATCTTGTATTTAAGATTGGCAAGTTATCTATGCTGTAAAATATAGTAAGCCAGCGACAAGCTCACATATATGGGATAAAAGATTCCAACTATGAACAGCAAATGCAATAGAACTGGATCTGATTCACATCATGCACTAACATCCCATTAAAACACACTAAAATCCTCAAAAAATACCGTCACTGAATTATTTAAACTATGAGATCCAAATTGAACTCAATCTATTCGATCAAAATTTAAACAAACCCATAGAATACAATGATGTACTACGATTCCAATTCGTATAAACAATTTAAGTAACAACAAAAAACACAAACATATGTAAATCCGGTACCTTCTGGAGCTGATTGTAGCTAACATCGTGGCGATGCTTTGACCAGAACCCATTGGCCGAGACTGATCCATTCGAACACGATAAAGAGTAAAACGACGACGTTGGCGTACCATTATTGAATTGATGATCATTTCTCTTCGCTAATCCAGGCATCTTCAAACTCTCATAGATTCATTCATCAATCTTTCCATTTCCTCCTTCAAATCTCCACCGTCCGATACGGATCAAAAAACCAATAACATACATAAATTGTATATAAATCCTCTATATAGATGCAAAAATTACACCAACATCTATTAACTTTAACCTTTATAGATCGAAAACATGAAGATTATTAGATCGATATAATTTGGTCTACATGTGAATCCATTGATATGTAATTGAAATCTAACGATGAATTTAAATTCGAACGATCGAAGAAAATCGATAATTTAGAGTGAGAGATACAGAGGCGATGTAGGGGTTTTCGCAGATGAGATTTGGTTCCCCGTGTGTATGTATACGTAGAGAGAGAGAGAGAGAATTTCAGGCTTCACAGCTAAAACACCCCCTGGCGTTGGCGCACGGTTAAAAGCGGGAGCTACTGTTACATTAACATTTACAATTACAGGTCGTAATATATATTTATGTACTTATACATATATATTCAATTATTCATGTTCATGAATACATGCATGTACAAATAATATTTTTTCTAATTTTGGTAAAATTATATTTTTTTCCCAGGTTTATATAGCTATAAATATTAGGTGTAAATGACACTTCCTTTGGCGTCGGTTTGGTTAAAGCCAATTTTTTTATTATCATTATTTTTCGGTAGGGATGGTTAAAGCCAAAGTCATGTACAATAAATAAATTTTTTCTCAACTTTATAAGAACTTAGAAAGTAGGAGAATGAAAAATTTGGTGATATAAATGTTTATATGGTGAAAGGCTGTCGCAGCTAATTACTAATGAATGATTGAAATGTAAATGAGAATGTAATTATAAAGTGTCACATGACTTCATCTGAGAAAATCATTTGGTGAAATTAATTGAAAGATATCTCTAGACACATAATATATTTTCTATGATGACAATTACGTGTCCGCCAAAGAAATAAATAGTTACGAGTAATTGAAAGACATAACTTTTATGTAGCAGTTGGAGAAAATCAACAACACCTCTACTCATATCAAACAACTCCTATTTTTATTTACTTGTCATTTCAATTTCGGACTTTACATTTGTTGGTATATATCTTCACATTTCAAGCACTTTATTTTTAGCATTTAGCTTAGCCTTTAACTTCCCGCACTTGTATTTCAATTCCTTGTTTATTGAATTTCAGTCTTCCAATAGCATAATTCTTTCTCTCTTCTTTCATTTCATCACTCCATTTTTGAAGCCCTTTTCCACAAAGGCAAAAAAACTTTGAGAGAGTGGTCATTCCAAGCTCTCTGCAATCACAACTAAATTTGAAATATTGTTTGGTACTATTTCATCCTCGTTAAATTTTCAGCCACTCCTGCATCTTCCACTCTGAATATTTTTTGGAGACAAATAGTAAAATTTTAGTAATTACTTAATTTTCACTCAAATTTGTCTTTAAAAAATATATATTAAGGAGTTCTTTTGTAAATTTTTATGTTTTTCAAGTTATAAGAAAATAAATTTCTAAAACTTTCATATGAATCTTTCTTCTTGACTAGATACTAGCGAAAAAATGTTTTGATTTCTCATATCATTCTCTCAAAATGAAACAGAGATTGTTCCCTTTTTTCTTTTCTTTTTTCTGTTTTCCATATGCTGTATTTATATTTTTCACTCAACTAATTTCATGAACACACAAGGTTAAATTTGAGGACAATGTAACTATTCACGTAATCCTAGAAGATGGTGAATTTTCTTGTCGTATATTAGTAAGCAATGTGTAAATTCTTAAAAATGAAAGTTTAAAATGAGACATAGTTAGAATTATCTTCAACTAACATAGGCAATGGTAGTTGATGAACAAATGAAGCTTTATATTCTAAGTCAGTGGGCAAGTGTTAGACGGACGGTTTGGCTTCAGCCTGCCATGATAACATAGTCTATGCGCATATTAGCTGATATAAAGACTTAGAAGGCTGAGAGTGGTTTCAGAGAAGGAGCATGCATAGACATATGAGCGTGTTACTTTAGAATTAGGCAAGGTGATCCAAGTCTGCAGTATAAAGAGCTTGCCACTAGTCAAGGACTTGACTATAAAGGGAGTTGGTCATCCATATATAACTGGTTTAGAACTAGAACTGTTCTCCTGAAGGAGTTATTAAAAGCCAAAATCAGTCAATATGTGATGTATAACAAGACAAGACATATAATGCTAAGTCCTGACGCAGGGGCGCAATACAGCAGGATTGTTACACGGGCAAAGCTGTCACACGCGAGAAAATTTAAGCCCGTGACCAAGCAAGAGAAATTCTAGATTAAATTAGAAGGGTTTAATAGTTTTTTTTTTTTTTTTTAAATAATTCAAAACTCACACCCACATTTTTATTCCGGCAAAAAACTGCACATGTGAAAATGATGGTATTTAGTAACACTAGGACACATTTATTGCAAAATGGTTGGTATGTATCATGTATGTACTCACTGTGAAACAGGCGCGTACGTTAGCGTGCGCAGTGATCGGCGAGAAACAGGCTGCTGGCTTAGGTTAAGTACAAACAATAGCCTGACTCACCAGACAGTACTGTTAGTTTATGATTCTGAATGCTCAATCAGATGGTGCCTAGTGTTCAGGAAGAAAGATTGTGCCATGCCACGTAAGAAGGTTTGATTTTATTTTTCCCTGCTAATTATGTTTGATTTAAGTTTTTGAAAATGGTTTTTAAATTTTGGAAACGAATAATTTTTTTGGAGAATTCTAAGTGGGGTTTTACCTAAAATTAACAAAAATGGTTTCTAAATTGTTTTCTATTTTTCTATACTATAGGAACCAAAAAAAGAATTTAATAAAATTAAACCAAACATGTCCAAAGCCAACTTGAGTCTTTACGTTAAGACCACAAAAATAAATATAGGTTTAAATTTTTCTTAAAAACTATGTTCCAAGTTTGATTCTTTGACTTCACTAACCTTTATAAATCTGTCTTTAATTGACTCAAAGAAAACAAAGGCGATATTTGCACTGTAAAAGGGGAAAAAAAATCCTCTTTGTATCAGAATATGTTAATACATAACAAATAATTTTTATTTTCTTTCATTTTTTGTAGTGTAAATATTGTTTCCCGAAGAAAAAACTAATTCCCACATGTATTATTATTATTATTATTATTATTATTAGGTTTTGATATATTTATAGAAGAGGTGTATAATCGCATATATAAAAGAATATGATATATGCTTTGAATTCAATTGTTTAGACTTCAGATTGTTATTGCAATTTTGTATTACTATGACCGAATGGATTTGATTTTGAATAAATATATAAAATATAGTAATTGTTTGTTGACTCATAATGTTGTCATTTTACTCATCAAAAATAGTGTGGTCATTTTGTTGAAAGATGATGATATGGCATTACATGAGACCAGACTGACAAATGACAAAATAGTCTCCATCTCTGGTCAAGAATAGCAAAATGCCATGCGCCCTTAGCAAAATGCCATGCGCCCTAAGTTTTAGATAGATCTACCAGTCTTTTTTTTATATAAAAAATAAAAAAAATTATTATCCAAAAAGGTAAAAATAAAGAAATGAATACTACTATAACAATATGGGTAAAATGATCTCACACCTTCTCATATTTTCTTTTATTGTTTATAAATTAAATTTTTTGTAATATTAACTTTGACACTTCCTAAAATTTGATTAATATAATCCTAACACCCCCTCACCGTTAGAGTTATTAAAAATCAACTAATTTATGCCAAAATTACCATTTGTTTTTAAAGTAAAATTATAACATTAAAAAAAATGAAAAATTGCACCCTTATTCCCTCAACTGGTTTTTTTTTTTTGACCAATTGATATAAAAAAGCTTGTTTGGTCATTGTTCTAAAATTTTAACCAATTGATATATAGAAGCTTGTTTGGTCATTGTCTTCAATCATTTTGTGGATGTGTACTTTACTAAGGATAAATAACGCTTGTTTTGAATAAAATAAAATATAAGCTGATTTTTGCCATTTTGATATAAATAAAATAACGTTTTATTCTAAAAAAGAAATAAAATAGTAATCTGAAAGTTCATTACAAAATGGTTCAAGATAGTGACCAAACAAGATTCTATGTATCAATTGCTTAAAATTTTAAAACAGTGACCAAACAACCTTTTAAATATCAATTGGTTAATTTTTTTTATTAAAAAAAGCCGGTTCAGGGAATAAGGGTTCAATTTATCATTTTTTCTGTTGCGGGGGTATAAAGGTCCAACTAATTAATGTTATAATTGTACTTTCAAACATAAAGGGTAGTTTTGGCATAAACTAGTTTTGCTATAATTCTGTTTGGTTATATTAACCAAATCTCAGGATGTGTCAGAGTCAATATTACAAAAAATTTAATCTATGAGCAATAAAAGAAAACATGAGGGGGTGTCAAAGCATTTTACCCTAACAATATTGAAGTTTAATTAGAGGTCTCTATGAATCCAAAGTAGGCAACATTCTTATTTGGCAGTGAAAAGTAAACATATTCCTTCCCTTCCTAGATTGGAGCTAACCGAGATATATAAATAAATAAATATATATATATATATAACTAAATGGTCTAACTGAAATCACAAATTCTAAATTGGTTTTGAAATTTTGCTGTAAAATTTGAAAGGAGAAGAAGTATCACTAGATTACAATCATCGATGGTGAAGACTTATATATATACTGATATACATATAGTGCAATTATTTTGTGCAAAAGAATATCAAATATTTTATACTTCTCACTTTCCTAACATTTTGCATAAAATCAGTAATGTAGCAATGCTAAGCACCTGAACATCGTTGTCATTATCTAACAATTTTTTTTTCTTTGACAAGAAACTCACACACCATTTGTTTCCAAGGGATTCAAATCGACAATTTCATCCAATAATTATAAAATGGATTTGGTGATTTATCTTAGACTCAAGTTGCTATAATTATCACTTTTAACTCCATATTTGTATGACACAATAGAAAAGAGATCAATCTTATCATTGAGCTTATAATCAAACCAGATTTTAATTCTTGGTCCAAATACATCTGGCCTTCTAGTAATTCGTGTTTGTGTCGTGTCAATCTATAAATGTTTTGATAAACAATTCAACTTTAACCAGATATATTTAATAATCGTGTTAGTGATCATTAACACTAACCCAACTCGTTTATCAAATATGTTACATTTGTCGACCCGTATAACCCGTTTAATAAACATGTTTTATAATGACACGACTCGTTTAATAGCCTTTTTAATCTGTTTAACTTATATGATATGAATTTTTCTACCCCCTAAAAATCTCTCTAAAGATCATATAAAAAATAAAGTACATATCTATACATAAACCCTAAAATCAAACTATATTATAAATTTTGTATTTATATGTAAACTCTAAAAACATACTAAGATGATTCAACAACTAGGAAGATATTATAGCAATCTCATCCTTACATTTTATGCCTACATCAGTTATATACACAAACAAATAAATTATAAACAATTGCAATATATTTAACTATGTATATATAAGTTTGAATAAAACTGAAATATATAAATAATTCATGTTGTAATCGTGTCGCGAGTTAGACAGCTTAAACCCAGCTCCAACACAATTTTTGCGTGTCATGTTCGTGTCGACTCGTTTATTAAACATATTGGTTTATCTCAAACACAAACCCGTTTAACTCGTATTGTGTTCGTGTTGTGTTGTTGTGTTGTGTCCAATTTTGACACCCATAGCCTCTACTCCCTTAATAGTGGTCCTTGTGATTTTTTTCATCAAAAAAGGCTTAATAAGATAACAGTTTGGTCATCTAAAACCAACTTTTCCCACTTTTGTTAGGGTTTTAAATTCAAAATTGATTATTTGATTGGAGATCATCCACCAATGATCTTTTGAATTGGGATTAGCCTCCGAAATCTTAACTTTTCATTCAATACCTTAATTCTATTACAATAGCACATTTTTATAAGAAAAATAAGAAATATATGGAAATAACATAACTCCCAAGTAAGTAAATACTAATTGGAAAGGAGAAGAAACTGTCTAATTATAGAATCTAATAAGATTGGTTTCCTAACATCCCACCCCCTTGAATCATGACTTGTCCTCAAGATGAAAAATTTAGCCCGCGTTGTAAAAGAATAGATGAGAAGAAACTTTGTCATACTATGGGCCGTTGTTGCAATAATTACGGCTTCTTGATGTAACTCAAGCAAACCGAATGACTGTTTAATCCAACGATACTAAGAAATAACACCTCCTTAAATATGCACTATAACTAATGGAACCATCTGCGCATTCAAAACACCATTAGATTACTGGTAACAACCATCCTTCAAGATCAATACCGTCAAATTTTAGAAAATCAATTCGGAGAGTTTGACTTTGAATAATTGGACCAATCTGCTAATTTTCATTGTCATCACGTTATAGACGTAAATTAAGGTTGACGTCGTTTTGGGGAAGACGATCGTCAGACAATTAGGAATAGATTATTGTTCTTGCCTATCCTGCAACATCGCTTGGATCTACTGAAGAATAATATTGTTGGTTTCGTCACATTGAGGACGATCAGGAATAGGTTATGGTTATTGCCTATCCTGCAACATTGCTTGGATCTATTGAAGAATTGTATTCTTTGTTTGTCTCACACGCAAAAACTCTTGTAAGGTGATAGACATCACATCTATCCTAGTAGTAAGAGCGACAACTTATCCTTCAAGTTTTTTAAGTGTCATTTCGAATACTAATGGAATCAAAGATAATGGAAATGAATAATATAATAAAAAGAGATGGGTGGTCTCAAATTGAATGCTCTGATACCAGATGTTAAGATTCTAGACCCAAAATTGATATTTTGATTGGAGATCAGCCACCAATAATCATTGAATTGGGTATTAGTCACCAAAATCTTAACTTTTCATTCAGTGCCCTATTATTACAATATCAACTTCTTATAAGAAAAACGAGGAAATATAAGAAAATAAAATAATTCCTAAGCAAGTAAATAGGATTTGGAAAGAATAAGAGACTGCTATAGAATCTAATACGATTTGTTTCCTAATAATTTCACTAAAGGCTACATCAAATTAATCTCTAGTCCAAACAGTTTTGAATAGATGGCTTAAGTTTTCTGGAGTGCAAAAATTAATAGCTAAAGAGATTTCATACTCAGGGGTAGAGCCAATTTTTTTAATTTGGGGCCAAAATTGTGCTATGTAATTAGAATTTATTTATTTTTATAAATTATAGTATATATACCTTGAGAAAATAAAAAAATGACCTAAATAAATAGACAAAAAACTAATATGAGAAGAAAAAAAATATAGAGAAGAGAAACAACAAGTTAGAAGTAAAAAGAGGTGAATAAAAAAAACCCTCGACTATCTCTCATTGACAAAAAAATATCTTATGTATTTTTTTTGGGGCAAAAAAACCCCCTCAATTAATGGAAACCTAATGAGGGGGGTAATTGTGACGGAAATGCCCCTCTACATGTAGAAAATGGAAGAAAATGTAAAAAAGATAAAATAAAATTGTGCCAATATTTTAAAAAAGATTTTCTTTTAATAAATACTACGTTAATCTTTTAATGACCATGTTATCAATTTTCAATAATACCATTAATTCATAAATTTTGATAAATATTTTCATGTTAATTTTAAATCTCCCAAACTTTCAACTTTATCCTTTATAATTTGTAATTGTAAATTTTTATAATTTGTTGAATGTTATGTTCATTTTTAATTTTATCTATTTTTTTATCCTCTAATATTGTAATTTTTTTATTTTGTAAAAATATTGAATATTATTATCCTTTAAGAAGTTATTCAATCTTTTTTTTCAGATAAAAAATAATATTACAATATTAGAGGATAAATAAAGTTTCTTAAGAGAAAATTAAAAGTAAAACATTAACATTCAACAAATTGCAAAAATATACAATTATAAATTATAAAGGATAAAGTTGAAAGTTTGGGAGATTTAAAATTAACCTGAAAATATTTATCAAAATTTATAAATTAATGATATTATTGAAAATTGATAACATGGTCATTCAAAGAAAACAATAATATTTATTGATATTTTTTATTGTAAAGAGTCTCTTTGCATTTTCTTCCCTTTTCTACATTTGGAGGGACATTTTTGTCACAATTATCTCCCTCATGAGGTTTTCATTAGTTGAGGGGAGTTTTTTGTCCAAAAAAAAAATCATGAGAGTTTTTTTTTGCTAATGAGAGATAGTCGAGGGATTTTTTGCAGTTTGCCCATTAAAAAAAGCATTGTTAAAGAATCAATTCTCAAAAATCTAATTTTTGAAATTTGTTTTTTTGAGTACTTTGATTCCACTACAGAAAAGATATATCATTATTACCTTGATGAAAGATTAAGAAGAAAAAAAAAATTAATTAAACAAAATCTCACAAGTTTTAGCAAAAACAAGATTATAGAATTTGTCATTTGACAAATAAAAGTAGAGGAATGATACGCATAGTAAAAGTTATCACTAATAGAAATCGAAGTACTTTCTTATTAATCAAATATTGTATGTGAGATTCAAATAATTAATTTTCTTTCACCATCCAATGCATAAAGAGATATTTAATTATTTATTCAGTGATAACTCTCACTATCCTAATCGTTTTTCATAAAAATATTAGCATATATGATATCTTGTTAATATTTTTGGCATTTTGCTCTCACGACACTCTAGTTTTTCCTCTCCATACTTGCCAATGGAGATCGGTAAATATATGCCACATAATCATGCAAAAACTTTGTTGCATCCCCTAGTAGTTCTGGAAAAAGGAAAAAAGAAAAAGAAAATGTATATCGGTTTGTTTGGGTTTTGAACTAGTGAAGTCCTCTCTCTCTCTCTCTCTCCTTTTAAGTATCGACATAGCATCTTTTCAATTGTAGTGCCAAAGTCACAGTAACTTCACATCTAAGATGTCAAATGTGGTTTGGAAAATGTTTTCACTTCAGTGGGGTGGGCGCTTTGCGTAACATATATATATTTTTTTTACTTTGTGGATTGAAATCATTATTAAATGTTCGACTTGCTTATTATTTATCAAATGAATTTTGCAGCCAGCTTCTTTTTAAATCAAAGTCTAAGCTACTCATTAATAGTTGTGCTCAATTGGAGTTTAAGGAACCACTCTTTTGTTTTATTTATGTGAAATGTATTAGCAACTTTTAACTTCATGGACTGAATTATCTTATATTGATTATTTTTTATTTTTTCTTATACCCCTACATAAATTGTTATTTTATATAAATACCCCTATTTATAATCTCCAAAATTCATATAAAATTTTAATTGGCCTCCTCAAAATATTTTGAACGCTTATTTATTAACCCAATAATTATGAATTTACAAATAAATATAACTTAGTGTCATGTCAAAGTTCATATAAAATTTAAATTTGAATTTTTTTAGCCTACTTTTGAGCTCAAATCTTGTAAAATAAAAATATAAGTTTATCATTATTTTATTTACATTTACATATACACAAGTATAATATATATATTATAGGAATTCAAGAGAGAGAAGCAACATTTACTTTAATGTCTCCTCATATTTAATAAAAATAAACTAAGATGACAAGAATGAAAACGACAATAATGTTATCATATATGCTAATATTTTTAGTTGTCACATGTTTGATGACAATTTTTATAGCTGCTCTAATAAACTATTAACACACTTCTCTATTTTATTCATGCTAATTGTGATTCGTTAATTTTTTTTTAGTTAAAATACTATATTTTTTCTCTTAATATTTCATGAAGGTAATGAAATATGATAACATATACTTCTCAAAGTGGAATCAAATTTTTGTTTTTCAAACACTGAAACAATTGTTGAATAATTTTTTTTTCTTTGTAACTTCTTCTTTTACCTTTAATTTATCACTTCCTCTTCTCAAATTTTTTCAGTTCATTTTCCGGATTATATTATCCTCAATATATATATATTAACAAGAATAATATTATAAAAAAAATTATATTACAATTAATTTATAAATTTTTTAATTATATCGCACTAGTTCTGTTCTAATCTGGCAATGACAGAAGTTTTGTGTTGTGAGCTATTAATTTTTTTTTTTTTTTAATCCAGCCCTCGAGTTGAAATTTCTGCCGATGGATATACATTGTATCACATCATTCTTGTCTCTCTATTCTCTTAGTTTTGTTCGAAACAAACAAACAATGAGTATCATGTGATGTGACTCATTTGGAGGTTGGAGTAGTTATTGGCTGGAGGAGAAATCCATCATATAGTAAAAAATTTATATATTATTTTTTATAATAATAAAAAATAAAATTATATTATTGGTGGAATTCTATACGGAATATCTGCATAAATAATAATTTTCCCATTTTTGGAGGTTCCTTTAATCCCTGGAAAGTGGAAACACCTCTTTCTATATAGTATATACATACACGGTGAGAGTGAGAGACACACATTATCAAATACTCCACTACCAAACCATGTATGTATAATGTATATCTACAAATTGCTAAAAAAAAAATGTATATCTACAACCAAACAGCCCTTATGCGAGACTCCGAATCTTACTCGAAATATTCCATCAAAAATACATGACTACTAAAGACTTATAAGAGTCGATAAAAAAAAACACTTGAGACTTAAAGAGTATAATCACAGCCGCAAAACTCAAATCACCCAAACACTCAGATCAAGGCCGGCTACCGTCCTAACTTCTGTATGTCTCTCCCCATGGCCACCGCACTGTTCTCAAATTTCAAATACTCCGACAGCCTCACCGTCGTCGGAATCTCCGTCTGCACCGCCGTGGTCTGCGAAGCCATCTCGTGGCTTCTCATCTACCGAACCTCCTCTTACAAATCCCTCAAGTCCTCCATCGACAAAGCCTCCAAGAAGCTCGAGACCATGAAGACCGACTCAAACCCAACAAAACTCACCATCAAAAAATCCAAAACCAAGAAGATCGATCGCGTCGAGACCAGTCTCAAAGAATCGAGTCGCGATCTCTCTCTCTTCAAGTTCAAGTCAGGTGCTGTAGTTGCCTTGGTCCTCTTCGTCGTGTTTGGATTGCTCAATTCGTTGTTCGAAGGCAAAGCCGTCGCAAAATTGCCCTTCGTGCCGGCTCGAATCGTGCAGAAGATGAGCCACAGAGGGTTGCATGGGGACGATATGACGGATTGTTCAATGGCATTTTTGTACTTCTTGTGTTCGATCAGTATTCGCACCAATTTGCAGAAGTTTTTAGGGTTTTCGCCGCCGCGAGGGGCAGCGGGTGCTGGGTTGTTTCCGATGCCGGATCCGAAGAGCAATTGATCAATTCGAAATCGGTTTGATCAATTTTGGTATTTTAATTGTTGTTTTCATCAGTTTTCGTGATCACAAAGGCAGGATTTTTTTCTAATAATTTTTTAAGCCGTAATTGCAGAATTTTCTAATAAAACTTGATTAATTTGATGTGGAATGTAACTTATGAATTTATCTCATCATTGATCCTTAGAATTATTGAACAACATTTTTTTTTTCTCTCTATATGTATTTGCGCGCTGACATATATGTTAGTAGTGGTGTGTAATGGGTTGATCTAATAAATGATGTTTAGGATTGTGTGTGTATATATATCTTCCTGTTATGAGATATTTGATTATTATTAGGAGATTTCGCAGAAGTTTTTGGAAGGTTGAGTTGATTTCGCAGACCAGAATCAATTATGCTGTTTTTTCAATGAGATTACTTTGATGTGAATTGGGATGGATTCCGGTTTTGGGGTAATCCATGGCTTGAGCTGATCGCTCACCTGTGAAATTGTTGAATTTAGTTGTCTTCTCCTAGGTGTTGTCGTGATCTTTGTGATTGAATTCACTACATTGTGTTTAAATCTTGCCATGTTGAGGTGAACTTGTGATTACTGAGGATGAATGTTCATTTTTGCTGTCTTTGTGGTATATCTTTTATGTCCTCCTTTTCTTGGTTGATGAATTTATGATATGTAGTGGTGGTTTACTGCTAATTCAGTTTGTTGTTAGTTAGATGACTTGATGTTTCTTAATGTTAGTTTACTGCAAATTCATTTCTGCATTTCTATGTCAGAGCTCTTGTAATTTATCAGTTTGTTTATGTTTTTGGCTATTATAATTTCATCTATTCAAGAAACTGGAAGCATGTGAAGGTCTTGTCATTTCTCTTTCTGTTTCTCTTTCTGGTTCTGCTCTTACCTAATCTCTAGTTTTTCTACATTTTTTCCTTTTTTCTTTCTATTTCAAATCTTGTTGTTCTACACCTTATACTGGTTGTTGCAGTTGTCTTTGCTTGCAGGGTTCTGCATTGCGATGGTGAGATATTTCCTTCATTTTACCCGATCTATCACATTTGGCTATTATAATTTCATCTGGAAGCATGTGAACGTCTTATCATTTCTCTTTTTTCTCTTACCTAATCTCTAGTTTTTCTACAATTTTTCCTTTTTCTTTCTATTTCAAATCTTGTTGTTCTACACCTTATACTGTTCTCTTTTTTCTCTTACCTAATCTCTAGTTTTTCTACATTTTTTCCTTTTTCTTTCTATTTCAAATCTTGTTGTTCTACACCTTATACAGTTATACTGGTTGTTGCACTTGTCTTGGCTTGCAGGGTTCTGCATTGCGAAGGTGAGATATTTTTGATCTGATTCATCACATTTGCCTCTTTCTAATCATGTCCTTGCCTTTATTGGCAACTAGCCTTGGTTTCTTTGGCTGTTTACTTGAGCTTTTATCGCATTTGATGAACTGTTTAATATTCTTAATAAAAGTTTGTGATTTGTTTAAGTTTATATTATGGACTGTCTACATTAAAAAAATTTCTGCATAATATACTTGGGCTGCAGTTTGATTATTCATTGTTTTCTAGTAGTTGTTTGGAGATCTTTACATTCTTAATTGACTGGTGGTATTGGAAAACAAAAAAATAAAATTGCCTCGTGTGTTAGACCCTAAACACATAAAGTTCCTAACAAGATTTCCATAAATACTGTAGCAAACCTGGGTCTGCGTCAAGTGGTGTCAAAGCTTTGGTTGAGTAGTAGTTCTCACAAAGTTTTAACATATATTCTTCTAGACATGACCGTTTTTTCTTGTGAGAGTATAATTGCTAGTTTGTTGACATCTTTGCAGTCCTAGGTTCAGAGGTTCATTTACTTGGTATTTTAGCATTTGTAACTCAATTAATGCTTGTGTCCTGAACTCCAAAATCATGCATTTTGGTTCTTTCTGTTAAGTCCGGGGAAGCTATGTGATAATGGTTGAGAGTGAAGTCCGGGGAAATAATTAGAGGTGGCAAAATTGGACACGACAACACGACTCGAACACGACACGAATTAAACGGGTTTGAGTTTGAGGTAAGCCGACACGTTTAATAAATGAGTCGACATGAACACGACACGCAAAAATTGGGTTGGGTATGGGTTTAAGCTGTCTAACCTGTGACACAATTATGACACAATTACGATATGATTACGACAATAGTTATTCATATATTATAGTTTTATACAAACTTATATATACATAGTTATATATATTGCAATTATTTGTAATCTATTTGTTTGTTTAAATGACTGATGTAGCCATGAACGCAAGAATAGGATTGTTATGGTGTCTTTTCAGTTGTTGAATCACCTTAGTATGTTTTTTAGTTTATATATAGATACAAAATTTATAATATAGATTGATTTTAAGATTTATGTATTGATATGTACTTTATTTTTTATATGATCTCCAGAGAGATTTTTAGGAGTGGAGAAACTCATATGATATAAGTTAAATGGATTAAAAAGGTTATTAAACAAGTCGTGTCATTATAAGACATGTTTATTAAACAGGTTACACGGGTCAACATGAGTAACACGTTTAATAAACGGGTTAGGTTAGTGCTGAGGGTCTCTGACATAATTATTAAATGGGTCGGGTTAGGGTTGAGCTGTTTAGTAGAATACTTATAGATCGACGCGACACGAACACGACACGAAAACATGAATTGCCACCCCTAGAAATAATGCATTTTGGCTCATTTGAACCACTAAAATCCATGCACTTTGATTCTCAACTGTCCAATGATAGATGTCGAGAGCAGAGACAATATCATCCGCTGCACTTCTTGTAGTGTGGGGAAATTGTGTGAAGTTGTTAATGATAGCAGAACCACTGATACGTTTGTTTCCTAAATTATAGATGACCAGCTTGGCTTGAAAGCTAGGAAATTTACTGAATCGTGTATGAAGTAGGAGAACTCCTTTTGGATTTCTCTGTTAGTAAGAACTACATGGACAAGGTAGCTACACTAGAGGGAGATTGGTGCTCCATTTGTTGGACATCTGTGGCATGATCGATCGAGAAACTCAACATTATAGAAGAACACCTAGTATAGTTCTCCAGAAAGGTTAATATTGAGATCATTTTGTTGTCCTAAAAGAATAGGAATATGCCTGGGAAGAGGTGGAGCAACCTCCAGCTGAAATAGTCTTGTTAAAAAGTATGTCATGATGCATGCCGAAAATAACTTGTGACAACTAGAGAGGATTCAAGTTTCTTATGGTTAAACTGGGTTTGCATTTGTGTAGCCTGTACTTGAGCTTTATTGCGATATCTTGGTGTATGTCTTCAGATAACGGATGCAGTGTCATGATGAACCATTCAACTGCTGATATTTTGCTGTGATGACATTCTTTTTGTTCTCTCATTGTTATGGATCATTTAGATTGCAATAGCACATTTGTTCCTATGAAGAGAGTGATAGGCAAATGAAGGTGGGTGCTTACATTGAGGTGGTGGATTTAAACTTCAATACAACTCTTTCCGAGAGGCCTACAGGATTTATCGATCGACATTCTTGTTGTTGATGCCAACTACCAAGAGTTCAGAAAGCCTCGTTTTTCTCAAAGAAGATTAATGAAATTCGAGGTTTTTTATTGTCAAGCATATAAATTGAATTCTGATCACCATAAATTTATTTTCTGTCAGAGTTCATTCCCCATAGGGAGGCAGAAGGTAAGGTAACAGCTTCATCGTGGCATCGCTTTGTTCAAGAAGTCAATTGTCCAACTTGGATTTCTGAGTCTTGTCCTGGTGAAATAGAAGAACAATTCGTGAAGCTATCATTTCGAATTTAATGCCTTTTACAAGTAAAATAAAGAAGAAAATGAATAACCTCATTTGTACATAAAGTTGGGAAATCAATTGAAAAAGGAAAACCCCGCTCACAATACACAACCCAACCTAAACCCCCGCCCACCACTCGCAATGCACAACAAACACAATCTCTCTCACACTCTTGATAGCGGGTTTTTCTCATTGAAAAGCCGCCCTATTTTGACACTGAATTACTCCAAATCTCAAAGCCTTGAGATCCATGGTTTTCTATAGATTCAGAAACATCAGTTTCAGTTCCATTAGATTTTTTAATCTTTGCTACAAGAACCCACATATTTGCAAGTTCATTTTCAAGATAAGCTTCTCTTTGTTTGGATTCTTCCACCTTCTTTTGTAGCTCAGCTTCTCTCTGGTCCTTCTCTGCCAGAGCAGCTTCATATGAAAGCTCTCTTTCCCTACTCATGGCTAGTTCTCTCTTGATATCTGGAGGCAACACACCTTGATCGTGCCGTTTGATGTGACCATCTCTCCGACCATTCCGGGTCGCAACATTAGTTCTGCGCTGTGCAGGGTTACTCTTTTGTGCTGCTAGCTCGGCAGCTAATCTCTCATTATGGTTCATGAGCTTGGCAACTTCTTCTGACAATGCCTTTAACTCAACTGCAGCAGCTGAGGCCAACCCTTTGGCGTATGAACTCTCCTCCAACAGTTTCTGGTTCCGAAGTTCTAGCTGCTCATTTGTTACAGTTAGTTCAGCCACTCTCTGTTGGAGTCCTTCCATCTCGTTTGCCTACAAAAGAAAAAAGCAAAAGTTTAGTTGAAAGTTGGCTTAGTTGACAATCAGCCCTCTTCAAACCCCATATGACAGTATTTCATGCCAACAGAAGTACAAAATGTCATTAGTAGGAATATAATCGGAAGATATATCCATAAAAGCCAAAAACTTGAGAGCCATTTCTTATACTGAAATCATTTATGTAATCACAAAATCGCAGATCAGAAATTGTTCAAATAGTAACATGCTTCTTTGCACAATAAATTGGACTTAAGGAGGTGAAATATACTAGTAAAGGAATACTTGTAAAAAATATATAATAATAGTAAAGGTACACCGTTGATGCATAAATATGAATAATTCATGCGCATATGCATACTTAGAAGAATTGAAGTACAAAAACATTCCACCCATATGAATATAGCATAAGAACTCTACAAGCATCCAATTAGGCATTATAGGTTGCTAAATAACTTCAAATACTTATTAGTCAGACATGTACAATTTAACTTTTCTGATTTGACTATGAACTTATAAATCTCTGATATAGTTTATGTAAATGAACAAATTCAAGGACAAATGCATTCACAATTTTTGAAAGACGGACTTATACAACTAAAATCTGCCAAAATGTTTTAGCAGTCGAAACAAAAGATCAGAGGAACACCATGATTTTCAAGATTACTTATAGGTTTCTTTTTCCTTCTCAAATAAACTCTTACTTTTCGGACTAAAGCAGAAATTGTTTACCATTATAATTTCATGCAATTACAGGACTTCCCTCCAATACCTAAACCAACATTCAATAAGGGGGCCACATAGAAAGAACCTGGGCTTGTAGAAGCATTGCTTCATTTGTATCTTTCAATACCGCATTTTCTTCATGCATACAAAGTTTTCCCTGAATGCTTTTTGTTTTAGAGTAGCATTGTGAACAACTGACCGCTGGGCTGGAATTTCTTAATTCTAGCGTATCAGAACGCTGTTGTTTCAAGGAGGCAATTGTTTCTTGCAATCCTTCACATTCACAGATCTGAAGGAAAAGTGTTGTTTTGTCACAACAGGTTTTGAAGCAGTAAACTCATGACATGGTGGAAGTTAAATAAAATTGGCAATAGTGGATCATGTACCTTTTGGTTGAGCTGCTCTTGAATTATTCGATTATCGGCAGTTTTGACCTGAAAAAAGAAAATGAAAAATGCATCTCATAATTTACTTCAACTTCTGCTTTGTTTCACTTTATTTATATTTATTTCAAATCAAAATGTCCCGTTAGTATGGAGATAAAGCTAAAGGAACCAACCACCAAAGGCTTATAGCCCAAGTGGTATCTCCTCCTAAATCGAAGGTTGGGAGTTCAAGTGTCCCAAACATGTTTCATGACTTTAATAAATAAATAAAAAAAGGAAAGAAACTAAAGAAATTTCAATTAAGATAACTATATCAGGGTATTCAGTTGGATTAGCTGAAAAAAGGTCGACTTGGGAAATTAATGAAAATTATAGCATTCCAATACGTCTTAAATGGTATCTCAAACAAATCAAATTATCATTATTGTTGATGAATCCAATTCTTAGCAAAGACCATAATTTTCTATTATTATTATTGTTGTCGTCGTTGTTGTTGATGATGTTATAACAATGTACTAAAGAACAGATTTGCCCATTCACATTCACTGATAAAAAGAAGAAAGAAACGGAAAATGAAATGATTTCATATCTATTCAGTGTCCAAACATGCCCTTAATATGTGAAAGAAACAAACAAAAACATTCACATTTAGTGTACAAAACTGCATCACCTCTAGTTCGAAAGACTTCTCATTCAACTGCGCCACTAGCTCAGCTACAGACTGCAGCACACAATAATTAGTTTTAAAAATAAACTTGCATTTGAGAGGTAAGAAATTCATTCAATGAAGTATGCTCGTCAAAATCTGGAGAAAAGAGAGAAACTAAAAGGAATTTGAACTTACTTGTGATGCTTCCAGTTTATCCATTTTATCACGAGAAGAAATAATGGAATCAGCAATTTGCTTTTCCAGGAAAGCTATTTGTTCGTTCTTCTTTCTGATTTCATCATTCAACTTTCTTATCTCCACCTAATATATTGGACCACAAGATTAAATTATCTAGGCTTATCAACAGCAGCTAGGGACGCATATGATTTGGAATCGAGATAGTACATGAATATGTTCCTTCTTAGGGTTTCTTACTGCCTCCTCAGACAACCGCTTTAGAGCACTTGAATGGAGTGCCACCTCTCCAGACAAAATCTTTTGCTGTTCCCTCAGAAGATCGATTTGGTCAATCGTCTTTATGCTAGTCTGGAATCAAACAAAAATTTGAAATCTAAATTGATGGATTATGCAAAAGCGTTGACCAGAAAATCTGCCAAAGTTCAACATAAGTTTATGCACTTAAATACCCTATATTCTTAGAGCCAAATGATAAACATTCCTGAGAGAACAAAAAGGTCAAAAAAAATTAAAAATAAAATTAAATGACATGCCATTTTGCATTTTCATGTTCAGGCTTGACTAAAAGATTGTCTTTAACAGTGATGATGGATGCATGAACTTAATAAGATTCATTCAAGTCTGATTCTGAAGTTCATGTGCTTCCTAGCTAATCTGAATGCTACCTTAGTTTATAAAGAACCAGCAAAGGTAAAAGAAGAATAATAGTACTAAAGAAGAAGAGGGAAGGAAAAAGAAAAAAAAGAAAAAGGAAAAAGAAGCAAGCTATCTTAAATTGCCCAATTGAGAATTTGTCTATTGCCATGCATTTCGAGGGCATCCTAAGAATGTAACCTATATGGGCAAGTATCACCAAATAATGAGCATCCCCAAGTTCAACAGTCAACAGGAAAAAATTCAAAGAAATGACGAGTACTGCTGAATATATATGCACACCCCAGTTCTAACATTAGCAGGAGGGACGTGAAGAGTTCTTGAGCGTTCTGCCCACTAACCATAATAAAATGTTAGCTTTCCTTCTTTCAATTTATTTTCTTTTTGATTGGGGTGGGGGGTTGTGGTGTCCGCTTGTGTTGTGAGTGTCTCAACAACATCTAAGATATTAATCACGTAAACCAGTCTTCTTGAGAATTTCAACATACAGAGAAGTGAAAATTCTCTAAAAGCTTTACATAAGACCCAAGCATGCAACAGATATATTTGGTCTATCACAAGAAATATTTATACACTAAAAAATAATAAATTGCATACCAAAGGGGTCTCTTGTCCCGAAAAGATATCCTCAGGAACTTCTCTATCCTGTCTGATCTCTGATAAAAGATTTACAGGTGTGCTCTCAGCAAGTAGGGAATGTGAATCTCTGGATTCCAAATGAAAATTGACGCTTTCTGCTTGAGGGGTTGAAGGTGTACTAATAGACTTAATACCACTTGACTTATCACTAGTGCTTGTCAAAGCCCCCAATCCACTATCTCGTTTCTGAAAAATAAAGGACAAAAGAAACTTTGGAAAGTTAACTTTTTTTTTATGAAGAATGAATCAAATATAGAAGCAGGAATACTATACATAGAAAGTACTGACAGTTTCACCAGTATTATTGATTACATGCAGTTAGACCACAGAAAAATGCAAAGGAACAAGAGCAAGGAACTAATCAGAATGTGCAACAGACAAGAACACAGATAAGCAAAGTACAATGATAGAAGTAGGCTAGAAGTCTGCAATGCAACTTCAGATCACAGGATAGAAGTAGGCTAAAGCACATTTAACAGTAGCTCAAAAAATTCAGGTCAGTTACTTATCAAGTGCAATAGATTTGGGTTGTCAACTGGATAAATGATTGACACACTCAATTTCACATGTTTTCACCCTATGCTGCATAGACTCACAAATTAAAACAGTATGGTCATATTGACTGGCAGTAAATTCTTATAAACTAGACAACACAAACAAAAAACACATGTATGCATACATGTATAATCATAAATTAACATACAACTATACTTTTGTAATACTTTAAACTTAAGGTTATCCCAACATCCAAATAAGTGTAACTGTCTGTGAAGTGTTCAAAAATTAAAAAATTGTTTTCAAGTTATGGTATCACTGTAACATGCTTCTAGTCTACTCCAATGAGCTTTGTTACTTACATCTATGGAACTACCTGGCACCAGATTAGCTCCACTATCAGAATATCAATGCTACTTAGTTTTCGCTTTACAAAAATTTAAGTTTGAAATGTTGTCTTCTCACCTTTTCCAGATAAGTAGAAAATAGTTTCCAACATTGTTATTGAATTTCCATGTCAAACATGATAAAGTATTTTTGCATATTCTGAAAAACTTCCTTTGCTTGTTGTGGGACAGTAATATGAACTTCACAATCTTTTAACAGCTATTTGAAGCACAATTCCACAACAAATGGCTCAAAATATGTAAAAGAACATTCACGACTTCTTCCACATTGAATCACTCTCTCTCAAAGGTGATCACATTATGTCAGTAATCACCAAAAAAAAAAAAAAAAGAAAAGCAAATATTGTAATTATTATTGTTTACTACTACTACTAACATAATTTTTCGTAATTCTGGGAAATTTAAAACTTCACAGGTAATAGATTTTTTTTTTTTTTTTGTCACAATGAGATATCTGAAGTAAATTTATCAAATTTCAAAAGGCTAGAACTTCAATATAATCATAGATACATGCATAAAAGCCATTACATAGTGTTAGTCCCACCTACACAGGGTGCTGGGAAGCGAAGACTAGAGACAAACCTATCCTTGGTATTGTTTTGCACAAGTGGGCGTTCCCAAACTCGACCACATGTCTACCCTGAAAGATTAAAACAGATTACAAATGGTTCATATTCTACATACCTTTGGTTTAAACCAGTTTAGCAATCCATGCTTCCGGGTCTTTTTCTCCTCCTTCAGAGTATCATCTCCAGTTTCAGCATTCCCATCAAGCGAAACATACAAGTCAATGTTTTCATCATCCAAAATCAAGTCTCGCCTTCTATGTGGAAGGTATGCAAGCTGCAAATTCAACATAGTGAACTACAATCAGATCATCATAAATAAAAAAACATAGATATAAAGTCTATTCATTTGGCAGCATGCCACGTCATAAAAAATGAATTTTCTTTCGAAAGAACAATATCATATGATATTTTTTCTACGGTAAAGTAAGGTGTTCTGGGATGACCTAATCATCATACCTCTTCTTCTCCAAAGGAATGCCGCCTTCTAGGACCAGGGCGGTGAGGAAATCTTGATGATTGTGAAGCTTTTGTTGAGACCAAAATTAGCTTTGTCAGCCTTTGTATTCTGCCCAACAAAGCAGCTTTAGCTTCTTCTTCTTGTTCCAATCTCGATTGCAGCTTGACATGACCATCTTCTAGCTTTAGACGTCATGCACCATACCAAAGGAATCGGGTCAATTCATACAACAACAAAAACAACAATCAAGCCTTTTTCCCAACTACTTGGGGTCGGCTACATGAATCTTATGTTTCCATTCCGCTCTCGTGTATTCATAGGATTCATGTATAGATATGAATATGAATCCTATGAATACATGAGAGTGGAACGGGCCAATTCATACATGCAAACTAAAAATAAGAGATATCCAGTAGTAAAAGACAAGAAAAAAACAAAATAATATGACAAGGAAAATAAAAACTGACATCACAAAAAAGAACAAGAAAAAAACAAAAAAGTTTTGACTCAGTATCAAGGATGTCCCTCATGCAAAGCCTATCACAACTCACAAATAAAAAAGAGAAATGAAAATATTGCTTAAAATGTTGACAAGAGTGCAATAAAAACTCAGTTTTTTTGTCATTATTTTCATAAATACAAGAATTATAATTTAAAATTAAAATACTTGTAATGTCTTTCGGATACCTTTTTTTTAAGAGATATTTATAATATTCAGAGTTAGTTCCAGATCCTGTGATAAATCAAATAAGAAGAGCATTGAACTGGTGAAATTTTCCAAAACAAGTAGAATTCAAATTCAGATGAATATGAGTAGGATATTTTCTGACTGAATTTCTGATTTCTGGTTATGACTGAAAGTGTAGGCCATCCCCTTGTACATCCAACATACTTGTTGGACAACGAGTCTTTTGATAAACAAAATTTTTATTGAAGATAAAGGAGGAATATGCTGAGAGAGAGATCTCCCCAAAAAGATAACTACTACAAACAAAAAAGCATCTAGGGAACTCATCTTTTAGAAATGTCACTCCTCACAGTTGAGAGGTCAGCCTCTAAAATGAGCGTCCTAGGAATTCAAGATGAATGATCTTTATATTTAAAAAGCATCCAGAATCCCTGTAACGCAAGCCAATCTTCAAGGACCCAGTAGTGAGTAGCCTATCAGAGATCTGTTGACAACATGACAATAACATTTTCCACAATTGTAAGATTCTACTCTCCAGGTTGATAACCCAAGGCGAAGGCGGCAAGTTATGCTCAACTGGTGCAGCATGTGCAAGAGGGATGAGGAGTTGGTTAATCACCTCCTCTTGAATTGTTCAGTGACTAGGGATGCCTGGGACATGCTTTTTTTCTATTTTTGGTGTTCATTGGGTTATGCGGTATCTACAAAGAGCACTCCTGAAGTTTGGCAAGGCTTCTCAGTGGGGTCTCAAGTCCAAGAGGTTTGGAGGGTTGCTCCCCTTTGTCTTATGAAAGGAGAGGAATAGAAGATTCTTCGATGGTATGGAGGCCCTAATTTGGGCATCAAAATTCCATATTCTTAGCTCTTTATTTTTTTTGGGTCTATGGGAAAAATTGTAAATCTATGGGAGAATTAGTTGATTTTGTGGATAGTTTAAGGGTATAGTGTGCCTTTTGGCCGTTGTTTCAGGATGTGCTCCCCTCTTGAGAACTCTTTCAATGATACTTTACTTGTATATAAAAAAAAAACTCTATCAGGCTGCATTTCAGCACCGGAAACTCCGATGAGGGACACCCTACGTCAACATATTTGGAGAAACAAAATATAATCCAACCAATACAATTTTTGCAGAAGCTTCCATTTCCAAATCACCCAAATTACTTAAGGAGGAACCATAAAAATCAACTTTATTGCGGAGGTGAACTCCAGATTTCCAGAATAGCAGATGATGAGAAAGGAGCTATGATGGGCGGCCAATCCTTGATAAGGTCATTCAAACTTGTACATGCAAACTCAAGGTTGATGGCATGATTATTAGAATCCCAATCTGGATCGTACAATCCTACTATCCAAAACTATCAAATCAATTCTGATTGTATAAAAATATTGCAAATGGGAAGGATTTTAGTGGGTTGCCATGGAATCGTTCAGGATAGTAGGGTTGGGATCCTACAGACGAAACAAACTATCCATGTTACAAGAATAAGACTTCTCTGAATTTCTATTGTTGGTCTATTAATCAGTTTGGGCCTCCAGTCAAAATTTAATACAAATCCGAAACCCATGACTTAGCATACAGCCCTCCAATCCAAAATCTTACAAATCCCAAAGCCTGTAAACCCAACATAAAACCCAGAAATTGGTAAATTAGAACTCATTCGCATATAGAGTGAAAGCAAAAACAACGTGCAATGATCGACAAGCAACGGAACAATAGCTTCAGACGACAAAAACAGTGTAATCGATAGGTGATTCAAATTGAATTTAAAATATCAACAAACTTCAATTTCGTGAGATATACTTCCAGATTCTTCTTCTATATTCAGTTTGTTGCTTTTTTTTTTTCTCCCGTTGCTGTATAGATTTTGTTGATCTTCATGAACAATTTATTCTTTTGTGCTTCTTTTTATTTCTTTCTTCTCATTATCTCTTTCTTCCAATATCACGAAGTTATTCCAATATGCGGGGGCACCAGCGTTCAGGAAACATGTTTGTGGATACTCACCCTTAACATCTAATGCCATACTTGAGCTATGTTACATGGACTCGGCCACATGTGTTGAGTGTGGGTATGCGTCTAAGCGTCGGATCTATCAAATCCCAACATCCAAGGACATTGGGACATGTCTAAATCACAATATTAATGAACTTTTTTTTTTACTTTCTAGAGTAGAATAATGTCTTCTCTTGTTTTGAAGCAAAATGTATATAACAATATATTTATATATATAATAAAAAGGTTCTATGTAAAATTATATTAATAATTTTGAATTATTACTTGGGGGAAAAAATTGAAATATTGGATATCATTGTTTGGTGCAAGTCCAACCACATGTCTCGGACACATCTCATACCCAAGTCCGAATCATGTCCGACACGGGGTACTTCACACATTTCTTAAGAGTCTATGTAACATGCTAAGACTACTATAAGAACAAATAAATTTTTTTAAAATAGCTCTAAGTTATTCAATATAGTTTTGAAGTAATGCTACAAAGTTGAAGGCATTATTTGCTTCCACAGACTTGTTCAAACAAAGAAAAAATGAAATATTGTTCAGGTGCATAACACATTGAATTTCTTCTCAATACAAGAAGCAAGCTTCTAATGTTATAATTTGCTTTTACTCTCACCAAAGCTGCAAAAATAGTAGGGGAATCCCTTCATATTTCACCTACAAACCTTTAATGAAAATAATCATCTGAGAATGACAGTGATTTGAAAGTTCAATGAAGACAATATAGTTTATGTGCAGAACTTTGTGAATTAGCAAATATTACACTCATGCAGAATATGCAGTGAGATCAATTATCCAATCAGAGATTCTCATCCAAAAATGAAATAATAATAATTTAAGCTGAAATGGAGAAGCTTGAGGGAGTGCCACAAAGCTAACTCACACAAGTGTACCTTTTGTTTTAGGAGCACAATATCATCTTCTCTGTTATTTTTCAGTTGAGGAACTGTAACAATGCCTCTCTTTAATTGTTCTAACTCTTCTTTTAAACAGTGAATCTCGTTTTGATATTTCTTGATAAGTGATTTCTCATCAATGATCTGCAGGTTCACAGTACTTCCAGTAAGTGCCAACATACTGAATTTAAAAAATGCGGACAACTCAAATTATCATACCTTGTTTTGCGCTGCTTGAATTTCAATGTGTTTTGTACGGTGGGCAAACTTCAAAGTGTTATGTGTCTCTTCTGAATTACTTGATGAGGGGGTAACAGTGCATATGAGCTGCAATTTTACAGAATGAAGACAAATAAATAGAATTGAACACTCATTCAGAAGCAGTGTTTATTCAGAAAAATCAGGTGATATTAATCATTCATCCAAATATATCTCATGCTGAATTCGTATACTCAACCATATACAAACACACAAAATATATATAGATATAAATCTGGGAAGGCTTACAGATACACGGCCATGACCACTTAATGAAGACTGAAGAAGCCTGGTCAATTTAGAGTCTCTGTATGGTACATGAGTGGCCCTTCCATCTGTTAACTTTGATATAACCTGTGACAATTACAAGTTAACATGCTCTGGGATAAGTTAGATCTGTAGAATGAAGAGCAAAATAACAGGAAAGAAGCAGAATCATCAGGTACAATAATTCTGCTTGGAAAAGGCATCCAATGACATTTAAGTCAAAAGTCAACTATCATCTCATATGGAAGAAAACAATGGAACAGGGAGACATACCTAGAATTAATTGTCATGCATGTAAGTGCGGATAGAGAGAGAGAGAGAGGGGGGGGGGGGGGGGTTGGGTTTGCTAACTATCTTATTGCAATTAAACATTGTGTACGATAATTAACTGTATATCGACAAAAAAAACAAAAATAGAAAATGAAAGAAAAAGTAGCTTTAAACTATAAATAATTTATACGAGCTATGCTAAGTGGATTTGAATTTCTTAACACAAAATCAATAAATATATGTTGCAAAGTTTCGGTGTAAGATGAACAGAGAAGATCATTACCTATTTTTGCAACATGAAAGAATGGTGTGAAGGAATGTGATTTTAGAAAAAAGACAAGGTGTGAGTTGTTTCTACAACGATATACAAGGAATTAAATCTAGGGTGAAGAATATGACAATTGTATTTTTCATTTTCCTCGTAATATTGTAGTAAAAGGTATTGTTTGCATGCTAAAAGAAGACAGCCTTAGAGAAAACTATTACAGTGATAAAACTATTACACTGATAAGATAATGAAAATGATTGAGGGCCTCACAGTTCCAAGAGTAAGCAGACTCTTATTAATATAAGATCCTTCTTTTCGGCGCACACCAGTAGTTTCAGCCTTGGAGCTCTCAGAACCTGCCAGATCGATGAGGTTCTGCATGTATAAGTAATATATGCAAGTTAAAAGAATCCAATTGATGGCAGTTTCATTACAGGTTACAGATGACAAAACACAGAACACACAGGAACAAAAGCTATTAATCATGGTAAAGGAAGCATGAAACAAAAGACGTGAAAAATTAAGCAATAAAAATGGGTGACATTAAAAGCCTAAAACGGTACCAAAAAGCAACCACAGTAAGTAAGAAAAATAAAAGCCTCAGCAATGTACCAGTTGTGAGAAGTTAACAGCTTCCCCTTCACTATTTTCACCACAAGGGCTACTCTCTACCGTCTGTTCATAATTTAGTAGGACAAGAAGCATGTTAGAGGAGAAATATAAAAAGGAAAAGATATGAAAATTAGTAATTAATGACAGATGTAATTGATTATCATAAACAGAAAAAATGCCACTCTGAAGGTAAGGAAAGGAGATGCAAATTAGTAATTACTGCCAGATGTAATTGATTATCATAAACAGTAAAAATACCACTATAAAGTAAACACCATATTTGACAAGTAGTCAAAATCACACAAAAGAAGAAGAAGATCTAATAATAGTATTGACAGCAGACACCAAATAGTCAAATAAACTTTTTTCTAAAAAGTAGGGTGGAATGAGTAACATGTAAGAATTGCAAGTTGTAAGACTGATGGCCTATTCACAAAATATAGGATAAAGCTTTAGGAGAATGTAGAGAGGATGGAAGAGGAAGAACAAAGGAAATAAAATTCAAACAAATTGGAAGGTATAACTTACAAACAGAAAATTAATACTATTTAGAGAGAAATTGAAGAAATAGAGTTGGATGAACAAAATAACTTCATGTAAAATGAGATGGTTAAATGTATAGAATGAGTACCAAAAAGATTTTATCAAAAAAGTTTCTGTACGGGGTTAAAAATAAATTATGTAGCTCACATATATGGTGATGTTCAAACAGCGATTACTGAAAATTGACCTTACAACAAATTGGCAAAGATGTATGATTAAGGAAGTTTAGAAAAGAATTGTTGGGTGCAAAAGAAACCAAAGGAAAATAAAAACTGTAGATAATTAACACTGAATTATAACAATTACCAAAAACAATATAGTGAGTTATGATCTATGTCATGAATCAGATACAAAGGATGGGAAGAAAATTGCCAAGATAAAACAAGTTCGAAGTACTTTCATCTTGTTACCTGAAATCCACACATGTAATTCTCTCAAATCGATCAATGCAACTTATTAAAACTTAAATCTATAATACTCAAAACTACACTGTTTAAATAATTGAACCCAAATCCATTCAGGTATTGGAAAAAATGTATTACCTCCTGAATGCCAGCAAAAGGATTTCTATATCTTGGAAACCTCTGCCATTGCCAGAATCAAGTTTAAATGGTAATGGTTTCTAAAAATCTGTGAATATTGAGGAATTTTTAAAGACCATGATGGAAACACAACTCTAGCATTTTTTGAACCAACTGGTCTTGGTTATGCTAATTGATTAAATGACCTTAGGAGACTTATTTGGTCTTGAAAAATAACAAGGTTGAGGGAGACTCTGATTCAATAATTGGTGGGTAGTTGAGGGAGACGCTGATTAAATAATTGATGGGTAACTTCTAAACTCCGGGGCCTCATGGCATCATGATCCTTAGTTGAAAGATATTGAACATATTATCCATTTTGGAAAATAATATTGGTTGGGTTTCAAGATCAGCAAATCAGGAGACAGATTTCATGGCCAGGAAACCGCTTTGACATATTTTAGAGGTCACTTTTACCACCTTAAGGTTGTTGGAGAGGATGATTGGGGATTCTCCTTGTATTTTAGCTGGATGGTCATTGTAGTTCTAGAATTCTGCTGTGGGTAATTTTCTTTTACTTGTGTTTTCTTCCTTTGGTTTTGTTCCTATGTGCTTGAAGGATCACTCATCCATCTTGTAATTTTACTTATTAATATATTTAAATATCTTATCAATATATGTGTATATGGGTGTGTGTTGAGGACATTAAGAAAAAGTATCACAAAGTTCCAATGTAAGAGGCTGAGAATCCGTAAAGATGAAAGATTTAGTTCCATAAATTTTCTTTATGAGAATTACATGGGGCTTGGATTTGGATATTGGCTGGTTTTAATTGTGTTTACATTCTATGTTTTCCTGGCTGGCATAGTGGGTGCCCTTTGGGGGTAACATATTTTCCCAATATTTTAAATCATTATTTCCTCTTTTTGTGAATGAAGATAATTTCACCATCTGGAGATAGAGAGAGAATAAAATTATTTAATGCTACGTTTGGTTTGGTAGGAAGGATGGAAAATTGGATAGAAGGGAGTGGGATGGATGGATGAGGCATCTCTAGTTAAGGGATGTTGTTCATCCCTCCTTTTGTTTGGTTGAATGGAAAGGAAGTAAATAAATGCTATTATTATTTTACTAATATATCCTAAAATATAGACATTAAAACAATAAAATGAGGGTTAGGATGTCTTTTCAAATTTATCTAACTAACCCTTTATTTTTCTCTCTCCTCTTCCCCCCATTTTTGGATGGAAGCAAAAGGTGAGCCAAGAGGGAAGGCTCATCCCTCCATCCTTCCCTTCCCTCCAGCACTTCCTCCTACCAAAAGATGGAGCCTTGTTCCATCCCTCCTCTCTTCCATTTTAATTGAATGAACTGAACAGTTCATTGAGGCTGGAAATTATTGGCATTAAAAGAACTAGCACATCTGAATCTTGTTAAGGTTGCAGTTATAAAGAAGCGAATTGAGAATCTCACTCTTCCCCTTGATGTAGACCCCTTGACCAAGTAATTCTGATAGTTCTACAAGGTTGAAAAGTTATTCACAAATAGAGAGACATGTTAAATTGCTTTGGGAGGAGTTCTATCCTCATTCAATCAACTATGTTTAAGATCTCTACCAACCTTTGATTCCTTTACATGATGCCAAATAGCATGGCCATACGATTGATAACCTGGAAGCAATGAAGCATGGAAAAGGATATGGGATACGGATACGTCCTAAAATGCAAACAACGATGCAACAAATTCTCAAAAAAATAGGATACAGTTACAACAAGAATATGACTATGTACATATGTATACAAATTAAAATATGCATCTATGTACAAATTTAAAATAGAAGTTGTCATGTTATATACATATATTATGACTAACATTCACTTGTATAAAGATTATGACAAACAAGTTTTTATGATTTTTTTAAAAAGTTGATGTATTTGAAATCCTTGTCACCTTTTTTTACAAAGTTCTCTCGCAAGATCCCAAGCAAGGCCTCCCCAGTTGGCAGCATATCCATATGAAGGGAAGAGCACGACGTTGCTGCCGTTCCCGCCGGGGCTAGAGGCTAAATCCGGTTGTGGGTAGTACAAATCGGGGCTTTTGGGGCCGAGAGTCTGCAAGCCATCGTTGAGGAAGGAAAGCTGGCCTCTGAAATTCATCTATTAGATCAGTCCCTCCACTTCCGTAGAGAGGTGAAGCAGAGGAGTTCATGGACGCAAACGAAGTCCCTAGTGGTATACTATTGATTGTATTACCTGTAGCAGCGACGTAGGAGGTTGAAGATGAGTTGGGACTGATTAAATCTTCTGGGTTTTGGAAACCAGAAAAAGCAGCCCAATTTGTGGATGAAGATGGGTTTGGTATACTGAGAGGGGACGGAAGATTAATTCCACCGCCACGGCCGCCACCACCACCGGGAAGCCAAGAAGAAGCCGGAGAGGAAGAGGAGTTCTGCTGGGGGAGAGAGAGATCGGGTTGTTGTTGGAATGAAAAGGCGAAGGAGTGGAGGGGGTGGAAGGAGTGTTCGAGGAAAGTCCCAACTCTTTCCTGGCTTTGAGAATCACAGAGTGGACAAGAGATTCCAGGTCAATCAAAATATTGGAATAATAAAAATCATTCCATTCCTAGTCATTTTATTTTTGAAACCAAATGGTAGAATGGGAATGACCATTCCATTCCATTCTTGCATGCCAAACTAGGCCTCAAAGTAATTGGAAGAAAAGAACTCTAATGAGCACATGCACACATGCTTGAGGATAAAAGGATAAGAACAAATCAAGAAGACGAATCAAGTTTTTAACTAGTGCTTGTTGCTGGTTCATTCCAGAAATGCAAGACCAACAATTTTTATTCCCCCAGCAGCAGAAATGGATCATACAGTTACCCCCTTGGGCAGCATAATTCCATTGACTTGTGGAGAGGCCATATAAAATTGACCCCTCATCCTGCGTCCACGAAACAACCAATCCAGCAGAAGAGATTGTAGAACACTACCCTAATACAGTAGTATGGAAGTTGTCCAATATTGAACCAGGCAAACAGCTAAATCCAAAACAAACAAACAAAAAAGCTCACAGAGGGAGAAAAACAAGCCAACCAGATTACACTAGCCTAGATGGAAAGGCCTTCCAATCAGAGCACAATATGCATGGACATTCAGCTGAACTGAGCATTGACTACATTCTCCCAGAATCAGTAAGTTCGACATCCATATATGAATAGATTCAGACAACATTACATCTAGCTTTAGTATCAATTAAATATGCTATCCTACATTAGTGTGAGTGTCAATACATGATGCATTATCAGTCATTAAGTCATATGCATCTGTATATTAACATGAAAAAAGTCATCTCCATTCTGGACGCAATAAACAAAATTTGAAGGTAGCCACAAGAACAACAATTGAAATATGAAATTAATTGAAGTTGTATCGAATTCCAATGGTATAAAGTACCAGCGTGAATATCGTATGGCTTCTGCTGCTGAGCAAATTGAAATTAGTGGAACCAACGTGCCTGTGCTCTGTTGTCAGCAAGTAATATCGTATCACAGTTCAGAGATAAATCAAGTAACAGTAACAAAAAAGAGACATTAAGCAGATTTACTCCTGTATACATGAGCATACAAGAAATATTAAGCATAATCTATTCAACAACCCTATCGAAAAAATAAAGCATTTCTTTTGGGTTTGGAAAGTCTGTAAGATGAATTTTTAGAATCAGTTTCTATGATTAAACTAATCCACAATTCATCCAGGCTCAAATTTGACCAAAATTTTTTCCCTTCAGGAAAAGAAGAAAAAGCAATATTTTTTTAATCACAATTTTGATACCTTTGTGGGCCAAATATTATTCGTTTAGGCAGAGATGAATGCATGACATGAAATGAAGTAGAATTAAAAATGAATGTGCAACAAATACCAGTTACTGCATAAAGTTAAATGGGTCTGGATTAGTTGAAGCTTTGAAGGAGCTAGAAAGACGGAAGAAAGTGAATGATTGTGCAAAGTGAGTGATCGGTGTTGAATGTTACGCATTCTAGCCTCTTAATTTGCATATTTTATTCTCTTAGTAATAGTTTATTTGTGATCTTACTCTATTTTTGTGTTTTTTGTCTTTTCAGGACCTTAATGATTATTTCTGTTAAAACCATAATTTTGGGCTTTTAAAGATGATATCCAAGAAGGTTATATGAAGCCTACATCTAATGGGTCCATTCAACTCCATATTTCAACTCAAATCAGCCCAAGGAAGAGGTTCAAGAGAATTATAACTGCTTAAGAAGATTACGGGCCTAAAGCCCAATTCTGCACTTAATCCAGTTTTAATCCCATTTTGGAAAGTGGACCTAAAGTCTTATTTCCGAGCGTCAATTCGACTTAATTCCCATGTAGGTTGAACAAAATTCGATTCTGGACACTTTTGTATTTCACGTAAATTTTGTGAATCGGACTTCTACTGGGTCAAAACTTGGGCCGAATGTCAGCAGAAAAATATACCTATTTAAGGCTGCGGGAAAACCCTAATTATCTCCTAATTGAATTAGGACTTTATCTCCTAATTGGATTAGGACTTTATGTATTATCTTGGGGTAGAAAGAGGTGAATTGGAGGTTGTTTTGAGGGGAGAAAAGAAGTGGAGGCCAAGACAGAGAAGACAGAGACAATCCGGGTTTTATTTACTTATTATGTCTTTTATTTATTTGTTATCTTCTTCTTCTACCATGTGTAACTAAACTCCTCAACTAGGGTTGAGGAGGAAACCTCTATTAATGAAGTGAAGTTCTTTTGTTCATTAATTGATTCCCATGTCTATGATTTAAATTCTTATGATTTTCGCTTCTTATGATTAATTATTTTATAGTTCTTTCACCATCTATATCATGTATATGTAGTAGTTAGAAAATATTATAATTAATCTAAGCTTGGGTTTGTATTTCTTAAAAGTGATAATTTTTGATCTTATGTTTTTCATTAAATTGGATACATAGGATGCTTAGAATTTTACACTAGTGAAGCGAAGGAAAATCTACCTTTTTGATATATTTTTCATAGCGCTTTATTGTTAAATCTTGAGTGAGCAATAGATTGATTTCTTGATTGCTACTCTAAATTTGGGAATTAATAAATAAATATTAGAAACTTCATGGATTTAATGGTGGTGGAATTCGAAACCTTAGTTATTTTCTCTGTTTGATTTTAATAGTGTTATTTTATTTTCATGTTAATTTAATTTCTCTCAAATCAACCAAACTTTGTTTAAACTAGATTAGTTTTAAATTAATTCGAATTTGTGTTAGTTTTTCTTCTCAAAGCATTCCTTTGGGTTCGACCTCGTTCTTGCCGATCTATACTTCAATAGATTCGTACACTTGCGAGTTATTTTACATTTTTAAAACAACATCAGTGAGGTAGTGAGGAAAGATAGCACACCATAAGACAGCAACACAAATAGCCCCAAATGGGAGATAAATAACAAATGTAGTGAAAAATGACAGCAAATTTACCTTCTCCGGCTGCAATAAGGGAAAGGGCATGAGCAGGGGATAAAACGACTTCCTCCTTTATTCCCTCAACAAAGGTTCCCTGCAAGCAATAATCATGCAATAAATAATATCTAGTAAACTGAGTTACACAAGACAGCCAGCTATAAAGAATGACTAGAGTTCCTCAATAAGATTCCATCACATTGTACATGGTACCTCTCTTCACGTTCTTAGTTACATTTGGGGTTGTTTAGGTTCTATTGGTATAACTTTTCCCATATTGTGTCTCGTATCTTATCCTTACATAGTTAGTTTAAAACTCGGGAAAAAAGAAGAAGAAAAAAATGGTTACATACATATGTTAGATACCTGACACTTCGGCACAAAGTATTTGCTAGACCCCTATGAACATGAATCATGGAAACGTTTGAGAAATATTAGGGCATTCCCTTGTGCGCCACATTGCATAACTTCAAAATGCTTTGAACAAAGAGCAAGGAGTATCAAATTCTACCCATATGCAGAGAAAAATGGGTGATATTCATTTGCTACTCTAAACGAGCACAAATAAAGAAGTCGAGGTAGTAGCAGTGTTATCAAAGGCTCTAGGCGCACTAAGGCGCTAAAGATCCTTTGGAGCCTAAGAGCAAGGCGAGGCGCGAGCCTGAGTGAAGTAAGGCACACAATTGAAAAGTTAAATTACTATAAAAGAATTCGTATCTCATAATCAATATTTTTAAAAATGCATATCAAATATGAAAAAATAAATCCATCAACCATGTCATTCAAGAACTATAAAATGAAACCAAGCACAAAAAAAAAAGCAAGAAATAGAAGGAAGAGAGAGAGAGAGGGACAGAAAAAAAAGAAAGAAGAAAAACTGTTTTTTTAGAATAAAAAAACAGCAGGAAGTAATTTAGGACAAGATCCAAAGGAGAAGAAAAACAAAAAAAAGAGAGAGAGAAGAAAAATACGACGAGAGAGAGAGAGAGGGACAGAAAAAGAAGAAGAAGAAGAAGAAAAACTGTTTGTTTAGAATAAGAAAAAAACAGCAGGAAGTAATTTAGGACAAGATCCAAAAGAGAAGAAAAACAAAAAAAGAGTGAGCGAGAAGAAGAATACGACAAGAGAGAGAGACAGACGGACAGAAAAAAAAAAGAAGAAAGAAAAAGAAAAACTGTTAAAAAACCAGTAGGAAATAATTTAGTTCAGCAGGATAACATTTAGAGAAAGAAAAAAAAAAGAAAGAAAGAGAGAGACATGAAGTAGATGAAGAGAGAGGAAGAAGAAGAGCATGTGTTCTCATCGTCTCTGCAACTCTCTACAACGAAGGTTGTCGGCATTGTGACGTAGGGCTTTTGGCATCGTGACTTGGGGTTTTGGTGTTGTTCACGTCTTGTGATCGTAATGGGCTTCTCTCTTCTTTTCTTTTGAACTAGACAAAAGTCTCCCTTTTGAATTAGGAAAAAGAAAAAAGGAAATATCAGTCGGGCGAGCCTGACTGACTTGTATAAGGCACAGCCTAGTGAACATAGCTAAGCCTGGGTTGACAACAGACGCAATCCTTGCGCCTGGAGCCTAGGCGCGCCTTTAACAACACTAGGTAGTAGGCTTAGATTAAGGGACATGGAAAAATAAAAACGCTAACAAGTAAATGCATGGAATTGTTAGACACTATGATTAGTGTCTAACAGATAAATGGGTGCTTTGAACAAAGAGCAAGGAGTATCAAATTCTACCCATATGCAGTGAAAAATGGGTGATATTCACATGCTACATATGTATGTAGGTTTATGCAGCAGTCCAAATGGAAATTAAGTGAACTATATATCGGTGAATAGTTTATCAAGTCTATCTTTTCTGGGGATATAAGGATCATCACAAGACTCTTTTAGTATTTTATTTTAAAAAAATTCTACTTCTCATCTTTTGAATTCCGTGACTTAGTTCTTGGATTTTTAATATCCTTTATCTATTTTGATTCCCCTTTAATGTATATTCCAGGAGACAACATTGTACTTTGGGCTTATACATTAAAAGGGAATCAAAATAGATAAAGGAGATTAAAAATCCAAGAACCAAGTCACGTAATTCAAAAGGTGAGAAAGTAGAATTTTTTAAAAATAAAACATAAACCTACATACAATATTATCAAGCAGAAAGTTGAACACCAATGCCCAAACTTCAAGACTGATGCTTGGTTGTCCAAATGTATCAATGATCAAAGGTCAAGCACCAATGCTCACTTCTCTTGGAGAGAAAAAGACAAACTTAGAAATCCAAAATTGTTTTAATTCATCCAAAACACATCTTAATGTTTTCAAATTCATTCTAGTCTTGAAAAAAGAATTCTAAAACCAATATAAAGGTCTTAGGGATTTTAAAACATAAGTGGAAAAAGACAGAAAATAGAAGAAGAGACCTTAGCCTTTCTCTCACACGCATAAACCTTATTGAGGGATTTAAAGTATATCTGTTAGAGATTTTATTTTCCTTTAAATCTATAGTTTGCAAGAGACCATTGAGAACCTTAGAACTTGTCCGTGATTATTCAAGTTGTTATTGGAGCTTGCTTGAAAATTTTCTGAAGAGCAACTAGCAACAAATACATTCATCATATCTCCAGATCAGCAATGAACAAATTTTCAGTTCAGCCTCATAAGAGTTAGAGTCTTAGACACAGAAATTTTCTCCAGATCATACATGTATGCACAATGAACAAATTTTCTATTATAGCCTCCAACAAGTTCAGCCACTTGCTTTGTAGACTTGATACCAAGTCCTTAACAGACGGACTCCCACTTACCCACTAATAGGTTCCTCTTAAATTTACAGCATGTCAAAATGAAGAAAAGGAACAAGCCATTTTATTGGATGAATTGAATTAGATTCTAGTTGGATACGATGATTTCACCATTCAGTTCTAATTTAAACTAATTTGATGTATAATGGAAAAACATTTTTTAAAATGCTTAGAAAACAATGTACAAGTCAGATGCTTAAACTCATGATCAATGTAATCCCAGTTCATGGAAGGTAATATATCAAAGGTAAAGGATGAGAAAAACAATAGGCAAGTACCTGAGCGTCCTCTCTGATTCTTAAATTCTGTCCTGCTGGATTCAACAAGTCATTAACAACCTGAAAATGAAAGCAAACTTAAACAATGGTAATCTCACTAACAGGGGTACTTTATCAACATAAAACTAAAATTTGAGATTGTTTACGAGCAACAGCAATTAGCAAGAAGCAAATCTAAGAATATTGATATTAGAGGACAACTCTAGTTGTAAACCAACATGGTTGTCAAAATGGTGATCATGCTGGGATGACAAGGATTGCTCACAGGATCGTTGGATTGCAATCCCATGTGTTCCTACCAATTTTCTTTTTGGTCTTTTCTTGGTTAAGAAGCATGGATACGGGACACAGATACGACACGACACAGACACAGCAACATGACAAATCGTAAAAAATTAGGATATAGACACGGCGGGGACACGACAACTAATAAATACATCTTTTTATATATATGATCCTATATTTAAGAGTAATATTATTTTTCATCAACCTAACAATGAAAAATTCACAAATTATAATATTTAATGAGCTATAAAAATAATTAATTTATCGTTTAAAGAACTACACAATTGAATCTACTCCACAACAATACTAATAGTTGTATTTGAAACAAGAAAACTTGAAATATTATATGTTATGACCGTCATATTTTATTAAAATTTTTCAAAGAAGCCATCATAATTACACTTTAACCTGTCTTTCATTTTAAAACTTTATTAAAACTTCCTAACGATATGACACGTGTGTCCATGGCGTGTCTATGTCGTGTCCACGGTGTGTCCAACAATAATAAAAAAAAAATCTAGACATGTATTTTGGCATGTCTGACACGTGTTGGGCTGTGTCCGACGCGTGTCGGCGTTCGACACAGATATTTCGACCTTTTAAGTGTGTGTGCTTCCTAGGTTCTTGGCTTAAGTAAATGGGTTGTTTACTTCATTTTTGGGCCTCCGGCCCATGTTCTATTAAAACCTTCAAGCCTTTCTCAACTATAAAGCTTTGAAGCCCATTTTGGAGCCCTCAAAATCACGATCTTGCATGAACTTGAAACGAGCAGTGAAGCTCCAATGCCACGGGGCTAGCTTCGCACGACCTCTGGCAACTTCAAAGGCTTCTGGCGAGCTGTATTTCAAGTTCTACACTTCTTCTCAGCCGTAGTCCTAAGTTTTAGATGTATGACTTCAAAGTTGAAAGCTGCCTTTGTTCTCTTCTTTCTATGTACTCCTCTTTCTGATCTCTCTCCTCCTTCTCCCCCCCTTCCCCCTTGTTTTTGGACAAAAATAGAACAAGAGCTTCCAAACACCTCTTTGCTCTATTTCTCTGAACAGTAGCCTTTCTGCATGTGGAGGTAAAGTTGCGTACATCTGACACTCCCAAGGCCTTGCAATGGCAGGAACCTTGTGCACTGAGCAAGCCCTTTTAGCCTATGTGATATTGTTCTTATTTATGATGTTTTTAGTCTTCGTGAATGTATTCTTCTTTTGGGGGGGAAATCAGAGAATTTCTGTAGAACTAGTTTGAAAATTTCTCAAATATTGTATCCAAGACTTGCCAGAATTGCGTTAGATAGACAGGTAATGGTCGCTCAGTGCTATCACCTTGATGGCGGACGACTGGTTTGGGATATTCAGTTTGAGAAACTTCTGCATGATTAGGAGATTGAGGAGATGACGAAGTTTTTGGCCTTTCTTTACGGACAGGTCTGTCCTGGGGTGGGGTGCGATGAGCTGGTTTGGATTGGTACGAGTCATGAAAGATTTGAGGTTCGGTCATTTTACCGGAGGTTGGTGGATTCTCACGGGTCTTCCTTTCCTTGGAAAGGTATTTGCTGTTCTGGAGCTCCCTTGAAGGTGGCTTTCTTTATGTGGGCAACGTCCATGGGGAAGATTTTGACCATTGATAACCTAAGAAAGAGAGGACACAGCTTGTCGAATTGGTCTTGTATGTGTAAATAGGTGGAGGAATCTGGTGATCACCTTCTTCATTGTCCTAGAGCTAGGGAGGGATGGGATTTGCTTTGTGTTATTTTTGGAGTGCAGTGGGTCATGCCTAAGTTGGTGGCAAGCTGCATTGCAGCTTGGGATGGATTTCGGGTGCGGCATGATACTAGACATTCATGGAGGGTTGCTCCTCATTGCTTATGGTGGGCCCTATGGAATGAGAGGAACAAGAGATCCTTTGAAGATAAAGAACATCCTTGGAGAGTCTTTAGATACTCTGTTCTTAGTTTCCTATATTTTTGGTCGGAGGGTTCCTTTTTTAATTCTTCGAAGTCCCTATTGATTTTTGTAGATGGTTTAAGGCTTTGATTTCTGTGTTGTTCCTTGGGATGCATCCCCCTCTTGAGGCGCTTTTCTATGAAATCTTTACTTATAAAAAAAAAAAAAAAAGGTATAATGTATTACATTATGCAACTTGCAGATGTCTAGTTCCGGAAGAAAAATAATAGAAACTATGCTTAGGTGTTGTCCTTAAATGCATAGATCGATCGTATGCTCCTTGTGAATTTCTATATGTTATTTTTTAGACTTATTCCATATGTTTCTTGCATTTGTTTTAGGCTTATTCTATGTTGCTTTAAATTAAAATCTGGATTGTTTTTACTCGCTTTGTAGGATCTTACAATCCTCGATCCGATCCTAGGATCCTGATCTAGGCAACCTTGAAAATAAACGAAGTCAATGACAACATAAAAATGATTCCCCCCAAGGAAAAAAAAACACCAGATCTAGATGCAAATCAGAAAATTAGTATGTCAATGACTATAAAAGTGATATACGAAGAAGAAATCTAGATAAATATCAGAAAATTAGTACTATTTTAAATCTCACTATGAACACAAGTAATATGAGAACTATTATTTTGGATAAATTTGAAAATAACACAGGCAATTACATGGAAATGTGATTCATAGTACAACTGCAAACAACTCCAGATGCCTAGACGACTGAATTCCATGTACATACTTTGCTGCAGCTACCAGAAACAACTAATAAAGGCTGGTATTAAAGCCAGGTAGCAATAGCAACAGAAAGCAAAGATGATGACTTATGCTTTGTTTGGTAGGAGGGATGGAAGGGAGAGGGGGAGGGATGGATGAGGCATCCCTAGGGAAGGGATGGTGTTCATCTCTCGTTTTGTTTGGTTGGATGGAAGAGAAGTAAATAGATGTTACTATTATTTTACTAATATGCCCTTAAATATATAATTAAAACAAGGGTAGGACGTCTTTTTAAATTTATCTTACAACTTTTTTTTTTTCTCTCTCCTCTTCTTCCACTTATGGATGGAAGCAAAATGGTGGGTCAAGAGGGATGGCTCATTCCTCCATCCTTCCCTTCCCTCCAACGCTCCCTCCTACCAAATGATGGAGCCTTGTTCTGGAGCCTTGTTCCATCGCTCTTCTCTTCCCTCCTTCCCTCAATAATACAATTAAAAAATTGCCCACATTATCAAAATATATTTCACAAATTATGATCTATCAATCATAATACAATTAAAAAATTAGTACATAGTAGCTGCTCAAAACCTTGAAAGTTAGGACAGGAACATTCCCATGTATGAAACAAGAACATTACACGTTACTATAAATCTCAAGCACAAAAGTGGAAGCATCATCAATTAGATAGCTGAAGAGAATTTCCAGAAGCTCACCTCATTATAAATTTCCAAATATGAGACACGGAGGAGGAATTCCCGGTTTGGAGTCTGGTGCATAGATGAACATTTGAACAAGCAGTTTAACAAGCATAATCTTTAACAGATGTTAGACTGTAGGCTATCTCATATAAAGTACCTCTTGAATGATACTGAAAGCATCCTTTACAGCCAATGGTATAATGCCGGGGGACCTCTGATCACCCTGTCATGTGTATAACCAACATAAGCATATCAAAAACATTTTAGTACCCAAACTAATAGCTTGAGTTGTCACTTGTCACTATAAGACATACAAATCATCACAGATTAGTATTTGTCACTATGTTGCCTATAGGGAAATAAAAGCTTAGATAGATGTTGAAGTATTGAACCTTTCAAGCTAAACCTAAAATATCACACCTCGTAAAATTTTGGAATACAAATTTAGTACCAAAAAAATAAATATAAAAGGTCTATATCGGCATTTTAAAAATTGAAAACATCAGTAAGGTAAGGCAGAAGATAACCTTCACAAAAAGCTAGAATTTCCACTGCCCAGTGCCAAGTGCAATAAAACCATGATGGCAAAGAATGAAACTTTTCACATCATTTGGTGTTCTGAGCCCCATGACTAATCAATTTTCCACCTGGAAGTCTATACACTCACTGGCCACAAAAGACACGATCTATGATTTGTTGGCAGTTAGGAATTGGTAAGCTTCGTAAAAATCAAATTCATTTCCAAGTGAATTGAGGAAAATCCTTTAAGGCAAAGCTTCAATATGTTCTTTGAGATTACAGAAAATTAGGATTATGCCTGTCAATTGATTGGACAATCATTTGAATTTGCTATTCTTTTAAAAAAAGAAAGAAAAAAAGTTGCATCCACAAAGCCAATAAAAAATCATCTTTCCCCATATAGGCAGAGGGGTCCAGCAGGACTTGGAATGAGCCATTTTTTTTTTTTTTTATCATTCAAGACCAAGTGATATCATTTTATTTCATTTTCATTTGACAATACAAGCAAGAGTCAATTTTTAGTCCTTTCATTTCCTTTTGCAAGGGCTATGCACTTTTTTCTCTTTGTAGTGTAGTTACCAATATTTGCTTTGCACAAACTTGTTGCGGGTGGCAGGTGCATGGGTAGAAAACAAAATTTATGATGGCTATAAAATTTTCTTCAGTTTTTATTACAAAAGACAAACATGTCTTTGTTGCTATGGGATTCCCATGATCAATTCTCATTATCAGTTCTTTTATTTATTTTAAAATTGAATTTCTAATCCTTCATGTCCTATGCATTGGATATGCCTTCCATTTGTTTCTCTTTATATGCTAATCAGCCAGCCCTGATTTCTAAAGTAAAATAAAAATTATTACAGTAGTTATTTAAGATGTTGGCATATTTTACAGTTAGACCGACATTTCCTTTGTTCAAACCAAGGTTTCAAGGTACTCCTATTGCTGAAGTGTAATACCCCGCATTTTTATAAATAAATTAATTGGGTTTAATGGGATTTATGGAGGGTTATATATTTTTATTTTGAATTTAATTGGATTTATTTGCATGTTGTTAATTAGGTTTTAATTTAGTTGTGTTTTAATTATTTAAATATTTTAGTTGGATTTAATTTGTTTAATTTTTTATTTATTTGGGTTGGGTTTTGTTTTAGTATATGTTTGGGCTCATGGGTGGAAATGATGGGTTTATTTTGTTTAGGCCCAAGCTCATATGTTTTAAGGAAGAATATATATATGTTAATATGTTAGGATTTCTATAAATTTCATTATACGTATATTTTTAGAAAGAGAGAGATATAGAGAGGAAGAGAGGGAGATACAAACCCTAGGGGGGATTTGAGAAGAGGAATTGAAGAGGATCGTGATTTTGGGCAAATGGCTTTGTGCTTACGGGATTTCTACCTTTGTTTTCGAAGAGGCAAGTACATTTTCTTCTCTTCCCCTTTGAATTTATAAACTCTTCACCTCTGAAACGATATCTATATGTATATATGTTTTTTTTATTATAAAGCATGAATGTGTTAAACTAGGGTTTCGTTTCTAATATATATATTAATAGAAACCAGGGTTTTATTTTTGGAGATATGTATTTTGACCAAAATCTAGGATTCCGTTTATGGAATTTATATGTAGTGAGTTAAATCGTGTTGTATGCATTTACATTTAATTCTCGTGAACAGTGTCATTGATACTTGATATAGGACAGGATTTTCAACAAACCTGTTTTGACTCCACGAGACTCATTCTCGATCAGAAACGACCCAATAAGCAAAACCCAGTAGAGGCCCATGTTGTTTTCGGTCAAAAACCTTCGTCTAGGTCTCCAAAATCACATTTTTCATTCTATAGGAAGACTGAATATTTCGAGAATTTTGTTCATGGACCAAACGAACTCAGAATTGGCTAAAATTTCATATTTGGTAGTTTTTAATTATTAGGTTTCTTATTTTTTTTTATAGAATATTTGAAGAGTTTTATTTTTTTAGCAATTCCTTGTGCTGCTAATTTTCTTTTGTTTTTAGGTTTTCTTGTGCTGTCAGGATTAGGATTTCTCTATAATAAATACGTGTACGACAGAGAGCAAATCATGCAACCCATTCAATTATCAAGTACTCGTGAACAATGCCATGAACTGTACCGATCAGACTACACTATTTTCTTTTTATTTCTTTATTATTAAAGTTGGCTCCTTTCTCTTGTTTTAAATTATCGATTATACGTCCCTAGATTACCGGGTTTGGTTTTAGGATGGAACATGATGTAGATTATGTGAATTTTATATTTATTTTTAATGAAAAAGGATAAATTAGTTTAAATATATGGTTGTGTGCATTTAACTTATTTTTCATAATAATGAATATATGCATAAGATTGTTACAGGAGCATAGGATGCAATACTGAATTGGAAGCTAACTAATAAGCAGTCTCACCAATATATATATACGAACCAATATATATATATGGCATGTCAAGATTGTCTATTTACATTTACACATTGTTATTGTTCTTTATTATAGTAGAATTGTTTATCAAATATGTGTTAGGTGTATGGTGGTTGGTATATAAATTGCTATATGTATATATATAGATGTGTGTAAATTTGATATATATACATTTATATATGCTGCTATATTGTCATTGCAATTGCTATATGGTTTTGATCTGTTATATATATATATATATATGTATGTGTTATATATATGCAACCATGTACACATGCTGATTTTTAATTTGTATACAATCGGTTACATGTTTATATATAGGCTGTTATATCTATTGTTTGTATGATTCATGTTTAAAGTCTATTATATAGACGTATATGCTGATGTGTCTATTGTCCTAGATGCTTTGCATGCTATGATTTCAAATACATGTGTAGTGTTATCCTTATGCTACTACTTGAATTATATGTATGATCGTTTTCTCTTCTAAATTCTATAAACTAGTATGATAGGATTAAAGTTATGTAGTGCATTAGTTGTTTAATTTTCAAAACATGCTGATGTTTAGTGCGTTGTTTGCTTTGGGATTTCAGGTTATGATGATGGTTGATTTAATGGTTGTGTTGAAATATTTTGATTATGCATAAGAGCTTAAAATGTTACTTTCATGTGATGATTGTGAGAAATATTCTATAAATTGTCAGATATGTTTATGTTGATTTTTTTTTAATCACATTGTAAATTGTGTATGTGTAATGGAACCACTGTGGGCTTGCTAATAAGTCGGGCTCACTAGTACCAATTGGCATGGTTGAGTTGCTACGGCATGGTTGAGTTGCTGGGTACGTGGTTATTTGCAGGCATGGTTAAGTTGCCTATTTTTGTTCTTATATATAATTGAAGGTATGGTTGAGTTGCCTATTTTTATTCTTATATATATATTTGCAGGCATGGTTGAGTTGCCTATTTATTTGTAATTGTAGGCATGGTTGAGTTGGCTAAACCTTTATGATTTATTTTATTGCTCACATATGTATATTTTTTTATGTGTGGAATATGTCGGCACGGTTGAGTTGTCTAATTTTTTATAGCTTATAAATTGTCATCTATATATATGTATATATGTGTGGATGTTATTATCAGTTCTTTGTTATATTTATGGAGATGGCGGGTTTATCGGTACTCTGTTAGGCCATAGTAGAGAGGACTTGCTCATGGGATTAACCCACTTGTTGTTGATAAACTTTTATGTCGCAGTCAGTTTCAGCTACAAAGTTGAGTTCGGGATTCTTCTTAGATTCATGTGTCTACATTCTATTCTAGTCTTTTCGGAGCAAAATTTGATTCTATTTTATTTTCCAAATTATTAGAATATGGTTTATTTCCAGTTTTTGCTATAGGGGTCATTGAGTTGGATTCTCGAGTTGTATTTAATTGAGGATTTTGGTATATACTCCGAATTAAAAGTTTATGATTTGGAATTTATTATTTATTAGAATTCCTTTCTGCTATTAAATTCTTTCTTTATTGCATCTTGTATTATGTACTTGTTTATTGTTGATTGCCGGACGCCTCCTCGTTTTCGTGTGTGAGCCTGGCCAACTCATGTGTGAAAATTGGGGGGTGTCACATTAAGTGAAATCATTTCAGGTTGTCTTGTGTGATTGTGATATATACCGAACAAATATGATATCAAAATCTATTTAGGTTGTCTTGTGTGATTGTGAAATATACTGAACAAATATGATATCAAAATCTATTTATTAAAATCTGCCATTTTACAAATGAACTCTAAAAGGACTAGCCCAGTGCACGAGGCTCCCACCATTTCGAAGTCTGGGGAGGGTCAGATGTACACAACCTTACCTCCGCACAGAGAGGTTGTTTTCGGTTTTGAACCCGTAACCTCCAAGTCACAATGAACTCTAATTCAAATAATTTGGTTCAGGTCCAATCACATTAGAGGTGTCATTAAAAGTTGAAGATTGAAAAAAGGGAACTTTGGATACTGATACAGTGAGTTAGTCACAGGTCAAAAGCCATCAAAGATATCAACACATTTTTTCATGGATTTTTGGCTTATCCGCAGTTCAAACCTGCAACTTCCCATGGCAACCCAGGTCAACCAACGCAGAGATACAACTTCAAAGAATTGATGAAAGCCACAACTATTGGGAATTTTTTTGTAACGTCAATTCACGACTCATATGTTCTTCATTGTGGTTTGAAGTGCCTGTTAGCATTCAGCTGTAAATAATTTGTCTTCTCTGTTTTTTTTATGCCATATGCCTTAAATCTCAATAAAATGCCCCTGCAATGTATTTCCATAAAGCATCCTTAAAAAGGATTAGCAATGGAATCGAAGAAATTATTATTAAGTTATGGACCTTAACAATAATTATGTTTTATATGCTACTTTATATTAAATTATGGACCTTAGCAATAATTTTGTGATTTATATGCTACTTTAAAGATGCCACTTTACATGATCATCATGTTTGATAAACGCCCCTCTACATGATCATCAATCACCTTACAAAGATCTCAATGCATAACACCAAGATTGACTAAAAGGAGAGTTTTTCATGCCAATGCTTCATGTAGAAGAAAATGAAATCAGATCATGCAGTAAATCAAAAATAGAAATATGACTGCATTTTGTGTAAGGTTGGAAAGCTCAAACTATGTTTTATATTAATGCATAGGGAAAATAGAGTTGTGTCATTGATTGTACATTAAATATGAAGATGTCAAGAAACCAAAATGTATGTAAAAGAAATATTGCTTACATGCATAGTGTGAGTCTTCCCGCTGCTTGTCACACCATATGCAAAAATTGTACCTGATATTAGAAAAAGCATCTGTGAAATTAACTGTAGTTAATGGCCACATCAATACTTCTCAATAAAATTGATTTTTCGAAAAAAAAATTATGAAAATTGTAAAATAGTAAGGAAATAATTGATCCACAAAGTTTTCATCCAAGAACTGCCACTACTTGAGCCATGAACTTTCATCCAATAAATGCTACTACTTTCAAGGTGGTGTAGTTGAGTTGTCAACACACGTAACACCCACATTAGGCCTTCAGTAGTCCAGACGACATCCAAAGGCTCCCGAGGACAAACCTCCTTGAGCATTCCAGTTGAGGCGGTATTCTAGCTGGGGTGGTTTATTTTAAAAGGACCAAGTGAACAACCAAGAGCTAAACGAACCTTGTCATGGAAATATTGTAGGTCAAGATAATAATGGTTGGATTACTAAAACTTCTAGTTTGGAGTTGATGTAGAACAGAACTTTCGACAAACCTATTTTGACTCGACAAGACCCATTCTCTATCGGAAACGACCCAATAAGAAAAACCCAATAGCTAAAGCTACTGGCCCATGCCGTTTTTCGGCCAAATTCAATAGTCTAAGAACTCAAAATCGCATTTTTTCGTCTTATAGGAAGACTGCTAATTATTTCGGGATTTTAGTTGGGGCCCCAAACGAATTCGGATTCAATTGAAATTTTATATTTAGTAGTTTATAATGATTAGGTTTCTTACTTTATTTTTTCAAAATTATTCGTGAAAATTGAATTTTTGGCTATTTTCTAGGTGTTAGTTTCCTTTTGCTGTTAAGTTTCCCTTAATATTAGGATTCCTTATGCTATTAGGATTTCTCTATTATAAATCCATGTACTGTAAAGAGTAGATGGACCCATTCAATTATCAATAAAATATCATATTTCTCTGTACCTTGTGTTTGCAATTTATCCTAATTTTGTGGATTTAAAGTTTTCTTGTTCGTGCGCGAACATTTATAGCTTCCGCTCTATCAGTCGATATCAAAGCCTTGTTTTATCCTGGTTTGATGGCAATTGGTTGTTTTGGTAGCACCCACTTTGGCGACGATGATTGCAGAGTGCAGGCTCCTTAGGCAGCCGTGCAGGCTCCTTAGGCAGCCATGTTGGTTTTGATCAACAACGGCGATTTGATCAACAGTATATACAGATTGCTGGTTTTGGGATTGGTGACAATCAGGTTTGTGGTCCAATTTGGGATTGAGTTGGAGATGTTCCTCGGAGCCAACCGAACATGGGTTATGTTCCTGTACAACCACATAGGCCTCCAGCCTATGCAGATTATTCCAATGATGAGTAGTTTGAATTTAGAGGAGTTGCAGCAAATAGGCGTGATTGAGATAGACGTGGCGGAATATGTAGATATCTAGACAATCGTGAGTTTCAAAGAAAACTTGATTTACTGAGTTTTAATGGAAGTTTTATTGTTGAGGATGTCTTGGATTAACTCGAAGAAGTTGAGGAATTTTTCGAGTATTTTAACATACCCAAAAACAAGCAAGTTTCGCTTGTAGTGTTCAAGCTTAAAGGATGGGTTCAACTTGGTAGGAAGAGACAAAGATCAATCGGATGAGGCAAAGAAAACAACTTATGCAATCTTGGTACAAGATGAAAAGGTTGTTAAAAGCTAAATGCTAAATTCCTAAGACCAGATTATGAACAAATAATGTATAATAAGTATCAGAATTGCAAGAAAGAGAATACATCTGTTGATGAGTACACGAAGGATAGTGTTAATTTTGTAGAAGAAACTAGTGACTTTGTGGAGATTGATTGCGAGCGAAATTCTGTTGTTTCACCTTTAGTTGTTGAAGATGATGAAGTTAAGGATATAGAAACATCAATTCCTTTACAAAAGTTGGTAGATGAAGAAAAGGACTTCAACACACCGAAAGAAGATGGTTAAGAAAAAGAATTACAAGATATGCAAGCTCCAATAGTGAAATTAGAATGTGAAGAAACAATTGATATATTTAGAGTTGGTTATGATGAAGCCAAGGAACAGAAAAGCGAATTAGAAAAATCAAAAAATATGGTTGAAGAAGATTATCAAAAGAAGTTGAAGGAAGGAGAAAATAAATGGGCGAAAAATCTTAAGGAAGTTTATGAAGCATTAAGACCAAGTTCTCAATGGTATGAAATTATGTTCATACTCATATATGATGAGTGTTGATAAAATAAAATAAAATTGAAGAGAAAAATTAAACAAGAAGATCAGAAGAATATAACGTGGTTCGGCCACTACGGCCTACATCCACGACACAAAACCCGGAGGGCTACATCACTTTTATTGTATTCTCTCTTAATTTTGTTTACAATGACCACCTCTATTTATAGGTAAAAGAATACACGTAATAAACATGAAAAATATATTAATGGAAGATTCCTAAAATCAATCCCTTGAATCACTCCTATCAATCTTCTATCAAGGCTTAAATCACTCCAATAATATATTCTCCAACACCCCCCCCCCTCAAGTTGGTACACAGAGATTTTAACTCAAGTGTCCAACTTGAAACTAAATACGAAATTTCGGAGGATCCGAATCAAGTTGATCCGAAGATCCGAGAAGAGTTGATCTGGAGATCCAAAACGAGTTGATCCGAAGATCTGAGACGAGTTGATCCAAAGATCCAAGACGAGTTGATCTTTTGAGCCGAGATGAGTTAATCCGGATATCCGAAATGAGTTGATCCGAATATATGAGATGAATCTTGAGTATAGTATGATAACCTGCTCTGATACCATGTTGATAAAATAAAATTGAAGAAAGAAATTAAACAAGAAGATCAGAAGAATATAACGTGGTTCGGCCACTACGGCGTGCATCCACTACACACAAAGCCCAAAGGGTTATATCATTTTTATTGTATTCTCTCTTAATTTTGTTTACAATGACCACCTCTATTTATAGGTGAAAGAATACACGTGATAAACATGAAAAATACATTAATGGAAGATTCCTAAAATCAATCCCTTAAATCACTCCTATCAATCTTTTATCAAGGCTTAAATCACTCCAATAATATATTCTCCAACAATGAGTATTTGCAGCCAAACTCGAGGACAAGTTTTTTTCAGGCAGGGGAGAGACAAAATTTTCAACGAACCTATTTTGACTCGATGAGACCCATTCTCAATCGAAAACGACCCAATAAGAAAAACCCAGTAGCTTTAGCTACTGGCCCACGCCGTTTTTCACATCTGGATAAATATTTTTAGAAATAGAATAAAGTCACCCTCACACCAAATAATTTTAAGATTTTGCTCACATCTGGATAAATAATTATAAGAATAGAGAGTAAAGTGTCCCACCCTTTCTCCCTTCCAAGAATAAAGTTTCCCTTCCTCCCAATAATTTTAAAATGCTGTGGAGGCCTAGTGGAAAAGGGATAAATTGCTTGGTGCAACGAAAAAACTCGGATTAACAAGTGGGAGGTTGCATGTTTGTGCATGAGAGCAGTCACTTTGTATAAAATAATGCGAAAAATTATGTCTATCTTCAGTCTTTCCCTCCCAATACCTCATGTAGGGAGGAGATACAATGGGTAATGCACTTTTGTGAAGGCTGACTAAAACTCTTAAAAAGAAAAGGCCTAGCATTTTTCTGAAATTTGGATACATAATTTTAAGATTTTTCTCAATTCTGGATAAATAATTTTAAGAATATAGAGTATCCACTTCTCTAAAAAAAATTAAATTTTTTCTCACATCTAGATAAATAATTTTAAGAATAGAGAGTAAATTTTCCCTCCCTCCAAATAACTAAGATATTTTTCACATCTAGAATAATAATTTTAAGAATGTAATGTGGGTCCCAAAGGCCCAAATATAATTTACAACTAGGACAAACCATTCTGGTATAACCAATGCACAGGAATCAAACAAGCTAGTGGAGACTGGTGGACAGGGCCAAAGAGAGGTTCCAGAAATCAGTGCTAGTAAATCAACACAAGCATAGCCTGTCATGCTTTGTTGAGCAATCAATTGTATTATGAGAGGAGGATGATCAAATGAGCCCAAGTATTATACTATGCAACCTCAGTTTATAAACTAATATAGGAAAGTGAGAATGAGATACAATTTCTTTATAATGGTTGGGAAGCATATTCAAATATAAAACATCAATGTTTTACTAGAGATTAGACAAGCAAGAGAAGAACAATTGCTCCACATAATTGGAACATACTACTTGTGTAAACAACATAATTACGTTCATTTCCCAATGCAATATAATCAGAAACAAATTGATGATTGAACAAAATCTACGTGTTTCCCCAGAATAAGATTTATTTAAGACAAAGAATAATACTGTTTACCATTGACGCCTTCCATAGCACCACTAACAACGTGCTGCGCAGCAACATCATAGACATGACGTGTTGTAGTTGTAGGGCCAAATACCCGATCTGGGAGCATATGAAGAAGACATTCAATTATATATAGAATATTAATCAAATAATTAGCTTGTACAAGTTTTTTCATTTAAATATGTGATGTATAATTGACATGGAAAGAAAGCATAATATTTATTTAAATTATTGAGAGAGAGAAAAATGGATTAACAAACACGTACAACAAACTAGATCAATATTTAAAGTTCTTAAAACAAAAAAATTTTATTTTAAGAGCAAACTTGAAACAAGGCCAGCTTGGAAGTTGTTTTATTTCAATGTAGAACCTTTGAATAAGGCTGCAAAACAAATGAAGTAGCTAAAGCTTGTCTCAGCAACTTTCAAGCTTGGAAAAAACACCTTGTAATAAGACTTCAAAGCACCAGCTTTCTGATCCCCACCCCCCTCCCCCAACATCTTTCTACAACACATTAAACAGCTCAGCTCATCCACTGCACCTCCCAATAATCAACTACCGCACAAATCTAAGATCACACATTACATCTTACTCAGCAGACCTGAGATAAGCAGCAATCAGCCACCAAAGCAGCTTCTTTGTTCTCAGCTATGCCAAAAATCTCTGCAAATGATGTCTTCAGATCTACCACCCCACACCAAATGTGATGCAAAGGTAAACTTTCTGACCATCTCCCATAGAAAGCAATGAATTTAGCAGTCACTGACACTTCTCAATCTCTTTCCAGAGACCAACCCGTGGAGCCCTAATACGTTCCTTCCACCATCTTTCCTATGGGTTTCTCCCACCTGTCACAAATCTCCATAAACACTTACCTAAAAGGGTTTTGATTGAGCACCTTAAGCTTTCAGAGCCTCAAACTCATCCTCCAAATCCCCGCCCCAAAGAAAATGACTCCATAAGCTCTCAAGTCTGTCTGCTGCTAATGATGCAAGTGTGAAGAGCTACATGAAGCCAGTGAAAAGAGGTTGAGGCATCAACCTTCCTCCCTAGGATAAGAATTGTCTATTCTGCCGACAATCTCCTGTTGAACCTCCCTACTACTCAATCGCACATGGCCTTTGCTCTTACAAAAGCCCTCAAAAAGTCAAAGGTAGCACCAAATATGCAGAAGGTAGATAGCCCACCTTGCATACGCAAAATAGTAGCTAAATTATCCATCCTTCCCACCTTTCCAACTGAGGATTTACCCAGGGCCGGCCCTGGGCCTAGGCGGCCCAAGCGGTCTCCTAGGGCCCCAAAAATTTTTAATTTTTTGAGGGCCCCCAGCCCACTAGGTGTTATTTAAAAAAAATATATAATAACTAATAGCCCAATACACTAGTCTGGGCCAATAACAAAGTGGGCCTCATTTAAAAAAATAATAATGGTCCAATACAATGGTCTGGGCCTCATTTAAAAATAAAAAAAAATAAATTACTACTAACTATTTGTCTTAGGCATTTTTATTTTTTTTTAAAACTCCTTCCCAATACACTAGTCTGGGCAATAACAAAGTGGGTCTCATTTAAAAAATATTGATGATGGTCCAATACAATGGTCTGGGCCTCATTTTTTTTTTAAAAAAAATAAATTACTAATAACTATTTGTCTTAGACATTTTTTTTTTTTTTAGAACTCCTTTCCTTTTATTCTTCTATTTTCACAACGGCAATACAACGACTTTCCTTTGAGGATTGTGAGCACTTTAATTGATAATTTTGCAGCTCAAGATGAAAGACGATCACATCACATTTACTTTGATATGACTTTCAATTTTGATTTTTGTGATTAAAGTGTGTTGAATATTTTTTTTAATTTTTTTATATGAACTGGATCGTGCTATTTATAAAGCACCAAGACCAGGATTTTTTTCAACATTAATATATTTTATTTGTTTATTGTCTCATTTTAATAAAAATTTTGCACTCCTATAGAATTTATCCGCACGTGAAAATTTAGGTAGAAAGGGCCCCATTTGAAAGTCCGCCTAGGGCCTCTCAACATTTTTGGAATCTCAGGGCCGGCCCTGGATTTACCTTTAAACCAGATAACATAACAGTGAAAAATAGTGTAGCTACTCGGCCTTGTCCTGTGGCGACTTGGCGTGCCAGAAGTAATCGTGCCATTGGCATATGAACTGTGAAATACTACAAGATTTGAGTCTCCTAAATCCCAATATACCTACTAGAAACCCCTTACCATTCCGCCATCTACTGTTTTTTTAATCATCCAACAAAATCCTCCATTACTATAATATGGAGAAGAGGCAAAAGGGCTGTTGCTGCAAATTTCTAAAGTTGGCGAAAAATTCTTAAGCCACTAACTAAAACAGAGAACCTAACTGTGGAGAAGTGCAAACTGATCCAATTGTTCCATTTGCACCTAAAACCCATCCTTTTTATCACATAGAGTAAAAGGCTCCAGTTCACTTGTACGTACTCCTCGTTCTTTATGAAGAAGAATAAGTTCAGTAACATAAAAGTGCACACAACAATTTAAGTGACTTGCATTTCACGGATGAAGTCAATCGAGGAGTTCCACTATGGAGATTTTAAAAAATTATGGACACCTAAGTTTCAAACTAACCCTTTCTTACAATGAGTTTGCTCTCAATATAAATCCCTAACTGGTGCTAGTAAGATCCAAATAAAGGAGAAATGCCAACAAAATCCAAAATAACGCACTGTGTTGTCCCAGAAAAACAGTCCCCCGATAAAGACTTCTGGTTTGAAATCACCTAATTCATCATCCCTGTCTATATCATCATCAAAACTTTAGCCAAAAGTTAACAAACCTGACTTATAGGATTATTGGCCTAAAATCCTTCAAATCAACCACACCTTTCTTAGGATTAATGAGATCAACACATTCAAATCTCTCACTAATTGGCGTAATCAACATGCATTATGGTGTTATTACAACCCTTTCTGTGGCAAGTGATTTATGACTAACTTGAGGCCATGATTGGATGTTTGGAATTCGAATCATTAATTGAAATCCATATTTGAGGAATTGGTCGATTCCTGTATGTGAAATTGGAATTGAATCACAATTATGACCAATAAAGTATAAAAAGAAAAAATAGTATTTGTAGGAGATGTAAACACTAACCAGTATGGGAGCATCTTAATTGATTGGTGAGAAGTCATGTACACTACACCTCTTCTCTAGTGTTTTGTATTCCCAAACACAAGGGAATGCAACCTCCACCACAATCAACCCCCTTCCTTTTTGCCTAGGTTTGGGATTGAGATACCCTACCATTAGGTGGAGGCACTAATTAGTGCCTCTGAGTTCTAACAACCAAAGGTGGCCTAAGGATCATTAATAATAAGACAATGAACTTTCAACTCTCAGACTGATTAACCAACAAAAAACAATAAGACATGATTTAAGTGGAGAACATTTTCAGTAATGAGCATGACTGACATTTACAAATTCAATTGAAAGAAATTTCTACAACAAAAAATATGCCCATGAATGATTTGCAAATAGGACGTTAGACAATCACAATAATCATGTTTACAGAGACAACATAACTAAATTGAGAATGATGAGATGAATGACATTAATGGATAAAAATTAAAACCATGAACATTTTTTCAGAATATAGAGGCACCAACCAAAGCAATTTAAGAAAAGGTTGATGAAGATGTTTTGGCCCTATTCAACCATGAGCCATCACTGCACTAATGAGGACTAATATGGTTTAGGTCAGTTTATGATGTAGCTGTGGACCCAATTGGAGATTTCCTAAAAGTTAGGGAACACCCGAAAAAGGAAGGAAGTAGAAGAAGGGCAAGAAGAACCAGGAATTTCTAGCAAATTCTGGTTTAATTCTGATTTTCAGCAATTTCCTAATTTTCAGCAATTTACTTTATTTCAACAACTTTCCTATTTTTGTTTTTGATTTATATTTGGTAGTATAGCCATCTATAACTAAGATTGAGGAAGAAGAAACGTTATATAGAGCATTGTAATTGTTAGGTTTCATTATTGATTGAAATTATAATTTTTCAGCAGCGAATAACTTGTTTTTCAATACTCCTTTGATCTCTTCTTTGTCCTTTATTTCATTTCGATATTGTTGCGAAGACGATTTCATCATCTCCTCTTGGTTGGGTGGCATCAGAGCTTTGGTTTCGGCTTTCTGACTGCTCAATCATGCCTCCACGACAACAACAGAGAGGTGAAAATCGTAGGATGCAGGCTTCGGCTGAACCCTTACCCCAACAACACCAAGACAAAATAGAGTTTCTGCAGAGACAAGTTGAGTTATTGACTCAACAACTGGGTCAACGTGTTATCAACCCGCCGGTTTTTGGCAATATCCTGGTAGATGACGATGTGTCAAGCACCGGAACTGTTGCAGACAATCCGTTCTATGTTCCGCATCGCCATAGATCACCCGACGAACGGACCATCGTTGGCTGCCAAATATCAAAATCGAGATTCCTGAGTTTCATGGAAGTCTTACGGCCGAGGAGTTCATTGACTGACTGAATACCGTTGAACGTATTTTTTAATACCAAGAGATACCTATTCATAATAAGGTCAAGCTTATAGCTATTCATATGAAAGGAAGGGCTTTAGCATGGTGGGAGCAACTTCAAGTTACCCGAGAGCGTAGAGGTAAACCAAAGATCATAGAATGGGAGAAGTTGAAAAAAAAGATGATGGAACAATTTTTGCCTTATAATTATGTCCAAACGATGCATCAACGTTTATATAATTTAAGGCAAGGAAGTCGCAGTGTTGAAGATTATACTGAAGAATTCTATCTGCTTGTTGCACGCAATGATTTATCAGAGAGTGATGAACAGCTCATGGCACGTTATATAAGTGGATTGAGGCCTAGTATACAAGAGGTTTTGTTTTTACATTCATTTTGGTCCATTTCGAAAGCTTCCCAAAGGGCTTTGGTGGTGGAGAAGCAACAAAACAAGCAAGTTTCACGCTCCAGCAGTAGTTCCACAAGATCTCAATCCACTTTTAAGGGAGAATCAGCCCCTACAACAGTGCAAAATGGGGCCCAAAATATGAGACAGCAGCTTCCACAAGTTGTTGGAGTTAGAGAGCAGGCTGCCAATGCTGGAAACTGCCAAAATTATGGAAGGACAGCAGGCCAAAATCGAGGCGGAGACCTTGGGATGATGTGTTACAAGTGTGTAGAGCCCGGGCATAGATCGGTGGAGTGCAAAAAACATGAAAAACAGTTTTTGATCGAGGAAGATGATGCAACCCTAGAGATCGAGCCAAAATGTGATGATTCCCCAGAAGAAGAAGAGGATGATGATATCCTATATGTTGATGTCGGCGAATTCTTGGTCATGCAAAAGTCACTATTGCCTCCGAAACATGAGGATGAAGAAGACTGTTTGCGCACTAACATCTTTCACACCACTTGTAGTATTGGTGGAAAGGTGTCTAACATGATTATTGATGGCGGTAGTTGTGAGAACGTGGTGTCCCAAGATATTGTGGAAAAATTGAAACTCAAAGCTGAGAAGCATTCGAGGCCTTACAAACTCTCTTGGTTTCGTAAAGGGAATGATGTAACCGTTTCACAACATTGCTTGGTGTACCGATAGATGCCTGTCATATATCGTTCCGGGGAGGAGGGGCGCTTGGTAATTTGATAAAGATACTTTACATCATGGTCGAAAGAACACGTACACCTTTTGCAAGGATAACGTGAAAGTAACATTAGGTCCTATGCATGAGAAATTTGGTCCCAAACCTAAATTAGGGGAGGAAACAAATTTTCTTACCATGAGTGGCTTAATAAAAGAAGCTGAAAAAAGTGGGCAACTCTATGTTTTGGTTGCAAAAGAAGAGGTTGCACCCCCATCTATTCCTGCTATTATGGAGTCATTGATGAAATAGTATATGAATGTATTTCCAGGTGACCTACCATCAGAGTTACCACCGATGAGAGACATTCAACATTGTATTGATTTAGTGTCTGGCGCGAGTCTTCCTAATAAAATAGCTTATCGATGAGTCCAAAGGAGCATGAGGAGTTGAGTTGTTAGATTGCGGAATTATTGAACAAGGAATTTATTCGTGAAAGCATGAGCCCATGTGCTACCCCAGCACTTCTTACTCCAAAGAAAGACGGTTCTTGGCGTATGTGCGTGGATAGTTGAGCCATCAACAAAATAACCGTCAAATACCGGTTTTCGATTCCTCGCCTTGATGGCATGCTGGATATGCTTGCGGATTCTTCAGTTTTCTCAAAGGTTGACTTGAAGAGTGGCTATCATCAAATTCAGATAAGACTAGGTGATGAGTGGAAGACAACCTTTAAAACGAAACGTGGGTTGTACGAGTGGTTGGTAATGCCATTCGGCTTATCAAATGCACCCAATACTTTCATGCGCATGATGACCCAAGTGCTAAAACCACTTATTGGAAGGTGCGTAGTTGTTTATTTTGATGATATTTTGGTGTACAATCGCAACATTATTGAGCATTTACAGCACCTTCATTCAGTTTTTGATATATTGAGGAGAGAGCACTTATATGCTAACCTAAAGAAGTGCAGTTTTACAACGGACTGATTGGTATTTTTGGGTTATGTGGTCTCTTCTACAGGTATTATGGTAGATGATGACAAGGTGAAAGCAATTCTTGAGTGGCCCACTCCTGCTACAGTGCGTGACGTAAGGAGTTTCCATGGTTTGGCGACATTTTATAGGTGTTTTATTCGTAGTTTTAGCACCATTGTTGCCCCACTTACAGATTGCATGGGAAAGAAATTTTTTCAGTGGACCCAAGAGGCGGAGAAGAGTTTTCAAGCATTGAAGAAGAAATTACAGAAGCAACAGTACTTCCTTTATCGGATTTTGAAGCAGTATTTGAGGTAGATTGTGATACTTCAGGTGTTGGCATTGGGGCAGTCCTTAATCAACGAGGGAGACCTATTGCATATTTCAGTAAGAAACTTACTAGTGCAAAGCTCAAGTACTTACGACTTGGATTTCTATGCCATTGTTCAAGCTTTACGCATTGATAGCATTATCTTTCTTACAAAGAATTTTTCTGGCATTCGGATTATGAAGCCCTCAAGCACATCAACAATCAATGCAACTTGAGTTCAATGCATGTAAATGGGTGAGTTATCTGCAGCAATTTACTATTCCTTTGAAGCATAAGGCTGGTACAATCAATCATGTAGTCGATGCCTTGAGTAAACGAGCCTCTTTTCTTGTGATTATGAGCACACAAGTGATGGGATTTGATTCTTTTCGAGATTTGTATGCAAAAGATCCTTACTTTGCGCCTACTTTGGAAGAAGTAAAATCTGGGCAGCATTCGGATTATTTCTTGCAAGATGGATTTCTCTTCAAAGGCTTAAAATTGTGTATTCCTGAATGCTCCTTGCGTGAAAAGATTATAATAGAGCAACACAATTTGGGACATTTTGGGAGAGATAAGAAGCCTAGAGATGATTAGGAATGAGTACTATTAGCCTAACTTGAAGAGGGATGTCACAAGGCATGTAGAACGTTGCCACGTGTGTCAAAGAGCAAAAGGGACTGCAACTAATGCGGGACTTTACATGCCTTTGCCAGTACCTAAGCAGCCTTGGGTGGCATTAGCATGGATTTTTTGCTTGAGTTGCCTCTTACTCAAAGGAAATGCAACTCTGTTATGGAGGTGGTCGATAGATTCTCAAAGATGACGCATTTTATTCCTTGCAAAAGGACTATGAATGCATCTAATATTGTTAATCTTTTTTTAAAGAAATTTACAGGTTGCATGGCATCCCACACTCAATTGTTTCAAACAAAGACACCAAATTTATTGGTCACTTTTGGAGGACTCTATGAAAGAAGATTGGAATTGGAGCTTAATTTCAGCACTTCTTTTCATCCTCAAACCGATGGGCAAACATAAGTTGTCAATAGGAGTTTGGAAATTTTGTTGAGATGCTTAACGGGTAACAGTTACAAAAATTGAGATTTAACTCTACCCCTTGCTGAGTTTGCTTATAACTCATCAAAGAATCGTACTACAACTCTTTCTCCTTTTGAGGTTGTCTACAGAGCAAAACCAAATAGTGTGCTTGATTTGGCTCCAATTCCTATTTCCAAGAAGGCGAAGATATGGCTGACCTTATGCAAGACATTCATATGACAGTGAAACAGCAAATTGAAGCATCAAACGCGAAATATAAGGCTACAAAAGATTGAGTACCACCCAGTTCTTTCAAGAAGTTGGGTAATAGAAAGATTAGTCCAATCGAGGTGATTAAGAAGATTAATGATAATGCCTACCAACTTAAGTTACCAAGCCATATTCACACATCAGATGTTTTTAATGTCAAACATTTGGTTCCTTACAAGAGGAGTTCTTCTGATGAAGATTCCGACAACTCGAGGACGTGTTCTTTCCAACATGGGGGGACTAATGTAGTTGTGGACCCAATAGAAGATTTCCTAAAAGTTTGGGAACACCCAAAAAAGGAAAGAAGTGGAAGAAGGGCAAGAAGAACAAGTAATGTCTAGCAAGTTCTGATTTAATTATGATTTTGAGCAATTTCCTAATTTTCAACAATTTACTTTATTTCATCAACTTTTCTATTTTTGTTTTTGATTTATATTTGGTAGTATAGCCATCTATGGCTAAGATTGAGAAAGAAGAAACATTATACAAAGCCTTGTAATTGTTAGAGTTTCATTATTGATTGAAATTATAATTTTAGAGTAGCGAATAGATTGCTTTTCAATACTCCTTTGATCGCTTGCTTTGTCCTTTATTTCATTTCGATATTGTTGCGAAGAAGATTTCATCGTCTCCTCTTGGTTGCGCAGTATCAGTTTATGACATTTGCAGGGTCAAAATGTCTTAATACGCACACTCAACAACAAACCAATTACCCATTCAAACAAGAAAACAAACATGAATATTTATTCATATTTGAGAGCTGCAAATAAAATAGTTTTGATCCTATGAAGTCTACATTACAACTATCAATTTTCACATTAATTTTCTAATTTGAAGCTAAATTTCCACCCTCTCCAGAACTTTTCTTCACTTATTTCTAAGGACAATTTAAAGTATCAATCCTATTCACACATTTTGTAAGCTAACTACAAAATTGTCAAGATCAACTACAGACTAAATAATTTAATGGTATATAAAAGAACAGTAACTTCTCATTTTATTATTTGATTACTCTTTGTTGTTCAATTTCAATGGTTTCTTCGTTACACAGTATTTAGTTCCTCATTCACTTTTTTAATTAGTTATGTCCACAGCAAAATAAATAAATAAATTTCAATAATCCACAAGCATTTGAACTTTTTTTCTCTGAACATGTCACAATCACGTACCATATGCATATGCAATCGATGGATTATGCTCATTCCGTACAATGCTTTCTCCGTCTGCATACCATGCAATCTCTTCTCCTTGTCGAATTTCTCTCGGACTACTCCAAACACGAACGAAACGTTCAAAAACATTGACAAATAATTAAACCAAATTCAGAAATTCAAAATTAGAATCAAACACTCAGAAATCACAACATTAACGAAAAATTAACCAAATTTGGAAATTCAGAATGCACCTGAGCGGCCGAAACCGGACAGTAACAGTTACATTCTCTTTGGATCCCTCTGCATTCAAACTCTCGGAGTAAAAGTACTGTGGTTTACTCCTGGCGGACGACGCCGGTGAACTCAGACCGTCAACGGAAGGTTCCGGAAACTGTTTGGACGACGAAGTCGTTGATGACGAAGGCGAGTTCACTCCTTTTGAGCTCGATTTCTTCGAGGTCGATCCTCGTTTCGGTGCCATTGTAGCTTCAAATTGAAACATGAATTACTAAAAATGAACAAAAACAACTTCGAATGTAGATTGCTTAACAAATTAACAGATTATATAGTGAGATTTGAAGATTACCATAAAGGAATCAGCCAAGCAGTAAACAAATATAAATATAAATATAAATATAAATATAGAAAGAAACAGAGATGGAATTGTATTGGAGATCTTTTTAGGAGTAAAGGATCTGTGAGAGAGAGTGAAAGAAGAACATAATCATTATAAGAATTATGAGAGAGAGAGAGAGAGAAATGTGAGGCTTATATTAGGGCTTTTTGGTGAGATTTTATTGCTTGCCTTGGAAGCGATGCCATTTCATTGAAAGGCAAAACGCATTTTCAATCCATACTTTTTACTAGTTAAAGAAGATCTATACTTTTAAAGAGAGAGAAAGAGGACACGAAGAGAGCGTGTGCGTAGGGAGAGAGATTGAGGGAGAGAGAATGCGAGTGAGATAGTAGGTTCAACATCCAGTCTAGAGAGAGAAAGTGGTGAGAGAGAGTGTGTGTGGCATGAAAGGAGTTAAACGTCTTTCTCTCTTTCTCTCTCTCTCTCCTCTTTCTGAGAGACGCTGAAACGTTGATTTCTTTCCGTTTCCATTTTTTCCTTTTTGTTTGAGGCATTGAGCGCAGACGTACGAGTGCGATGATAGTACTAGTAGATACCCTGTCGCAGTAGTCGTGTGCGACGAGTTTAATATTTGGGCTAATAGGATAGAAAGTCTAAAATCAATTAATGATTGTGAATGAAAGCACCACTAAAGGGGGTATAGTGGTCATTGAGTATAGTTTATATCTCAAGTGCATGGCACGTGACTTCTTTTCTTTACTTTTTTAACGGCATGACGGTAGGAGGTATTAGCAATATTTTAAGAAACTTTAGGGAGATTTTAATTATTTATTGTTTCTTTTTTATACCTGAAAGTACTTTATATTATTTGTATTCTTTATGGTTTCAAAAAGGGAAAGAGTGAGTTTTCAATTGTTTAGTTTTTCTAGCTACTCCCACAAAGGGAGGGAGAGAAAAGCTGTCTACCAAACCACTCATTGTAACCAAAAGGATTCCTCGTGTGTGTTGGCGACTGCTTATCGTTTTGTTTTCTTTCCAACTGTCTCAATCCAAGTTAGGTATGTATAGCCCCCGAAATAACTCCTTAAAAACCACCTAATTGGCCTTCCCAGAATATTATTATTACCTCATTTTCTGTAAAGCCAAATGATAAATGACGACTCATTTAATATTGGAAATTGCCATTTATTATATATATATATATAGAGAGAGAGAGAGAGTACAGTGCATAAAATTTTTCTCTAATTTCAAACACATGTAAAAAAAATTCCTTCATGTTCACTTTGCACCCTTGTAATTTCAAAAATGTACAAATCAATCTTTCTGGGCTAAAAACACATTTTAAGTTCCAATTTTACCATTCTACATAATTTCTTAATATTTTCAATAATAGTAATTTTATTCTTTTATATATATTTTTAAAATATTAATTTAATTATAAATAAATATTCTTTTTTATTATAATTTAGTGGCCGAGCAACAAAAAAAAAACTTCATTGTTAAAAAAATCATTTGACATTACTTAATTTCTTAATATTTCCAACAATATAAATTTTATTCTTTTATATATTTTTTTAAAAATATTAAAAAAAGGTATATTTTAAACAATGCCAAAAAAAAATCATTTAAAAACAATGAAGTTTTTTTTTTAAAAATTTGCTTGCCCACGAAATGATAATAAAAAATTAATAATTTATATATAATTAAATTAATATTTTTAAATATATATATAAAAAGAATAAAATTTCTATAGTTGAAAATATTAAAAAATTAAGTAATGTCAAATGTTTTTTTTAACAATGAAGGATTTTTTTATTTCACAAAAAAAATGATTTTTTTTTTCTTGGCCACGAAATAATAATAAAACAAGAATATTTTATTTAAATTAAATTAATATTTTTAAATATATATATAAAATAATAAAATTGCTATTGTTGAAAATATTAAAAAATTATGTAGAAGGGTAAAATTGAAACTTAAAATGTGTTTTTTAGTTTAGAAGAGTTGATTTGCATATTTTTGAAACTACAAGTGTGCAAAATGAACATGAAAAAAAAAATTGCATGTTTTTGAAACTACAAGAGAGTTTTATGCACTTTACTCTCTCTCTCTCTCTCTCTCTCTCTCTCTCTATATATATATATATATATATAAGTTATCATGGAGGCTCTCACATGCTCGTTAGGGATATAAAAGTATTTTTTATTCATTTTCATCGTTTATTCATTTTCATCGGGGCGATATTAGTATATATATATATATATATATATATTGGTTGGTTGGATTAGCCGTGATAAAAATTAAACTTATCCTCCTTTTAGATGTCAGCTTTTAATACACTACCATGATACCAACAGTTTGGCATGAGTGACAACTAGAATGATTGTGACATTCTTTTTAATAGGAACTCCCTATTTGTCTCAAATGAATTGGTTGTCCATACTTGTGGTCAATAATTCTCTTTTCTATAATTGACGCCACTTATGTTGGTGGTGGCCATGGAAAGGAAGGCATATAGAATTGCATAGTGGTTGTAAGTCCAAATATACCTTTAAGTGCTTGATTTTAGGCTTGCAACTGGTAAATGACAAGCCATTAAAGTTTGAAATTGGTGTTTGATAAACCAACCGTCTTTATCATTGTACTACTATTCTCATCTATATCTGTCACTGAGCAAATATTTCATTAGGCAGCGAGTATTAATCTGTTTCTCACTAGGGCACCACCATGTGATTGCATTACACCCCTACCTATTTGCTCAACTAAACCTCATACATAAATATATATATATATATATATATATATATATATATATATATTAGTTCTTAGATTATTATTTTTATTGTATTTTAGCTCTGAGAGTAGAATAGTATTT